>CM029469.1:37021322-37662808 GCA_017140325.1 Eucalyptus leucophloia subsp. euroa
TTAGTTAACAAGTAGTGGTCATGGCCTCATAAACGAGACAGCCTTTGACAAGCGGGTTTAACCCCTGTCCATGTAACATAAGTCGTTTTCTGTTTTGTTTTTAGTACAACCGATACGTGGCGTCTGAACAGAAAATTACCCATGCCCCATCTTTTACATCAAACAAAAAATTACAATGATTTAACAATAATCAAGGGACGAACTGTAGCATTCAAAAAGCTTATCATTTCCGAGGGAACCGGTATGAGCCAACTCCAAAAATGTGTATTCTAAGATTTGCAAAATGAACAACCTAGAATCGAAGGCGTATAACATATTCAAGAACCTTAAACAAAACCAAATACTAGTTAGAGGTAGATACATACATGCATACAATTCAAAAGTTGTAGCTAATACTAGTATTATGCTCACTTAAATTAATGATACTCTCTCTCCTCCAGCTGTTATGGGTGACGGATTCATAGCACGGGACATAACCTTCCAGAACACGGCTGGGCCGCGGAAACACCAAGCTGTGGCGCTCCGCTCTGGTTCGGATTTCTCGGTCTTTTACGCTTGTAGCTTCAAGGGCTATCAAGACACCTTGTACGTCTACGCTCAACGCCAGTTCTACCGTGACTGCGACATCTATGGGACTCAAGACTTCATTTTTGGGGATGCCGTGACTGTCCTCCAGAACTGTAACATCTACATAAGGAAACCAATGAGTGGCCAGATAAACACAGTCACGGCTCAAGGGAGGAGCGACCCGAACGAGAACACGGGCATCATTGTCCACAACTCTCGCGTTACGGCGTCCTCAGACATGAAGCCTGTGCAAGGCTCGTTCGAAAACTACCTCGGGCGGCCGTGGCACAAGTATTCGAGGACCGTGTTCATGAGGACCTTCTTGGATAGCTTGATTGCCCCTCAGGGCTGGTATCCATGGAGCGGTAGTTTCGCCTTGAGCACTCTGTACTATGGCGAGTACATGAACACTGGTGGCGGCGCAGGTACCGGTGGGAGAGTGAATTGGCCAGGGTATCACGCGACGATGAGTGCAACGGAGGCGGCAAAGTTCACAGTTGGGAACTTTTTGGCTGGAAACTCGTGGCTTCCAGCAACCGGAGTGCCGTTCTCAGCCGGCCTGTGAGATGATGTTGTGGGGATGATTTTCTTTTAGGTCTTTCTGCAAACTCCCCTAGGAGTTGTGGGTATGTGTCAAATATGTGTAAATATGATAGGGACATTCGCCATCAAGTTGGGAAAATGTGGACCGTCCTGTACTTTTGTGTAATGGTATTGTTGCGAATATAATGTAAGGGAAGATGCTTTTGGTTTTCTTCACTTTGTCAATCCCCTGAAAACAAATGAAGTACTCCAAAGGGGCTGTGCCTTTCGTCCCCCTATAGTTTCTTTGGTTCGAGTCTTTTTTTTTTTTTTTTTTTTTTTCTAGGGTAAACGGTACTTTCACTTCAAATTAAGCTAATTGGAGATTTAAAAAATTACATATTCAAAAACTTAAGGTTACCTATTCGAATCTCACAAAGCGTATGCAAAGTGTTTTGAATCATGGCTATCCACACAAAGTAAAGATATGAACTTAACCTATTTTTGGGACTGATAATGTATTTATAGGTCTCCAAATAACTGTGTCTCCATGCTTTTGTCCTGAATTATAAATAGGAAAAAGGATTGTGAGGCACAATGATCTGGAATTAATACAAAAGACTCCGCTTTTCTCATTATTAAGCTCATCAATATTTAATAGTGGAGGAAAAAGGCTTGCATGAGCATTATCATTATAGAGCTAGATTTTATTCTACATGTGTCTTGCTATCGGCGGTACTCATCTAGATGTTTTTTATATATCATCGCAAAGAGAATTTTCTTGGTCATTTTTTTTAAAAAAAAAATTTATGGAAGAAACATCTTTTAGTAAACACGAAATTACTTAAAAGTCAAATTAGTAGAACGGGCCTCTTGTTACTTTTCCTGCCAAAAGAAGTTTTAGCGGGCAACGCAACTATTATTTTAGAAAAGTCGGTTCATTGCTATAGTCATATACATTTAATGGGGGCGAGAGCAAGGGGATGAGGTCGACATCTGAAGTCGTTTTCATTCCTTCATATTTTGACCTGCTGTAACATAGTATCACTGGGGAATGAATACTTTGTATCTCCAGGATTCTGGGAATATACGTGGTCAGTAACATAAGAATAATAAAAGCCCTCTTCTTGATATCGAACCTCCCAAAAGTTGGAATCGTCAAGACAAGGACTAACCATGTATATACAGACGTATCTCAGCATTATGTTTCCACATGAGTTACAACGCCTTTTAAGCGAGATGAAATTATTTCCTGAAAGTCATTGATGTGTTACAGCCGTGCAGAACTAAGATAATACAATCATGAAATATTTGTCGAACGCTACTATTATTAGATATTACGGTCGTGACATATTTGTCAGACTCTTCTAATAAAAACTATCCCGTATTGTTTGTTTATGAAGATTATATGTCATTTATAAAGACGCGATTCTTGTATTTATTGATAATTTTCGGATTAGACATCTGACGAGCTTCAAAAGTTAAAAAGCGCCCGCTTTCACAGCTGGGGTTCAAAATCGTTGGAACACTCTCTAGGCTCTATGTGGGACAGCACTATTTCAAGCCACAATATCCACTTACGACTTGGGATGGACGTCTATTTTCTAATAATGACATTTATATTTTCTGCTTGAGTTCCTGTCTTCATAGAAAATTTAGTTAATTCCATTTAAGAGCCGCCACAGATTTTGGACTCCTTAAGGACCTTGTCGGACCTCCAAGTCTTGGTCGAAGGGGGCACCCGCCATCCATACAAATTTAATTCATATCTCTACTAATATGAACATTGACTTTGCCAAGGATTCGGATAAGCAACGATGAGGACCAATGGTTCTGCTGATTTCCTTGGGTTCCACATATGGTTGCGCATATCATTCTCAAATAATTTAAGCATGTCGACCTACCTAACCAAGATAAGCTTTTGACGGGACGCTCATGCTTGAAAATTGGAGGGCGCTTGGTTTCCAAATTAGAGAGGCCTGCGGTTCATTAATTGATTCATTAATACTTAGTCTTAAACTAATATAATGTAATTTCCAAATCTTGAGCTATCCTTAGATTTGCATCCGCTTAACCAGGAAGAAAAAAACTATCAATGCGACCACTGGCTGGTAAGCACTCGGAATCGGAAGTCATAGTCTTCGCTGGCATTGATTTTTCATAATTTGGCCCAACTTGGCCGTTCTTATTTCGTTAGAAAAGGTGTCATCATCGACAACATCTCAACATCAATACGATAAATAATAGGCAACATTTAAAGTTTTAGCACTCTGGAAAAATTCATCGGGCTGCAGCTGCTAGTGCTAGCAAGAGAAAGCCGGTAAATTTGAAGCTGAACATGAAGACATCTATAAAATTGGAACGAGCAATAAGTGCCAACGATGATTTATCGAGCCTCCACACAAATTTGAAAGAACGAAAGACAATGCCAAACCGTACTGACAAAACAAAAGAGGATACAGCGAGCTACTCTCTGATCGTTGCTCTTGTCCCAAGCCTAGCATAGGTTCTTGGTTGCTCGGCCCTTGAGATATTGGAATGCAGGAAGGAACACAAGGACTACAGCGTCCGGCACGACTCACAGTTTTCCAATCACAAAGATGGGCAAGCCACGAAAGGATCAGAGAATTTGAGCACCTACCGATCACATCAAACCCTATAATGGCCAATATAAAACTCCAAAGGCTGATAAATTGACCACCCACCAAATTTGTTGCTTGGGATCTTGCGATTATTCCAAGCATCGCGCAGGAGTTTCTGTCAAATACCATCCACGTCGTACCTGTAACGGGACCATGCCAGCTTGCAGTTTGCCCGGCAAACTAAGTTGCCTAAAGGGAATATTTCGTTTTTGGGCCCCAAACGAATGTCCAAAGTACACTGGAACTATATAACAGCCAACAATATGCCTCCTAGTCTTATGGAAGGAGCACTTTGACACAACAGGTTCAGTATGCGCAGCTCAATTATGCAATAAGACTGAATAGCACATATTATTTCGAGAACTTATTGTTAAAGATAATAGAGAGATCAAGCTGCGCCTCTCATGAAGTCAACCATATGAAACAAACATGTGAAAGGTCTAGCAGGGTTGCCAACTGTTTAGAGAAATCTCTCATATTCGTTGAGTCTGCTCTTCCTGTCATTTAGTTAGCAAGCCCATCATGTGATGACCGTGGGAGCAGATCGGCCAGTAAATTCCTCCATCTTGGAGAGCTTGAGTGCGACATTCACCTGCAATAAAGCATAAAAATCAGCCCAAATAAATCTGAAAAAGCTTGGGTGAGGAATATGCAGGGCTACTCACCAGAGGAGCTAAAGCTTCTTGAGAATCTCTCCCAGTTTTCGAGGGATCCTTCTCATATTGCTCAATGTAAAGACGAATGGTTGCCCCTTCTGAGCCGGTTCCCGAGAGACGGAAAATCTGCAAAGTACATATAGGAGGAATCATTCTAAAAGCCAATAACATTGTTTCACAATTTACCCATAATTTTGACATGACATAGTGTTCTTCCACCCATACATCAAGTAAGAACACAAATGAGAACAAAAACAAACAAGCATAAGTTGAACATTGACCATGCAACAAATATACTAGTTCCACTAAAGATCTGAAACGTTTATACTTCTATTAACAAACTTATTCCAACTAAGAAAATAAATCACTGCATGATTGGAGAATCACAGCCTCCATTCTTCCTATGGTTAAAATTGAACACAAGCTAAAAATAAAACGACAGAACCATTGCTGAAACCTAAATACAAGGGCATATTATGCCATGAAGCACCAGACTATATATCATATAAAAAGATGGACTGCAAACTCCTCACGCATTAGGCTTTGGAACTTTAGCATTGCTTAGGTACTTAGCATTAACAAATCATATTGATGAACCTTCAACAAAAAGTTCAGTCAAGACATATTAATCAATCTGAAGTTGTTTATGGAGTAACCTGTAAAGCAAAGCACAAAGATCTACTTACCAGGCGCGACCCATCTTCAAACAAATAACGAATACCCTGGTGCTTCGATATGGAACCATCAACAGGATCTTTGTATTCAAACTCATCAGCATGAACAACATTTGACACATCTGAACATACTCCCTTGACAATCCTGCAAAAGCAAAGAATTGCAGACATTGTCTTACACTATTCTCCAGTGAGTGTAAATTTCTCCTGGCATACCAATAGAACAGTGTGACTTCAGCCACAGTCCACCACATGAAAAGGTCATATTTTGCAAAATTCTGAAACCCAATTGTCAATCCTTGTGGTAGTAACTTCACCTTCCAAGCCAAAAACATTGAAGAAAGGCCTATCATTCAATGTCTTTCTCAAACTGAAGGACAGTCCCTTAAACGTGAAGTGGGAACTTTGATCGGCCAAAAATTTTCTATAATTGCAATACGTAAGGCACAGATTATCATCATCTACTATTTTAATTCCTTGGGATTCGAGAATAAGAAACACATGAACGTGAGCACATGGGGGACATAAAAAACCACCATCAATTATACATGCTAATCGCTTCCTAACATCAAAGCAGCAAAAATGATCCATGGATGCCTCTACTTGGCCTATCATTCAATGTCTTTTTCGAACTGAAGGACAGTCCCTTGGACATGAAGTGGGAACTTTGATCGGCCAAAATTTTTCTATAATTGCAATAGTAGGGCGCAGATTGTCATTATCTACTATTTTAATTCCTAGTCAAAGCTTTAATGGAAAACAGAGAATGCATGAACGCGAGCACATGGGGTACATCGAAAACCACCATCAACTGTTGCTAATTGCTTCACAACATCTAAGCAGTAAAAATGATCCATAGATGCCTCTACTTGGCCTATCATTCAATGTCTTTCTTGAACTGAAGGACAGGCCCTTGGATGTGAAGTGGGAACTTTGATCGGCCAAAATTTTTCTATAATTGCAATATGTAGGGTGCAGATTATCATTATCTATCATTTTAGTTCCTTGGAATTCAAGAATAAGGCCATCAAAATGGAACTTTAGCTTCAATGGAGAACAGAGAAGAAAACGCATGAATGCGAGCACACAAAGGACATCAAAAACCACCATCAACTATACATGCTAATTGCTTCACAACATCTAACCAGCAAAAATGATCCATAGATGCCTCTACTTGAGTTACACAATCAGTTTGAGCTTAGGGAAAACCAAGCACATAAAGGGAAATGAAGTGCACATAAAATCACATTAGAACAATACACAGAATCTTGAAATAAGAGGACAATCTTACTCATTAACTTCACCAAGGGAAGACTGCAACCCGACCAAGTATGCCATTAGTTTCTTTGCTGCTCCTGCGTCAACATTCTTCAAGAAAACAATGAAATTTAGTATCCAATAGACTAAATGCGATGGTTCAAAGGAGAGAATAAGAGGCATCTTCTGTAATTGACATATGGATACCTCATAATCATAACGAGTGTAATAGTGGCGACCATAAGTTGCCCAGTGCTGGTGAACAATATCTTCAACTGATACAAGCTTTCCACCATTGATATTTTCCTTGTTCTTGTAGGCAAGGATGGAAAGCCATGCCAAAACAGCCCAGATACCATCTTTTTCACGTATATGGTCTGACCCTGTTCACATATGTGATGGATTATGCAACAAGTGCCAACAACAACAAACTAATTCCACCAGGTGGACAGTTACAATGTGAATCCTTTTACTTCATGATGCTTCCTTCACAAAAGCAGTACATACTCCAAATAAAAAACTGACCACTATTATGAAGCATGATACAATAAATTCTAACCAGTTCCGAAACTTTCTTCCCCACAAACTGAACATAATCCAGCATCCATTAAGTTACCAAAGAATTTCCAGCCCGTTGGAACCTGGAACCACCCATAGAAGGAGAAAACTACATAAAATTCAACTACTGGTGCCAGAGCACAAATAACTATTTGAGATCTTTTACATGAATACCTCAAAAAACTTCAAATTTAAATTTTTAGCAACAACATCCAAGGCAGCTGATGTTGGCATGCTCCTACAGGTAGCAAATGCAAAAACAACAATCAATATAACTACAAACAGATCCAGAAGAGATTACTCAAATTGATTAATTAAGATATCGAGCTTATGGTGACATTCAAGGCAACAGTCCCGAAATAAATACTCTTTACAGATACAATTGGAAGTGTATATGGACACTTTGGATAACGCAGACACTCACACATGAAAATCTGTACGTATACATAACCTACTGACTAAATTTTTATTTCTCCATGAAGTGATTATCATACAAGGATCCTAACTCCAATGGGCTAATAAAGAGATGTATTTTGTCAGCCAACAACTATGCCGACATAGTTTGACCCTGCACACACAATCAGAGCAAAAGACCAAATAATAGTTAGATCTATGCCACAATTTTTAGTCATAGACCCTTCTATAAACCATATTCCAAAGTCTTTGGATCATCCAAGTTGCTTCAATCAATACATGTTCCTAGTTTTAGCAAAATTACATGGGAACCTTGCAACTTGTGTCTGGCATCGGTAAGAAAAACAGAAGCTCAAATATTTTGGCATCTTGTTCTCATGAGGTTTTGCCTGTGAAGGCCCACACACCTCCATGCCAAGTGGCCAGGCAAACAGATAAGTAATTGATTGTTCGAACGGAAGTTTCCTTTATGTTTTCTTGGATTTCCAAAAATGGCATCTCCTAGAATGAACATTTCATGCCACCAAATAAAATATCTGTTAATTTAGTAATTATGCGACATCATAGCTGAAGATCTTACAACTCTGTAAAAAACAAGTTGCGAGAAAACATTTTTTAATAGTACTTTGACAACATATATAATATGGGCGAATTGTATATCTCCAAGATCTCCAATTCCTGCCCCTTGAATAGATCCATGACGTTAGCAGTTTAGTTAGGAACTTTCATCAGGCAGAACCAATGACAAAGAAGAAAAAGTACTGAAAAATGCTCGCATCCATATATACAGAAGATAGCTAAGTGTTAACACCTGGCAACTCCCTTTAAGCCTCCGGAGAAGTAGGGTATTGCTTCAACAGCATTTGCAGCAATAATAGCAACAGAATCTGATGGCGTAACAAAGAACCTATGGCAAAGGTTTCACATATTAAAGTTCAAAGAAAATAGTAATACACCTGAAGAGAATCTCATGAAATAAGCCAATGCTACCTTTTTCCAAGAATCATATTACGATCAGCATCACCATCAGCAGCAGCACCAAATTCTGGTGGCTCATGCTGAGGACTTGACTTGCCCAAACCCATCCGTGCCACCAGCTCCTTTGCATATGTCAAATTTGGATCTGGGTGACCCCCTCCAAAATCCTCCTGTACACATTAAAACAAGTCCTGAGTTTTTAAGATTTACAAGATTCTGAGTCATACTGTGGAAAACAAGTATGCATCAAGACCTTAGGTGTGCAGTTCAATAATGAGCTCTCTTGTGCGCCAAGCTCTTCTACAAATATGCGGTTGGCATATGCTCCAGCAACTCCATGGAGAGCATCATAGCTTTACATTAAAAAGAATGTAAGAATACACAGCCCTCAAATAAATGAGCATTAAAGGCCATAATCTAGAGATGAGAAAATTGAAGCTTGTCAACCTACCAGAAGGTAAAATTTGGAGATGAAAGCAGCTTTCGGATCGCCTGGAAGTCAAAAATTGACCTAGCTCATCAAACGAGAAAAGAAGATCAAGTGTCATTTATAGGAATAAAAGATGCATAAAAGACAAGGAAAATAAGCTTTAAGATTCTCTTTCGTGAGCAACTATATAGACTTACACATATTAATAGAGATGTCATTGTGGGAAATATCAGGGTAGTAGACTTCCAGATATAGACAATAGATTACATTTTCCATCCCCTAGTTCCACAAGTTTATATCTGATTTTAAGCTTTCCACTAAATCTATACACAAGCTAATTTTATTTTTTTTTTGGTAACCGAGGATCCGCCGGGCCCGCCGGGCAGCCCACGGCCCGTAGAGCGCACGGTGCACCCCGGACCAAGCGTCAATACCTTGGGGGAGGCTAGCAACGAGAGGACTCGAACTCCTGACGTCTGCAATGGAAGGGAGAATGCACACCAACTGCGATGCCCATAGTTGGGTTATACACAAGCTAATTCTACTCTTCTTTCAGCCAAAAAAAAAAAAACTACTCTTCCAATAGTTAACAAACACAGAATATTACATGGAAAACCATGATTAACTTCAAATTAACACTAGAAGAGAACCAGTTGTTTAGACCAGTGTCATAAAAGGCACACTTGAGTCACTAAGTCCCTAAAACGACCGAATCAAGAGGTGAAAAAGCAAAGCCCCTCAAACTAGCATTTTATCCATTAAATAAATTTTCCCTCTCACTACATGAAGGTACCATGCGACACATGCAGATAATTTTTAAACAAGAGCTAATTGGAAAGTGCTAATGATATAAACAATACTTTTTCCAGCTTGTGAGCAACTATAACCATGAGTGCAATTTCCATTGTACTAATTATGCTTTTTTATGTAGTTCTCAATTCACATGCATGGTACACATTGATACTCCAGTGCATTTCTCAGAGTCAGAGTAAATATGTGTTTGAATATTCCCTTTCAAATTGGAAGTGTATGTTCCTGCACGAATTTCAGCAATCACAGATGCCTCTCAGGTTGATGCACAATACGCTAGGTAACAATTAGCAGTTTGTTCGTCAAGGGAAACAAATGCCAAATGCAATATGCATAGTTTTGCATGCATGTCTGTACACCAAATGAAAACAAATTCTGCACTGCATGTATCTACCCCATGATTTTTCACACACTATCATCATGAGATTGGTGGTAACAAACATAACAATTTCTCATAACGTGCTTACTACTTAGAGAAAATATTTCTACAAACAAGGATAAGTTGCACACAAGGAAGCTTACTTCATTAATTTAACATAGTCACTGGCTGAATCAAAAACCTCAACATCGAATTGACCCTCTGGCCCCGTAAAGCTTGTGACACCAATTGCAGCAATATCCACCTAACAATGCATATTAGGAAAGAGTGATAAACAGAGATGACCGTGGGCGAAGATTTTTAGAGAGAGAAAAATGAAAATGCCAGACTTGCAGCCCGGTAAGTCTTACATCAGGGAGATTTTCTGCAATTAGATATTCTTTTATTGTTTTTGTATTTTCATACATCTTATCAGTGATCGCCTCAGGAGCTGGTCCACCATTTTCCATGTTATACTTGATTCCAAAATCCTGCAAGCAGAAGCGGGAGATAGAATTATGCACCAAGTGTAAAGTGAGTAAATGTAGGTTGGTCTTTTTTTTTGGTGTTCAGTCTCCCTTCAATGTCTCATCAGCCAACAACCATAAATGAAATTTTAAGTGTGCCTTGAAAATGCCTCCTATAATTTAGTTATTCAACAAAATTTTAGAGGGCTTTTTGACAGGTAAGTTATCCAAATCCCAGGCCACATTATATTTCATTGACTAGATTACTTTTCGACAACTATATGATTCTCTTTGGGACCAAAATTTGAACACATAAATTCACATTGCTCACATGACTAATAAAAACTCCTCATAACCAAGAAATCGATGCATGTCGCACAGGAAACAACATGAAAATATTAAGAAAGCCCAAGAAGCAACAGATTTGATAGCATTTGAACAACTAGAAACAGCTCATTAAAAAAGTTAATAATAACCATAATAGGAACATAATCGACAAGGGTCAAACAAGTGAAGCTATAGAACTAGTAATATACAATGTGATGACAAGTTACGATAACTTAGATAAGCCAATATATGGACTATGAAGCTATGACGGCCTTGTCATACATGGTTCACTCCTGCTTAGAAAAAAGTACATAGGAACACTGCTCCTTAATGCTGCTTCATGAATGCTATACCACATCAGAAGCAGTTTACTATATTGGACATTTCAACACCCAACATTCCTTTACATCCATAAGCCATACTAGGCATCAGAATTTCCCAAAATCACTAACCAGGTCCAACCTCTCCAATCACAAAATCTTGTAGACATCATCCTAAAACCCCAATAACTAAATGTTAGTGCCACCACAGCATCAATATTGGGATCACCACGTGGCGTGCTCTTTATAATGGTATGATCAAGACACTGGTTGAAGTCACGAGAACAGTGGGGGAAACACTGGGTACACTAGACAGATGCTGGCCATTACAATTTTTGTTTAACAAACACCGAGAACCTTAAAACATAGATATCCTCCGACCCCAATCCATCCCCAACAACAGGGAAGCAGTAAGGAATAAGAATTTGCATCAATGGAACTAGGTTTGATCATACCCAGAAGAAGTACTCAATCCTTTATATGGAAAATATGAACTCTCAATAGTCTGATGAAATAAGTCCTGCTTTGTTCTTCAAAGGAAGAAAATCTAAAGGATTTAGCTTCTACCAACCTCATGGGGACCACCTGGATTATGACTTGCCGTCAGAATAAATGCTCCTGTAGCCTTGGATCCCTGATGATAGATTGTGTACGTATTTTGTTAGAGAGCACTTCATATCTAGATAATATTGCTGCATTGTGATTGCATAGTCAAAGAGTTATACAATTGGATGCCACCAAAGAGAAAAAGATAGCTTACATCATGCCCAACTCTTTCACGGATCACAGCTGACACGGCAGGAGTGGAAAGTAATCCATTCTGACCTACCCAGACACGCCTTACTCCATTTGCAGCTGACATCTTTATTATGATCTATGATTCCAGTAAACGCAAATTTAGAAAGTCAGTCAACAGGACATATAATATTAGGAAAGAACAAGAATATGCTACAAGTTAGGTGAAAATAATGTTCATTCAGTACGAAAAGTGCATGCTCTAAAACCTTCATACAAGCAAGGTCTGAATGTAAAAAACAAGATGTGGATGTAATCACATCAAACAAAAGAATGAGTAAGTAGGAGCACAATGACAAGAAGTAATACGCAGAACAGACAAAAGAGCGATTGATAAAGATTCGAAGCGCAAACCTAAAACTGTAGTATAATCTTAAACAAGAGAAGGGCCTTTAGGGAATCTCTATTACACGTAAACTGTAACAGAAAAATAAAAGCTATTACATGTAGGGCTATACAATAGCACTCATAGGTTTGGTTGTGATGGACATTCCCAGCTAATAACCAATAATGCAACCAAAAATTAGAAATCAGGATATACCTAAAATCAACTTGTAATTTGATCGTTATAATTGCAGCCAAACACACGAAACCATTTCTGGCTTGGTTAGCTAATATTAAGCTACTACCCAAATCTCAAACCCGTTCCTTCCAACCAGCTATGTACTCATATTTGGAATATGCTCATAGGCAAGTTCATTATGGCAATGAATCAAGTCATTGTCACCCATCTGATAAACTAAGCAATAGAAATAGAAGGAAATAATACACACCTGGATAGCATCCTTAGAGAAATAACGCCCATCACCAGAAACAACGAGTGTAGCTCCTGCAAAGACAAAATGTAAGTTCACTAAACTTTGCACGTCAAGTGGAAACAAGTTAACAAGGTCAGTTCTTTTATGCATGATCAGCAACTAGATGAAATAATACAAGTCAATCATTAACTCTAGACGAACTTAGCAACAGAGTTCCACAACTTCAAAGTTTTTGAACTTTGCCTAGACTAAAATATTTCGCTCAAATTTTGTAATCTTTACCAAAAATATATATATATATATATTTCGCTCAAAGATCTGCACATAACTTGTGCAATGATATATAATTTCTTTTAATAGGCAGTTCAGCATCATAGCATTAGTGATTTTGTGTTTCCATCATACACATGTAACAGGAGAAAGGCAGAACTGGTCACTATACATATAGGGCTGGGGGAGAGACACTAACTCCAAAAACCAAATGGGCAAACCAAACCGCGACAAAGAAGGTAATTCCTCACTCACAAGCCATGAAATAAGCTCACACCATATACAATGCAAACAAGAAAATGTAGAAGTGATATTCTGGAAAGGACAGCGAAAACTAGTATTTTTGAACCTATGATTCACATGCTCTAGGACAGCTCACCAAACAAATATAGCCCCCAAAGTTGAATTTATAGTCTGCAGTGCAATGCTTCTAAAAATTTATGCATCTTGATTTAGCAGTGATTGATCTTAAGCCAAGGCAGAGTAAAATGTTTAAACAAAGAAAGGTATAAAGGTAGTTACTGCTTGAAAATGATCTCAATAGTCTTCAGTATTTTTCCATTCAAAAAATTGACTCCTTACATCTCTTAGCAATCTTATTTTTCCTGAAGTTAGGACCGAGATTGTATTGGCTGCGCAAAGTCAAGATTTTGTTTCTATTTCTATGACTACACTCATGACTAGGATTTCTTTGAGGCATTTATTCAACAGCAACTCCTGGTATTTCCTCAACACTTCTCAATCAGAGAACTTCAGCCTAGCTGCAAGCCTCAAGAGGCTCTCATTTAAGCTAACAAATTAAACGAGCCTAAGATCCTCAGAAACAATGATCCAAGGCAAGTTATTTCTTCGGAAACCCAAGTAGAAAGACTAAGGATTGAGGTAAAATTGTCTCTTAATCCACTTTGTGTGGGAGAGTGCTCATACCTTGGACTTTCTCAGCTGAAAGGGCATAAAATGTTGATTGCACAAAATTTTGCAAGTAATGGGGCTGGACAAAAACTTTCACCTGGAACAGGCACACCAAAATCAAATTACAAGGACAACATAATTTAGTGACACTTCTACAAGAGCAACATAATTTAAATTTAAAGTGTCTTGCAAATTAAAAAAAGAACAGAAACTTAAATACAACACACATGCACAAAAACCTTCACTTGTACAAGCACATGCTAACACAGAGATGACAGCATATGCACGCATATTGTGCCTATAACCAAATTTGACACTATTGACAATATGCAATGATAAGTCTCTTGAATAGATAAAATTCATACACCGACAAGCAGAGGAAATACACACCTATTCAACTAGTCAAAGATATGCAACGACATTAGATATAGGAGGGAAGCACGAAAGGTACAAAAAGAGGAAGAAAAATAAACCTGAGAAATATGCATCCTAGTAGATATGACAAGTATATCCAAAGAAAAGTGGGCAATGACAGGAAACTGTATCCAAAGAACAAACTGCCCACCAGAACTATCCAACCAAAAAGAACCCTACATCTCGTAAGAAACTGAGCAGTATCTGTGAGTTCTAGAAAGCCTAATGCGCCACTTCAACATAACTAGTTTATATGCAATCTCCATGCACATGCTCATTCCGATGCAGGATGAATTCTCTGGCCAGAAATCTGGGCGCTTTTTTTCCCGCGAAGTTCTCCATTAAAGAAAACTAATCACTATCGGACCTTCGGCAGTAAACCTTTCATCGTCCAACAATCAAATTCAACTTCTCGTTCGGTCAGGCCAAGTGTTCCCATAGTATACGCACTCAGACTTCAATCTGGCATTCAACAAACATCTAATCCCCTCCAACCTCAGCACCGCGCCCGATCGCGAGGCGGACCGACACAAACGCGTCCGCTCGAAGCTCGATCCGTCATCCACGGCATTGATCAACAAAACTCCCTCGCACCGAATCCAACGACGGCGCGATCCGAAAAAAAAAAAACTGACAAATAAAAAATAAAAAGATCGCCGGGGGATATAACCGCCGGCTGTACGAATCGCGAGAGGCGCATGAAACGAGATGAATCTGCATGCTCACGGACAACAGAGCAACCCAATGCGGCGGGAAAAAGGGAAATCGAAGATCGGAATCGAACGCGCGGAACACGGAGGAAGGGAGGGAGAGAGAGAGAAGAGGAGAAGGAGGGGGGAAGGAAGGACCTTCTTGCGGAGGCCGGAGGTGCCGGGCTTCTGGCCATCGATGGGCGCGGTCTCCACTCGCGACACCTGGAACGTCACCATTTTCTGCCGATTCGCTTGCCGGCCAGGGAAACCGGAGACAGAAAAATATCAGTGCACGAACGAGATCACTCGCAGAAGAGAGAGAAGAGAAGAGAGAGAAAGGGAGAGGGAGATCACCATAAACAGGGAGGATGTCGATGATGGTGCCAGGAAAGGTGGTGAGAAACTGAGCAAGGCGAGATGGAAGTTATTTCAAATTTTGTCTGCAAATTCTATTTCCTTTTATATATATATATATATTTTCTATTTCTTTTTCTTTTTCGTTTATTTATTTATTTTTTCTTTTAGCTACAGAACGATTCCCACGCCAGATCTGAGGCCAACCCCGAGCGGCGGGGAGGGATCCATCGGCACATGGATAAAATAAAGAAAAATAAAATAAGATGAATGTATATAAATATATATTCCAAGGGAATATCCCTTTTTTATCCTTCCTTTTTTCGTCCTTTTTTATCCGCCTTTTTCTCCTTTCTGAAAGATATTCGATTTATGCGCGGCAAATATTGATCGACTTATTTGTAAAATAAAAATACAAACGCAACTGATTTTTGTGCACTGAAAATTTTTGTCTTCTATATAATTACTGCCTCCTGATATAAACCAATTTAGCTTTTGAAAGTTTTAGTATTGGAGTCATGGCTACGGCCTAACTTAATTTTAAAATGACAATTAATCTAGAACCTGGGCCACTCTCCATTAATTCATTTGGTGCCATTTCTATTTCAATTTAAATGTACAACTTCTTTTTCCTCAAAAAAGAAAGTTATTTATAAGATGACTTCAATAACTTTTAAGATTCTTTTAGATATATTCTTTACTTCTTCCCGACGGCAAAACTTTTAAGATTTCAAAATTTCTTCCTTTCTATTTCATTAATATTATGTCGCTCTCGTTTGTCTTTGCTAAAGTGAAGCTCTCCGGCTTCGCAATGGATGATGCTCAACAGATGTCATAAAGGAATATTGAACCCAAGCAAGTCTTTAATAGGTCCAATCAGACCTCAGGAAAATTGAGACGTGAAACGCTAAAAAAATGCAACCTCCTCTTAAGAAAGGAAAAGATATAGAGAGGAATTAGAAGCGTAAGTTGTGCAGGCATTGACGTGTTAAAAAAAGAACGCGTCTGCAGAGCTCACCTCACAAGAGGATAGGCCGTAGAAGCTCCTGTGAAATGACTCCTCTTCCTTGGTGAGGTAAACACCATTAATTGCCACCCAGGATCCAAGGAAGACTGATGGTTATCTAATAATCCACATTTTTTCACGTCATTATTGACTTTAAAGAAGAGAATAATACTAATTTTTTGGATATATACTACTCATTTTGAAATTGATTTTCATGGCAACATCTTGTTCTAATGCCCAAAATGTTACTGTGGAGGATTTAAATAGGACTACACTAAACAAAAAAGAATAGAAATAATCAACATTATATGGAGCCTATGAATTTTGACGCTAGCCGCCTTGCTCTTCCCCCTTGCACGATGATCACGATGGAAGGGTTTTATCATCCTCTTCAGCAAGGTATTAAGCGTAATCGAGTTTTCCGCTATGGGTTCAATTCAAAGATCCTCTTATCAGGAATTCCTTTTGGCATCCAGCACTTCGCAAACTTGATCCGAAGTAGTGTCAAGGATCAAAATTTGTAGTCTCAAATGATGAAGTCATGGGTGAACCACTGACAAGACAAGCTTCGAGGATGGCCCGAATATGAAGCTAAGGCCTCATTTGATTCGGCTTTCCCGAAGGGCTTTGGGCCCCAAAGCCCTTGGGGGAAAATATTTTGCGTTTGGCATGTATTTTTGAAAGCCCATTTATCCAATATCAAGCTATCAGCATTCCCAATGCCGAAAGCCTAATACTGGGGAAAGGCTGCTTTTGAGCATTGACATTTTGGAGATGTGATTTCACTGTTCACCGAGTCACTATTCATCTTCTTCTCTTCGCCATCCATCTTCTTCTTCCACCACCTGAGAGTCGGCCGAGTTTTATGGTGGGCAACGCTCAGCCGCTAGCGGCCATATCTGGATGCTAGGAAGCCTCGCCTGAGATTGCGCAACCTCAAGTGAGGTGGCTTGAGGTCGGGTGACCTCGGGCGTCGCCTAGGTCGCTCGACCTCAAGCGAGCCGCCTCCCCACCACCACCAAAGCCACCACCACCAACCGCTCCCCCACGATCACGCAGCTGCATCTTCTCCTCCATTTTCTTTTCTTTTCTTTTTTTCCTTTTTCTTTTCACCTTAAAGTTGCTTTGGAAAATATACACTTCCAAACACACTTGCCTTTACAAAATGTCCATTCACCCAAAGATACTTGGGAAAATGCAAAGTCATTTCCCCAAAGTTGAAACAAATGGGCGAGGAGGAAAAGAAAAGATTGTTTCAACCTTACAATTTGCTTTATAAGAAACTTTTGTATGTTTGGTCCCCAAAAAAAGAATTGGTTGTGATTGATTTGGGCAAAATGACTTTTTCATTGCAAAATTTTCCTTGCTAGAGGACTATCAATTTGTACTTAGGGAAGGATCTTCCATAATCTTTCAACATTATTTTGTCCACCAGGAGATGGCATCCCAATTTCAATCTAGACAAGATAATAATTGATATGGTCACCGCTCAAGTTAGGTTTTCCAATATCGAGCATTTTTATGAGGATTTTCTAATGCAATTTTGTTTAGCAGATTCTACAACAATGCTAGGAGCCAGAGGGAAGTATGCTTGTCTTTATGTTGAAGTCTACACTATCGATTTTTCTTGAAGGAAATTATAGACGCGTGGAATATGAAGTTACACATCTGATTTGTTTCAAATGTGGCCATCATTGGCCACGGATCATATGACTGTAGGCCTAAAAGGGGTAGAATGGCAAAGAAACTGGGAATGGTAACTTTATGTTTGAACATAACAAAACAACAAGAAGTTCAAAGGGAGCCTGAAGATAAGTTTGGCTTGTGGATGGTTGTGCACAAAATCCAAAGGGATCGAAGACAACAAGTGAAAGAAGCGCTAGCTAATGGTCAAAAAGAAGGCCAGAGATACAGTTGCTCCAGGGTCACGATTTTCAATGCTAACTCAAGCAAACTTCCTTGAGGATATGAATGGTTCTCCTAAGTAAAATATACATATTTCGAAGGATGCGTATAGAATCAAAGCTAAAAAGAAAGGTAAATTTGTTGGTTTTGATAAAAAAAAATAGAGAGTTTGAGACCATCTCAACCTCATGTGCAAAATAACCAGAGTTGTGCAGGGCCTTCCTCCTAAAAACAATAACAAGGGCTTCCAACAAAGTTCTTCAACTCTGAACAATTTATCCACATTGTCACTTAATTCCTTAAATCTGCATTCTGACAACACGCTGTTTTCCCTTATGCATCTCTCTAGTAAAAAGCTATCTTCAAATCAAAATGCGTCCCTTCAATTAAGTTGAGCAAACTCATTAGAATATCTTTAGAAACATTTTAAGAAGGCAAAAGAACTCGTTGGCC
This sequence comes from Eucalyptus leucophloia subsp. euroa, assembly GCA_017140325.1. NCBI lineage: Eukaryota > Viridiplantae > Streptophyta > Magnoliopsida > Myrtales > Myrtaceae > Eucalyptus > Eucalyptus leucophloia. Next base: position 37,039,862 of record CM029469.1, read on the forward strand.
AGTTTAGGAGACATTCAAAAGGCACTCGAGAAAGTTGCAAATCCCTTTTTGTTGAAACTTGAAGCGAAATTACAGAAAGAGATTGTCAATATCTTATTATAAGAAGAAATCCACTAGTATAAAAAAATCAAGACACCAATGACTGCAGCTTAGGGATAAAAATGTGAAGTATTTTCATGCTACCACAATCATTCATGAAAAATAAAATTGGTGCTATAAAATAATATCGGAGAATGACTAAGAGGAAATGAAATTCATTATGGTAGATTTCTACAAGAACCCTTTAACAGGACATGACCCAACCCCAACCGCAAAGAGCGCATTGTGTTTAGGAAAGTGAAGAGGGTGATTAGCTTTTGATTTTGTCATAGGAATATGCTCGTCAACACAAGTAGAACTTTGGGCTTTGTGATTGGGATTTAACTTCACAAAACAACTTGATTATCTTAAGATTAACATTGAGATTGACTCTAAATCCATCACTGATTTTGTTAGTGTAGAATTTATGATTTATACAATTCGCCCTATTTTGTTTAAACATATCAGAAGACTGTTGCACTCTCATTTTGAGTTCAAAGTGCAATATAACTTTCCAGAAGGCAATTCCTCTATTGAGCGGCTTGCCAATCTTGGAATCAATAAGTACTTGGATCTTTTCATTATAGCCTAGAGAGTTCATCTATTATTATGTGATAAGATAGGGATGGTAGATTTACGATATTAAACACTTGTATTTGGTTTTAGTCCTATGTAATGTGTGTGTGTGTGTGTGTGTGTGTGTGTGTGTGTGTGTGTGTGTGTGTGTGTGTGTGTGTGTGTGTGTGTGACTATGCTAATTTTAACTCAAAAAGTTAGATTTTGTTAAAAAAAAAGTTATTAAATAGATTGCTAGTTAACTTTGCCTTTCAATGTTCTTGTCATGAGCCTACCCCATCGTTGGATATGGTTGAGATCATAATAAGGGCATGTTTGGTGATGGGTTGTTTAGTAATGTTTATGTTTCTTAATTTAAATGTTCTTTTGTTCTTTGGAAGAGAATGAGAACATAAATCCGTTCGGTAACGTTAACTAATTTTTTATTTCCGAGAATATAGTGGTGGCTAGGAAATAGATTTAGAACAAAAATAAGAAATAAAAACAACCAACTTTTTTTTTTTTCCTCCTTTAGGGGTAGCCTTGCAAACCCTTGACGAGGCTATCTCACCTAGCCACGACAAGGTCTCCGTGATCCCAAAAATAATTTTTGAAATGGGTCATTATCTTTCTTTTTTTTCTTTATTCGAGAATCGGAAAAGAATCAAAACGGTGAAACTTCTTCCTCCTTTAGGGGTAGCCTTGTAGGCCCTTGATGAGGCTATCTCACCTGGCCACAACGGCCGAGGGCCGACCTAAGCTTCGCCAACAAGAGAGAAGAAAAAAAAAAAGGAAAAAAAAAAAGAAGAAAAAAAAAAAAATATTTAAAATTTATTTAAAAATCAAAAGAAATTAATTTAGAACAGAATTCAAAAAATCATTAAAAAATTAAGAAATTCTAAATGACAAAAAATATTGAGAGTCACACCAAATGTATCCATGTTATTTTTCTATTTCAAGAATATAAATTTTGTGTAGTTACTAAATACATCCAATGTTCTTTTTCCAAATAAAATTTAAAAATTATTATTCTAAATAAAAATGTTACCGGAAATATCTAAAGAAATTGAGAAAGGAAGCAAGTTCAAGAATGATTGAATGCTATCGGCTTATTTGATAAGCAATTAAATAAAAATTGAATTTTTAATGTATCAATTCTCTTCTGCGACGTAGGATAAGCAATGTAATTAAAACATTCCTCATTAAATATAATTTCCTTCTTAAGCGTGTATTGTGGATACAAATGCTACAAATTCAAAATGGACATGGATTTAAAAGGAGAAATTAGAAGACTTCAAACCGAAAAAAATAATGAGAAAATTAATTAAAAAGAAAGAAAGAAGAGAAACTTAATATGCGTTTATTTCGTGAAAATAAATTATATGAAAATAATTTCTTAAAAAAATCACTTGTATTTCTTAAAATAATGAGTCAACAAAAATGTTTCATTATTGACAACAAATAATGCATAATTTTTTTAGACGATAATTTTTTTTATTTCTTCATTTTTGTAAACAAGATAAGAGATTATTTTAAAAAAATGTTATCCATATTATCCATCTTCCTCAACAAATGGAGCCTTAATGAAGTAAGACAATTCTAGAAAAACTTTTCAAGATGGTTATTTTCCGCTATAACACAAATGGCTCCAACTAAATTACTGACTCTAAGATAAAATGCCTCTCGAAGAACATAATGTCAATGCACTTCGATGTTTTCTTCAGTTATGATCTCAAGCCCACATACACCCTGCGAAAGTATATTAGGGTGGAAAAGAAAAAAAGAGCCTCAATATTGAAGATTTCACACTAGTTTCCAGCTCTTTTTTGGTCCTTTTTTTTTCTCAAAAGAAAATTTCATCCATTTATTATAATCAAACATGAGAGGAACATAAAAAGCTCACAAATAAAGCAATTGCTAAAAAGGGTACAAAACAAAAGAAAACCCAAATAACAAAAGAGTATGGCGTGCTGCTTTAAGCATGCTCTCATCCCAAAATGCCATATCTATTATAACATTAAAGACAATCGGTGGCTGACCATTGATACCGTCAATGATGAGCACACACCAAGATCTTTCTCTCCAAAAACTATGGCTTGTAGTATACATTTAGATTTGACATCTTCAACACAAATCGAACGCTTCTAAGAAACTCCTAAATCTATATTTCGATCGAGAGAGAAAATCTTCCAAATTTATATCTACACCTAAATCGGGAGAGGAGAGTTTCCGTTGAATCTTGGAGAAGTCACACAACCATGTCTAGGACATCCTACTAGTTGGATTGGTGATGATGCTCTCACAAAATTTGCAACTGCAAAAAGATATATACACTTTGACAAGCTAAGAAAAATAACAACGAGCAAAAGAGAACGCCAAACGAGGTGAAATAAGACTCACAAATTAGATCCGGAGAGAAAAAAAAAAGGAAATCAAAGTCTAGAAAAGAAAATCAGAGCAAAACAGGCTCTTAGCTTTGCATCAGAAGTTTCCTTGAGGGAGGGTTTTTTGGGAGAGGGTTTTTTCCCGCGAGGTGGGGGAGGGAGAGGAAGGGTTGCTCTTTTTGCTCTATTTGAAAAATCAAAATTGAATCAGTGGGTCCATTGCAAAATATCACACCTTTTTAGATTTGTTTGTTTTATGAAAAACTCAAGATTTGAATAAACATCTTCTAAAAAATGAATACACATATCATTTGCAAAAATGAATAAATAAAAAATATTTTCACCACCTACAAAGATAATTAGGCATGATTATTATCGATAATAAAATATTTTTTGTTGACTAATTTTTTCAATGATATCAATTATTTTTCAAGAAATATTTTATAGAATCATGAGTTTCTCGTAAATTAAACGCACTATTCATTGGATTGTTCTCTTACACTAGTTTGTGCAACTCAATGAACATCAATCATGGTTGGGAAATAACCACCCTTTGACATCAAAGGTTACTTGGGTCAAAGGTGAACATCAATTGGTCGATAGTTAATGTAAATATCACAAAAAATCCCTAATTGATATATCCGTGCCATATTTAACCCAAATTAGTATACCAATAATACATTTACCCCAAACTAACCCCAAATTAGTGTGCTTATGCTAGAGTTATGCTTAAATGGTGCGTCCCCGTCACTTTTACACCTAAAATCCCAAATGTATCTTCATTTCGGGTAAATGAGATATATATGTATTAGTTTGGGTAAATGTGGCATGAGAAGTACCAATTTGAGATTTTTGATAACACAAAAATTGATTTGGCATAAATGTAGCATGATACAAGTTTTGAGTTTTTATTACACAAAAATGAATTCTGGGTAATGTGTCATGCATCCAACAGTTTGGGGTTTTTTTTTTTAATGTATTAACCTTAATATTTATCGATCATTTTTTTCTTACTTTTTTGTTTCCTCCAAAATAAAATGCGTAAATATGCAATGTTTAAAATATAAAAATCAATCATAGCAAATATGATTTGTGAATAAATTATGTATTAGTATGTGTACAGCTGTCCCAAATTATTACTAATAACGAACATATAATATTACACGTAACTGCATATCCTCCTAAAATAAAAAACGATAAAGTAAAAAATAATAATATTTTCTTAATGTAGTGCATGGCTAAAGGTACATTTCGCCTTGAACCTTCGTATTGAATATAAAACTAAAAGAATATATTCGCACTATATATGAATTCATAAAACCCCCAATGGAAGCACAACGCCTTGTGCAAGACTCTTGATAGGAAAGGAGTCAAAGTCAAATGTTGAACTATTGGCACTCCACTCCACTCAATTGCGTAGATTATGCCAATCGACTTGTATTGTAAGGAAATAGGCCCCACCCAAACACACACCAACCCACTAATGTAACATTGCAATGATTTCATAATTAGGAAAATAATACAAATAATTTATGAATTTTGGCTCAATGTTCAATATCATCCTTAAGTTTTCAATTTGTTTAATAAAATCTATGAGCTTCTAATAAATGTTCAATATGACCTTCAAACTTTAAATTAGGTCAAGATCCCTAAACTTAAATTAATGAAAAGATATCAATGGTTATTTTTATATAATTTAAAGACTAAATGAAACATTTACCAAAAATTTAAAGATTACATTAAACAAATTAAAAAATTGAAGACCACATTGAACATTTACAAAGAACTTAGAAATCATGCTAAGTAAATTAAAAATTTAGAAATAACATTACATATTAAGCTAAAATTCAATAACCATTTATATAATTATCCCCTCAAAATTCTTAAAAATTTAGAAATAACATTACATATTAAGTTAAAATTGAATAACCATTTCTATAATTATCCCCTCAAAATCCATAAACATTCAACTCATGACGCAACGCATCTCTTTATTAAGGGCAATTGTAGCACCATCAGTTCAATTCCGAACAAAACCTCCGAAAGTTACCCTCCAATTTTGTAGGGATGAAGCAAATTCGACCTACCCATTTTCCCGCTTTAGGTGTAGATATAAATTTGGAACAGCCAAATCCTTTGCCTCGATCAGAGTTTCTTTTAAAACAATTAGAACAGCCAAATCCTTTGCCTCACAAGCGATTTTCCATCTGTCAATTGCCTGAATTATAAGAAAGATCGAGACTTTTTGCTCTTGCCCAGACCGCTCCTCATCAAAAGTTTCAAATTCCCTCGCAAAATGAGCATAAAAAAGAAAAAAAAAAGACAAAAAAGACTGAAACGAAAGAAAAGGCAAAAGCGAAGAGTAAAAAGAAGGAACCCAAGAAGAAGAAGAGCGTCGTGCTGTCCTTTCTTTTCCCCTCCATGAAATGCAAAAGAAAAAGGAGAGAATTTTAGATAAGGTAAAGGGCCCTAGAAAAAGCCTCCATCGCCGGGGTTGATACAATGTACATTCCAATTAGAATTCACAAAGAAACTTCCCTCCTAAGAAGATCATCATCACTCACCTAAACAACACTCACCCACATTAAATTAAATCAAATTAGACGGAAAAGATAAAGGGCCTAAAGCTAAATTAGAAAATTAAAAAAAAAAAAAAAAAGTGAAAAATTCAAAGGATATCAGCACAGCTCACAGGGGTCTAACTAAAGTGATACACCTAACAAAAGTAACAAAGACCAAAGAAAAAACTAAAAAAAAATCTAATCTTCTCATGCTTTCCGCCCCTCCGGCTCGGCTCCCGCTCACGCCCCGACCGGCGCGACAGCCGGCTTCACCTTCGGCGGCCTCCCCCTGCCCCTCTTGACCCCTCCTCCGGCCGCCGCCGGTGCCGGAGCCGACGCTGCAGCAGCCGGCTTGTCCTTCGGGGGGCGGCCCCGCTTCTTCCCGCTCACGGCCGCCGAGGCCTTCCGCTTCGGCGGAGGGGGCGGCACGTTGGGGTCCTTCGGCTTCGGGGGCCGGCCGCGGGGCCTCGGCGGGGAGACCACGGTTCCCGGCGGGATGGGCTCCTTGGGCTTGGGGGGGCGGCCGCGGCCGCGCTTCGGGGGCGCGTTGGGGTCGCGCTTCATGTAGTTGTTCTTGACCAGCACGAGCTCGCCGCTCTGCTTCATCTTGTTGAGGTGGTGCGCCAGCAGCGTGGAGTGGGCGGGGGGCAGATCGCCGTAGGTGGACTCGATTTGCTTGGCGATGGCCGACTTGTTGGAGCCGCTGGGGTCGTTGAGCGCCTCGATCGCCGCCATGATCATCTGCACGCCGAGCAGTAGAAACAAAAAGCATTAATTAACTAGATAATCGGGACCTCCCCCCGAGGAAAAACGTAGAGAGAGAGAGAGAGAGAGCGAAAGGACAGGAAGCGAAAGTTGCCGGTACTTCGGTATACTGCGGGAGCGCGGAACTAGGAGCGGCGGCGGCGGCGGTCGGCGGCGGAGGGTTGTTGCCGGCCTCTTCAGTCGCCATTTTTAGAGAGAGAGAGTGAGAGGGTGTTAGAGAGAGTCAGAGGGTGTTAGGGAGAGAGAGAGAGAGAGAGGAGTACAGTGGGTGGAGAGCGAAGATGATGAAGGCGGAGAATTTAAAAAGGGGAGAGGGGATGGTGCTTTCGAGGACGCGGATCTGAAAGCAAAAGCAGAAGGTTGGAGATTTTTGGGGGTGGGGGAGAGATCGGACGGCTGGGGTTGGACAATGCGGGGGCGAGATCGGACGGGGATCAGCGGCTTCGAGGCGAGTCTCGTGGATCGATGACGTGGCGGGGGCCTGTCGGGGATTCTGGGAGGGAGGGGCTGACCGAATTTACGGGCTTGACCCTTCGGGAGGGGCGGGGCTTTGAATTTCCATCGTCCCCCCTCTCGCGAGTCGCGACAAAGTTCGTCGAGGCCGCGATCCGGTACTTCGCGGGCGTTGGGACAGTCGGAAACGTGTCGACGCGTGAGTGGGTCGATCCGCGGGACACACCGTTGGGGGGACAATGTACGGACCACGGAATTGCGACAGCAGGGGGGCGGGGGCGGGCGCGCCGTGCAAGTGCGGGTGCGCGATTCTTACCGCCCGGCGCGCATTTCGGAGGACCGGGTCAGACCCGGTCGGGGTATCGGAGGATTTCCGGATGAATCGTGCTCGAATTGTTCTGGAGCAGGATCGAGCTGCAAGAGTTGGGAGGTTGAACTTGAACGGCAGGGGGTCTGTAGAGTGATTCGCCCGTGTCCAAGCGGGGTTGAGATTCTGCGCATGCGATCGAGCTTCTAATTAGTTTCGAAAATTTTATATTTTTTGATGCACTAATTTCACTTGTGACAAGGGCTATCGATATTTCGAAATTCTTGTAGTTTGTTGTTAAGCGTGCTTAACTTGGATCATCGAACATTCGCCAACGACCTTTGAGAAAAATTAGTTAGTGCAATTTCTAAATTACGAATATCGGCAGAATACACAATTTTCTTGAAGTCTTTATACAAAACGACATATGATTATTAGACAATGAATATGAATCTATTTGCTAAGTATACATAACAAGAAATATTTTGATTTTTAAAGTAGGAATTGCACGTAATAACAAAAAAAATGAGGTTAAAAATAGTAGAGATTCTTGTGTTGTCACTTGAAGCATGTATGATAGCTATCCTTTTTCTAGCCAAATTTATTTTTCATTTGTTGGGAAGAGGTTTGAACTTTAACATTTAGTTCTTTGTTCTTCATTTTTGAAATAGAAATGAAAAATAAAAACTCTTATTATTACTTGTCTCACTATTAATAAATTGCCCATTTGCTTTCATCCTGCCACTTACCACACACCATCCTTTGCCTCTCGCCATTCGCTACCTCCCACCAATTACCCAGGAAAGAAAAATTTTATGTCTTTATCGATCAAATTTTTATTTAAAAATAAAAATTTTATATTATTATTAAACGTGTATTTTTACTTAGAAATTCATTCAAATAATAAAAAGAGAAATATCTATTTGTAACAAAAATTATATAAAAAATAATAATTATCAGTCGCATTCTTAATAACCTCTTTTACTCATCCATGTCAATAGTAATCAATGTAACTGAAATGAATAAAGCGAACCCCTTTCCGTAATTACCACATATATTCCCGTCTTTGCCGCGATCAGAGTCTCCCGCCCAAATTTCCTTTTGATTTCGGTGGATAATGAACCGACATCGGCGACATCGATGTTGACCACTGGTCACAAATGGGCGTGTCAACGGTCTCCCGAGATTCCAAGGTTGTGGAACCGTACAACCCGCCACATCATTAGGCCTACCCTTCACTTTGTGAGGCTGAGGCCTCGTGTTTTTTATCCTCAATAAAACCGAAATTAATGGGCGGTTCGTACATTAAATAGATGGCCGAAGTTGAACGGATTACTATTTGATGAAATTGGCCAATTGGGTTTGTGTTCTCTACTTTTTCCCTTTCTTGCTAGGAGGAGTCTGGGAATATGTAGAGGAATTCTATGGCTCTAAAGGAATCCCCTCTAAAGATTGGACAGGAAAAGCATATATGGTTCCTTGAACTTTAGCTTTCATTTTGTTCCTTAAAAAAGATTTATTCGGAGAACCTTCTTCAGTTGGGCGAGACCCGGAAGCCCTTTCCCTGTTGAGGCTGTTTATGATAATGAATGCCAGGCATATATGCTGAATGAGTTGGGAGATAGATATTATATAGAAGATACCTGATCCTTACTCTGACGCCACGAAGAATACGACGTACGCGCCAATCATATGCAAAACCTTCACAGATTGTCGTTCGGTATAACTCCATTTGCACAATCCTCAATGCTCTATAGCATGCATCGCTTTCGTTTGCTACAATTACTTCAAAGGCTCGCGCAGAAGCCAGAAGTCATTAAGGACTAAAATAAATGGTTGCCCAACACAGCAATCAAAGTAGGCATCAAACAATCAAATCACATAGTCATTGTCCTGTGAATAGCACAAGGTTGTATTTATTCCTCCTACTTACAAATCGCTGTCCAGACAGCTTACAAGACAAGACAACCGGTGGGGCAAGATCAAAAGAGTAACTGTGTCCTACATATTTTCAATCACATTCCCTCTCCCTCTATTCACTTCGTGTAGCGTCCTCGCAACCATGCAAACCATCCTATGCCTTGCACCCTCCCCTCTGATGGGTCCAAGAGTCTCTAATCTTTTCTCAAGTTGCACACTGAAAATCAACCGCGTGGACTAGATTACAGTTTGTACAAAATCTGACCCCGCATCACAAAAGCCCGGTGCTCCCGAAGGGATTAGTGGCTGGAGGAGGGTGAGAGGCAGAATTCACAGGAAATGCCCCGAACCCAGGATCCCCAAAGGGATTGGTGGGTCCCATCATCAAGTGTTGCTGAGGCAGCTGCTGCTGCGGCGGGTACGTTGGTTGGTATGGTCCAAAAGGATTGGTTTGCTGTTGGTTAACTGCTGCCATCTGTACTGATGGGGGTGGTGCGATCCCATTGGACATAGCGAAAGGATCCTGTACTTCAAACGGATTGGGGGCCGGCACTCCATACATAGGCTGCTGGGAAGCTCGATAGGCCCCTTCATCATATAAGCTGTGTAGTGTGAGAGTATCCAACCCACCAGCCTAACAATCCACAGAAGAGTGACTCAAAATATAATCACACTAGAAGTAATCAAAGGTAACGTCTCCAGATCTGGAAAAAATCATGAGGCCGACAAATACATATTGCGTTCTTCACCAGATTATGAAGCGAACAAACACACAGCAAACATGTCAATGCAGGTCCATATTGGTAGATTTAAACCCATTAACAGATTGACAGATGCATCATTATCCACTTCTACTCAGAGGTCTAGCAATCACTTCTTCATGCATTGATTTATACACACTACAACACCAGCCAAAACTACTCTTCTGGTTTAACAAAAGAGAACTAACTGAAGCAAATGCATGCTTCAGCAGACTTACACCAATCAGTAAATTGCACATTCAGCAAATATACCACATGCCAAAAGCACAGTGGGTGCTTATCTTTTAAGTCTATGTGACTGTTGTTGTCCAGACAGGCTGATACTATGGCTCATCAACCCATGGGAAGATGCATATGGCACTATATTACTTCACCCAATGCATTGATTTACAGGCAAGAGCAACATATCATATTCATTCAAAAACAAAGATGCGGGTAACATCAATCCAATAACTGGTAGGCATCAGTTGTATCGTGGCACTGCAGCCAAGTGCCATGTGATAGAGCTAGGAGCTTCAGCACTGCAGAGGATATCCGGCTACAATAACTTTTAAGTCTTAACTACTAGAAAAACTCCAGAAGTCAGAGAGCACTTTCTCACTCCATACAATTAAATCTGACAATAATTAACTGCCATTTTTTGTTTGGCCAAAATTACCAAAAAATCGAATAAACCAGCTGGCCAAATTGAAAGTGCTGTCTTGGTCTAGTAAAAAGCTGGACTGAGAAAGTGAATGTGAATACCATGTCTTTTTCTGATTAAAAATAAACAACACTTAAACCCTCTAAATAAAAGAAAAAAAGTTGGAGGCTACTCGATTGCAGACATGTAGATCACTCTGATATGTCCGTCTGTGACCATTTCACTGAGTAGATAGTCCACATGCCATTCTAACATGAACTAAATGTTAATTTTAACTACAGCAACATAGAGGCATCAACTCATGGATTGATATAACAAGTTAAGAATCATAGCTGATGCCATGAGCAAGAGAAAATGATGAAACCAGAACTCGTATATTCTTTCTACCACCCAAGATACATGTACTAGAAAGATACAGGGTCAATTCAATTTAGTTGCTTAAAATCATGTATCCCTTCCTGGTTCTCACTCTGTCTATCCATGTATTGTCCAAGTGTAAGCAGATGTGAGTATGCATGTGCTAAAAGACAATTTTTTGGAAGTCTTAAAGCCTCAAACTAAAATATTAGTTCCCATTGAATCTATAGAGGCATAGTCATTAACTAAAAGACAAAAGCACCCAAAACACAACTAATATAACAACATAACAGCGTTATGAATGACAAAAAGAACTGCTATTACTAATTCAGAGTTTTTTGGACTACCAAGGCCAGAAGAAAAGACATTGAAATTGCCCTTTGAATTCCTAACCATGTAATAGAAGTCAAGCAACAGCAGCAAACAAACAGTTCGTGATGTTAATGCTCACAGAATTCATTTGCCACAGAATCATAGAAGATAAAGACGGAGATTACCAGTTGCCTCTCATTAGCTGCAGAGATGTTAGTACTTGGGGTAGAGACCAGAGCAAGCTCCCATCCATTGGGATTGAAGTCTTTAGATTGAGCAGCACCAGAACCAAATGCTGAAGAAGCAGCCCCTATCACAACCCACCAAACTTCGCTCAAGCAAGCAAGCATAACAACAAAAAAGTAGACATAAGTCATACACAAAATGCTTACCAGGTTCTGAGGGAACTATTGCCAAGGCTAAAGCATTCTTTTCCTCAATGGAAGAAGCATCAGGTGCATCAAAGCCAAGTCCCTGAAAGGCCAAAGAAATAAAGATCATACGCAAATAATTTTACACTGAACAACCATCAACAGACACCATAAAGTTAATGCTCATACCAGCAAATCTCCCGTGTCCAGATTATTTTGAGGTGGAGGAGGAGGAGGTGGATCAGCAGCAGCAACCTCCACAGTAGATGCAGCAACAACATCTGAAGGAAGCGGCTCAGGTTCAACACCAGATAAATTGGCATCTTCATCGTTAACTTCTTCTGGTTTATACGTCAATTGAAGCTGTTAACAATAGTAAAGTATTAGCTCTGCATATGTTTCAGAAAAAGAATTACAAAAGGGAAGAAAAAAACAAAAGGAATAATGTTCAACCAAAAGAAAAAAAGAGTTGACCACCAAAAATAACTTTTCTATCTATATAAACCATTTCAGAAGCATAATATAATCAAACAGTACCATGTGTAAAAAGTCAAGGAGGGTTGACTACTCATAGTTGCTTTAAAAGCCAAGCATGCAAGGATACCTAATTCAAATTACCACATACTGTCTAGATTATTACCCTCATGCAAAAACAGCGAACAAGCTTCTCTGTCATCGGAAGTACCTTCTCTTTGCTCTTCACAATAATTACACAAGTTCGATTGATACAGTAAATAAGGCCACAAATTAAATGGTAATAAACACCTCTCCATTAATAAATTTCATATTCCCCTCCCTTAAATCATGGCAGTAACATTAAAGATTGAACATGTTACAAAAAGCTTTCCCGTTAACTACTGAATAAAGAATGTAGCAGCACTCTTAAACAGCCAAAAAACAAAAGAAGAAAAAGAATATATTTAGAGCACACTACCAAACACCCAAGCACCAAGTAAACTTAACAAACATAATGCTAAGTCATGAAGAATCCCCCAGAGGTAAAGAGTTCATAAATAGGTAGAAGTAATTTCAATTTAAATTATATTGATGTGGAATCACAAGAGTTGTTTATTTTTTATTTTTAACAGTAAATCACAAGTATATCATTTACACAAATCAAAATAATAATTAGCTCATGTGCGCCATTATGTTCAAGTCATTTTAATAATTCGACAAATGTTTCGAATCCATATGACACATGGTCTACTAGACCAGAAAAGTAAAGAGGAAGATGGCATAAAAGAGACTAATTTCTGCAATAATATGTAATCCAGCATGTAAATAGATGCTTTACTGACCAATGGCTCACTTGGAACAGTAACCACTCGTGGTGCCTCTCTTATGTACTCTTCCATGGTCGCCAGAAATGATTGTGGAGGCTGCAAGAAGGGCAGATGAATTTAATCCAATATTGTAGACATTTACATACATATACATCAATTTGTATTCAAGGGGATCAAGAGAAGAGGGGAGATATTTGATCGACCATACAGCACGTTACCTCTCTCAAGACTGGAAACTGAAAATTCCTTGCAAGTTCCAAACCTCGGCAAATTTCATAAAAATCAGATAAGTTTCCAGCCTGCATAAAATAAGGGCCTCTTAGGATATTAGAAGTAAAGTCACATCCACTGGTCAGATACCCCAATATAGGACCAGTACAGTCACCTGTCGGCCAGCACATTTGTAAACATCCAGAGCTGTGACAGCTTCATGTCGAGGCATCTCAAAAAACTGGACAAAAATTGTAAATTTACAGAGTAAAAAGACTTGCAAGGCTTGAAGAGAACTTTGCTAGAGGTAAATATGGTATTTGAAGTTACGGAGAAGTAAGCTTAACAAACCTTATCAATCAGATTAATGATTCCATCGTTGATAGCACAGTAGATCTTGAAGCTCTCTTTCAACACCTGGAAACTAAATACAGTGAGAAGTACCCGTCCCATGCTCAATACTAAAACAATTTTTTTTTTTTAATTGATGATCTTATCAAAGAACATTAAAAGATAAGGCTTCCATGAGAGAAAGATAGTATCCTACACAGCAACTTTAGGCAAACAAGCCATACCCATTAAACAATCATAAGCACTTTACACAGGAGATGCTGGGAATACAGCTCAAAGACATGTGGCAGCTATTCCCCACAGAAATTTCACTAATGTTCATGCAACCTGCATTTCAGTCCATGCAACTTCTCCTGCATATGTTTTTTGCTAAAATTATTTGCTATTTTACTTTAGTACAGGAGATTTGGCCAGAAAAGTAAAACCTCTACAAAAAATACTTCAATGGTAACAGAATGAATATACTTATTCACAAAAAAGCGAGAGTAGCATGTGTTTATCAGTGATTTAAAAATAAATGAAAAAAAGGCCAGAGGTATAAAATATACCAGAGCCAGGGCATACTGTATTAAATAATTGCCAACAGCTGCACCTTCGGGCTGTCAAAAATGTGTAAGAAGGTAGTTCATCAGTAAAATAGGGAAATTCCAAAATGACCCGTCTTCTCCAAAACTTGGGAAAATAAACCACTCAGATTTGTACCTGGCAACCAATAAGACGGTGAAGAAGATTCTGTAGAGCAGGCAACTGCTCCAACAACTCTTGACTATCCAATTCCCTCGTTCTGCTGTAGCCCTACCAGTAAAAGATGAAAGATTAATGAAATAAAACCATACTTAATAGAGGAACACCTCATACTTCCACAAGATCACATTTATATTGCACACGCAGTTTATGCTTTCTTACTGAAAAGCTTGATGTGTTTTCATCAAACAACAACAGAACAAGTGAAAACTCAAGCAAAAGTAAAGTTCAGATATTGCACACACCACTGAAACTGGACAATGGACAAAAACATAGTTAAGCAGACAAGAGAATAATGAAACTGCTATAAATCTGTTTCTTTGAAAGGACTGCTTTGTAGAGAAGCAATTATTCACAGGACAAAAAAATTGGCAGAATTGGCTAGTGAAATAGAGAAAAATAGAGACTAGCCACCACACAAGACTTTAAATGCCCAAATGCTCCATATTGATGGTGAATTACTCATATACATGTTATGTTGTAAAGTCCACTTGGACAACATGCGGAATGAAAACTGACATATGATAGAAATGCGCTCATATGAAACAATCATCCATCCCATATGCGTAAAATGTATGATCTCTTTGAAGAGTGGCTGTTACCACTTTCTATTTCAATAATGCATATCAATCCCCACAGGACCCTTGCAATTTTGCAAATTTCCATTAATAATGAATTCTGATCCTTCCACGCACTAACAATAACTTGACTATCACATCATATGGTACTAAAGATAAATGGGTGTCCAATCCTTATGGACTAATGAAAGGTACGACCTGTAAATCCAGCAAGGCGTATAGAAAGGTTTTGATATTTTTATTCCGGGAGGAATAGCCTCTCGTCATATTGCTGCATGTACTTTGGGTATATTAGTGGGCCTACTTCATCTAGGGCCTGTTTGGTAACTCTCCAAATAGTGCCTGATTTTATTCTTTTATTCCCCGGAACAAAAAAAGAAAACAAATCCATTTGATAAATTTTTTATTCCCAGTAATCAATATTCATTTTTTTGATCCTAGGAGTAGATTTGGAATAGAATCAAGAAATGGAAAAAAGTTATTTCTTATTCCCGGGAACAATTCCTAGAATCAAGTCTATTTTTTTTCCTCTCTTTTTTTCTTCTTCTTCTTCCTCCTCAGCCATGGCTGGTGACGCCGAGCCACGATGAGGCTAGTCCGCCCGAGCCTCGCCATATTGAGCCATCACTAGATCGGTGTCGCCCAGCCAAGATGAGGCCGACTTGGAGGTGGCCTTGAGCCTCGCCAGTGGCTAGGTGAGCTTGGCCTTGCCAGATCTAGGCGAGGTTGACCTCACTCAGCCAAGGTGAGGCTGATCCTTGCCCAGTCAGCACAAGGCCGGGCCTTGCTAGGCTAGGGCGAGGCCAACCCCGTGCTGCCTGGGCAAGGTGGAGCCTTGCCCAGATCTGTTAGGTTGAGGCTCATGGTGGTCAGGTGAGCCTTCAACAAACTTGCCAAACCTCACCACTGACCACAAAGGAGAAGGAGGAAGAAGAGAAGAGGAAAAAGAAAAGAGAGAGAGAAAGAGAGAGAGAGAGATATAATTAAAGTATTAAAAAATTAAAAGAAAAAAAATTAAGAGTCCTATCAAACACATTTCTATTCCAGAAGGCAATTACCAAGCGTCTTTAAAACTCAGAAATTGTTGCTAGGAATAGAACAAAAAAAAAAAAAAATCATTTCTGAGCAAAAATTATTTTCAAGAACAAAATGGTTACCAGACACACCCATAGTGTCCGTCCGCCCAATGTCTATATAAGGGATTACGTATAAGCATTATTGAAACCATACTTTCCAGCAGTATTGCTGCCATCTTGTTTGCAGCTTTTTTTGTTGTTGGAACTATGTGGTTCGGTTCAACAATTACACCTATTGAATTATTTGGTCCCACTCGTTATCAATGGGATTAGGAATACTTCCAGCAAGAAAAAATTACTTTCAATGATGACATGACTCATGCAAATTATATGATTCTTGTAAAACTATAGGTATAAATAAACCGACAGACCTCAGAAATCAGCATCACAAGGCTCCACATAGTTTCTTGGCCAACTTGACTTCAAATATCAATCAAATCAAGCATGTTCTCCTCATTGAGAATTTATTCACTACACTAAGGAAAGAAAATGAAGATACACTACAATGTAATACCTTCTCCTGTCCTTGAGCAGCTCTTGGAAGACGCTCTGCTTCAATGTCATATTTTATTATTCTAAAGCATTCGAGCCGTTCCTCTATAAACAGTGCATAGGTGCGCACCCAGGCTGAACAATCCCAAGCTGCAACCATGCCAAAAACAGTGATAGCATCATATTCCATGTTTTAAAGATAAGAACAATGATTAGTGCAAGAAAATTAAAAGCTAATGCCATCAGAGAGAGAGAGAGAGAGAGAGAGAGAGAGAGAGAGAGAGAGAGAGAGAGAGAGAGAGAGAGAGAGAGAGGTAAACCTATGGGACTTGAGTCATCCTTAAAATTAGAAAGCTGAAGAATTCGTCCCCTCTGTGAAAAAGCCAAAAGCTCTTCCCGAAATGTAGGATCTCCCTCTCTCAAGAGTCTGTGAATAACTATCAGTGTTTTCAGTGCCACCTGTTAGAGCATGAAGAACTCAAGAACATTAGCAGGTTAATGAAATGTAACATCAAAAAACTGTATACAAAACGAAAATTCACATCAAACTGACTTCAAGACTTCATAAAGACATCGTGTCGTTCATAATATACAAGTGAACACTGACTGTAATAGAATTCAAACTTCCAAAAGTACATGCTGACTGTTAAAAAATCAGCACTTGTGAAAGACGCAAATCAGTAGAGATAAGTAGGAAGGTTTTCCTTTACTGAGACTACCAGTAAATTAGAGATTAGCTCATCACAAAAAACATAAGTTCCTCATTGTAATACCCACTAATATAACCAGAAAAACTGCTTTGATCTCACTTTTAGTTAGTTCAATTTCTGCTTCTGCCCCTACATGAAAACCTACCTTAAGGTGAAACAATGCAAAAAAAATACTATACCACCCACCTTCACACCACAACTAATCTCCGGTTACATACCTCTCCTTCAAAACTTCACACCTGTAATCCACTTTCTTCACGCATGCTCACAAAGGGTAATTTCCTTTATGTTCAACAACTAACCCACACCATTTGCATCTCTTTCTATCAGCATCAGTGCCTCTTCTCAACATATCAGGCCCTCGCACGGTGCACAGAGGGACTAGGCATAATAACACAAAAATAACATAGAAGTGATGACTATTTGAGGCAGCTCTTGTGGAAGATAAGAGTCACTGAGAGAACACGGTCATATCAACCAAAATTTCTGCAGAATGCTTTGTTCTTGCCGAATGAAGTACAGTATATATTCTTAACTTTTCTGAGGTCTCAATTACAAGACTTAAAAAAGTTAACCAGCCAAGCTCAGGTTACATCTAGATGCACACAGATGTTGCAAATAGATCTCATACAAAACCAAGTCTGAGCTAGACCAGTTTGACATCTTTCTCCCCACTCCTCCATCATGAAAGCTCAGAATGCAGTAATGACTATGTACAATCCTTCAGTTGTGAAGGCAACACAAAGATCTCATGATGGATTATTCGCTCAAGGTGAATGTGAGTGTCGAACAACATAAGTTGCTGCTATTTAATTAAAAAAAAAAATCCAAGCCTTATATTGATCGCTGGATTAAGATCACAAAGCCTACGAAGAAGAAACGGCTACCATTTCAAGCTAGAACAAAACCTTCAAAGTGCAATACGATCCACCTAAAAAGCTACGCTCTCAAACTCTGTTCTCTCAATTAAAATCAATCTGAAGCCACGATCCAATACATTCGAGGCTTACATGTAAGTAAGTGCAGCAGTGGCATCATTAGCATCAGTGTCAGCGTAAGTTCATTACAGTAGAATATACTACGTGCTGCGCTGCACAATGAGTAGTTATATACAAAACCAATCAGGCTAAGCAACCGTAAAGAACAGTCGTTTTTCCAATCCAAACAACGCATAGATCCACGCCGCACCACATCGAACTAGACAGCATCCGATCCGAGCAAATACAAATTAAGGAACCGATCCGTACCGTCCAATTGTGCGTCTTGGTGAGCCTCCTGGAGAGGGCCTGGATACAGTAGGCGACGTCGGCCCGCGGGCGAACCGCCGAGGTCGCGAAGGCAATCTCTGCAATAAGACAAGAACCGCCAATCCACGATCATTTCACATCCCATCCACGCCACAAGCGCATCAAAAACAGCAGCGGCAGCAGCAGCAGGAGGAGAAAAACTCTAATATCGATCTGATCGGAGGAGGAATACTCACTGCGGAGGTGCCTCTCCTTGGGCGGGCACTCGACGTGGTTCGTCGCTTTGACTATGGCCACATCCAATTCCTATCAAACACCAAAAAAAAAAAAAAAGGCGTAAAATCTCCCGAAATAGAAAATGAGGAGAAAAAACAAAGCGCAGAAGGAGGAAGAGAGAGAGAGAGGGGGGGGGGAGGGAGAACGGAATCTCGATGGATGAGGATGAGGATGGAGAGGGTACGGCGTAATCGCTGTTGACGTGGGCAAGGCCGACTTTGGTGGAGTCCTTGAGAGCGCCGTAGGCCTTCCTCCATGTCTTGAGCGTGCCCATCTCTCCTCTCCGTAACGCCCTCCTCGCCTCCTCCGCCCGCTCGGATCGCTCTCCCGCCGCTCCCGCCGCCGACGACGACGGCGTCCGCCCTCCTCTCCCCCGGGCGCTCTCTTCCGACGATCTCGCTCCCTCGTTTACGTGGCGAACAGGCCTTCAATCTCTCTCTCTCTCTCTCTCCCCTCTCTCTCTCTCTCTTCTGTGCTGTATATTTGGGGGCGGGCTTCTTTTGACGGAGCAGTTGGTTGTACAAGGAGAAGAAGGAAGAGAGAAGGAGAGCGATTTCGATTGGGGATTGATCGAAGGGACGAGGGCTCGCGTCCACGGACGTCTTCCGTGCGCTCGCCTGAGAGGATAATAAAGACGGAATTAATTTATATTTCTTTCTGTATCTGTTTTCCTCATTTAATTTTTAGGTAATAATCTATTTATTGACCGTTTCGCTATTTTTTTTGCTCCTTTTTCGAGTGGGACGATGATGGGAAATTCCACGGTGGATTTTGCTTTTGGGGATGCTTTCTCTCTCTTTCTTTCGGTGCCTCCTCTCGTCTCGTCATGATTTTCGCTTTCCCGCAGTGGCTGGCAGCGGTGGGCCCCGCCCTTTATTTTTTTTTATTCGTGAATAAAGGGAGAAAGCATTTTGGAATGAGAATTTTCATTGCTTGTCATAATTACAAGGGGGCTCTCCCCATCTATGTAAGGCGACATGACAGCTTTGGAGGCCCCATTTATTGCAGGAATATAATTATTCGGCAATATTTATAATGACGGAAAAAAAAAGGAAAGGTGAACAAAAACGCATTTAATAAAATATTGATTTTTACTATTTAAAACTTCAACTTTTATTGGATACTGAAGTGGACACACGTAATTTCGTGGGAAACAAATATATGTGTTGTCGCGACCAATTTTTTCGTTTAAACCACGGGGTTTTGGTTAATGGATTGTTAAGCTGAAACTTAACTTCCGAAATTTCTCCTCATACCATACTAATCGCGACTTTAGGTTGAGTTTTTTAACATGCAATTGTTTTTTAATTAGGAGTCGCCACTAATCTATTTTTTGGTGGGTCGATTAAAACCCAAATAAAGTAACGGAGATTTACTTTATTCCTACGAACAGAGATTTGGATCGAGGACTTGGTTTCGCTAAATTTCTCTAACGCCCTTTCGGTACCATTTTCTTTATTTTGAAAAATTGTTTTTCATGCAAAGCAGCTTGGTTTATTTTAACTCTATTTTCCTAACATGTGAGGTTATCAATGCGTCTTATGACAAAACCACCAATTTAACACTCGGATAAACAATAAATAAGTTGCAAAAAGAAAAACTTACCTCCAAGCAACGAAAGCATCTGCAATGTTAAATTAAAATCCACATTAACAACCCTAGATATGGCTTCTAATTAACACGCAAATTTTCTTTTTTTGTTTTCACTTATTTAATGAAAATTACGCAATATGCGATGCCATATTAACTAAATAACCTAACTCTAGTGACATGTAACTTCTAGTTGAATGGGCCTAGCAACAACTACCACATGACATGCATTTCAATGAATCTAATCCTAATGATGTGCATGTGACATTTTCCTTTTCTTTCCTTTCTTTCTTTTTCCTAAAAGAATGCAATCTATCCTAGAAAATAAAACTAATTCAACTTATGGCATTTTTTTTATTTTTCACGAAATTCGAAATTAGGTGAAATGTGAAAATTACCTAATTAGATTAAGATCCTAATTAGTTTATATTAGGAATTAGGTTGAGCCAAATCCTAATTTAAACTAGAATCTTATCTTAATCAAGTAATCTCTAACCTAAAATGCAATCTATCTAAAAAGATCTATTTAAATAAAATTTAAACATGCAAACAATCTAATACGCAATGACGTGCCAATGATGCCCTAATTTTACATGACATATGCATAATGACTTTTATGTGTTTTCCCTTTTTTTTCCCTTTTTTATATTTTCGAAATTAATAATTGCTAAGTAATTAAGCATGCAACCTAAATTAAAATCTAGCAACCTAAATTGATTTATTTGAATTTTTTTATTTTTATGAAATTCGAAATTAAAATTCTTATTCTAAATATGCTAACCCTAACACAAGTAGGGTCCGTTTGGGAACCACTTCCCAAAGCCCTTTGGAGGGCTAAAGATACTTGGCCAAATGCCAGCCCGTTTGGCAAAAAACTTTGAACTCACCTTCTCCAAATGCGAAGCCTTGTGAAGGCTGAAAGCCCAAGGCAGGGGGAGACCTGCCTTGGGCTTTCGGCATTTTCGGCATGCCACGCCCTTTGTACTTGTTCATACTTTTTTTTTTTCCAAAATTATCCTCACGAATTTTTGGATTTTTCGGATGCGTGCCCTTGTCGAGCACTTGTTCATCTTCTCCGCGTAGAGAGACGCCGCGACCTACGCGATCTTCGTCGGAGCTTCGGGCGACCTCCGCAAGTCGCAGATCCCCGGTGGCCAAAACACGCGGTCGCCGGCCGACCGTCGCTGCGCGCGCCGCGACCTCCGCCGCACGAGCTCACCGGGCGGCGCGACCCACCTAGTTGCGGGTCGGTCTCGACCGGATCTAGTGCCGGAGGCTCGAGCATATCGGGTCGCGCCGCCGCCCACGGATCCGGGTCGCGGTGGCGCCGTGCGACCTCCGCGACCTCGCCGCCCCCGAGATCCGGGCGGCGAGGTCGCGCGACCCGCCGCGACCCGGATCCGGGCGGCGAGGTCCTCCGCGACCCGACGCCGGATCGAGGTCGCCGGAGGTCCGAGCGGCGTCGCGCGACCTCGCCGCCCGGATCCGGGTCGCCCGAGGTCGAGGCGGCGTCGCGCGACCTCGCCGCCCCGGATCCGGGTCGCCGGAGGTCGCGACGGCGTCGCGCGACCTCACCGCCTCATATCCGAGGTCGCCAGAGGTAGTCGGAGGTCGCCGGAGGTCACCGACGGTCGCTGCCCTCACCGGTCATTTTTTTTTAATTTTTCCTTTGCTAATTTTTTTTTTATCACAAAGATCTTTGTAAATGCAATTCCCCAAACACTATTTTGTTCAAAGTACTTCACAAAGAGGCTTTCCAAGTACAATTTACCAAACACTGTTGCATTTTAAAAAACCCCTTTAACTCCAAGGTCTTTGCATTTTCCCAAGGACTTTCCCCAAAAATAGTTCCCAAACGCACCCGTAATATCCTAACATGCATCTAATCTAACCCGATTTTTATTTCTAAAATTCATGATAAATAGAATGCCTTGCCTAAATATGCAAATAACCCTAAAACAATATTCTATCTCAAACATATCTCAAGATAAATAAAGACAATCGAATCCATTCAAAATTATCCCAAAAGGGACATCACATATCGCTCGAGATCAAAGGATAATATTTCGCTAGTAAAATCGATACTTTGATCTTAAGCCTTAAAAATCAAAACATCAATTTTATTCCCGCTTAATTAATTATTTCATCTAAAGCCTTATAGATGAAATAAAAAAACTAAAGCGCGGTTGCGATTCGGGTGATACATTGAGATTTTCAATTATGCATAGATAAGTATTCCAACCAAAGAAAACAACACATAAAAAGATAATAATAATAAAAAACAGAGAAAAAACCTAAACTTGCTTAATAAAGTAAAGTAAAAATACCTAGTAAAATTTTCTTTTCTTTTTTTTTTTAGAAAGAAAAAAGAGATCTTGGCCGCTGGTTTTAGGGCTCCGGTGGGGAAAGATCGCCGGCTAGGGTTCCGCGAGGGCTCAACGAGAACCGGCGAGCGAGCGAGCGGTGAGCGCGTCGGCACGGCGGCGTCGCGGATCGAGGAAGGGCGACGGAGCTGGGATCGCGGACCGCGGACCGCGGGTCGTCGGGACGAATGGAGGTCTTTGTGGAGCGCGGCAGCCGAGCGCGGGGCGTCGCGGTCTAGGTGCGGGCGTCGCGGGCGAGGACTCCGAGCGCGGGCTGAAGCGAGCGGCGGAGACGGCGTCGGGGCGCGATGCAGGCGGGAGCGTCGCGGGCGGCACGGCGATCGGCGAGCGGGTCGCGGCGGAGCGGAGGCTCGGATCTCCTGGCGTCGGTCACGCGGGCTGCAAAGGCGCTGCGTCGCGGGTAGCGGGTCGCGGGCCGACGGGTGAGCAAGCGGTGCCGGAGCGGCGAGTGGGCTTCGGATGGCGATGAAGCGGACGAGCGGAGGTGGTGCGATCCAACGGCGCGGGAGGGGTGGACCAGCGGCAACGGCGGAGACCTTCACGAAGAAGATGAACAGTTCATCTTCTTTTTTTTTTTTTCTTCTTTTTGTCTCTCGCCTCACGTCCTCTCTGCACTTTTTCTCTTTCTTTTGCTGACTTTTCCTTTTCTTTTCTTCTGTAGCTGCGACTTCTTTTTTCTCCTCTGCGGTTTGTCGAGGGAAAAAAAAAGAAGACTTCTTGGACGACAAAACGGGAGGGGGCTTTCACTTCTTTTTTTTTTCACTTTTCTTTCTTCTCTTCTCTCACGATTGTGCTTCTTTCTTCACGAAATTCTTTTACGAACTTTTCTCTCGAATTTTTTTCTCAATCTCTCCTCCGAATCCCCCTCAACTTTGTCCATATGCGGTCCCTTTTATAAGCTCAAAAATTGTATCTTAGGGGTATATTTCATCTTTAATTTTGATTGAGCACGATACCCCTAAATATATTGATAAAATATTTTTTTGCATATTCCATCAAGAAAATTCTCTTTTTGTGCAAAAGTACATCTTCCAAAGTGTATATTACCTAAATATGTGAAAAATCTTGGCGAAACAAAAAATAAAATTTTCCTAAACTATACGCCATGTGATTGTGATTTTTTTTTTTTATATAGCAAAAATTAACCCAAAAAATTTAGGTGTCAACAGCTGCCCCTCTTTGAAGGTGAGCTCGCAGAGGTTGACTTCAAAGACAAACTGAGACCTAAATTTTGGTCATGCTCATGCAATGAATGCTTTTTGTCGGAACATAAATTCCATTTTTTAATGCAAAATGATAAATGAACCTACCTGAAATAACTTATCTTCGAGGAGGATAGAGTAATTCGAGGTAGTGAATGTTACCTATCCAGGACCCGTACCATTCTACGGTCGCCTAGAACAGTAACATGACTTTGTGAAGAAACTGCTTTCCCGGAACCCGTACTATTTTACGGTCGCCCAGTATGGCAGAAAGGAGCTGCTTTCTCAGGACTCGTACCATTCTACGGTCGCCCAATACGGCAGAAGAGTTTTGTAAGAAACTGCTTTCCCAGGACCCGTACCAATCTACGGTCGCCCAGTACGGCAGAAAGGTTTTGTCTAGGACCCGTACCATTCTACGGTCGCCCAAACGGGGATTCCTTCTCCAGGGACCCGTACCATTCTACGGTGCCTGAATAGGGAATAGGTGTTGTCAAGGACCCGTACCATTCTACGGTCGCCTCAATGAAGAAAATTATTTTTCCGGGACCCGTACCATTTTACGGTCGCTGAATGAGGAAATTGCTTTTCCGGGACCCGTACCATTCTACGGTGCCTGTTAGAGCAATAAATGTTGTCTAGGACCCGTACCATTCTACGGTCGCCTAGATTGAGGTTTTGCTTGGCTAGGACCCGAACCATTCTTCGGTCGCCCAACCTTGCGACGAAATCATCGATCGGGACCCGAACCATTCTTCGGTCGCCTTAATCAAATTGAATCGGAGGAAAAATCTTTGGGAGACAACTCAATTGAGTGTCGGTATGCTTAAAAGGGAATACCCGTGTAATGACAAGTATTCAAGGTATAGATAGAGATATACTTACCTGGTAACATCTCCTATCTTCAGGGATACGTCTCCTGCAAAACATGGTCGTAGGAGAGGCAACATGTATTTGTAAACATGTATCAATATAATGGAGGTTCATGATAATTTTCATTAATCTTGCACCCCCTAATTTCCATTCTGAACACATGAGTGTCATGAATGTGTCAAATAAGGGATCCTTTGGTCTGAAAGGACTTTTCTCTCATCCTCATTAAAATGGCAATTTCATCCCGACCTTTGATGCGGATTTTGTCAATCACTCAATCTCACCATCGTCATGCCAAACAAGGGTCCGAGCAATCTCGCAAGTGGTACGATTTCACCAATCCGAGAGGTCTTTAAAAGGGACCGTAATGTGGGCTTAGTCAACGGCTTAACAAAGGGGACTCTTTTGAGTCGAGATTATTTGAAAAAAATGAGTGATATTCTGTAATAATCTCTGGGTTTACAAGTCAAGAACCCTGCAAAATGAGAAAGAAATAATCTTGCTCGCACTTCTTCGAGCGATGCTTAAAACATGTGAACCCCTTAGTTAATTCAAGTGCCATAATCAGAAGAGACTTTGCAAGGGACATAACATAGGCTTGGTTCATGGGTTGAAAAATGAAAAGATCATTAGGCTCAAAAAGTGTTTAGAGGAGATAAAGTTGGTGATCATCTTGACATTTTCACCACTTTCTTTCTCCATTGTCGGAGATTTTTTTATCACAACTCCAGCATTTGAGAGTTTTTTTTTTGGTATCGCCTTGTTGGGGGGATACAACTTACTATATCAAGAGTTTGATTTTTTTTCTTTTCTTTTTTTTTTTGGCATTGGCCTTGCTTTTACCAGGCACACTGCTTTTTTATGCCCCATTATTTTGCACTTATTTTTTGAACTTGCGCAACAATCCTTTACAGCATTCTAAGCCACGTTACTTGAATGGTTCTTTTTACCTTAGCCCCAGTGTAAGGGATGATCACCAACTGGGTTTAATATGAAATAAATTCATAGGCTCAAGTGGGCTATGCAATGGATAGAAGTGTATATAAGAAAGAACTGCTCTTCGTCATCCTAAGGCACTTCAATTAACACATGAATTCAATGCAATAGCACAACTTGAAGATTGATGCAAGTGAGAGCAAGAAAATTTCAATTCATTTTTCTCACCTCATGCTGCCATTTTACCTCCCATTTGCCCCAATGTGGGGTGATTCTTGACAGGGGTAATTTGAAAAGAATATCTATAAGTGTATGGGCTCAAAAGGGTTAAGTAATGGATCACCTGTAGTGTTTATGATAGAGAAAAGAATGCCTCTCATCACCTTGGTTGATGTACCCTTTGCGAGATAGCCCTTTTCCTTGTGGGCATGGAATTTCTTCACACAACTCACCGATGATTAGTGTATGGGGTAGTGTATGGAACAAGGCTTGCCTTTCATCATTTCCAAGTATCTCATTCGACACATTCAATTTATCTCACACAATTCATCAAGGAAGAAAAATACAAGATTTATGACAAATTTGAACAATTTAGCTCATTAAGGTACTTTATTAGTCACAAAAATACTTGCAATTCAAGACATGGCCTGGTAAATTCTATCATGGATAATATTTCTTGACAACATCAGCATTAATTGGAGTGGAAAACTCACGACCACCCATCTCTGCTTGGATCAAGGCACTTCCAGGAAGTACTTTCTTCACCACATATGGGTGGTCGCAGTTTGGAGCAAACTTGCCCCCAGAATCTGGAATACCTTTGCATGCTATAAGACCGTTTCTGAAATATAATGTAGATGGGTCAAAAAGACAAACGGGGTAAATCATTTTTTTTGAAAGATTTTTTTTCTGAAGAATTTTTTTTTAAAAAAGCAATTAGAAGAGTATTTTTTGAAGCATTTTGACACGAAAGCATGATGAAGCCCAGGCCTCGGAATTTCTCCATGGATGATATTTTCTTTTTATTATTGGCTGGATATCATCACCGGGCTGGTTTGGTATACCTCATCATGCCCTCAAAATAAATTTGCAATTTTATTGATATTCATCAATCAATTACATTTATTGAATGGAAATGCGATTTTCAAGCCCTAAAAAGAAATAAAAAACAAGCCTTAGAAAGTGATAAAAATTCCCGCGGGGGAATGTAGGAAAGCGAAAACGAGTTACTCTTGTGGGCTAGAGCCCATCTTCTCCGGATGTCCTTCGTCAATGGTCCCTATGAAGACGTAATTGAAGAGACTAGTGATCCCTTCCAATGCATCATCGGGGTTCTCTCGTTTCCGAGGGTGTTGGATCATCCATGCCGCCCCATCCATCCGGGACAATCTGCGGGGATCAATGTAAAAACTAGGAGGAGCCGTATACTTCACCGAGATAGTCGAATTTTCCGCTTGGCTGCCCTAGGGTGTCCATTATTTCCGCTTCATCCCGCATCATTACCGGGGGCTAGGGAATGTCTCACGAATATTCGGGGGTGATGGGTTTTGCCTTCCTTGCCCTTGGTCGGTTGGCGGGTTTTGCCTTACCCGCCTCCGTCCTCTAGAACTTTCCCCACCTCTTCCATGGTACCCTAATTCAACAACACGGGACCTCGAAGGACTTCATTGGGACTTTGAATACTCGACCATTTCTTTCAAGGCCGGTACCGGAACAAAACCATTCCCAATCATCACCCTTCCCATCATAAAGGCAACATTTGAAACTTCAGGAGTGGGTGGTGAGTCTCGAGGTGCATGTATGGTGGACACCAACTCCAATGAGTGGTAACTTGATTCGACTTCAACGTTTAGATCCAGAATAGCATTGACCGTACCCTCATGCTTTGGTAGTGGATTCTTTTGGACGTTCGGCCGAGCAGTTTGAAATGAGAAGGCCTTCGTGTCCAGGAGGTCTTTGATCTTATGCTTGAGAGTGAAACATTCATCAGTTGAATGCCCCAATTCGCCGCTATGGTAATCACACTTCTTCATTGGGTCGTAGCCTCGGATGCTTTCACGACTAGGACGCTTTGGCTCATTAGTAAGCAAACCTTTCTTTCTTAGGATTGCCAACACTTGGGATGGAGATCCAGGAAGAGGGGTGAACTGTCTTCTTGCTTGGGCAGCTTGTTGCTTTTGATTCATCTCGGATAGTTGGGGCACGATTGGTACTTTCTTGGCTATAAGCCATATTCACATCTTCAAGAGGCTCTTTATCCTTCTTGGCAAAGAATCTTCTACTCGATGGCTCGCAAACCAGCCTTCCCTTATCCCCATCTCGATTTGTTCCCCCACGGGAATAAGGCTGATTGAAGTTTTCAACGTACGTGCTAGCCATCCGTATACGAAACTCGGATGGGAGAGCTTTGATAAACAACTTCATCAACTCCTTGTCGGTAGGTTCGGGGTGATTTGAGCTGCCAAGTTTCTCCATCTCACGGCATACTCTTTAAATGACTCACTTCTTTTCTTTTCCATCCGCTCCGAGTCTTCTCGAGAAGGCGCGATGTCCATGTTGAACTTGTATTGTTTGAGGAATGCGTCCGCCACTTCGTTCCGGGTTTCGAGGAGGTTTACGTTCTTCATCACGTACCGGTTTAATGCGGGCCCGATCAAACTCGCATGAAATGATTGGATCATAAGGGGCTCATTTTTGACGTCTTTGGGCCATGCGGACGTGGTACATCTACAAATGAGACTTTGGACAAGATGTCCCGTCATACTTCTCAAACTCTGGCATTTTGAACTTGCTTGGCATTTTAACTTTCTCATAGACCGAGAGGTCAAATGGGAGTGAGCTTTGAGACTCCTGCAACTGTCTCACCTTCTCTTCCAGCTTTGCAACGCGCTCATCCCGATCCGTCTTGGGAACACTTTGTCTAACTTGGCCTTTTCAACAAGGACCATGTCATCTTCCAGCTCGGGCATTTCTTCATCATTCATTTGGGCCCTATTTGCCTGCCTTGGGACTACCGTCTCGGGGAGAACAGGTGGAGGAGCCGGATTCACTTGGAGGGATTGAAGTTGAGCTGTTATAAGCTCCATAGAAGCAGCTAACTGTTGGAGTTGGCCTTCCATAGAGGACATGCGATCGCGCATCTCGCTTTGGTCGGCCATTCTTGCTCTTAATCGCGTGATAATAGGCGAGCGTGAAGGATCCGTTATCACCTAATTTAAATGGATGAAAATGCATAAGTATGAGGTGCAAATAGCGAATCAATCCATGACAATTATCTATCAACTTTTTTCTTTTTTTCTTTTTTATGAAAAGTTCTTAAGAGAATTTCCTAAAGAGAGCTAGAAAGTGGATACCTTAGCAATATCAAATTTTCTAGACATGAATTGAAAACAAATTCTCCAAAGTTTTTTATTTTCCAAATGATTTATTGCATGGCAATTTCCTCATTTCATCTCTAATTGACAAAGAAGTTAATGATTGACCTAAATTGTCATGGATCGACCAAAAACATTACAAAATAAATTGCATGGTATAAGGATAGAAGACTTACTTCACCAAGGTAAAACGACGGCAATCACATAGGCAAGCGCATGAAGTGTGAGGTTCGATTTTTAACTAGGAAGGCTTAGCAAAGTGGAGTTAAAAGGGTGGGATGACTTAGTTGCAGCCTCACATACTAAACCAAGTCCTCTTAACTCCGGCTCAGTCAAGAATGATACCCCAATGCGACGCAGCCTCGCGGGCAGAGGTAAACATTCTTGACACCAAGAAAAACTTTTGGGATTGAGTTGGGCAACCTCTACTACGCGGCCTCGCGGTCGAAGTCGTATCCAACTCAATACCATCCTAAACGTCCTAGTGCGGCCCAGGTCCGGCGGCAGGTTGTGTGTGCAATAATGTAGTGTTGAATGCAAGACATGCATAACAATTTAGATCAAGCAACACTTCAATAACTTAAATTTAAAATATTCATCCCCCAACTCCAACCTGCAAAATAAATGTTAGCAATCACTACTCCCCTTATTCCTCCCAATCTGCAAAAACATTTAACACCTAAATGTTAGGGACATACCTGGAATCCTTGCTGCCAAACAAAAACATTTTTCAAAAAGAAGAAAATTGGCCTAAGTCCACTAAGTGTTTTAACACAAGTCCCCAGCGGAGTCGCCAAGCTGTCGCGACCAATTTTTTCGGGGTTTAAACCACCTGGGGTTTTGGCTAATGGATTGTTAAGCCTAGACTTAACTCGGGCTCTCCCAAGCCCATACCAATTCGCGACTTTAGGTTCAAGTTTTTTAACATGCAATTGTTTTTTAATTAGGAGTCGCCACTAATCTATTTTTTGGTGGGTCGATTAGAAACCCAAATAAAGTAACGGGAGATTTACTTTATTCCTACGAACCAGAGATTTGGATACGGGGACTTGGTTACGCTAAATTTCTCTAACGCCCTTTCGGTACCATTTTCTTTATTTTGAAAAATTGTTTTTCGCAAGCAGCTTGGGTTTATTTTAACTCTATTTTCCTAACATGTGAGGTTATCATGCGCGTGCACAAACCACCAATTTAACACTCAGATAAACAATAAATAAGTTGCAAAAAGAAAAACTTACCTCCAAGCAACGAAAGCATCTGCAATGTTAAATTAAAATCCACATTAACAACCCTAGATATGGCTTCTAATTAACACGCAAATTTTCTTTTTTGTTTTCACTTATTTAATGAAAATTACGCAATATGCGATGCCATATTAACTAAATAACCTAACTCTAGTGACATGTAACTTCTAGTTGAATGGGCCTAGCAACAACTACCACATGACATGCATTTCAATGAATCTAATCCTAATGATGTGCATGTGACATTTTCCTTTTCTTTCCTTTCTTTCTTTTTCCTAAAAGAATGCAATCTATCCTAGAAAATAAAACTAATTCAACTTATGGCATTTTTTTTATTTTTCACGAAATTCGAAATTAGGTGAAATGTGAAAATTACCTAATTAGATTAAGATCCTAATTAGTTTATATTAGGAATTAGGTTGAGCCAAATCCTAATTTAAACTAGAATCTTATCTTAATCAAGTAATCTCTAACCTAAAATGCAATCTATCTAAAAAGATCTATTTAAATAAAATTTAAACATGCAAACAATCTAATACGCAATGACGTGCCAATGATGCCCTAATTTTACATGACATATGCATAATGACTTTTATGTGTTTTCCCTTTTTTTCCCTTTTTTATATTTTCGAAATTAATAATTGCTAAGTAATTAAGCATGCAACCTAAATTAAAATCTAGCAACCTAAATTGATTTATTTGAATTTTTTTATTTTTATGAAATTCGAAATTAAAATTCTTATTCTAAATATGCTAACCCTAACACAAGTAGGGTCCGTTTGGGAACCACTTCCCAAAGCCCTTTGGAGGGCTAAAGATACTTGGCCAAATGCCAGCCCGTTTGGCAAAAAACTTTGAACTCACCTTCTCCAAATGCGAAGCCTTGTGAAGGCTGAAAGCCCAAGCGAGGGGAGACCCGCCTTGGGCTTTCGGCATTTTCGGCATGCCACGCCCGTCTTGTTCATACTTTTTTTTTCCAAAATTATCCTCACGAATTTTTGGATTTTCCGGATGCGTGCCCTTGTCGAGCACTTGTTCATCTTCTCCGCGTAGAGAGACGCCGCGACCTACGCGATCTTCGTCGGAGCTTCGGCGACCTCCGCAAGTCGCGAGATCTGGTGGCCAAAAGGCACGCGGTCGCCGCGACCGTCGCTGCCCGCGCCGCGACCTCCGCACGAGCTCACCGGGCGGCGCGACCCACCTAGTTGCGGTGTCCGGTCTCGACCGGATCTAGTGCCGGAGGCTCGAGCATATCCGGGTCGCGCCTCGCCGCCCACGGATCCGGGTCGCGGTGGCGCCGTGCGACCTCCCGCGACCTCGCCGCCCCGGATCCGGGCGGCGAGGTCGCGCGACCCGCCGCGACCCGGATCCGGGCGGCGAGGTCCTCCGCGACCCGACGCCCGGATCGAGGTCGCCGGAGGTCCGAGCGGCGTCGCGCGACCTCGCCGCCCCGAGGATCCGGGTCGCTGAGGTCGAGGCGTCGCGCGACCTCGCCGCCCGGATCCGGGGTCGCCGGAGGTCGCGACGGCGTCCGCGCGACCTCACCGCCTCATATCCGAGGTCGCCGGAGGTAGTCGGAGGTCGCCGGAGGTCACCGACGGTCGTCCCCTCACCGGTCATTTTTTTTTAATTTTTCCTTTGCTAATTTTTTTTTATCACAAAGATCTTTGTAAATGCAATTCCCCAAACACTATTTTGTTCAAAGTACTTCACAAAGAGGCTTTCCAAGTACAATTTACCAAACACTTTGCATTTTAAAAAACCCCTTTAACTCCAAGGTCTTTGCATTTTCCCAAGGACTTTCCCCAAAAATAGTTCCCAAACGCACCCGTAATATCCTAACATGCATCTAATCTAACCCGATTTTTATTTCTAAAATTCATGATAAATAGAATGCCTTGCCTAAATATGCAAATAACCCTAAAACAATATTCTATCTCAAACATATCTCAAGATAAATAAAGACAATCGAATCCATTCAAAATTATCCCAAAAGGGACATCACATATCGCTCGGATCAAAGGATAATATTTCGCTAGTAAAATCGATACTTTGATCTTAAGCCTTAAAAATCAAAACATCAATTTTATTCCCGCTTAATTAATTATTTCATCTAAAGCCTTATAGATGAAATAAAAAAACCTGGCGCGGTTGCGATTCGGGTGATACATTGAGATTTTCAATTATGCATAGATAAGTATTCCAACCAAAGAAAACAACACATAAAAAGATAATAATAATAAAAAACAGAGAAAAAACCTAAACTTGCTTAATAAAGTAAAGTAAAAATACCTAGTAAAATTTTCTTTTCTTTTTTTTTTTAGAAAGAAAAAGAGATCTTGGCCGCTGGTTTTAGGGCTCCGGTGGGGAAAGATCGCCGGCTAGGGTTCCGGCGAGGGCTCAACAGAACCGCGGCGAGCGAGCGGTGAGCGCGTCGGCACGGGGCGGCGTCGCGGACCGAGGAAGGGCGACGGAGCTGGGATCGCGGACCGCGGACCGCGGGTCGTCGGGACGAATGGAGGTGCTTGTGGAGCGACGCTTGAGCAACGCGGGGGCGTCGCGGGTCTAGGTGCGGGCGTCGCGGGCGAGGACTCCGAGCGCGGGCTGAAGCGAGCGGAGACGGCGTCGGGCGGCGATGCATGCAGGGAGCGTCGCGGGCGGCACGCGACGGCGAGCGGGGTCGCGGGCGGAGCGGGAGGCTCGGATCTCCCGGCGTCGGTCACGCGGGCTGCAAAGGCGCTGCGTCGCGGGTAGCGAGATCGCGGGCCGACGGGTGAGCAAGCGGTGCCGGAGCGGCGAGTGGGCTTCGGATGGCGATGAAGCGGACGAGCGGAGGTGGTGCGATCACCGGCGCGGAGGGTGGACCAGGCGGCAACGGCGGAGACCTTCACGAAGAAGATGAACAGTTCATCTTCTTTTTTTCTTTTTCTTCTTTTTGTCTCTCGCCTCCGTCCTCTCTGCACTTTTTCTCTTTCTTTTGCTGACTTTTCCTTTTCTTTTCTTCTGTAGCTGCTGACTTCTTTTTCTCCTCTGCGGTTGTCGAGGGGAAAAAAAGAAGACTTCTTGGACGACAAAACGGGAGGGGGGCTTTCACTTCTTTTTTTTTTCACTTTTCTTTCTTCTCTTCTCTCACGATTGTGCTTCTTTCTTCACGAAATTCTTTTACGAACTTTTCTCTCGAATTTTTTTCTCAATCTCTCCTCCGAATCCCCCTCAACTTTGTCCATATGCGGTCCCTTTTATAAGCTCAAAAATTGTATCTTAGGGGTATATTTCATCTTTAATTTTGATTGAGCACGATACCCCTAAATATATTGATAAAATATTTTTTTGCATATTCCATCAAGAAAATTCTCTTTTTGTGCAAAAGTACATCTTCCGGTGTATATTACCTAAATATGTGAAAAATCTTGGCGAAACAAAAAATAAAATTTTCCTAAACTATACGCCATGTGATTGTGATTTTTTTTTTTTTTTGGTAAAAATTAACCCAAAAAATTTAGGTGTCAACAGTTTGCCCCTCTTTGAAGGTGAGCTCGCAGAGGTTGACTTCAAAGACAAACTGAGACCTAAATTTTGGTCATGCTCATGCAATGAATGCTTTTTTGTCGGAACATAAATTCCATTTTTTAATGCAAAATGATAAATGAACCTACCTGAAATAACTTATCTTCGAGGAGGATAGAGTAATTCGAGGTAGTGAATGTTACCTATCCAGACCCGTACCATTCTACGGTCGCCTAGAACGATAACATGACTTTGTGAAGAAAGCGCTTTCCGGAACCCGTACTATTTTACGGTCGCCCGATATATGGCGAAAGGAGCTGCTTTCTCGGGACTCGTACCATTCTACGGTCGCCCAATACGGCGAAGAGTTTTGTAAGGAACCGCTTTCCCGGGACCCGTACCAATCTACGGTCGCCCAGTACGGCAGAAAGGTTTTGTCTAGGACCCGTACCATTCTACGGTCGCCCAAACAGGGATTCCTTCTCCAGGACCCGTACCATTCTACGGTCGCCTGAATAGGGAATAGGTGTTGTCAAGGACCCGTACCATTCTACGGTCGCCTCGATGAAGAAAATTATTTTTCCAGGACCCGTACCATTTTACGGTCGCCTGAATGAGGAAATTGCTTTTCCAGGACCCGTACCATTCTACGGTCGCCTGTTAGAGCAATAAATGTTGTCTAGGACCCGTACCATTCTACGGTCGCCTAGATTGAGGTTTTGCTTGGCTAGGACCCGAACCATTCTTCTGGTCGCCCAACCTTGCGGCAATCATCGATCGGGACCCGAACCATTCTTCGGTCGCCTTAATCAAATTGAATCTGGAGGAAAAATCTTTGGGAGACAACTCAATTGAGTGTCGGTATGCTTAAAAGGGAATACCTGTGTAATGACAAGTATTCAAGGTATAGATAGAGATATACTTACCTGGTAACATCTCCTATCTTCAGGGATACGTCTCCTGCAAAACATGGTCGTAGGAGAGGCAACATGTATTTGTAAACATGTATCAATATAATGGAGGTTCATGATAATTTTCATTAATCTTGCACCCCTAATTTCCATTCTGAACACATGAGTGTCATGAATGTGTCAAATAAGGGATCCTTTGGTCTGAAAGGACTTTTCTCTCATCCTCATTAAAATGGCAATTTCATCCTGACCTTTGATGCAGGATTTTGTCAATCACTCAATCTCACCATCGTCATGCCAAACAAGGGTCTGAGCAATCTCGCAAGTGGTACGATTTCACCAATCGAGAGGTCTTTAAAAGGGACCGTAATGTGGGCTTAGTCAACGGCTTAACAAAGGGGACTCTTTTGAGTCGAGATTATTTGAAAAAAATGAGTGATATTCTGTAATAATCTCGGGTTTACAAGTCAAGAACCCTGCAAAATGAGAAAGAAATAATCTTGCTCGCACTTCTTCGAGCGATGCTTAAAACATGTGAACCCCTTAGTTAATTCAAGTGCCATAATCGAAGAGACTTTGCAAGGGACATAACATAGGCTTGGTTCATGGGTTGAAAAATGAAAAGATCATTAGGCTCAAAAAGTGTTTAGAGGAGATAAAGTTGGTGATCATCTTGACATTTTCACCACTTTCTTTCTCCATTGTCGGAGATTTTTTTATCACAACTCCAGCATTTGAGAGTTTTTTTTTTGGTATCGCCTTGTTGGGGGGATACAACTTACTATATCAAGAGTTTGATTTTTTTTTTTTTTTTTTTTTTTTTTGGCATTGGCCTTGCTTTTACCAGGCACTTTGCTTTTTTATGCCCCATTATTTTGCACTTATTTTTTGAACTTGCGCAACAATCCTTTACAGCATTCTAAGCCACGTTACTTGAATGGTTCTTTTTACCTTAGCCCCGTGTAAGGGATGATCACCAACTGGGTTTAATATGAAATAAATTCATAGGCTCAAGTGGGCTATGCAATGGATAGAAGTGTATATAAGAAAGAACTGCTCTTCGTCATCCTAAGGCACTTCAATTAACACATGAATTCAATGCAATAGCACAACTTGAAGATTGATGCAAGTGAGAGCAAGAAAATTTCAATTCATTTTTCTCACCTCATGCTGCCATTTTACCTCCCATTTGCCCCAATGTGGGGTGATTCTTGACAGGGGTAATTTGAAAAGAATATCTATAAGTGTATGGGCTCAAAAGGGTTAAGTAATGGATCACCCGTAGTGTTTATGATAGAGAAAAGAATGCCTCTCATCACCTTGGTTGATGTACCCTTTGCGAGATAGCCCTTTTCCTTGTGGGCATGGAATTTCTTCACACAACTCACCGATGATTAGTGTATGGGGTAGTGTATGGAACAAGGCTTGCCTTTCATCATTTCCAAGTATCTCATTCGACACATTCAATTTATCTCACACAATTCATCAAGGAAGAAAAATACAAGATTTATGACAAATTTGAACAATTTAGCTCATTAAGGTACTTTATTAGTCACAAAAATACTTGCAATTCAAGACATGGCCTGGTAAATTCTATCATGGATAATATTTCTTGACAACATCAGCATTAATTGGAGTGGAAAACTCACGACCACCCATCTCTCTTGGATCAAGGCACTTCCGGAAGTACTTTCTTCACCACATATGGGTGGTCGCGGTTTGGAGCAAACTTGCCCCAATCGGAATACCTTTGCATGCTATAAGACCGTTTCTGAAATATAATGTAGATGGGTCAAAAAGACAAACGGGGTAAATCATTTTTTTTGAAAGATTTTTTTTCTGAAGAATTTTTTTTTAAAAAAGCAATTAGAAGAGTATTTTTTGAAGCATTTTGACACGAGAAAGCATGATGAAGCCCAGGCCTCAGAATTTCTCCATGGATGATATTTTCTTTTTATTATTGGCTGGATATCATCACCGGGCTGGTTTGGTATACCTCATCATGCCCTCAAAATAAATTTGCAATTTTATTGATATTCATCAATCAATTACATTTATTGAATGGAAATGCGATTTTCAAGCCCTAAAAAGAAATAAAAAACAAGCCTTAGAAAGTGATAAAAATTCCCGCGCAGGGGAATGTAGGAAAGCAGTAAACGAGTTACTCTTGTGGGCTAGAGCCCATCTTCTCCGGATGTCCTTCGTCAATGGTCCCTATGAAGACGTAATTGAAGAGACTAGTGATCCCTTCCAATGCATCATCGGGGTTCTCTGTTTCCGAGGGTGTTGGATCATCCATGCCGCCCCATCCATCTGGGACAATGCTGCGGGGATCAATGTAAAAACTAGGAGGAGCCGTATACTTCACCAGATAGTCGAATTTTCCGCTTGGCTGCCCTAGGGTGTCCATTATTTCCGCTTCATCCTGCATCATTACCGGGGGGCTAGGGAATGTCTCACGAATATTCGGGGGTGATGGGTTTTGCCTTCCTTGCCCTTGGTCAGTTGGCGGGTTTTGCCTTACCTGCCTCCGTCCTCTAGAACTTTCCCCACCTCTTCCATGGTACCCTAATTCAACAACACGGGACCTCTGAAGGACTTCATTGGGACTTTGAATACTCTGACCATTTCTTTCAAGGCCAGTACCAGGAACAAAACCATTCCCAATCATCACCCTTCCCATCATAAAGGCAACATTTGAAACTTCGGGAGTGGGTGGTGAGTCTCGAGGTGCATGTATGGTGGACACCAACTCCAATGAGTGGTAACTTGATTCGACTTCAACGTTTAGATCCGAATAGCATTGACCGTACCCTCATGCTTTGGTAGTGGATTCTTTTGGACGTTCGGCCGAGCGTTTGAAATGAGAAGGCCTTCGTGTCCGGGAGGTCTTTGATCTTATGCTTGAGAGTGAAACATTCATCGGTTGAATGCCCCAATTCGCCGCTATGGTAATCACACTTCTTCATTGGGTCGTAGCCTCGGATGCTTTCACGACTAGGACGCTTTGGCTCATTAGTAAGCAAACCTTTCTTTCTTAGGATTGCCAACACTTGGGATGGAGATCCAGGAAGAGGGGTGAACTGTCTTCTTGCTTGGGCAGCTTGTTGCTTTTGATTCATCTGGATAGTTGGGGCACGATTGGTACTTTCTTGGCTATAAGCCATATTCACATCTTCAAGAGGCTCTTTATCCTTCTTGGCAAAGAATCTTCTACTCGATGGCTCAGTAAACCAGCCTTCCCTTATCCCCATCTCGATTTGTTCCCCCACAGGAATAAGCTGATTGAAGTTTTCAACGTACGTGCTAGCCATCCGTATACGAAACTCGGATGGGAGAGCTTTGATAAACAACTTCATCAACTCCTTGTCAGTAGGTTCGGGGGTGATTTGAGCTGCCAAGTTTCTCCATCTCACGGCATACTCTTTAAATGACTCACTTCTTTTCTTTTCCATCCGCTCCGGTCTTCTCGAGAAGGCGCGATGTCCATGTTGAACTTGTATTGTTTGAGGAATGCGTCCGCCACTTCGTTCCAGGTTTCGAGGAGGTTTACGTTCTTCATCACGTACCAGTTTAATGCGGGCCCAGTCAAACTCGCATGAAATGATTGGATCATAAGGGGCTCATTTTTGACGTGCTGGGCCATGCGGACGTGGTACATCTGCAAATGAGACTTTGGACAAGATGTCCCGTCATACTTCTCAAACTCTGGCATTTTGAACTTGCTTGGCATTTTAACTTTCTCATAGACCGAGAGGTCAAATGGGAGTGAGCTTTGAGACTCCCCGCAATGTCTCACCTTCTCTTCCAGCTTTGCAACGCGCTCATCCCGATCCGTCTTGGGAACACTTTGTCTAACTTGGCCTTTTCAACAAGGACCATGTCATCTTCCGGCTCGGGCATTTCTTCATCATTCATTTGGGCCCTATTTGCCTGCCTTGGGACTACCGTCTCGGGAGAACAGGTGGAGGAGCCGGATTCACTTGGAGGGATTGAAGTTGAGCTGTTATAAGCTCCATAGAAGCAGCTAATCGTTGGAGTTGGCCTTCCATAGAGGACATGCGATCGCGCATCTCGCTTTGGTCGGCCATTCTTGCTCTTAATCGCGTGATAATAGGCGAGCGTGAAGGATCCGTTATCACCTAATTTAAATGGATGAAAATGCATAAGTATGAGGTGCAAATAGCGAATCAATCCATGACAATTATCTATCAACTTTTTTCTTTTTTTCTTTTTTATGAAAAGTTCTTAAGAGAATTTCCTAAAGAGAGCTAGAAAGTGGATACCTTAGCAATATCAAATTTTCTAGACATGAATTGAAAACAAATTCTCCAAAGTTTTTTATTTTCCAAGTGATTTATTGCATGGCAATTTCCTCATTTCATCTCTAATTGACAAAGAAGTTAATGATTGACCTAAATTGTCATGGATCGACCAAAAACATTACAAAATAAATTGCATGATATAAGGATAGAAGACTTACTTCACCAAGGTAAAACGACGGCAATCACATAGGCAAGCGCATGAAGTGTGAGGTTCGATTTTTAACTAGGAAGGCTTAGCAAAGTGGAGTTAAAAGGGTGGGATGACTTAGTTGCAGCCTCACATACTAAACCAAGTCCTCTTAACTCCGGCTCGATCAAGAATGATACCCCAATGCGACGCAGCCTCGCGGGCGAGGTAAACATTCTTGACACCAAGAAAAACTTTTGGGATTGAGTTGGGCAACCTCTACTACGCGGCCTCGCGGTCGAAGTCGTATCCAACTCAATACCATCCTAAACGTCCTAGTGCGGCCCAGTCCGGCGGGTTGTGTGTGCAATAATGTAGTGTTGAATGCAAGACATGCATAACAATTTAGATCAAGCAACACTTCAATAACTTAAATTTAAAATATTCATCCCCCAACTCCAACCTGCAAAATAAATGTTAGCAATCACTACTCCCCTTATTCCTCCCAATCTGCAAAAACATTTAACACCTAAATGTTAGGGACATACCGGAATCCTTGCTGCCAAACAAAAACATTTTTCAAAAAGAAGAAAATTGGCCTAAGTCCACTAAGTGTTTTAACACAAGTCCCCAGTGAGTCGCCAAGCTGTCGCGACCAATTTTTTCGGGGTTTAAACCACACTGGGTTTTGGCTAATGGATTGTTAAGCCTAGACTTAACTCGGGCTCTCCCAAGCCCATACCAATTCGCGACTTTAGGTTCAAGTTTTTTAACATGCAATTGTTTTTTAATTAGGAGTCGCCACTAATCTATTTTTTGGTGGGTCGATTAGAAACCCAAATAAAGTAACGGGAGATTTACTTTATTCCTACGAACCGAGAGATTTGGATACGGGGACTTGGTTACGCTAAATTTCTCTAACGCCCTTTCGGTACCATTTTCTTTATTTTGAAAAATTGTTTTTCGCAAGCAGCTTGGGTTTATTTTAACTCTATTTTCCTAACATGTGAGGTTATCATGCGCGTGCACAAACCACCAATTTAACACTCGGATAAACAATAAATAAGTTGCAAAAAGAAAAACTTACCTCCAAGCAACGAAAGCATCGCAATGTTAAATTAAAATCCACATTAACAACCCTAGATATGGCTTCTAATTAACACGCAAATTTTCTTTTTTGTTTTCACTTATTTAATGAAAATTACGCAATATGCGATGCCATATTAACTAAATAACCTAACTCTAGTGACATGTAACTTCTAGTTGAATGGGCCTAGCAACAACTACCACATGACATGCATTTCAATGAATCTAATCCTAATGATGTGCATGTGACATTTTCCTTTTCTTTCCTTTCTTTCTTTTTCCTAAAAGAATGCAATCTATCCTAG
Source organism: Eucalyptus leucophloia subsp. euroa (assembly GCA_017140325.1). Lineage (NCBI taxonomy): Eukaryota > Viridiplantae > Streptophyta > Magnoliopsida > Myrtales > Myrtaceae > Eucalyptus > Eucalyptus leucophloia. The sequence goes on from CM029469.1 coordinate 37,080,160, forward strand.
AAAATAAAACTAATTCAACTTATGGCATTTTTTTTATTTTTCACGAAATTCGAAATTAGGTGAAATGTGAAAATTACCTAATTAGATTAAGATCCTAATTAGTTTATATTAGGAATTAGGTTGAGCCAAATCCTAATTTAAACTAGAATCTTATCTTAATCAAGTAATCTCTAACCTAAAATGCAATCTATCTAAAAAGATCTATTTAAATAAAATTTAAACATGCAAACAATCTAATACGCAATGACGTGCCAATGATGCCCTAATTTTACATGACATATGCATAATGACTTTTATGTGTTTTCCCTTTTTTTCCCTTTTTTATATTTTCGAAATTAATAATTGCTAAGTAATTAAGCATGCAACCTAGCAACCTAAATTGATTTATTTGAATTTTTTTATTTTTATGAAATTCGAAATTAAAATTCCTATTCTAAATATGCTAACCCTAACACAAGTAGGGTCCGTTTGGGAACCACTTCCCAAAGCCCTTTGGAGGGCTAAAGATACTTGGCCAAATGCCAGCCCGTTTGGCAAAAAACTTTGAACTCACCTTCTCCAAATGCGAAGCCTTGTGAAGGCTGAAAGCCCAAGCGAGGGGAGACCGCCTTGGGCTTTCGGCATTTTCGGCATGCCACGCCTGTACTGTTCATACTTTTTTTTCCAAAAATTATCCTCACGAATTTTTGGATTTTCCGGATGCGTGCCCTTGTCGAGCACTTGTTCATCTTCTCCGCGTAGAGAGACGCGCGACCTACGCGATCTTCGTCGGAGCTTCGGGCGACCTCCGCAAGTCGCAGATCCGGTGGCCAAAACCGCGGTCGCCGGCGACCGTCGCCCGCCGCGCCGCGACCTCCGCACGAGCTCACGGGCGGCGCGACCCACCTAGTTGCGGTCCGGTCTCGACCGGATCTAGTGCGGAGGCTCGAGCATATCCGGGTCGCGCCTCGCCGCCACGGATCTGGGTCGCGGTGGCGCCGTGCGACCTCCGCGACCTCGCCGCCCCGATCCGGGGCGGCGGGTCGCGCGACCCGCCGCGACCCGGATCCGGGCGGCGAGGTCCTCCGCGACCCGACGCCGGATCGAGGTCGCCGGAGGTCCGGCGGCGTCGCGCGACCTCGCCGCCCCGGATCCGGTCGCCGAGGTCGAGCGGCGTCGCGCGACCTCGCCGCCCCAGATCCGGGGTCGCCGGAGGTCGCGACGGCGTCGCGCGACCTCACCGCCTCATATCCGAGGTCGCCAGAGGTAGTCGGAGGTCGCCGGAGGTCACCGACGGTCGCTGCCCTCACCGGTCATTTTTTTTTAATTTTTCCTTTGCTAATTTTTTTTTTTATCACAAAGATCTTTGTAAATGCAATTCCCCAAACACTATTTTGTTCAAAGTACTTCACAAAGAGGCTTTCCAAGTACAATTTACCAAACACCGTTGCATTTTAAAAAACCCCTTTAACTCCAAGGTCTTTGCATTTTCCCAAGGACTTTCCCCAAAAATAGTTCCCAAACGCACCCGTAATATCCTAACATGCATCTAATCTAACCCGATTTTTATTTCTAAAATTCATGATAAATAGAATGCCTTGCCTAAATATGCAAATAACCCTAAAACAATATTCTATCTCAAACATATCTCAAGATAAATAAAGACAATCGAATCCATTCAAAATTATCCCAAAAGGGACATCACATATCGCTCGGATCAAAGGATAATATTTCGCTAGTAAAATCGATACTTTGATCTTAAGCCTTAAAAATCAAAACATCAATTTTATTCCCGCTTAATTAATTATTTCATCTAAAGCCTTATAGATGAAATAAAAAAACTCCGCGCGGTTGCGATTCGGGTGATACATTGAGATTTTCAATTATGCATAGATAAGTATTCCAACCAAAGAAAACAACACATAAAAAGATAATAATAATAAAAAACAGAGAAAAAACCTAAACTTGCTTAATAAAGTAAAGTAAAAATACCTAGTAAAATTTTTCTTTTCTTTTTTTTAGAAAGAAAAAAAAGATCTTGGCCGCTGGTTTTAGGGCTCCGGTGGGGAAAGATCGCCGGCTAGGGTTCCGGCGAGGGCTCAACAGAACCGCGCCGAGCGAGCGGTGAGCGCGTCGTCAACACGGGCGCGTCGCGGACGAGGAAGGGCGACGGAGCTGATCGCGGACCGCGGACCGCGGGTCGTCGGACGAATGGAGGTCTTTGTGGAGCGACGCTTGAGCAAAGGGGCGTCGCGGGTCTAGGTGCGGGCGTCGCGGGCGGGGACTCCGAGCGCGGGCTGAAGCGGCGGAGACGCGCGTCGGGCGGCGATGCAGCGAGGAGCGTCGCGGGCGGCACGGCGATCGCGAGCGGGGTCGCGGCGGAAGCGGGAGGCTCGGATCTCCGGCGTCGGTCACGCGGGCTGCAAAGCGCTGCGTCGCGGGTAGCGGATCGCGGGCCGACGGGTGAGCAAGCGGTGCCGGAGCGGCGAGTGGGCTTCGGATGGCGATGAAGCGGACGAGCGGAGGTGGTGCGATCCACGCGGAGGGTGGACCAGCGGCAACGGCGGAGACCTTCACGAAGAAGATGAACAGTTCATCTTCTTTTTTTCTTTTTCTTCTTTTTGTCTCTGCCTCACGTCCTCTCTGCACTTTTTCTCTTTCTTTTGCTGACTTTTCCTTTTCTTTTCTTATGTAGCTGCTGACTTCTTTTTTCTCCTCTGCAGTTTGTCAGAGGGGAAAAAAAAGAAGACTTCTTGGACGACAAAGCGGGAGGGGGCTTTCACTTCTTTTTTTCACTTTTCTTTCTTCTCTTCTCTCACGATTGTGCTTCTTTCTTCACGAAATTCTTTTACGAACTTTTCTCTCGAATTTTTTTTCTCAATCTCTCCTCCGAATCCCCCCTCAACTTTGTCCATATGCGGTCCCTTTTATAAGCTCAAAAATTGTATCTTAGGGGTATATTTCATCTTTAATTTTGATTGAGCACGATACCCCTAAATATATTGATAAAATATTTTTTTGCATATTCCATCAAGAAAATTCTCTTTTTGTGCAAAAGTACATCTTCCAGTGTATATTACCTAAATATGTGAAAAATCTTGGCGAAACAAAAAATAAAATTTTCCTAAACTATACGCCATGTGATTGTGATTTTTTTTTTTATATAGCAAAAATTAACCCAAAAAATTTAGGTGTCAACATGTGTATATATATATATATATATATATATATATATATGGTTTGTGTAATTTTTTTGAGCATTTATTTTAATTTAATTGTGTGTTTACCAAGTAATGATGTTTTTGAGTTCCTATCTATTGCTTCTTTTCAAAACTTGTTTATGGTTTAATACAATAGATTATGGCGGTCGATTTGCAAAAAGTTTATGCATTTTGCTTATCAAATTAAAACCAAAATGATGTCCAAAGATATGTATTTGATCTAGCTTATCAGCTCCTTTTTCTTTTCTTTTTTCCAGTAATAAGGAAAGACGATGCAAGATTGAATTATCGAATGTCCATCATGCACCTCTCATTGTGCATTTACATTCCTTATCCACGAAACAAATACATACGGGACAAAGCCATTTGTAAATTCAATCTTTTTAGCCTCCTAAACAATGACATAAAGGTACCAACCAAAAAAAAAAAAAAAAAAAACAATGACATAAAGGTTTTCATGTAGTAAATTTCAAATTTCTTTTTTCACAAAAGCTAATAGAAAATTCATTTCATGCACCCGCACTTTTAAGCTTTATCATGTTCTTACAAAATTTTCCAAAAATTTGCTAATTCCCGTATGAATCATACTTGGTACAGAAAACATTTAGCGATTGTAAGCTTAGCATGAAATTTTTTATCTTAGTGCCTCTTTTGATTTTTCATGAACTACTTCCATTCATATTTATCCCATATATTGATGTCATAATTACATCTGATTTGACGTCAGACTGCATGCCTCGCACTGATATCAAGAGCATTATTTTATGCCCCTTGAAGGCCCATATTTATCTTGAATGACGTTTTGTGTGTTGCAAAATCTTCTTTTTATGCCTGGAGCTGATTTTTTGAAAAAAGAACAAAAGAAATTTGTACCAAGTAATAAATTAGTGAAGTGTCGTGAAACAGCCGACTAAAATCAACATTATTGACCGAGATAATCTACTCTTAAGGCTACGTTTGGTTGTCCGGATTTCTAATCGGGATAGAATTGGATAGGATAGGATGTGAAATCCTGTGATTTTTTTCTATCTCATCCATTGTTTGGTGAATCACAGTATTAAAGTCGGATATATTCATATCATATCATGTATATTTTTTTTTATATAAATGGCATATCATTATAAATGAATCTAAATGTTCAAAAATGGAGATGGTGAAAATCTCTTATAACACTACTCATTAATTTATTTTTATTTATTTTTTTATTTCATTTTTCCTCTTTTTTATATTATTTTCATTATTATTATTTTTCTCCTTTCACCATTCTTTAATAAAATTTTATCAAATGGTAAATTGTACTAACATACCTAAAATACAAAAATACCTAAAATATTTAACAAATATAAATATTTAATTTATATATTAAATGTTTATTATAAGATAGAATTAAAGTTGAATATATAAATTAAAATAAGATTAATTTAAAATAATTTTTTATTGTTTTATTTTTAATTTATTAAATTAGAATTCAAATATTATTTATATTGAAATATAATTTCAATTTTGTTAATTTAATAAGTTTGTTATTCAAGAAAAATAACTTTCTTAGTATAGACATTAGAAATCCTATCCACATTTATCCCACCTCCCTTATGGGATAATTTTATCCTGTCTATATTCCCCTTATATTTGACTTTATCCTATCCTGAGCGAGCACCAAACGTAAGATAGGATAAATCATATCCTATCCCGAATTTTATCCCGACTGCCAAACGCAGCCTAAAAACTTAGGCACGGCTTTATTATAAGTTGACATTTCACCTGCTCTTACTATTGGGCAATTCTAATAGTAAGGTGGGACTATGTCCTGATTTTGAATAAGAGATCTGACTTGCCATGGAATTAGTCAATTTTTTTTTCAAATTTTCATGCCATGCAAAGGTAGCGTCATGTGAAAGGAGTGTGGACCACGGAGAAGATTGGAATAATATGTAGTCCTTGCCATGTAGGCATGGCCTGTCTGGTTTTGGGCAATTCAGACACGTTCGAGTAGTTTAATGATGGCTAAATGGAGAACCGATGGCCTGGATCCTCAATGAAAGCACGTGTGCAAAGGATGCACCGAAGGGATTCTTCAAAAGATGGAATCGAATTGGCACATGCAACGTGACCCTACGCAGCTTTAATTGATGACAAAATGTTCAATTATGATGAGTTTTGCAAATCGTAACAAAAAAGAATGGGAAACTATAAATAGGATGAGTGTGTTGACAGCATCATGATAAGGGTGTTGTACTCATTAAAATATATGCGTCTTGATTGAATTTTAACCATTTGATTTAAGATGACAGATCTAGAAAGGATCGGCTCATAAATGAGATGATGTCGATGTGAAAAACACCTAAGCTTCGAATTGTCAACTTTATAAAATGGAAAAGAAAAAAACCAAAAACAAAAAAACAAAAAACAAAAAAGCATGCATCTTTGTCACAATGGCAGAGCCTATCTTGCATTTCATGAAATTGGACAACGGAGTGCACCTACTCCTCAAATGAAGCTAGAAATATCTCCCCAAGTAATTTCCCACCATAGAATTACAAGAGTCTAGAGATCTACGAAAAAGGGACCTTGCTATTTTAATTTTTTTCTACAAATCCCTTGAATTGACTGTACATGTAATCCCTCTTGAATTCATCATATCAATACACGATACAAGGTAAGCATGAGATCTATATTGCAAAGACCTAATCGGATCATAAGTTTGAAATTCGGATAGTAACTAGTAATCACGACTCAAATTAAATATCAGATAGACTATGAGAGCTTTAAGTTAATGCATACCCATAACAGTAGCTACCTAGACCAGTTTATTAAAAAAAGAAAAGCCCCGGCCTCATAATCGCTTTCTCTCGGGCAGATCTGTGGTGCTGCGCTGCATTGATTCTTTGCTTCAAATTGAGGCTCTTGGCTTGAGAACAGAAGAGATAGAATAATGGCAGCTTCTAGACGTTGTTGAACAATATGACCAGACAGAGGACAAATTAAGCTTTCGTTGACCAGGCTGGCACGCGCATCTTCATCGTTTATCTCGAACCTTAGCGTTCAAATTCGTATAAAATTAATACCATGGGACGGACTCTGTTGACCAAAGAAGAAGAAAAAAGGCATATGGCTGACCCTAGATCACACAGATCACAAGCAATGCCCCTTTCCTCTTTGGTAAGGTAGTTGTCCCAACTTCGGATTTCCCAAATTGCCAACAGCAAGAAGATCGCTTTGTTGACACTCCTTGCTGTCTTTTCCATATCAACCAAAACTTTCCAACAGATTCTCTCTGTCATTTTTTATGTCGGGACAGTCCGTTAGGACTTGATAACTCCGACCTGACGATTGAAAAGCGTGATCCGATGCCATAAAGGCGCAGGGGGAGCTAATGTAGGACCCTAAGACTCGGCGAGCATATCGTTTCAGAAGCTTTTTGACGAGCAAACAAGGTGAGAAAGAAGGAGACGTTTTGTGAAGTTGCTTCGCTCATACTCTGCAAGAAAGGAAGTAGAAGACAAGGACCCAATGCTGAGATTGAGTATTGTAATCTTCTGGGAAAGTAAGGGAACTTCCTTCGCGTGTATTTAAGGACCAAGCTACACAGTTCAATGTACATTGAGTGCCGAAGCAAATTGCTTAGGAAACAGAGGAGCAATCCCATGCCAAAACGAAATTCATCCAATCCAAGACCCTTCCTGACCCCCTCTGATACAACTTCTGGTAAACAGTGGCCATGTATCTTGACTCATGACGGAGCTCTTGCAAAGCAGGTTCAGCAATCAAAGCACTTCAGCCTTTCGAAATGCTACTTATGTCGCGAGATACTCTTCAGGTTACTCATGCTTAAGCAGATTCCCGATCAAATAGTCGAGAGGTATGATGCATAATGCACCCTGGCTAATAAGCATGGACGTGCAGGATTGAATCTGCACGCGACATTCACCTAATCAGGTCATCAAGGAATGGAATGCCAAACGGTAGCTTTATGGCACCGGATGCGACTAGAAACATAAGAACCCATACAGGCAAAACCCACTTGAACACTGCTATTAGGATGCTCTTCCCTGCATAAAGAAGACGTATTTGATCAGACTTAGCATGTGTAAGTGCATGCGCGGTCCCACAGAACTTCCCAGAAAACGACTGGCTAGATTGAAAGGAACAGATCAAAGATCTTTAAGAACACTAAACACAACTCCTCAGAAAACAGACTCTCAGAAACGAACAAATGTGCAAGTATAATTGAAGGCCCGGGGAAAAATTATTACCTGCAGATGCCGGGCGTCTTTCGGTTTGATCCACGATCCACTCTCCAGTCTCTCGGAGGTTCCTCTCCACCGAGCTCTCCACTTGCCAACCATCAGTTGGTAGCAGCCCATCCAGTACAGACTTCCTCTGCTCCAACTCCCTATATAATTCAATTCGAATAAATTCACCCTCTCCCCCAATTAAGCGTTGACACAATAAATGCATCGCTGAATCCGATGAATTATCCAATCCATGCCCATCGAAATTGAGTATATCAGGTCTTTGTTTGGCAATACCGGACCAACTAGATCCATTGGCTAAATTAATAAGTTGATCGATCACATTACCAAACGCAAAAAATCTCATAATTCAGGCCGTCCAAGGGGACTTTGACCCGCGCCTTACCTAGTTTGGGAAATTAGCAGGATACTTCATGGGCTGTGTTTACTTACTTAGGCGGGGCCTGAAGAACTATACCTTTGAACACAAATGGAGAAACTAAAAATAGAAGCAACAGAGGGAAGAAAGAAGGGAAGTACTTGGGGTCGGCGTCGCTGAACCTGCCGGCACCAATAGCCCGCTCGATCTCGATGACGGAGGGCTGCTGTTTCTGGGTCTTCTTCTGCTCGTTTCCTGGTGGAGACGGGGCAGTTCTGATTCTTGGGGATGAGGGCTTCGGGTTGACCTTTACATGGGGAGCTGAAGGTAAGGAGCTGTCGTCAGCAAGCGAGGCGCGAACCGATGCGTTCGGGGTGGTGATGGAAAGGCAGGATAAGCAAGGCATAGCGACTCGGGTAAGTACTCAGGGAAGTCGCTACGAGAGACAGGGGAAGCTGCTGCTGCTGCGGCTCAGTTTCTCTCTCTGGAGATGCGGATAACGTTTTCCAATGCAGCCACTGAAGTCACTCTGTTTTCATGGCTTCTTTTCTGCATGTGCCGCAAAATCAACGGTGAGATGTGGAGCTGAAGATTCTCCGGCGGCAACCGTGGAATTTCTTTGGCAATGATTGTCAAATTCTATCATGAATACACTCATTTGAAAGGGAGAAAAACCAGAGGAAAAGGAAAACACAATTTCATCATTATCATACCTGATGGAACTTGTACTTTGCGTTTGGTTGGCAACGTTGGAATGGAAATCTTATTATATTTAATCATATGTTCGGTTGTCCATTTCAGTTGGTTGGGCGAGATTGATTTCGATCGAATGTCAGTTCTCCTCCCACAGCACAGAAAGAAATTTAATAAATTATCTGTTTTTAGAAGTATATTATAAGATAAAACTTATTATTTTAATAAAATAATCGATGTTTTTGGAGTTCATTTTCGAATTAATTGTAACTCATTAGTAACAAATTATAAATAATGAATAATAGGATTAAACTTAAACTCTAGTATACTATTAATGTAAATGCATAAAATTTAAACTAATAAAAAAAAATCTCATTCAATTGATGCCCACAACATTTTCCTTACAACCAAACACGGGGTCATTCCATTCTATTCCGCAATTTACCAAATGAAGATGTCGAAATTGTTTTGTTCCGTTCTGTTGCACTCCATTGGCTGATTCCATTCTATTTAATTTCCTGATTTCATTCCATTTTGTTCTGTTCTATTCCATTCAATTTCCTGATTTCATTCCATTCTATTCCGTTCTATTCCATTCCATCATATCAAACGCAACATAAGATAGAACCGTTGCAATTGAACTATTAACCATCAATCAATCCTATTAATTATACAAGCAAATTACAATTTTGAGAAGCTAGGGATCAGTATCCGACAGATAGAAGCAGGCGAAAAGATGCACATTGATCAAATTCCAACTCCTCCTTGAGTCTCCTTCATACTCTGGAGTTGAATGATTAGAATAAGAAGAAAACGTTTTGAGTGAGGGAGGATATAATTCTTTTGAAAATCTCATTGTTTTGAAAACGAGGTAACTCATAAAGAGAATGTGTCGGTTCGATGGTCAGAGGAAATCCGGCAAACTTTTCAATCAGGTCTGCACCTAGGTCAATAAGGCAAGAGCAAACACCAGATTACAGATGAAGAAACAACACATCCGGGATGTCGAAATGGGAATACATACAGCACAGGAGACGGAAAATGCAAACATGGATTGATACGAAACCTCATTCCTCGAGTTGGAACTCATTAATCAATTTCTGTTGGCGCCAGCGGTGAAGTCTAAACATGCTTGCGAGTATTCTGGTTAATGAGATCTTTATCAGGTATGGAAAGGATTCCCTCGACAGATTTACCTTCGTGTTTGTTCTGGTCATCAGGGGAAGGACTTGCAATTGCATTGGATGAACCTTCAGCTACCACTATGGACATCATGCACTTAAAACTCTACGAGCTATGAAGCAGTAAAGTTAAGCTTCCATGGAAGAAGCAATACAGACTTATCGTCTTACTGGTTCCATGTAACATGTTAATGTCCAAAGATGAGAGATTTCTCAGCATATATCTTTGAACTTAGCATCTGTTTTTGGTAGATTGGGAACTGCCATTGGAACTAATTCATTTTATGGAAGATAAGGTCTTGCTAGGTTTTCTTTTCCATCTCCTTCTTTCTTCCATGAAACTCAATCTTTCAACATTCTTTTTGTGAACCGCTCTTGAAAGGACAAAAGAAGCATGTAATCTTGGTCCATCCACAAGACTTTCAGCTGCACCCGGTTCGCTAAGGTAGCTTTTCACCCTGCAGCCCCATTTCATGACAACCATAGAGAGAATGCAATTATGTAGTCATGAAACTCTATGAAGCACCTGACAGTCTGGGCGAAGTTCAAGCCATGCCGGAGTTAATCTGATGCGGGGGTTTCTACAACACGAATGAGCTAAAAATCCATAGGAACCGCAAGCCTCCTTTGACAGACCAGATCATGGAATTTCAAAAACAGCATTTGTTATGCAGAGAATTCTATTATGCAGATGGAATTTAGATCTTCCTCTGATGTTTCATATCAATCAAACCATCAGGAAAACGACTAACTCGTGCTATACAGATTCTGTTTACATTCGTATTTCAACAAAAATGCTCTGCAACTACATTGACAAGCAGCACCAGCATGCCCGAAGAGAACAAAAGGGGGAAGGAAGGAAGAGCAGAGTCGATCAACAGAAAACAAAAGAATCCAAGCATGACCCAAAAAGGTTAGTATGTTATCTTCCATCGAAAGGGTGCCTACATTATCCCAGAGTTGAAGACATGCAGATCGAGCAAAGTATTGTAGTGACCCTTCTCGATTTCCTCCTCCTTCACCTGATGAAGAAGCAGGGCCTCGATTATGAAATCTTCCCAATCCACGTCTATCGCTTGACTTCTCTTTCTTTTCTTCTTACCATGCGCAGAACTTGATGTTTGGGAATCACAAACTTCGATAGGACCAGAAGCCGAGGGATGCATGATCCTATTGATGCGCTGCTTAGCAGCATTGATCTTCTGTCTCCTCCTCTCATAGGCGATACAGCTGTTGACAAAAGAAGGCGGCATGGCGTCCAATCCCACGTCCTTTTCCAATATCTCCTTAAGCATCAACCGCTTGCTCAACGACGATTTTCCCATCCACCAATCTTTAGATGCGTGAAAATCGAAGCTTGTTCGCCCTATGCCACGAGCATTCGCATTTTCACCAATGCACGTAAGGGAGGCCCTTCCTCCAAGAACTTTGAGTAAGCCAACGCCAAACACTCGTGCGAAATCTCAATCCTATCCAACCGATCCGCATCCGGTCCTCGATGATCATCACGTTTATCTTTCGCATCCAGATAAAGAGATTCGCTCTCCAAATAAGCTACATCGAAATCATACACATCTTTTCTCAAACATTCATTCACTATATCGCCCAAATCGACCTGCCCGGCTCCTGAATCCTTCTTCTTCGCGCCTCGCTCCTCCATCGACTTCATCTCCATGTACTGGATCACAAGCGGAGCATTCTTCACCACATTCTTTACCGTAACCTCCTTCCCCCAAGGCAAGGCACGGGAAACCTCCACGAGCGCCTCCAGCAGCTCCTTATACCGCCGCCTGGACGTCGCGACGGCAGCATGGAGCTCCCTCGAAACATCCGAAATCTCGAGCTCAATCTGGTTCAGCTTCGCGACGAGGACCAACACCGCGGCCACCACCGGAGCGGCCTCCTCCCCGTGGTCAAGAACCACTTCACCGCGCACTGTATCAGGAACATGCCCTGCTTCCGCATCGTCTCGATCTTATCCCGAGGGAGCCTGGAGAATCCGGAGAAGCTCCTCACGGCCCTCTCGAACGCGACCGCGACGTCGTAGACGGGGAACTCGGCCCTCAGGTCGAGGAAATCGACGACGCGCGCGACCATCCTGCCCAGCTCGTGGCCGTCGCACCCGATCACCGACGCCGCCTCGGCGATCGGGAGGGACTGGCCCTCCCTCCTCATGACGACGCAGGCGCACGCGCCGATCAGGACCGGGAACCACTCGCCCTGCCCGAACTCGCCCTCCGTGACCCGGCAGACCATGTCCCGGACGTCCTCGGACCGGGAGCCGGACAGGCCCAGCCGGAGCAGGAAGTCGTCGATCACCTTCTGGGCCTCGAAGACCTTCTTCTCCCGGTAGTTCAGGACGGTGCCGGTGCCGGAGGTGCCGACGCGGACGAAGGTGCCCTGGGGCCCACTGATCCCGCCGAGGTGCGCCTGGAAGTCGTCGAGCTCGGCGACGCAGCCGCACTCGGAGCACACCAGGATGCCCGAGACGTCGTCCCGGGTCAGGGATCTCGCGCCGCAGCTCTTGCAGCGCGACCTGTCCATTGACGACGGCCGGAGAGAGAGAAACTCCGATGATCGGGGAAGAGGGCTTTTTCTCTAGGGTTTCGTGATTCGGCGGGCGCCGCCGCCGCCGCCCCTTCGATTTTCCGGGGAAAGTTTTAAAATATTTTCCCGAGAAAATTTTTCGAGCGTTTTCGGGGCCGTGTTAAAACCCTGGATGACGACGGGGGATTGAAGGCTTTTTCTATAGTAATGGGCAAAGGAAAGGACGGAAAATCCCCTTCTTCTGTTTTTCCCGACCAAATAAAAGCGCATGCATATGCGTATTTGGAAAAAAATTTAAATTATTGAGGAAGAAAGAGGGTATATGCTGATTTGAATTATTCCAGAAATTGGATTTTAAATACCATTATTTTAACAAAAAAAAGGTGGATTTATTACGAATTTATACAAGCATGTGAGGGATTTACGGTATAACTAAGAATCATGATTTTTTCCCCCAAAATTACGGTTTTCTTTAATGTTCAATAGTTTAAAGGTATGATATTGCTCATTAATACAGGGGACCCTCACGAAAATTTTTGAGTAAAAAAATTAAATAGAAAGATATTTTTCTTTGGGTCGGTAAATAGATATAGAAAGATATGATTCGATTTACTTTACGTGTATCGTTTTGCTATCCGAAGTTCACTTCTCATTCCTGATTTTGTCTCTGAAAGTATCAGTACTTTACATATCTCATAAGTTCAGGACCTGAGCAGGTCCCTAAAAGGCTCAAGGGGAACCACCTCAACCGTAGGGCGAACCTACCAGGGGTGAGAGTCCCCAGTTGGGGTCCCCGTATCCTTTTTCGCCCGACTGCCCGACCCCGCCAACATCCCGGTTGAAAAACTTGGGAGGGGCGGGCTCCATCATCTTGCTGGCTCTCCTCTAATTCGTAACTCGCCATCTGATCTTTGTGTTTTTTTTTGAGGCTGCAAGAGGTCCATTCATTCTAATCACGCGAGGTCACGGCTTGCGCACGGATCGAACACATTGAACCCCTCTCGGAAATGAGATGAGAGCGATGACACCTATAAGAATGACCCTTTAATCGAAGGCATCATAAGTGTAACAATGCAAGTATCAAAATCTCGCAAAACTGGTGGATTACACACATCATCCGCTATGTTCTTTTTACATGTACTTCAGTTTTCCTATGCATTTTTGAATTGACCATCAAGCTATACAGGCAATGTCCTCAGCAACTGAAGTGCCCTCGTCCACTGCGGTCTCTGTGCTAGAACGATTCTCCTCAGAGCAGGCACGGCTCCAGCTGCAATGATCGCCAGATGATTCTCACTGTCCATGCTCAAATTATACAGTATCGACAGGGCCGCCTCAGATGCCCTCTCGGTCCCTTCTTCCAGGAGATTGACCAACGGGAAGATCCCACCACCAGAAGCGACTGCTCTTGTGGAGTCCACAACCCCCTCAGAGATTATCCGGTTGAGTTCCACAGCTGCAACCTCTTGAGCTTCTGGAGAGAATGAGGCTTTCAGCTGTTCTATTAATCTCGGGATTGTTTCATAAAGAGTCACCTCCACATTAATTGGATTCTCGAAATACTTGCTGAAACCAGAGAGCGAACTTAGTTTCACTAAACAAGCGGCCACCCAATCCTTACAGTGGACAGGGATGTTTGATTTGAGGACTTTCCGGAGCAAGTCAGTGAAATGGGAAGAATCTACACTCTTGCAGAAGTGATCGGAGTCGAGAAGCTTCGTTAGCAAGCGAGATGCCGCAGATATTGTGAGTCCAGCTTCTTCAACCTCCAATGCATATTGTTCTGGCTGCTCTCCCTCCACATCAGATTCTGTGTCTGGTAAATACAAAGATGATTAATGTCAAAGGTATGAAGCAGGAACAGAAAGCAATGCCAAAAGGAAGAGCGAGTGCAAATCATCAACCACACGAAGGAGGGAGCGTGCATCGAGAGAAGGCGATTGCAACAATAAATGGTCACCTGAAGACAAACAGGCAGAGTAAACAAGGACCTTACAGATCTGCTGGACAAGTCATAGGCATATTATGCGTTTCCTTGTCAGATACAGCAACAGAGAAACAAATAAATGAAGTGCTCAATATCATGATAGTGATAACAGAGCAGGAAAATATTTTCCATTTCAGAGTAAACAAAAGGTTCAATATCATGACAGTGAGAACATTACCGGAGTCTCCAACACTAATGCTCGAAAAAACATAAGCAACAGTGACTTAACAAGTACAATCTATGTATATGACTGACTCCATGGACATCAGAAGAAAAAACAGATTAGTTTTTGAGAGGTGCAATTGTTAAACCAGAAATTAGTCTTGCAGAATACAAACTCACTCCAGTTGCCAGATTTTTTCCCAGTCACTAAGCACAGTGCATGCACTTTATCGTGATCCTCATTAGCTTCAACTCAAAAACTTAATGAACTCAGTTAAATCCCATGCTAATACCACGACAATTTACTCAGCAGTGAGTCCTTTAGAACAGGACCCGAGACATCAGGCTGCTCACAGGTTACATCCAAGGTAAAATTGCTATGAAATGTAATCTTGAAATTTGAAATTCTCTCATCAAAAGCATACATTTTGCTTACCTTCCAAAACATTTAGCTGGAAGACTGCATCCAGGCCAGATTTAATGTCTGCAGGATCAACTGTGTCTACATTGGAGGTAATTGAAGCAAATTCAAGGATTGAAGCTGCCTTTCTCTGTAGAGTTAATGATGACGTCTTCAAAATCTCAAAAAGGCGAGAAATGACAGCAGAGTCTAGCATTTGCACCCTGCAGTTTATTTTGAGGCATGCAAAAAGTAAATGCACTCATTCAAACAGATTCCACCGGGCACCAATACAAGCAATATAATCTGAAACCAACACCATATTGGATCCGGATAACAATGCATTTGGCAAATCTCACTTCCAGTCCAAAGAACGATGAAAATTCATACCTTACTTGTGTAAATTGAAAATATCATATTAGTTTCTTTGCTTGAGAGATAGAGAATCTCGAACTCCTCAAACTTCTCATTTATCCACATTCATGTGTGCATACATGAATGCCTAGTCCAGAGTAGAAGCTTATCCAAAACCAGCAATACTTGTTATGCATTGTGCATCGACCCATCTTACAGTCAAATATAGCTACATCAAAAAGTGAATCGACAAGAGACTAAGAATCCCAATTAGTCCCATATTGCCTACGTTTCCTGTCAAGATATATGTCTCCACCGGACGCTATATATATACAAGTGAAAAATGGAGATCATCAGTATAGCATTGTTCCCCATCAAACTGATATGGGAGGCCAAGGCAAAGAAGAATAAGCAGTGAGACAGGATGCATAAGAACATGAAGAAGAACAAAGCCAGGCTAAGAAGAAGAAGATGGCAAATCAACTATGGAGTAGTTGCCAGTTTTAGGCAAGCTGAGCATAAGACCACTGGGTGCAGTAGCAGCAGTCGCCAGATTCAGACTAGGAGACATATCCAGACAGTTGCAAAAGGAGCGTGTAAAGTAACTGACTACTATTCCTACCCTTTTCCTTTTTTTCTTTTGCTGGTCCCATTATACTTTTTCATTGGACAGGCAGTCCATGCCAGATTGTAGGGGGGTTTTTCTAGTTTATCTGCTCCAAAACATACTTTTTGTAGGAACCCAGTGCTTAATTAGATTTAACAAAGCTATTATAAATATTGAGAGTAAAAGAAGACACTTTAGAATTCATTTCACACATTTTAGAATCTAAGTATCGCAAGCACCACACAAATCTCAGGTCATGCAACGTTCGTTTAGTATACAAACTTGGCAAAGCTTACTCGGTTAACACATGAAAATGAGGATTTCGTTCATTTCAGATCTTTGAAATTCATGTGCTGTATTTGGCATTTAATACTTGAATTAATCAGTGTAATTTTCTGATGACAATAAAGTCACAGGATTAAAGGGCGATAATTTTTACAACATAGGAGTAACACAACATACATGAAATAAGAAATATATACCAAGTAATAACTGATTAAGAATGATGAAGAGGCAAAATTGTCTAGTTAGGGAGATCAGACTGAGTACCTTGAATTTGTTGTTGATATGGAATCCTCAGAGCTCACCCCAGTAAACCCATTAGCAGCATCAGATCTACTAACTGATTCAGAACTTCCTTTTGATCCATTAACTGGTCCATCATAAAACTGAAGCATGCCGGGAAAGATAGTCAGAATGTCGTTCTTTGACAAAGACCAACCTTGAATGAAAAACAAGAACATAAGGACAGGACAAGTGACCTTGGATCTCATCTCTTTGGTGGGATCTAAAATCCTGGTAAGTAAATCCAGTGTCTGCCCATAAGAATAGAAGGTTATAGAAATGAAAAATTTCAGCAATTTAGGAAAAGAGGCAGATAAGTATATGAAACTAAATAGCTAATGAAACCTTGTCCAACAGGGTATCAGAGATTTCTTTCTGCTTCAGAGTATTGATCAAAGGACGCAAAGCACCTTCAGCTTCAATGATCTGACAAACACCATTGCTGCACCAGAAAATAACCAACATGAAAATTGAAAATAGATATAAGATGAAAAGATGTAAAAGAGGAAAATGCTGCTAAATCCAAATACTAAGTGGAAAGTGGCTGACAAACCACTTTAGATATCATAGACCACATGTAAGCAAACATGATAACATAAAACCGAAACAGTGAAGAAAGATCTAAAAATCTAAAGCCCAAACCCATTATTTTCCAACTGGATGGAAAAAGGGAGGGTATCTGAACTCATGCCGAATTAATCAATAACCAACATCAAAGAAGGCAAGTGCAAACTATCAACGAGCCTCCTCCGAATTTATTATGCAAAAGAAGCAAAAGTGTGGAGCACTCCATGTTGTAGTTTTCAACCCTACCTTAAGTTCTTAAAAACAATTCAATCGGCAGAGAGACCAACTTTCAAGTGAGTATCTTTCTCCAAAGTTCTCACCTCAAACATTATACTACCATCATCTTTCTAATATTAAACGATTTCTTTTTCTAAAGAGAGAAGGATACATCAAAATATCTTGGACAATTGCTAGATACATGTAAAATGACACCTGTCACAATGAGTTAAGGGCCTCGAAACATATAAAGGTGCATGTTACCTGAGGGACAATCTCTCAAGAGCATAAGTCGAAGCTATCTTTATAGCATCATTATCCCACTCTAAAAGCTTCACCAGATGCTTGATAGCACCAGCTTCTTTGAATGAGATGCGCATATATTCATTGATAGATGCATCAGCAATGGACTCAGCAGCTCTTGTTATCGCAGACTCGTCTTCAAGTCCAAGAATTAAAATAAGCCGAGCTACACCATCCACGCACGGCAAAAGTGTTAACCTCCCACCAGAAGAATTCTCAGGTTGGGATTGCCTTTCCTCTTCTACTTCAATAGCCCCAATTCTGGCAAGAAATTGTTGATGAGTCCGTCCAACTATCGCATTCA
This sequence comes from Eucalyptus leucophloia subsp. euroa, assembly GCA_017140325.1. Taxonomy (NCBI): domain Eukaryota; kingdom Viridiplantae; phylum Streptophyta; class Magnoliopsida; order Myrtales; family Myrtaceae; genus Eucalyptus; species Eucalyptus leucophloia. Next base: position 37,097,856 of record CM029469.1, read on the forward strand.
TTCTAACTTCCTCAACATTCAGGTTTTCTCCATTTACATTTAATCCAAGCAGTAATTCAGAGGCACCGAACCTTGAAGGGCCCTTAGAAGTCTTTTCAATCTCTGTACCATCAGGCAAGCTAGGCCAAGAATGCAAAGATGGCCTATAGGATTTATATGCATGTGCACCGACCATGGGAACAGGAACAACGCCCTCTTCAATAATTAGAATTCGATAGTAATCGTTCTTAGCAAGTTCCAACAACGTGCTTTTTGCTTCCTTCCTGATGACTTTGGATCCCTCCACATCAGGCTTTAAAAGAGCCTTTGCCTGGAATGCACCAAATGGATTAGCCTCTTGTGAATGAAGACCAAAAGTCAAAGTTATCATCATTCAGATAGAGAAGAGCAAAAAATTCCACTCGACTGACATGCTTATACACTGACAGACTTAGCCCACTTCATGACAGATGATCATCTGACAGACTCCAAAAAGTCCAGCAGTTTAGCATCTCTCAATCAGTTTCTCTTGGCATGAAAACCAAAGAGAGTACAGGTCAATATTGCTCCAAGCCTCCTAGGGTCACCATACTTATTCATTGTAACACTGACACAAGACATATTTTAATACATGTAAAGCATGTTTCAATGCACATAACAAGATGATGACAAGAAAATGCTCCACAGATTAAAAAAAGAGGAAAAATTATTCATGATTTACACAAGCAGGTGTATATCAAGTATCAATCAGAAGCACTGTTTCAAAGTATGTCAGAATAATAGCATTGTACAAGTCAACATTCTTTTTCCAGTACATCTCAATGCTGAGTGGCAAGAACTTGAGACCATGCACTACTAAATTATTAATAGTTTGAAAAAGATGAAATTTCTTGAATAAATTTAGTCCAACGCTATTAATTTTGGTTCAAAGAACAATATGGTGACCTTTTTCAAGTTCATTTTGCATTAGATATTTGGTCTGACATGTAAAGTGCCATTAAATTTTTGAGCACTATCAATTAATCATTGCTCAAGGAACCATGCAATTAAAGGAAGCCTCACCAATTTTGGGATGACACCATATTCAACCATGATTTCATGATTTGATTCACTTAGCGCCAAAGTAGATAATACCCCTCCTGCTGCCTCCTTCACTTTTATGTCCTCATCATCCAGGGATTTAATTATTAATGGCAAGACCTCAGAGTTTGCAATCTTCAATCTGAAGTTCTCATCCACTGCCAGGTTCCACAAAGTACACAAACATTGCTCTTTTACCTGCAGAAATTAGTTCATAAAATGCCTTAATTTCTCCTTCCAAGACCCATATACTCAATGGAGAGAAATTCTGCCAATAGATACCTCTGCCTATACCTCGGGAGTCAGAGAAGGCCGACTTAGCAAACCAGTTATCTCCTCCATGGCTCCCGCCCCAGCCACTGACTCTCTATATATATTTACAGATGATATTGATCTCAGAAGTCCTGCAGCTGCTTCACATGCTGAAGTTGAGTCTGATGTAAGAAGATTCACTGTTAGATTTATGCACCCCTGAAATTGCATAATGGCATCGATCTGCTTCTTCCCTCCCAGTGAGTATTTCCACAGTGCCACTACTGCCTGTTCCCTGTCAAGAGGATCTTGATCTAGCCCAAGCATCCGCACAAACAAGGCTACATAACCATCACCGACACTGGAATTGCTACCATCTTTTTCCTCAATGTTCTGGATCTCAAGCAACAAGACAAGAACAATTGTGAACCAAATAGGATAGCGCAATGTACGATACGAGGAGGAAGATGATATGTCCAGTTAACAATCATATCTCTTTCAAATTCCTCTTGCCTGATAATTAGGTGAAGGAAGATACATATGCAGGGAAGAACAACAAGAGAGAGACAAGAAACCACAACCCTCAGCAACTAACCTTACTGTCGTTGATGTAAACAAGCACATTAGACATCATATCAACAGAAAGAATGCACTAAAATCACTGCACATTCCAATCCATTTCCCCGACATTTCGAACGGGCCCATCCTAATTCCAAAGCAAAATGCAAAACAAGCAATGTATTCTCCGAGAGTGCTAGATCATTACCTCAAAGAACCTACACAAAACCATGTATAAACAGTAGAAATATAAGACACAAGCGCCTTTGCACTTTCATTACTATTAAACATAAGGGCATGCCCGTACCGTCCCTGGTCCTCATTTCAATAAACAATGAAAAGAAAAACGCGTATCCACCAACAAATGGCAGCCCAAATTTTTAAACCAGAGAATGACGTAGCTTCAATGATGGACAACCGCGAACTCCCTATGTGCAACAACAACAGCACATATTCTTCTCTTCTCAAATGCCAAAACAGGTACAATCCCATATCCCCTAACTCAACCGTCAAAAAATCCCTCCCAAGGAAAATGCACCCACACAACCCATATAAAATAACCCAGTACGCCTAAATTAACCACGACCAAAAACAAAAAGAAAAACTTGAAAACCTTGAAAAAACGGAAAAACTCCGTAGCAGAAACGGAGAGAGGCCACGGGGAAAGGGAACTCACGGAAGACGCGGACTGGTGCGTGGAAGCGTCGACGGCGCCTCCGCCGTCGCCACTGACCCGGGCGAGGAACGAACTGTCGGCATCGAATTTTGGACTGACCAGCGTCCTCCTCCTCCTCCTCCTGGTTCCGGTGCTCGGGAATCGAACGGCCTCGGGACGAGAGCTCAGAAGAACGGTCTGCCGGAGACGGCGAGGGGTGAAGCTGAAGTGGGTCGAGATGGTGGCAGCCATCGCTGCGGCTGCAGAAGATGTCCGTGGACTCGCAGTTGATTGAGTAGAGACGCTGAAGTGGGTCAAGAAGAAGGAGAAGAAAAGATATTTCGCGCTGCTAGCGTTTTCTCGCTCGAGGGCTGTCCATTGAACCTTGAGCTTTGCAGGAATCTACTAGAAGAGTCTCTACTTCTTTGTATTTTTTTGCAACAAAAAAACTTCAATCTTATTTTCAAAGTTAATATCACAAAAAACCAAAAATTTCAAATTGATTCGAGTGTAATAAAGTCATCCAAAACTAATCTTTTAACATAAAAAATTTCAAACTTGTACAAATTTGAGAATTTTCATGCTATTAACATTATTTCTTATTCAAGATAATTACTATATATATGGTGTGTGTGGTTAACTTGATTTTTGTCCGATGTGCAATTTATTGGTATTTCTTGAAGTGAAATTGACAAAAGTATCACCGTAGCAAATGCATTGATATCAAAATTGTATATGATGATCTTATGTTAATTTAATGTGCTTCACTTCAAAAAAAAAATTGTGTAATTTATCAAACTAAATAATTAGTGTCTCGAAACTTTTTAAAGATGTCTTGGTATGACAAGTTTTCGCTAAAAAAAAAAATTAATGAAAAAGATTGCACTCACTATATCCACTCATCTCATTGACACGGATAAGAAGTACATTTTAATAATAGATTGTTGCAAAATAGCAAACACTTAAAGACCAACAACAAAAATATGTGCTACATCATATATCTAATATTTTTTTTCCTTCCAAATGCTTTTTAAAAGATTGTCAAAAAATAAAAATTCGTCACCTTTTAATAATATATCCATACATATTTCTGTATTCAAATATTTGAATATAGTTTTCTTCGAATTCCTGTTCCATCAATTGCATTTCCAGTCAGTGAATTACAAAAATAAATACCACTTACTTTTACATTATTACAATTGATCTGATCATCTAGATATTGTAACATTATGCTTGAGCTCTAATTAAAAAGAAAAAGAAAAAGAAATTCCATCCCCAACTCAAGCAAAAACATGCCATTCCTCAATTTAACAAAAAACGTAAATGTGATTTTTTTTGTCGAATAAACAAGAGTTCATACTTGAAATTCACGTATTTGAATTAAGTTATGGAGTTACTTAATAATTACGGAATAACTGGCACGTGGTTTAAACACATAATTGGAACGATTCGATGTTTAAATCACCAAAAGGGTGGGTTCATATTTTAATTATACAGCTACAATATAGATAAATTCTAGTATGGGCAATTTTTTACCAAAAAAAAAAAAAATTCTAGTATGGGCAAATTGCACTCACAAATCGATAACTGCAAATAAACAATTCTAAAATATAAGCGCTATAAATAAACGGAATAATAATGTTTTAATACTTTTATGCTTGAGTTCTCTAAATTTATGAATCATATTAGTCCCCGATAATGACAAATTACGAGTCAATGCGTGGCAGCCCATTAGGATTCTGACTCAGTGACTCGTGTCATATTAAGTTCATGAAATCAGGAAAGAATTTCATAGATTTGAGTTCACCTTCTAGAGGTGGATTTCTTGCCATAATAAATAGATAAATAAATAAACATCGATGTCAATTGTAGTCCTAAGAACCAGCGAGGGCGCTCCTTTTGTACTCTGATCCATTTAATTAGTATCTATGGTCTAATATTTATGATATCCTTTTATAGAAGGTTACAGTAGGTAACTGGGATAAAATTTATGCTATCAAATTTTTTGTTCCTAATCAAAGTAGGATAAAGTTAGCTATTAAGGAATATAATCCAAATAAAAATATCTCATTGAGGAGATGAGATAAATGTGGATATGATTTCTTATATCCATGACATGGAAGCTCTTTCTTTCAAATACTAAATTTCTTAAAATAAAAATAAAATATAAATATAAAATAGGGTTAATATCCCTGAAAAACTCTAAATCGGTACACATGTGATAAATTTACTCCAAAATTGGTATACTTATGATAAATTTACCCTATGTTAATTTTTATTAAATTTTATTATCAAATTATTAAGTTAAATAATACATAACAAATTTGATCGATATACCAATTTGGGATTTTATGCTTGGTTTGTCACAATTTATAATTTTTATGATTTTTTTTTGTACTAATCCAATTTAGCGGAGGGTAATTTTGTCATAAATTTATCAATTTTGAGTTTTTTACGGTCGAATAAATTAGTTTTGGTAAATTTGTCATAAATGTAGTAGTTTAGAGTTTTTTTATGGTTGGTCCGAGTAAATTTGTCACAAATGTATTGGTTTGAGATTTTTCATGGTCAAAAAAATAGTTTGAGATAAATTTGTCATATATATACTAGTTTGGAGTTTTTTAGGGTATTAACCCTATAAAATAATATTTGGATTCTAATATGAAAATTCAAAATAACAACAAAAATGACATTTTCTTTTGGGATAATACCCTAAAAAACCCCAAACTGGTACATTTGTGACAAATTTACCCCAAACTATTTTTTTGACCATCAAAAACCCCAAACTGGTATACTTTTGACAAATTTATCCCAAACTGGTACACTTGTGACAAATTTACCCTATGTTAGTTTTTGTTAAATTTTATTTTCAAATTATTAAGTTAAATGACACGTGATTCGCTTAACAAATATATCAATTTAGGATTTTACGCCCGCTTGTCACAGCTTACAATTTTTATGATTTTTTTGTGGTATTAATCCAATTTAACATAGGGTATATTTGTTACAAATTTACCATTTTAGGGTTTTTACAGTCGAATAAATTAGTTTGGGGTAAATTTGTCATAAATGTACTCAGTTTAGGGTTTTTTATAATCGGTTGAGGTCAATTTGTCACAAGTTTACCGGGTTGGGATTTTTCATGGTCAAAAAAATATTTGGGGTAAATTTGTCACAAGTGTACCGGTTTGGGGTTTTTAAGGTATTATCCCTTTTCTTTTTTATTTGTTCTATATATTTGTAGAGTATCTATATTTATTATATATTTTAGGTATATTAGTATAGTTTATTATTTAATATTTTTTTATTATGGAATGATGGATGTTAATTAAAAAAAAAGAAACAAAATAATGAGGAAAATAATTAAAATAAGCAAATAAAAATGAAGTAGAAGAATCCCAATTTTAAATGAACAAATTCAAGTTTGTAACGACTTTTTCTAATTCACTTCATCTTCTTCTTATTTGTATCTTTGATTCGTGTTTAAGCCTCAATGACTCCTCTGTAGTTCTTTGTTCACCCAATTTTATAATATAACGATCCATTTAATCATCTAGATATTGCAAAAATTATGCTTAGGCTCTAATCACACGAGAACAAGTTCCAAAATGACAAATTCCACCTTCAGCTCAAGCGAATATGCCCAAATGCGCCATTCCGCAATTTAACAAAAATATAAATGTTATCTTTATTGTTGAATAAACAAAATTATATACTTGAAATCCCTATTTTTGAATTAACTCATAGAGTTGCTTAATGATTATTGGATAAATCAAAACATGGTTCAAACACACATGAGTGCTAAGTCCCACTCTATTAAGTACAAAAGATTGCATGTATAAGTCGCCAAAAGGGGTTCATATTTTAATTATGCAACATATAATATAGATAAGTCCTAGCGAGGGCAAATTGCACTCAAAAATCGATAACTATAAATAAACAAATTTAGAATATGATCGCCATAAATAAACAAAACAGTAATCGTACTTCAAGCGTAAGAATGCTGCTTTCTATGTCTAAAATAAATGCGCTTGATTTCTCTACATTCATGGATCATAATAGTTTCCAATAATAATAAATTATGGACCCGTGTTTAACTACCCATCAGAATTGTGTGTTCTATTAAGTTCTTGAAACGAGTAAAGTATTTCATAGATTTCAGTTCACCTTCTAGAAGTGGAATTGTTGTCATAAAAAGAAAAATATGTACACTGATCTCTATTATAAACCTAAGAACCTAAGTAGTATCAACACCGACACATGACACGATATGATACACTACACCGACGCATCGTTTCTAAAAGAATCGAGAATTTTGACACATTAAAATATGCTGTATACTAAATTATAAATAAAAAATTACCATTTTATGATTATTTCAATCAAATTAATTTAATTCAAATTCATAAATAAATTAATAATAAAAAAGCCTAGAATGAATTTACATTAAAATATTAATCCATCATTTGTTAATATCATTTATTGTTTTAATTTGATAATTTCAACTCCATTATAATAATTCATAAAACTTGAAGAAAAAAATAAGCAATTTACACTCTAGACTCACGTGTTAAACGTGTTGGAAGTGAAAGGAAAAAAACTAGGAATAAATTGTATGTCACATGAAATGAAAGGCTGAAAAGAATAGAAGATTATGTTTTTATTTTCTCAATTTTTTATTATTATTATTTTTTATTATTTTCCACATATATACATTTTGATCCATAATTTATTGAAAATTATTAAAATTGATCTCACCAGTAATAATTACATATTAGAAATTCGCATGTCCGAATTTTGACTCAAGTGTTACAATTTTTTGAAAAAGTTGATCAAGTGTTGGATTTTTTCGATACGTGTTAATTGAGTGTCAAAAAATGTTTTAACACGTGTTAAAAACGTTTGATAATGACCTAAATTTTTAGAGAGTATCGGTGCTTTCTAACTAAAAACTAGCACAGGGGCTTCCATTGTACTCAACGCACTTCATATATCTGATTTTTTTAATAACAACACATGAACTTAATTCTTCACATAGGAGAAATTATCTGGTGAATTTTCCACGTACAAAACGCACGTTGGACTGTTTACAATGATTGGTTCCACACGACCGTATAGATAGCCGTCAACTTGTTAATGTAGAATACACGCTCACCCCACAATTATTCATATCGTAGGCATAAAGTCTTCGTAGCTAATTCTACGAAACTACCACATAATTTATGTGACGAAACAATTTGTAAAGCTAATTCTGTCTTAAGACAGGACACACGTTATGAGACGATGAGTATGACTTCGCACATGGGGCTCTAGCTAAGACCAGCCCGCCCTTATATAAAGACCCATCAAAGGAATTTTAGAGTCACGGGGCACACTACCTAAAATGCACGGTTCCAAAGGCATTTAGAATCATCAAAAAAGTTCCATAAAGCTAAAGCAAAACTCTGAAAGCCATTCATAAGCATCGAATATTCTCACGGCATATTTAACTTTTGAATCGTGTGGTTTACCTTTAAGGAGAAGGGAAAACGAAGAAACGGACAATAACAGAGAAAAGTCAAGAGAAAGTGGAGTAGGTGAACGGCGAACCCAATCAATCTCGCTCTCGCCTTATTCCATGCTCTCATTCGCTATTACCTCGAATAAGGCTTGGAAAGTCCTTGAAAAATCCCTCCTTTTCACCCCCCTTTTTCAAAAGACGTGGTACTCTCCAATTCTCTACCAGTAAACGTCACGGACTTGTCCCAACAAAAGACAAGCAAAAGGCAATTGCGCTGTGTGGCTCAATGAGGGCTCCACCGTTGGTTTCCCAATTCGACTTTGAAACAACAAAAGACATCACCTACCACATAGCAAAAGTAAAAAGTCACCTAATCATGCGTCCGCTACATTCATTTCAAAGCAAGTGTTGACAAGTTCAAACTTCTGACTTAACCCCACACCTTGGACCATGATCCAGAGGATACAGCCTAATTCTCGAAAGAAAAAGAGGGTACTATCAAAAGAATCATGTTAAAGAATGTTCCCAAGACATTTATTAAGTTACATAATTTGGAATAATCCAACCTCCAATGCTTAATTGTGCATGAAACAAAGACGATCAGTGCAATTGAGGTCATAAATTTTCCTTAACTAGTTGCTTAACAAGTGCCTCCACGAGACTCGCCAGCAAAATCATCACCGAAATTTATATTCTCAAGGCGCATCTCAGATTCAACTAAATAAATAAAAAGAGCAAAACAAAACAAAAGATAGAAAACTGAGAGGTACGAAAGCCTATTTTCACTCCTCAAACATTATTCTATCTAAGCCCATGTTCAAATGACAGGATTTTTTCAGCTTTGATGCTACAATCCAAAAGAACTTTCGGCTTATGACATCAACACCAGCTGAAACAAACCCTGACCTCCCCCACCACGCTAGTGGTCCTCACATGGAGTCATGTGATTCATCCCATAAATGGCAGAGTAAATTCAGCTCAGACAACATATCTAACCATCTGACACACACGTTTATTCAAGTAATAATAAGAAGATTGCAATTACAAAAGTTCAGGCTTCTCAGTCAAGACTATATTATAATCATCAAGAAGTCAGTAAACCTGAAGAATTATGAGCATACATGCCTCTTCCTGGTTTAGACTCGGAACCTCATGGGATATAACATACACGGACCAACAAATTAGTGATCCTGAGAAATTTTGAGCATACATGCTTCTTCCTGGTTCCAGCCAGAAAGATTTTTTTGCGAAGCAAAAATATTAAGATGCAACTAAAACCTACAGAAGCAGAGTATTGTGTGGGCGAAGCTCAAAGTAAATTCAAAAGCAACCAAAGCAATTTTATTCACTGGAAAGAAGTCTTCTGATCAACCACCGTAACAAGGATTCCGAGAAATGCCAAGAATGGTAAGACCAACATGACCAATTTGACCAAATTAGAACGAAAACAAGCCACTCACGACCATGAGTACGCCAATCACCTAATAAAGATGAATCTCTCAATGGGAAGATACTTTGAGACTGAAGGACTTATTGATCCACGACTTCCAGCTTCCATTGCCCTTCCTCGCGATGCCAGCATCAGGGGACCTCCGGTCATCAGCCACCACGTCCGTCTTCGGTTTCTTGCATAGAAGGAAGTTCCGAGCTCCGGGCGACCCAATCATATCCCATGGACTCAGAGCTGAAACCAATCACAAAAATCGTAAGAATCATAAGAGTCATATACCCAATTGCAAGATCACCACAACAGTCTCAATATACTGACAAATTCAAATTAAAACTTTCGGGTTCTACTGAATTAATCTATAAACCAAATCTCAACACAGACTCGTACGACGTCAAATTCAACGAGGAAACAGACAACCCATTCATATAATTTTTCAGTTCCACGCATCAAAACTCAATCAGGCATATTTTCACACCCCCAAATTTGTTCCCACGTAACGCACCATCTGATCCAGAAGTTGGGCAGTACAGCAAGAAATCGTTGAGATCCGAACCCAGGACGGGGAGCCTCCCCTCGCGGGCGTAGCTCTTGAGGGCGGTGTCGATGACGGCGGCGACGAGCTCCTCCTCGCCCACCACGAACCGGATCGGGCCGGCGCTCCCCAGCACGTTGATGCTGATGAGGAGCCTGTTGCCCTTGGCGCTCTGATTCTTCTTCTGCTTGTAGAGCAACATCTTTCGCGACCGACCCCGAATCCAAACAGTCTCAAAGAAACCCAAAAACAAGAATCAACCAATCCCGACGAAGGAAGGAAGGAAAAGGAAAGACGGGATCAAGAGCGCGACCCGGAGAGAGAGAGAGAGAGAGAGGCAAAAATCGGGAAGCGATCTCGCGGGGAATCAAATGGGGGGGGGGGGTTTCAAGGGTCGACGCCGAGGCAGCGGTAGTACCAGCCCTCCTTGCAAGAACCGAAGGCGAAAACGAGAGCGCTCGCCCTTAATCGGAAAAGGGTGAGCATGAAATCGCTACCGCCGGCCGAGATTTCCACCATTCACAACGAGTTGGGGCTCCAACGATTGATCCAGAGGAGAAGAGAGAGAAAAGAGAGAGAGAGAGAGATCTAGAGAGAGAAACGATGGGGGTTGAGGAATGAGACGGCGGAAGGAGAGGCTTATATGAATGGAGGTGGGTGGTGGTGGGGTTAGAGTTAGGGTTTCGTTGCCTTCGTCGTCCCCCCTAAAAATCGAGATCGGTTTTGAGGGGCGGTTTTTTGCGTTTGCGCTTTGCTCTGGTTTGGTTGGGGGGATTTTAAAAGGAGGAGAGAGAAATGTGGAGACGACAGACGGAGACGATGATGCGGTTTCGCGTGGCGTTCGTTTGGGTCGGCGATTTTGGCTTCGGTTCGCGCCGACTAATCGTGGTGATGCTCATCCGGTGTTTTCCCCAGGTATTTTTGACCGTCGTCGCTGTCGCTGGAGGCCCGCGTTTCCCTTTCAGGACATCCCCAACCACGCGCTCGTTAACCTTTCTTTTCTAGAATAATTTCCTGTTTTAAAGATCCAAACAAAAAAAAATAAAATAAAAGAAGTACCCTCTCCACCAGAAAAGTTAGTACAGAAAAAAAAATAGTATCACAAAAAACCCAAAATTAATATACTTACAAAGTTGGATAATACGTCATAATGAATAGACATATCGGTTTAGAATTTTTCATTTAAGTTGTTAAAAATGTATACTGATTTGTGACTTTTTATGATGTTAATTAAATTAAACTAACAAATAGTAAATTTGTTATAAATATACCAATTTTTAATTTAAAAAAATATATCATAAATGTATCAGTTTGGAGTTTCTCGTAGTATAAACCAAAAATAAAAGCTGTCAATTTTCATTGGATCTACATGTTCATCTTTGAATCATTAATGTCGAAAAGAATTAGATTACCAAACTAGCCTCAAAGACACGTGTCTCTTGTCCAATATTGAATGTGCAAAGATTTCTTCTTTTTTTTTTTTTATTTACATTGATAACTGACTTCACAATTATCAAAAGTTATAATATTGTCTTAATTGAATAATTAAATTCCCAAAAGGGGAGCGCACCCATATGTTGAAATGGTTTAAAGCTTTTCTTTTTTCTCTTCTCAAATAGTGTCATTAACAAGTGGCTTAATGCATTTAATATATATATATATATATATATATATATATATATATATATATATTTATAATGAATATTTATTTATTTCAAAATATCATGTTGTACGTTTATATCATGAGGACAATTGATGCACTCAAAATTTTACCATCTTCTTTGTTTGAAAGCTTAACGCAATCACATTACAAGAGATTCAACCTTGCCAAAACAAACAAATTGATCTCTATCAAGTGTAATTATTTCGAATCGTGCCACAAGATGATGATTCCTCCATAATCATTTGAGTCCCACCGGAGTACTTATGCCTAGTCACCACATGAAAAAAAAAAAAATCATTGCTCGATTCCATCCGGCTGTACTTCACTCAGCATCATATATCCAGCTAGCCTTGTCTTGATTTCGAACCATGTCGTAATATCTAACCAAACCACCGAAAAGGGGCCGTCGAGAAGGGACGTTTTCCGTACTTATTGGTATGTATTTGGAGGTGTATGGATTGGTGAACGATAGGGAGACTCTCTTTTTCAATTATTTTAGTGGGGGGGGCGTAGGTAAGCGGTGGTTGTGGACCGAGCGGCTGCCTAATTTCGGGGACGAATGGCAAGATGCGGATGCTTGTTCCCTTGTGTCACGGCATATTCTAGTTTCGGCATGTGGCACGCGAATCTGGAAATTTCGGGGAAGAAGTCGTCGAATTGACCGGTTTCCGTCCGGCTGGCTCGGCCCGCCACCCATGATGTGTCAAGTCAAGTGGATACTTTTCAAGCATTATTGTCGTGAGATTTTAAAACTTCCCCCGGCATATTAAAATTGAGATCCACGCGAGGGTTTCACGTTTAAGAAAATTTAGATTCCGTTTATTCCACGGAAAAAAAAAAACGATGATTTGAAAAATGTTTCTCTTAAAAATAATTATTTTTTATAAAACAAACGGAATTTTGAATATATGGGTAATGTCCTTTAATTTATTTATTAATTTTCAAGTTTTGCAAAGCGTATTTATTCTTAACAAATACCTTATGATCACCTAATAGTATTTTTCTCACTCTTTGGTTTTGAAGCTGACATAAATTAAGGTAATGTCAATATTTAAAAAAGAAAAAGAAGAAAAAAGAAAAGTCGATTTGATATGTGAAAATATTAGAAGTGATCGATTTTATAATTAGTTGGTTCTCACCTTAAAACTAGGAATTGGACTAGCCAATGTCTGTTTTTCGTCTCTTGGAATTAGGAACTAGATAAGTTGGTCACAATCACATTCTCGGATTGGATTGGAATTGGAATTGGCTTTTTCTTTTTTTGGTTATGCTTTTTTTTTTTGTAGTGGGTCACAATAGGCAAATTCGCAATGAAACAAATATGAATTCTTTGCCATCATTAAATTGGTAGACTAGTAAATAAAATATCAACCATTAAGGAAGAGGTACATTGGTCATTAAAAAATTTGATACTCTAGTTTGAATCAAGATAAATTCCAAGTAAAATAAATCTAGTATCATACTGCAATTAAGGGAGATGCATCGAAGATGAAGAGTGGAGTTCAAGCCTTAGATTCCATTTTAGGGCAGCTAGTTCCTAATCCGATCTGGTCTGTTTGGTTTTCAATTCGATTTCTTCAATAGAATTGTGAACCACCTAGAACTAGTTGGTTTGGATCGGTTCTCAAGTTGGACTAGGATTGGTGCTTACTCCTAGAAAAGACAAGGGGGAAAGATGCTAAAAAACCACCACGCAATTAATTTGGTCTACGAATAGTGGTTGGGTTCCTATCTTTACAAGTATTTTAATAGGTCCAACACGAATGTGTGAATTAATTTAAATATTCACATGTGAATGGTTGACTTATGAAAAAATTCGGCTAGTTAAATATCATCTAATATATATGTTAATCATTGTATAGTTAGCGTGTACAAATTTTGTTATATGACGGGAAGCCTAATAATTATACTTGTTTCAGAAGATTAAAAAGTAATTCTACAAATTTCAAACACAACTTCAGAAAGGTGTGATCCACGTGAGCAAGAGATCCTGCATCAGGTAAATGCGTAATATGCTCATTTATGAAAAATCAAAATAAGCATTTCTCAAGAGTTTTGACACGATTTGAAAATTAATGTAATCCACATGAGCAAGAGATCCCGTACAAGTAATATGCCGGTTCTAGAAATTAGCAAAAATGGCATATGCACAGTGGTTACAAATGAAAAAAAAGGGCTTTGATAAAGGAGTAAAGCTAACATGTGAAATTTGAATTGCTTTAGGAAATTGATTTAAACTCTTACAGGAAAAGGGGAATTAATTTAGATTTGGAATATATAAGAGAATTTTAGAATGACAAAAATATACAAAATTTCCCCGCCGATTCCTTCTAGTCAGCCTCTCTTTTTTTCTTTTTTCTTGTTTTTTTTTTCCTCATTTTGTTTGAGGCGGGCCATGCTTTTCTTGGTGGCAGCAGGATGACTACTTACTTAGAGAAAATCAATAAGATATGGTTGCTATTTGTCTTTTAACTTGTGGCTAGCATGGGTTTTTCACGGAACTTTTTAGCAGAGTTTTGATGCCATAGGTTGAGTAGAGGTGTTAAAAAAACCGGTTTGATTTGATTTTTTTGAAAAATCGAAAAAATTATGAACCGAACCGAATCGAAAAAGTTCCGAATTGAATACGAATTGAATCAAATTTAGGTTCAATTCGGTTTGGTTTTTTGGTTTTTGGTTTTCAACTTTTTGCATTTGTTTTTTTTTTCCGTTTTTTTTTCTATTGTATATATTTTTCATTTCTAAGAAATAAGTTTTTATCGGTTTGTTGGTTCGGTTAATAACCGAACTGATAACAAAAATTTCGATTTTTAATGAGAACCGAACTGAATGAAAATCGAATCGAAAAAAACCAAATTTTAAGTTGGGTTCAGTTTTTGACACCCCTACAATTGAGCTTTCTCATGCATTCCCCAAAGAGAAAAGATGGAAAAGATGCCTTTTGAACAAGGTTGACAAGCTGACCGAACCAAGAAAAAAAAAACAAGGTTGACAAGCTTGGGCATGTTTTTTTAAATGCACAGTCACGTCGACCTGAGGACCTCTCGGTGCGAAAAGTCACTGGACAGTGAGAAGCGTTCATATAGCAGAGGTGCGAAATCTCAAAGGAAGTCGCCTTATTCAAAGAGGGAAATGTGAATGCTGTACTCATCATCAGACAAACAGGCCCCACCATTTCAAGGTACTTCTTTCAGCACGTGAGTTCATCTATTAAGCACTAATAATTTCCACCATTTAGGGCGGATCCAGAAGAGTGCCAAACGAAGGTTTCCAACAACCGTGGCAATCAATATGTGGGCTCATTTTCGGTGAACATATCTTGCAAGACACCATGCGACCGCAACTATACACAGTACACGACACTGGTACTGGACCTGCATGTATCATTCCAAAGTAAGGAAATGTATGATTGAGATACGATGAAATTAGGAATTCTAGTTGTAACATGAGATAGTTCATGGTTCAAATTATATGTTCTTCGGTACTCCGTAATCCACTAAGTTTCCTTAGGGAATTGATTGTCAGGAACGATTATTTTGGTGGTGGAATCCCTAAACAAGTAGGCTAGTTACGCAAGCTACGTAGCTTGCTAGTTGATAATAATTCTTCAGAGAATGAATCCCGAAGAATCTGTCGAGTTGCACTGGTCTTATTTTCGTTGAATTGGGGGCAACCAACTTAGTGTACGAAATCCCATCGATCTTGGTTTGCTGTCGAAGCTTTGGCTCCTTCAGGTAAAGTGTAAACAATCTAATGGGAAATATTCCTGCATCCTTAGGGAACTTGTCTTCGTTAGAACAACTTTATCTTCCTCTAAACAACTTAGGTGGAAGTACTCCCGAAGCTCTAGGAAATTTGATCGTAATAACTGAATAAGAGTGATTGCTTTGGGAGCAAACGTGTTGTCCAGTTCAATTCCTCGTTCGATCATGAATTGCTCGTCCCTGGCGGAGTTGGACGTGACGCAAAATCGACTGCAAGGAAGTCTACCAGCAGACATAGGCTTCGCACTTCCCAATCTTAAAATTTTCACCATAACCCGTTCTCTGGACCGATTGCTCCCTCGATATCTAATGCCACGAATCTAGTAGACCTCGAAACTGTGATGAACAATTTTTCAGGGGGTGTGCCTTCTTTGGAAAATCTGCACAAGCTTCCGTGGCTTTTATTTTCCTCCAATCGTCTTGGAAGTGGAGAACGTGGCGACTTAAGCTTGCTTTGCTCTTTGGGAAATGCCACTGGGTTGAAGATGTTGAGCATAGCCAACAACAGTTTCGGTGGGACTATGCCCGATTGCCTCAGTAACTTTTTTAGGACTCTCATTGGGGCATATCTTAATGTGAATAACTTTGAGGGAAGCATCCCTTTAAATTCATCCAAGTGCCAAATCTTAATAGAGCTTGACTTTTCTGGTAACAATCTGAGTGATACAATATCTCCGGAGGTTATAACTTATAGGTCTCTCATCATTGTTGGTTCTTCTGAACTTGTCTTGGAACCACTTGACCGGAGTTCTTCCATTTGAAGGGGGAATTGGAAACTTTTGGCTTACTTGAATGTCTCAAGTAATATGTTATGTGACAAAATTCCAATTAGCCCAGGAATTGTGAAGGTTTTGAAAATGCAGGATTACTTCTTTATGATTCCATTCCCCAATCTATTAGTTCAATAAGAGGCATTGAAGAACTCGATGTTTTGCATAACAATTTATCGGTTGAACTTTCTAAATTCTCGGAGGCATTGGATTTCATGAGAATTTTGGATTTATCTTGTAATGATTATGAAGGGATAGTACTTATAGAAGGAATCTTTAAGTACGTGAGCACCACTTTTGTGATCGGAAGTGACAAGTTATGTGGAGGAATGCCCGAATTTCAGCTCCCTAAATGTTCTCTCAATGCTTCCCAAACAATTCTATAAATTGAAACTCATCATCTTTATTTTTCTTGGGATTTTTGTCATAGCTCTTGTTCTAGCTTCTCTATTTCTTTATCAGCTGAAAAGGAAGAGGAAGGAATCAGTTTCCACTTCAGATTTGAATGTGTCTTCTGTAACAATTGTGCAAGCGACGGACAATTTCTCTTCAGAAAACTTGATTGGTGTAGGTAGTTTTGGATCCATTTATAAGGGGATACTTCATGAGAATGGAAATGGAAATCTAGTTGCCATAAAGGTGCTGAATTTATTGCACCAAGGCGCTTTGAAGAGCTTCATAGATGAGTGTGAGATTTTTAGAAACATTAGACATTGCAATGTTTTAGAGGTACTGGCCATATGCTCAAGTGTTGATTATTAAGGTAATGATTTCGAGGCTTTAGTTTATGAATATATGGTCAATGGAAGCCTTGAAGAATGGTTGCACCAGATCCTAGGCAAGAACGGGATATGGCTACACAAAAAAATTGAATTTTATTTAGGGGATAAATGTTGCTATTGATGTTCCTTTTGCGTCAGATTATCTTCACCATCAATGCCAAAGACCCCATGGCTCATTGTCTTAATTGATTACCTAATTGATGCCCCTGTGCTTGCTGACAAATTCTATTTGCCATTCCAAAAAGGGGAGCACGCATTTGGTGTCGAAATGATTTCAATCTTCCCCTCACAAGTGGCTTTAATGCAATTAATATACATATATATATTTATAATAATGAAACGTTCTACTTTCCCAAGTATATATATGATCAGAATAATCAATGCATTGAAAATTGTACCGTCTTCCTCACTCGAATGCTTAACACAATCACAAAAATCTAAAGTAATAATGATTTCTATTAAGCATAATTATTTCAGATCACATCACAAGACGGTAATTCTTCCTTAATCATTTGGTTTCATCGGACGTGAGTGGCATACTTCTACCAAATCATTGCATGAAAAAGGAAAATCATTATTCAATTTATTCAACTGTAATTCACTCAGTAACATGAGAAAAATAATATTGCAAGTGTCATAATTTTTTCTTTTAATCACTTGAGTGTCATAATTTATGTACGTTGTTCATTTAAGTGTCCTAACTTCTTTTTCCCGACCACTTAAGTATTATATAACTTTTCAATTTATAACATGAGTGATGTTCACAATAAGTATTATGTCACATCGGATTTCTAGCATGTGGATGAACGTTTTTAAAAAGTTAAGTATTCAAGTAATCGATTAAAAGTTATAGTACTTAAATGAACATTTTTTTAGAAATTATAACACTTAAGTAGTCGACAGAAAAATGATGGTCCTCAAGTAAGCATCAAACAAAAGTTGCAACATTTGCGGCACCCTTATCCTATCAACATGTATCCAGCTCATTCTATCTTGATTTTGAACCATGCAGTGATTTCTTACCTAACTCCACCAAGAGCGATTATTCGTCACGTCTTTATTCAACCGAATATTCTTTGACTGAGAAACTAAACTACAGGAGCAAAGGGCCATCAAAAATGACATTTTCCATACTTACTCTATGAACAGATCGGGCATGTGACATTAACGGTATGGAAATTCTCTTCATCGTTTCTTTAATGGGTGTGGGTAAGCTGTCATTGCGGACCGACCCGCTGTCTAATTTCGGGGCAGATGACTGGGTTCTCCCACGAGCCCAGCGGATTTAGAAAATCGGAGGAAACTCGTCGAATTGACCTGTTTTCGTTTGGCTGTCTCGCGCCACCCATGTGTTGATTAAGTAAAATTTTCAGGGGGATTGAATGTCAACGAATTTGGACATTTTTCGGCATTATTGTCACAGATTCAAAACTTTCTACTATTCATTTAAATTGAGATACACGTGATACTACGTTTCCATGTATTTCATAAAATAATTAAATTATATTTGTTTCGTATAAGATGAATGATTCCATCCATTCCATGAAAAATTTAAATTATATTTGCTTCGCATAAGACGAATGAACACAAAATATTCTTTTCATTCATGAAAATGTTTATGCATAAATTGTTGTTGGTAATGAAAATATTTTTTATTAATTAAGTATTTCAAGTAATATAAGGGATCATTTTTAGAAAATTATTTTTCAAAACAATCAATTGTCATAAAACAAACGGAGTCTTAAACATGTGAGAAGCATTATTTTTTATATTTTTCAGCTTTGAAAATCATACCTATTCTTAACAAATACCTTATGGACAACTCCTATGCTAACGTAAATTATCGTGTCAATATTTCAAAAGAAAAAAGAAAAAAAAATACCTTGTGGAGTGGCTCTGGTTTTTTCTTTTGTTTATACTTTTACATATTGAGTTACTACAGGCAAACTCGTAATCAGGCAAACATGAACTCTCCACCGTTATAAAATTGGTAGACTCAGCCAAAAGTAAACCTAAAATCAACAATTGTGGAGCTCACCTACGCGATTCCTCTCTCAACAAAGAACCCCCAGGCGATCTGGGTTCTCCTCTACCACTTGGTAGTTTCGCTCGATCCCCTCGCTTTGAAGCCACCATCTGTGTTTTCTTCCGCTCCAATCCTCCCCATCATCCTCTGTCCCCCTCGATTTGAAGAAGCCCTCCCTTCTAGTCCCTGATCGTATTCATCGTAAATACTAACCTCCGCAGATGAAGTAACCACCCCAAGACAAAAGCATTATTTTACTCACATATCCAAACCCTAAGTTAGCTCTGGGCCTTCAGCTCCTCCCTGTACACTGTACCCTCCTTCTCGGGCACCCTTCGCTAAACCCTAACCTCCGGCCCCAAGTTATCCGACCCTTTTGTCGCTGAAACCCATCATCTATCCCCTAGTTCGCAATATCCTATGGTCTACCAGACTCGGCCCAACCCCTTCCGCCATTCCACACACCTACCCATACCAGTATTTCAACACCCCCTTCATTCATAAGTCTCGCAAGCCTCACCTGGCCTGGTTTCCCCTGAAGCTCAGCATCGAATCACTCAGTATTATATCGGTATAGCTACAACTTATGGAGAAGAGCTTTCCCCTGAGTTAGTATCTGCTCCATATTTATCAAGTTCTCTTGCAATAGGCTAAATGGCAGACCCTGCAACTGAAGCAAGTAGGTTAGAGGCGTTGTGTAAAAGTTTGGGTAAATTATGGTCTGAGGATGATGTCATAGATGTTACACAGGGCATTTCTGTTGAGAAGCTATCTGAATGCAGGCTTACATTATTTGGCAAACTTTATTCTCGACCAAATGTCAATTTCCAGGCTTTTCTCAATACAATGAAACGGGCATGGAGGATAGAGAATGTTTCCTGCACCTCGTTAGAACCAGGACTCTTTTCATTCACCTTTAAATTAGAAGATGAGAAGCAAAAGGTCCTTGATGCTAGGCCGTGGTCCTTTTCCAGCAATCTTCTAGTGCTCCAGCAATGTGATCCTGACATACCTGACATTTGTTATGATTTCTCTCATTGCCCTTTCTGGGTGCAATTATTTGGTTTACCTTTTGGCAGAGTTTCGACGGAGGTAGTTAGAGAGATTGCTTCCAAAATTGGTGAAGTCCTAGAGGTGAAAATGGAAGCAAAATGAAACAGTAATTATAAAGTTGGCAAAGCAAGAATCAAGCTGAACCTAGCTACACCCCTTAAAACAGGGTAGTTGTTAACTTGGGAAACAAAAAGTTGTGGATCGAATTTAAATACGAGAGGCTACCACACTATTGCTATTCTTGTGGGCAAATTGGCCATTACGCCACGGCCTGCAAAGAGATACCGTACAAAACTACAAGGTTAGAGGAGGACCTACCGGGAAACTTCGGTAATTGGTTACGAGTTGAAGTTCGAGAACTCAGCCCATATGGGAAAGTCTTTTATGGGAAACAAACCCAGCTTATTGAAGATGTAGAAATGGTGCCGGAATCTCCTATGGCTGCGGCGTCCCATGAATCACAACCGGCGAAGAATACAGTAGCGCAGCCCTTCCTACCTATCCAATCCCAACATTCCTCGGAAGAGGGACCACATCAGCAGGCCGACCAGCTCGTATCCTCCCGAGCTCTAATCATTTTAGAAGGAAAATCCCCACAGAAGAGAGACAGTAGCTGCCTAGATGCGCCTTCCATGCTAACCCTGCACAATGAACAGATTAAAGAAGTGGAAAGAGAGAGGCAGCTCTATTTAGAGTCGAAAGAGGTTCAGCTAAGGGCAAAGCCAAGTCTACCAAGCTCCCTACATCCAAAAAAGGTAAGCGATTTTGCCCTTATGGAGCTCAATCCTCAAAGGCAACCTCTACTGATAACTTGCAGCTAATAGAAATACCTGTCACGGAGGAGAACAAATCAATTCAACGGGCTTTGGTGGCTAGCCCTAATAAGCCACCGGTGCAACCATGAAACTTCTTAGTTGGAATTGTCGGGGTTGGGCTCCCCCCCTGACAATTTAG
Source organism: Eucalyptus leucophloia subsp. euroa (assembly GCA_017140325.1). Classification (NCBI taxonomy): domain Eukaryota; kingdom Viridiplantae; phylum Streptophyta; class Magnoliopsida; order Myrtales; family Myrtaceae; genus Eucalyptus; species Eucalyptus leucophloia. The sequence continues at coordinate 37,118,874 of CM029469.1, forward strand.
GCTCTTAGAGTTCTTGTGACTCAAGAAAAGCTCAACATTAATTTTCTTATGGAAACTAAGAACCAAGAACAAACAGTGCATCGTATAAGAAGAAGGCTGAAGATTCCTAATAGTTTTGTGGTGAACCCAGAAGGGTTATCGGGTGGTTTAGCTCTATTTTGGGATGACCAGTCTCTATATCCATCGACTCGCACTCTGAATTTCTTATCAACGTGCGTGCTTTCTCCATGAGTGTAATCAGAACATGCGCATTACTTTTCTCCACGCTCCTAACGCATTTCATGACAAAATTATCTTATGGGAAGAAATTCACAGAGTTAGTGCCTCTAATCACCTTCCTTGGATGTGTATCGGGGACTTTAATGAAATTTTATATCATTGGGAAAAAGCGGGAAAGAGGATGGCAGAGCAATTTAGACTTACTGCATTTAGGGACTTCGTTTATGCATGTTCACTAATGAATCTAGAAAGTAAGGGGTGCGCCTTCACCTGGACAAACAGAAGAGAGGGTGCTGAAAATGTCAGAGAAAGGTTAGATAGAGCCTTATGTACGATGGATTGGCGAATAGCTTACCCAAATGCCGAAGTTACAGCCCTGCCAGCCATTGGTTCTGATCACAGCCCTCTCATCTTGTCAACTGCACCCACTCTGTCACGAAAGAAAAGAGGATTCAAATATGAGCCATATTGGGCGGAAGATGAAGACTGTAAGAAAATTATCAAGCAAACTTGGGAGGATTCACACAGGAAAAACATGGCTGAGAAATTGAACTTAGTGGCTATTTAATTAGCGGCGTGGAGTAGAAAACGATTTCCCAATGCTTATAAGAAAATTGAAGAGCTAAGAAAAGAACTCCAGTCTCGAATGAATAATACTACTTTGCCATATGATCAGTACAGAATTTAGAATATCCACAGCGAGATCGAATCATTATGGCGTCAAGAAGAAATGTTTTGGGGTATAAGATCTAGAATCAAGTGGCTCAAATGGGGGGATAGGAATACAAAATTTTTTCATGCCACCACTATACAACGGAGAAATAGGAATCGCATTTCCATGCTGATGAACACCGAAGGAGACTGGGTGAGGAATAATGAAACTCGAAGAACATGGCGGTGGAATTCTTCAAAAACCTATATACTTCAGTAGGCCCTCGGAATTTCCAGCCTATCCTAAATTATATTCCATCATCTGTCGATACATATATGAATCTTAAACTGACTCAAGCGGTGACTATGGAAGAAGTTTATGAGACTACTCACCAATTGGGCGCCAACAAAGCTCCTGGATCGGATGGATTGAATGGCCTCTTTTTTCAGCAACACTGGAACATCATCGCGGGGATATTCTCAGGGAAGTGAAGCTTTTCTTTGAGTCGGGAACCCTCAACCCAGCCTTGAATAGAACCCAAATTACTCTTATCCCCAAAAACCAAAACCTAGAAAGGTTAGAACAATTTCGGCCCATAAGCTTGTGTAACTTTGTTTACAAGATCATTTCTAAAATCCTTGCGAACTGACTCAAACCTTTATTACCAGATATCATTGCTGAGGAACAAAGTGCGTTTGTGGGGAATCGGCAAATTCAAGACAACATTTTGATTGTCCAAGAAGTGATCCACAGATTGAGAACGCGAGACAGGAGGAGAAAATTTCAAGCCCATTCTTAAGCTCGACATGCAAAAAGCTTATGATTGAATCGAGTGGGATTTCCTGCAAGAGTGTCTATACAAGATGGGCTTCGGGCTGAATGGGTGAAGTGGGTTATGCAATGCGTTACTACAGTGTCCTATAGCATCAAATTTAATGGCGAATCTTTACCATTCTTCAAGCCATCTCGAGGTATTCGCCATAGGGCGATCCTTTATCCCCATATCTGTTCATTATTGTAGCAAATGTTTATCTCATATGATGAAGCATGCACTCGCAGAAGATACAATCCATGGCATTAAATTGAATAGACATTGCCCAACTCTTTCTCACTTATTGTTTGCAAATGATTCTATCTTCTTCCTAGACGGCACTGTTATGGAAAGCCAAAACTTGGCTACCATTCTTCACCAATATCGCTACGCATCAGGTCAGGCCATAATACTTAACAAATCAGGATTATTTTTTAGCAAAGGCTGTCCGAACAGACTTCGAAGAAATATGTCAGAGGTGCTGAGGGTTCCTGAAATTGCGAAAACTGGGAAATATTTAGGAATCCCTTCAGACTGGGGGGCCTCTAAAAAAGATATATTCGCATGGATACTTGCCAGGGTAAATTCGAAGATGGAGAGCTGGAAAGAAAACTTGCTTTCAAGAGCTGGTAAGGAAATCCTTCTTAAGTCAGTTGTTCAGGTAATACCTCAGTATGCTATATCAATCTTTAAAATCCCGATTTCATTATTAAAGCAATTGAGAAGAAAATTGCTAATTTCTGGTGGAGAAATAACAACAAGACAGCTGGCATGCACTGGAGGAAATGGGATCTTCTAAAGCTTCGTAAGGAGGAAGGCGGCCTTGGTTTTAAGGACCTAATGGTGTTTAACATCGCTATGTTAGGTAAACAAGCTTGGAGGATTTCTTAATGCCAGAACTCTATGTGGAGCCAACTCATGAAAGGTCTTTATTTCCCCAACTGTGACTTTTGGTGAGCAAGAAAAGGGTCACGCCCATCGTGGGGTTGGCAAAGCTTACTAGCAGGGAGAGATGCTATTGCTCATCAAGTCATGTGGGTAGTGGGAAATGGACAGAAAATTTCAATTCGAGAGGATAAGTGGGTGAAGATAGGACCGATTGGAGGGCTTGCGTCACCAAACGAACCCAGCAAAGTAGCTGACTTGATTGATTTTGAAGCGGTTCAATGGAAGGAAGACCTATTGAAGTCTTTGTTCGATGACTTTCTAGTGTCAGAAATCAAAGCAATACATTTTGGCCTCCCAACTACAGAAGATAAATTGGTTTGGACAAAAAACTAGAGGTAAAACCATAGTAAGTTCTAAGTAGAGTAGATTTAGTATCTTATTACGATTATAGGAGATGAATTGAAAACTGAAGAACAGAGTTTGAGCCCTAAATTCTATTTTAGAGCAACCGATTTCCAATTTGGTTCCTTTAGCGGAATTGGGACACGCCTAAAACTAGTCAGTCCGATTTAGTTCTTGCGTCAGGCCCAGACCAGTGCTCACCCCTAGAAAAGATAAGAGGAAAAGACGCTTAAATAACACAATACTGTAAATCTATTGTACTAATAATAGTTGGGTTCCTATTTTTGCAAGTATTTTATTTGGTCCAATGCCAATGTGTGAATTGATTAAAATATTGACGGTGGAATGATTGACTCGTGAAAAATTTGGCTAGTTAAATATTGTCTTGTATATATGTTAATCATCGTACAATCAACGTATACATATTTTGTTATGCTGATGGTGAGCCTAACAATTATATCTACAAATTTTAAGCGCAATTTTAAAAAGTTGTGGTCCTTGTGAGCGAAAGATTTCGCAACAAGTAATACATAGTGTGCTCATTTTTGAAGATCAAAAAATGCATTTCCAAAAGTTTTGACATGATTTGAAAATCAGCGTGATTCAACATGAGCAAAAAATCCAGTATAATAACACGTGGGATTCCAGAAATTAGCAAAAATGGCATACACACGAGAGGTAAAAATGGAAAAAAAAAAAGTGCTTTAATAAAGGGAAAAAGCTAATGAAATTTGAATTGCTTTAGGAAATTGATTTAAATTCTTACAGGACAAGGGAGATTAATTTAGATTTGGATATATGAGAGATTTTTAGGATGACAAAAATTGTGATGTTGCTTAGTAATCATTGTTTGGCAAGATATGGTTCCTATTTATCTTTTATCTTGTAGCAAGCATGGGCTTTCCATGGAATTTTTTAGCAAAGTTTTGATGCCACAGGACAATTGAGCTGTCTCATGCATCCTCCCAGAGAGAAAAGATGGAAAAGATGGAAAATGTGCCTTTTGTTTTGAACCAGGTAGACAAGCTCGGGCATGCTTGTTTAGATGCACAGAATCATGTCTACTTGAGGACCTCTCAGTGCAAAAGGTCGCTGGACGGTGAGAAGCATTCACGTAGCGAAGGTACGAAATCTCAAATGAAGTCACATTTTTCAGAGGGGAAGATATGGATGCTGAATTCATCATCAGACAAGCAGGCCCTACAACTTCAGGGTACTTCTTTCAGCATGTGAGTTCTTCTATTAAGCACCTATTGGGTCTGTCCATTTGGGGCATATCCAGAAGAGCGCCAACTGAAGGTTTCCAACATCCATGACAATCAATATGTGGGTCTTTTTCCCGTGAACATATCTTGCAGGAAATATATGATTTAATATGATGAAAATAGGAATTCTGGTTGTAAACAAGAGATACTTCAAGGTTCAAATTACATTTGCAGATACCTAGACCCTTCGCATGGGAACTGTGTACTCATTTTTCTGTGCATTTAGTAGTGCACAAGTTTATCATTCCTATATCACAGCAATCAGTAGTACCTGAAAATACATATGAGCCTGCTTACACAAGATTGAGAGGAAGCGAAAGCAATAGGCAAGTGCAGAAATAAATAACACTGGTCTTCTGAAAAGAGCACGGGCAGTCAGTCGTTGCTAAGGTATTTCATCTCTTTTCCGGTCATGATTATCCATGGAAACCAGATGCGTAGAGTTTGTTCCTGATCAAACGCAGCTGAACTGCAACTTCGGTGATGCTCACCCGTTCTCTAGGCGCCACAACGGAGCAAGCAAGTCCAATTTCATATAATGTCGCCAAACTCTCTTGAATTATGTCTTTTATCCTGCAATGCCCATGCAGAGGACCACCGGGGCTCATGCAGCTCTCTCTTTCTTGCAGAAGAATGTCATCAGTAATCTCCAAGACTCGTCCAGGCACAGCTTCTGCAACAAAATTGCGAATACTATTGTTGTCCTTGAACATCTCGTTTGTTGGGCTCAATCCTGTGAACATCTCTAGTAGGAGGACGCCATAACTATAGAGATCTCCTTCTCTTGAAACATCACTTCCCATTGCATACTCTGCAGTCCATAAATATCGACACAGCAATTATTATGCGGGAATGTGTGGGTTGTGCACGTGTGTTTGCATGCTTGCATGAGAGAGAGAGAGAGAGAGAGAGAGAGAGAGAGAGAGATACCAGGAGCAGCATACCCAACTGTTCCTCTTACAACAGCAGAACTCATCTGATTGGCTGAAGCATCAGAGGAGGTACTGAGGAGAAATTTTGCTAAACCAAAGTCGCCAACATGTCCAACCATCTCAGCATCCAAGAGGACATTGGAAGGCTTTAGATCACAATGAACCATGGGTCTTTGGCATTGGTGATGAAGATAATCTAACGCAGAAGCAACATCAATAGCAACATTTATCCTCTGAACAATATTCAATTTTTTAGTATAGCCGTTTCCCCCATCTTGCCTGTGCAGCCAATCTTCTAGGCTTCCATTGACCATGTATTCATAAACTAAAGCCTTAAAATCATTACCCTGATAATCAATACCTGAGCATACCGTGAGTACCTTCAAAAGATTGCGGTGTCTGATGTTCCTAAAAGCCTCGCACTCGTCTATGAAGCTCTTCAAAGCACTGATGTGCAGTAAATTCAGCACCTTTATGGCTACCATGTTCCCATTCTCATGAAGTATCCCCTTGTAAACAGATCCAAAACCACCAACACCAATCAATTTTTCTGAAGAGAAATTGTCTGTCACTTGCACAATTGTTCTATAAGACACATTCAAACTTGAAGTGGAAACTGATTCCTTCCTCTTCCTTTTCAGCCGATAAAGATATAGAGAAGCTAGAACAAGAGCTACGCCAAGAAACCCAAGAAAAATAAAGATGGGGAGTCACAATTTATGAACAAACTTCTTTGTTTGGGAAGCACCAAAAGAGCATTTAGGGAGCTGAAATTCGAGCATTCCTCCACAGAGCTTGTCATTTCCGATCACAAAAGTGGCGCTCATGTTCTTAAAGATTCCTTCAATTGGTAGTATCCCTTCAAAATCGTTATAAGACAAATTCAAAATTCTCAGGAAGTGGAACGCCTCCAAGAATTTAGGAATTTCACCCGATAAGTTGTTATGTGAAAGATCTAGTTCCTCGATGCCTCTTAATGAACTAATAGATTGGGGAATGGAACCGTGAAAGAAGTTATCCTGCATTTTCAAAACTAACAATCCTTCACAATTGCCTAGGCTGGTTGGAATTTTGTCACGCAACACATTACCAGAGACATCCAAGGAAGCCAAAAGCATTAAATTCCCCACTTCAAATGGAAGGACTCCGGTCAAATGGTTCCGTGACAAGTTCAAAAGAATCGACAATGATGAGAGACCTACGACCTCCGGAGGTATTGTACCGCTCGATTGTTATCGAAAGGTCAAGCTCTATTAAGTTTTGGCACTTGGATAAATTTGAAGGGATGGTTCCCTCAAAGCTTTTCCCATGAAGACCTAATTTAACCAACTTCTCTAGATTTCCAAGAGAGGATGGGATTACCCCAGAAAGTTTGTTATTCTCCAATCTCAGCTCAACTAGATTTCGAAGGTTCCCTATATTGGAGGGGACGCCACCGGAAAGCCCGTTGTACTCCATATATAGTCTCTCCAAATTCACCAGGTTTCCAATCCCTCTAGGCATCTCCCCAAAAGTAGGATTCTCCCCTGTTCTCAAGTCAGTGAGGTTCGTCGAAAAATTACTGAGGCAATCGGGCATAATCCCACCGAACTTCTTGTTGTGTATCTCCAACATCTTCAACCCAGTGGCATTCGCCAAGGAGCAAAGGAAGCTTAAGTCGTGGCGTTCTCCACTTCCAAGATAATTGGACCAACAATAAAGCCGCTGAAGCTTGTGCAGATTTTCCAAAGAAGGCACACCCCCTGAAAGATTGTTCATCGGAATTTGGAGATCTACTAGATTTGTGGCATTAGATATCGAGGGAGGAATTGGTCCGGTGAAGTGGTTCAAGGATATCCTGAAAATTTCGAGGTTGGGAAGCGTGAAGCCTATGTCTGCTGGGAGACTTCCTTGCAGTTGATTTTCCGTCACGTCCAACAACGCCAGGGATGTGCAATTCAGGATCGCACGAGGAATTGAACCGGACAGCCAGTTTCCTCCCAAAGCAATCCTTCTTATTTTGATAAAATCTCCTAGAGCTTCAGGAATACTTCCACTTAAGTTGTTGAAAGGAAGATAAAGTTGTTCCAATGAAGACAAGTTCCCTAAGGATGCAGGAATATTTCCCTTTAGATTGTTAAAACTGACCTGGAGGAGCCCAAGCTTCGACAGCAAACCAAGCTCGATGGGAATTCGTCCAGTAAGTTGGTTGCCCCCCCGACGAAAGGGAAGTAAGGCTGGAGCAACTCGACAGATTCTTCGGGATTTCACCCGCCAAAGAATTATTATCAACAAAAAAGATACGTAGCCTGCCTAACTGCCCTGCTTGTGTAGGGATTTCACCACCAAAATTATTGTTCCTGAGATTCAATTCCCTAAGGAAACTCAAGTTTCCAATGTGTGGAGAGATGGACCCCGAGAGGTTCTTGGATTGAATGTCCAGCCCAGTGACTCGTTGGCGCCGGAGACTACACGTGACACCATACCACTTGCAGAAGTGGAAAGTGTCATTCCATGAGCGCAGCACCCCGAACGGATCCTCGGTTATTGCAACTCTAAATGCAAGCAATGACAGTTTGTCCGTTTCATTGGTAGCAGAAGAGCCCCGGTCCAAGTGCAGCGCAAAAGTAGCAAGAAAAATGAAACAGCACAGATGGAACTTCATGCAGTTGAAGCATTGATGTCTCATTTTGCTGATATCTGGAATTGGAACGAGGGATGAGTGAAGTGGGCTTGGGTTAACTTAGCTATTTATCAGCCTCATATAGTGGAAATTGAAAGATAGATGTCTCTGGACTTTCGAAGTAGCTCAGGTCTTCGCACCAAACCATGTGTATCTTCCTGGCTGCGTCCTTTGGCAGGTTTGAAGTTATTAATGTAGGATAAGGCCAAGGGGAGACGAAAGTGAGTGACAAGATCCTCTTTCAATACTCTACCCTCATTTTTGGAGCCAGAATTTTCACTCCTATTTTCCTACTAAGAGGCCATAAAATAATATTTGGTGCTCGTTAGTGCGACACTAGCACATCAAATCTAATCTAGGTAGGCCTTTGGGTGATTTTCCCTGATAAGAAATATTACTTCTGCTTTGAAACTTGTATATTTATTTATGACATGCTAAAAAGAGAATATAGTTTTAATTTGCAATGTTCTTTAACGTGCATTGAATTTTTTTTTTTAATCTGTGGACTGTTATCATGTACTTCTGGGTCACTTGTTATTGTGCATAAATCTGATTCATTTTCATTAATTATACGTAGAGAAATGTGATTTGATGATGGTCTTTAATTTATTGTGAGAATAACAGTTTATTTTAGACCACAAAAAAAATCAAATAACAAATAATTATAGATTATTGTGGGATTCACTTTTTGAAGAATTAGTAGTCCGAAGATGGTTATGTTAGCAAAGTTCTTATACATATTATTTTTCGAAGTTAAAAAAGAAAAAAGAAAATTAAACTTGATTATTCCTTCTCTAAGCTAGACTCCTCCTATGAATATGTATATATATAATAGGCTTTATCTTATAAATAAACAACTGAATAATTTGGGAAAAAGCAAAACTTTTGACCTTCCCGGATAATTTCTCTAATACTACTCATAAAACAATTATTATTATTATTATTGCATATACTTACCACACCCAAACCGTTCACCTTACACAGGTTTCTTCATTAATTAACATTTACTATCGTTGAATACAATTGACCAAATAAAGGTCTATTAAGTGGAACTCTACGCAAAGTGTTTCTAACAGAATGAATATACCAGAGATTAAAAAGGAAAACTATAGAAACTTGACTTCAGTCTCTGGCTTAGGCTTTAATTGTCGAAGATAATGATAGTCTGTTAGATAGGCTAATATAAGTTTACTTCTTTTCATTAATGAGGTTAATTAATTATATTATTAGATATACTTAGATTCATGTTTATTTTTTCATTATCGTATTTAACGGTGAATTTGAATTAATTAATTAGATTAAACTTGTGTTTCACATTTTTCATTGAACACAAAAAGTGACGATTTGGCCTGCAACGACGAAAAGCTTATATGAATAATATAGTAATAGTATTATCTCAGCATATGCGACATCTTGGCATAGAACTGGAAGCCGACGTTGTGACTTATGATACCAAACATTGGTATCGAGAACCTGAACTGACTGATTCTAGTATCTAGAACCGGTCTAAATTTTGTTTTGTTGAAAAAAAATCAAATTTTTATCATAAAATATTAACATTGCTCCGTTTCACTACAAAATCAAATATTGGTCAAGTGATTATGTTGGTATTTCTTCGTGTCGAAGACCATGGTTCGAATCTCCATGTGTGCAAAAGGGGTTATTATTTGAAAGATTGGTGCCAAACTGGTTCAACCCGAGAACCGCCGTTTTCGGCCCTTGAACCGGTTGGTTCGGTCCAATTCCCAGGTTGAGTCAGACTAGTGCTCACCCATACCTTATTACTTAAATCAAAGAAAAATATCAAAAGAAAGAAAAACAAAATACGAAAGTATTGAAAAAGGTGAGTTTTAGACTTGGACATTTGACGAAATACTCACGGCAAACATTAATTGCTGTGAAGATGACTAATTTTCTCAACTTGGGGTCCCATTGCCGACAATAGACCCATGGTAATGACTACTGAAAAGACAATTGCCCAGAGAACATATCTCCATACTCAAGGACCACACGTCCATTCGAGTGTGAAGCCGTAGAAGACCCTTGCCGTGTTACAAAAGGGAAAAGACCCTTGCCGTGTTACAATAGTAGAAGACCCTTGCCGTCATACATAATCTTCCCTGCTCACCGGTGGCTCCATTTATAGATAGAGACCGCATGAGCTCAAACCTAAGTTTCAGCCAAAACAGCCCATCCTTCAGCAAAAGGTCGCGTCCTTCATTGTTGATTCCTCTCTTTCCAAGTCAGAGCACCCCTCCTCGGGCCCCTTTTTTCCACGGCATGTCTACGTCTCCAATAAATTCTCATTTGGTTTGAATTTTCAAAGATGCCGTTGGCAATTAAATTGGAATTCGATATCCAAGTTTGTTGGAAGTAGCTCGACTATTACTTAAAATTCTTATAAAATTTGAAAAAGTCATTGAAACACAGAGATATTTAAAATTATGTCAGTGCATATAAAAATAACTAATCAAGTAAGAGCACAACATATGAATAGAGCTGTCAAAAGTGGTTTATAACCCGCTTCTCAACTCATATACAATTATTAAGCTGTTATGTGGGTTAAATAAAATTTGCAAAATGGGTTTTAATGGGTTTGCACCATACCCATGTTATTAGACCCAGCTACAAGGTCGCGCGCAACTTAACTAAGACTACTTAGGGTGGAGAAGCAGGAGAAAATATTGGGTACGTCTTATGCTCCAGCATGGCAAACAAGGAGGCGGTGGGAGCGCGACACGTGTCCTCGTGGGACCCACAATTTCAGGCGCCCATTTTGAAAATTTCCGGTACTGTAGCTTCTGGAGAGAGGGTTTTCAGTCGCGGGTTCTTTCTTTGCGCCTCTGTCTCTACCCTCGCTCTCTCTCCCCGACGAACTCCCTCTCTCTCTGCCCTCTCTTTTTCCGACCGCCGAAGCACCGCGAGCAACCGGCGAACCAGGAGGATACCGGCGAGACGACCGTGAGCAACCGACCGGCGTGCGACCTCCCTCTCTCTGCCCTCTCTCTTTCCGACCGACCGGCGTGCGACCTCCCCCTCTCTCTCTGCCTTCCGGCGTGCGACCACCCTCTTTCCGACCGACCGGCATGCGACCTTCCTCTCTCTCTGCCCTCCCTCTTTCCGACCGGCGAACCACCGCGCCGCACCTCTGGCTCCGGTTCCGGCCCCAACTCGTCCGTCCTTACTCTTTCTCTCTACTCGCGTCTCTGTCTGCCCTCCCTCTCTTCGACAGCGAACCACCGCGTGACCGGCGAACCACCGCGCCCCCTCTGGCTCCAGATCCGGCACCGGCTTGTCCAGGTAATTTCTCGCTTTCTCTTTTCTCTCTTTCTCTCTATACGACGGGGTGACGGAAGGGATTTTATAGGAGTTTAGCGATGCCTGAAATGTCATTAGTAATATGCTTTTCGCCTGTAGTTTTTCTTTAATCTTGGGTCTGGCTATTCATCATGCCAGTAGGACATACTCCGAAAAGGCTCTAAAATGAGTGCTATTGTTGCAAATCATGGATAGTCCTTGAAAAGCCAGATCTGTTGTTCTTCCATATTGATGTTTATATGTATATTCCCCAATAACTTTGCTGAGATCACGGCAAATGCATCCAGTCTCAATTGATTATTGTCATGCAGTGTAGATTTTTATTGCTTCTGAGATCATTTGGTCATATTTGTTTCCGTGTGTTTGCGATGCTTTTGGTATAGACCTATGCGATCTCCTGATGATGATTTTTTTTTTTTGTCGGATTTTAACTTTCTCTGTATTTAATCCAATTGCAGGATGTGGCAGTGAAGGTATTCTCGATGCAAGAATATTAAGAAGAATTGATAAATTCCTTTAGACAAGGGGTTTGTTTTCTTTTTTGTTTTACTATGTCTCATGAGTTCTCTTTATTTCTAATATTATTCGGCCAGGACATGCTGAGGGTCGCTTAGACTTTTTAATTTGAATAAGGCATCTCTCGTAGGACATGCTATGCAGGCTATGTCTTGCTCTAAGCCTGTTGGCGTGTCCTTGACTTGTTAATTGAAATCATGAAAACTTCGTTATGATAGCGTTTAGTGATTGCTGGATGCGAGGTGGCTGGTTTAATTTTGATAAGGGCCTTCCTTGACAGGTTGTAATTGCAGTTGATAGTCTAGATTCAGACTGAGGCAGTGAGGGATAATGGGTTGGCCTTTTAGTTGATAATGAGCCCAAAAAGTGATCTATATTATCCCAGGATGTGACGAGTCAACATCGAGGTGCCAAATGACTCCATCTATGGTGTCACTTGCCCCTACATCTTCTGATTGTTCTTTTTTTTTCTTTTTCCTTTTCCTGATAAGAACTACATAGTCAAGATGGTTTAGGAAGAACATTCTGAAAACCAGTGTGATAAAGAGATGAAGTAAGATTGACCAATATGTTCGAACTGCATGCATTTATCTCTCTCTCTCTCTGCACTTGTATGACTAACCCGTATTTTATTATTTTATAAAATTCTGAAGCCTTTTAATGAACAGAATTTTTGGTGCTTATTCTGTAGCAACTGGGATTTTTTCCCAAAGCATGGATATAGTTTATTGGCGTCGGCTCTATTAGTGATGGCATTGGCAATTTTAATTCAAGTGTTGTTCCACTAATACAGCAACGTAGCTTTTCCAGGACATGTGGTGATAGCAGGTTTTGATCTTCTTCTTTTTTCGCCAAAGGATTAGGGATATTTTTCTTTATATTTTCCATGCCTTGATCCATTGCATTATGATTAATTTTGTTGTCTTGGATAGATGTAGCATGTGGGTCTATGGAAGGATTATACCTTCTCGTTTTACTCAAAATGAGGAACTTTCTCATAGGACTTTGCGATTGTTATACGTCCATGCTCTCCCCCTCAGCATGCGTAGTACCATGCAGATTCTGAGAACCTCTTTTGATGTTGCCACAATTTTTCTCACTTCTCATAAAGTACCATTAATATGACAGTTTCTTTTTGTCCTTGCAGGTGTCTCTTATGAAAAGACTTCGGCACCCCAATGTTTTGCTTTTCATGAGAGCAGTAACTTCACCTCAACGCCTCTGCATAGTCACAGAGTTTCTTCCACGGTACTTTCTCAATGCTTTTGAAAGCAGGCTTTTTGATTATATGGTGCATCATGTTAAAGTTTGTTGTAATGTCTGGTTTATTGGTTTTCAGTGATTGTAATTTCTGTCGATATCCCATCTCTATGGAACTAACAGTTGTTGTGTGTTGATGCAGTGGAAGTTTGTTTCACTTACTGCAGAGGAACACGGCCATATTGGATTGGAGACACCGTGTTCATATGGCTCTGGATGTGGCAAGTTTCTGCTTCTTATTTGTGTAACTTAATCCATTGCTTTCTAAGTGCAGTATTTAACATTTTGGTCACCTAAATGTTTTTTTTTTTTTTTCATCTGTTTCTCAGTGAGCATTTGTTTTGCTCCTTTTTATACTGCCCTCTTTTTGTTCTTGTTGATATCTTTTACATGTACATTCAGCATGTAACCAAATTCATCTTCTTGTAGGTGCAGTGTTTTACATTTTGGTCACCTGAATGTTTTTTTTTTTTTTTTCATCTGTTTCCCTGTCAGCGTTTGTTTTACTCCTTTTTATATTGCCCTCTTTTTGTTCTTGTTGATATCTTTTAAATGTACATTTTACTTCCATGCTGATAAAAATTTGAGACGAGTTTCTTGCACCTTAGCATTCCTAACTTCCTGAGACTGCTTGGCCCGTGAACTTTTGGCCTCCAGAGTTTGTCAGTTATTTGAATTCTACTATCTCTTGTATGTTATCTTGCTGCTTTTAACATGTAATTATTGAATTGGGTACTTTTCAGGCTAGGGGCATGAATTATCTGCATCATTACAATCCACCTACATTCATCGTGATTTGAAGTCCTTGATTCTCTTAGTTGACAAGAATTGGAATGTGAAGGTGTGGCTACAATTACAGAGTTCTGTCCTTCTGTTTCAAGATATATCCCTTTTTTTAGATGCAATATATGGGTTTTTGCTTATGAGCTCATTTATGATTTGCTAACATTGTAATTTAGGTGAGTGATTTTGGGCTGTCACGTGTGAAATCTAAAGCATATCTCACAACAAAAACTGGGAAGGGAACGGTATGAAAATTTTACTTACTATTTCTTCAATAACTCTTATTAGTTGTCATTTGTAACTTTCCTCTTTAACTATCTGAAATTATAATTCTTGGCTGACTTGACCTGTGATCTCTCTCTCTCTCTCTCTCTTTCTCTAGCCTCAATGGATGGCACTGGAAGTTCTCCGTAATGAAGCCTCAGACGAGAAGTACGTTTTTCTCTGTTGAGTTTTATTTTGAAGACTACTACCTTTACTATCTAAAGATAGCTTTGGTATCCTTATTTACTTCTAATATTTCTCTGCATCTCCAGATCTGATGTGTCCAGTTATGGAGTGGTCTTATGGGAAATTGCCACCCAGAAGATCCCGTGGGATAATCTCAATGCAGTGCAAGTATTGTTTTTCTTTTCTGTCACCACATTCCATTTCGTCTGAAAAATGCACCTTTTGGATCAGTAAACAAGATCCATTGAAAAAGGCATTGTGGCATCTTGGATCTCTTTTTCACTTCTTTGTGGATATGGACTTGGCAGGCTTTGTATTCTGTGACATTTTATGTGAACATGAAGGGGGGATGAATGACTATGCCCGATGTGCCGTCTTTTTCTCTCCCTTTTGTTTCTGTTAGGAATTACATGAAATCTATTATTCGGAATGCTTTGAACAATGCTTTACTCAGGATACTTGCAGGTAATTGGTGCTGTGGGGTTTATGAATCAGCGGCTAGATATCCCTTATGATGTTGATCCACAGTGGGCATCTATAATTGAGAGCTGTTGGCACAGGTGCTTCTTCTCCTTTAGTGTTTATCAAGCCCTAAGTACACTAAACACAAGCATGGAGTCTGCAAAGGATAATTCATTCATCTTGGGTAGAAAATGGAGAAGCATTTTTCTGGTCACTGATGCAATAGAATTGGACACAGAAAACGATGCTCCATCTCCGATGAGCATTTGACATGTACCACTTGTAGTTAGGCAGTTTCGTGACCTTTTTGTCTTCCGGCATAAGTTGATGTCATTCAGGAGCTTTTTTTTTTTTTTTTTCCTTTTTTTTTTTTCTTTACCAAAAAAAAAATTGTCAATTTGTTACAATTCGATACTGATGTGGGAACTAAATTTTCTCCTAACCAGTGATCCAAAGTGCTGACCAACATTCCAGGAAATACTGGAAAGATTCAAAGATTTGCACAGACAGAACGCACTTCAATTCCAGGCTTCCCGCTCTGCTGCTGGCAACAGCACTCCAAGGGAAACGTGAACCATCCGGTGCATCAAGAGGATTTGTCTATTCATTACATTGGTGAACAGTCCAAGCAAACCTGGCTATTCGCCAGGAAGTTGATGTTGCCAACCAATCTCGACTCGGTCTGCTGCTTCTGGACCATGAAATTTGGCGACCAGATTTTTGGGACCTTTTGAGAGGATAGAATGTTTGTCCTTCGTTTGAGCAATTCAATTGCGGGTGGATCTAGGTCGATTGTATGTCGCTTTTGTTCATTTACCAGAAAAGTCACAAAGGATCTTGTAGTTATGTTGTCAAGTGTTGTGGAGATCGGAGGCTGAGCACATTGGGCATTGCCATCCATTTGTTTGTGATACATTTATAGGGGAACATTAGATTCTCATCATAAAGCTGTACAAATCAAATTGACTTCGACGGCCCTTAGTGGTAAAACGGAGAGATTTGCAATGGTAACAGGGTGGTGCACTACTAAAGCTCAAGGCAGATTCTGCTTCTAAATCGCCGTTAGCCCAAGTTGTTCGCCCCATGGAAGTCCATCAATGAAGATATCCATACCTTTTGTATACTCGTTAGCCAATTGTGCCAGGGGCTACTTCAACAAAATTTTACGTGCAATCAAAGGTCTTCAATTTTCCAGAAAGTTTGATGCTTTAGTTTCTCGAATTAAATTCAGTCTAATGAGCTTGGACTTTAGGGTCGCCATCCAACTAGGCATCAACCCAACAACTCTTCCAAGCTTTGTATCGAAAATCGACCTCACATTATTGAGCATAGGCTTGTGGGTTTATGATTTTTTGTTCATCGAAATTGTACATGATTTTCATACCGTCCAAAATTCCCGGCATGTACTACATGGAAGGGCAAAAATGCAGGGCTGAACATTTGCAACCAAAATCGGCGAGTATAAACAATCTCCCAGAAAGCAAGTCATGTATCGCCAAAAGAAGCACGACTCATACAGCTTTTTTATCCTACTTGGACAACCTCAGAAAAATCACAAATCCCATTTTTCGTGCCACCAATTCTTTATCGAAGCAAGGAACGAATTGCAGCAACAGCATCACCTTTATGCTGGCGTAAGGTCCTTTCAGCCACCTTCCGATCCAGCTGTTTTCAGAATTTACCATACACTGTTAGAAAGCTCAGGCCAGTGAGAATAAATGCGTTCAAGCACATGGCATAAGCTGACCTCCCTCAAGTTCATTAGCGATTATATCAACGTCAGCTGCATTGATCTTCACAGTAGCCAATTCTTTCTCCCTAGGGAACAATGGGCCACAAGCGAATTGTAAATGAGATGACAAATAACCGAAAAGAAATTTATGCATTGAGTACCTGTGAAACAGCACCAGAGATGCACAAGTTAACACAAGCCAGAAACTAGATGAAACGGTTCCCTGAGAAAGGGATGATAATGCATGGATTCATTTTCGCTATGGACAACCTTTGAGCCTAATAGTTGTAACGAGTACCAACCTCAACACACAGAAGATCTTACATCCTCCACAGCTCAAATGTGGTAATGTGGTGTCAACCAAACTATATGATTGTAGTGCCATGGGAATTTCCATTTGTCAGAGGGCATGTTCCACTAGAAATGAAGGTGCACAATGAAACCATAAGCTGAAATTTTTTTATAAAGAAACATGAAGCATCTGTGCACACAATACTCCAATTACACACTCCACTGCATAGCGGACACTTAAAGCCACTTTCATCTCTATTTCTCTTTCAAGTAACTTTTCTCCTGCAAAGCCTATATGTGCCAGAATTGCTTGCATACACACTATTTATTCCAAAAATGCTTGCTAGCTTCTTGATTGTGTTTGCTCGCTGAAAAACTAAAAGCAAACGACCCCTTTGATTTGCATAACTAAATACTCGGACAGGAGAGACCACATAGCCATGTAAGCAAACGGCCAAATTTAAAGAAGATTAAAGCGAAAGACCAACTCCACAAAATCCTTTGTCATGGGGAGAGATTAAACTCTTCAAGAAGCCAGCAAGTTGGTTGTTATTGTTAACACTCCTTCCAACCTAATTCAGTTTTGCTATCAAGCCATGTATTCTCTGAATGTTGCCAACTTTGCAGAGGGAAAGAACTTGCTTCTGTTTTGACAACTTCACCTCTATTTTACCTTCAAGTACTCTCTCTAATAAAATAACAGTCAAATTCGGCATGTTTTCCTTGAATATGAAAGCAGGCAATTTCCATGAGATATAAAGCCAATCAAAGGAGTGTAGGAAGTAACCAACAACTTGGGTCTAAATCTCTGAGACTTTGCGAGTCACTATCATTACTATTTTATACCCTGCCTCATAAGTTGATAAGGATACAAATGATTGTCTCCCACTAGGCTACTATACCAAAAAAATTGCCCAGAACCCAAATTAAATACTTAACAATTGGTTGATAGACAAGTGCACAAATCCTACATTGTTAGCATCACATCTGTCAAACTTTTGGATTTCACTACTTTTTGGTTAAAAAAAAATTACCACACTCTAAAGTTCCCTGCAGGTTTAAGATTAGTTCCACAACTAGCTAATGAGGTTTCATAAAATTCTACATGAACGTACTTTATGAGAAGTGAGAAAAATTGTGGCAACATCAAAAGAGGTTCTCAGAATCTGCATGGTACTACGCATGCTGAGGGGGAGAGCATGGACGTATAACAATCGCAAAGTCCTATGAGAAAGTTCCTCATTTTGAGTAAAACGAGAAGGTATAATCCTTCCGTAGACCCACATGCTATTACATCTATCCAAGACAACAAAATTAATCATAATGCAATGGATCAAGGCATGGAAAATATAAAGAAAAATATCCATAATCCTTTGGCGAAAAAAGAAGAAGATCAAAACCTGCTATCACCACATGTCCTGGAAAAGCTGCGTTGCTGTATTAGTGGAACAACACTTGAATTAAAATTGCCAATGCCATCACTAATAGAGCCGACGCCAATAAACTATATCCATGCTTTGGGGAAAAAATCCCAGTTGCTACAGAATAAGCACCAAAAATTCTGTTCATTAAAAGGCTTCAGAATTTTATAAAATAATAAAATACGGGCTAGTCATACAAGTGCAGAGAGAGAGAGAGAGAGAGATAAATGCATGCAGTTCGAACATATTGGTCAATCTCACTACATCTCTTTATCACACTGGTTTTCAGAATGTTCTTCCTAAACCATCTTGACTATGTAGTTCTTATCAGGAAAAGGAAAAAGAAAAAAAAGAACAATCAGAAGATGTAGAGGCAAGTGACACCATAGATGGAGTCATTTGGCACCTCGATGTTGACTCGTCACATCCTGGGATAATATAGATCACTTTTTGGGCTCATTATCAACTAAAAGGCCAACCCATTACCCCTCACTGCCTCAGTCTGAATCTAGACTATCAACTGCAATTACAACCTGTCAAGGAAGGCCCTTATCAAAATTAAACCAGCCACCTCGCATCCAGCAATCACTAAACGCTATCATAACGAAGTTTTCATGATTTCAATTAACAAGTCAAGGACACGCCAACAGGCTTAGAGCAAGACATAGCCTGCATAGCATGTCCTACGAGAGATGCCTTATTCAAATTAAAAAGTCTAAGCGACCCTCAGCATGTCCTGGCCGAATAATATTAGAAATAAAGAGAACTCATGAGACATAGTAAAACAAAAAGAAAACAAACCCCTTGTCTAAAGGAATTTATCAATTCTTCTTAATATTCTTGCATCGAGAATACCTTCACTGCCACATCCTGCAATTGGATTAAATACAGAGAAAGTTAAAATCCGACAAAAAAAAAAAAAAAATCATCATCAGGAGATCGCATAGGTCTATACCATAAGCATCGCAAACACACGGAAACAAATATGACCAAATGATCTCAGAAGCAATAAAAATCTACACTGCATGACACTAATCAATTGAGACTGGATGCATTTGCCGTGCATCTCAGCAAAGTTATTGGGGAATATACATATAAACATCAATATGGAAGAACAACAGATCTGGCTTTTCAAGGACTATCCATGATTTGCAACAATAGCACTCATTTTAGAGCCTTTTCGGAGTATGTCCTACTGGCATGATGAATAGCCAGACCCAAGATTAAAGAAAAACTACAGGCGAAAAGCATACTACTAATGACATTTCAGGCATCGCTAAACTCCTATAAAATCCCTTCCGTCACCCCGTCGTACAGAGAGAAAGAGAGAAAAGAGAAAGCGAGAAATTACCTGGACAAGCCGGTGCCGGATCTGGAGCCAGAGGGGGCGCGGTGGTTCGCCGGTCACGCGGTGGTTCGCTGTCGAAGAGAGGGAGGGCAGACAGAGACGCGAGTAGAGAGAAAGAGTAAGGACGGACGAGTTGGGGCCGGAACCGGAGCCAGAGGTGCGGCGCGGTGGTTCGCCGGTCGGAAAGAGGGAGGGCAGAGAGAGAGGAAGGTCGCATGCCGGTCGGTCGGAAAGAGGGTGGTCGCACGCCGGAAGGCAGAGAGAGGGGGAGGTCGCACGCCGGTCGGTCGGAAAGAGAGAGGGCAGAGAAAGGGAGGTCGCACGCCGGTCGGTTGCTCGCGGTCGTCTCGCCGGTATCCTCCTGGTTCGTCGGTTGCTCGCGGTGCTTCGGCGGTCGGAAAAAGAGAGGGCAGAGAGAGAGAGGGAGTTCGTCGGGGGGAGAGAGCGAGGGTAGAGACAGAGGCGCAAAGAAAGAACCCGCGACTGAAAACCCTCTCTCCAGAAGCTACAGTACCGGAAATTTTCAAAATGGGCGCCTGAAATTGTGGGTCCCACGAGGACACGTGTCGCGCTCTCACTGCCTCCTTGTTTGCCATGCTGGAGCATAAGACATACCAAATATTTTCTCGGAAAAGCAGGGCTTAAATTGGAGGGCTCGTTTTTCAACTGAGTCAATGAGGTGAGGTGAGGTGGCTTGGTATGGTTCATATGTTTTTATTCTATTTGAATAATTGAGATCGACTTAAGGCACGCTTTTCTTTTCATTTTTTAGTTGTTTTTCTTTTTTCCCTTTTAATCTCATTTAAATGTGCGTCAATTTCGTGGAAAACTCAATAAAAAAGGAAAATACTTTTTGAAAAAGTTTTTTCAAAGAATACGATTAGTTTTTCTTTATTCGGTGATATATGGTCGAAAATGTTTTCTGATATTTAAACCTCATTAAAAAATGATTTCAATCTCGGTCAAAAAATTGAATTTTTAAATTATTTTTATTTTTTGAAAAAATTGAATTTTTAGTTATTTTTATATTTCTCTTTTAATTTATTTTATATTTTCTTTTTAAAATTATAATTTTTTCTTTTCTTTTTCCCTCTTCCTCTGCTACGACTGGCCAATGTTGGCCATAAGCAAGCTTCATTGACCTGCGAGCTTGCTAGCCTCGTTGGAGCTTGAGCTCACCTGGATCTAGGGAGCTCGCCAGAACCGAGTGAGCCGTGAGCTCGTTTAGACGCTTATTGGCATTCCAGCCTTCCTTCTCCTTTCGGGGCCTATCCAAATATGAAAATATGAGGAATTTATATCCATGAAAAAGGAAAGGGTATAGGTATTAAAAAAAAAAAAAAAGAATAGACGGGGCATATAAGGCTCGTTGAAAATAAAATAAAATAAGGCCCTATGAGATCAAACCAATGAATTGTAAATAGAGTTCGGTTCGAATTCCATGGATAATATGGAATTTCCTGTTATAATAATTAGGGGTGTACAAAAGAATCGAGACCTGCGCGATCGCCCTGAATCGGACCAAACCGCCTGGAACCGGTGGTTCTTAAGGGAATCGGTCTGGTTCCCGATTCCATGGGTGGATTCGCCCACCCGCCCACCCGCCCACCCGGATTGGACCGGTTATATTATAATAAGATATTAATTTTAATATTTAAAAAATTAGAAATTAGCAAATTTAAAATTTAGGACTTCAGTCACCATATTGTCTCAATTCACACTCTCTTACTCCATCTCATCTCTCTTAGTTCAAAATCTCCCTGAACTCCCTCTTCCTCTACATTTTACCTCCATATCTATTCATCTCCCTTCGAGTCCTAGTCCATATTTGGCGAAATAGTGAGTTGATTCTCTTTCCCCTCCCTCGAACTTGAACTCTCTCTCCATGTCGTGGTCGTCCACATGGCCACCTCCGCATTCATTATCATTATCATCCTCTTCATTGTTGGGCTCGTCCCGCTTCTACCTCCCCTCTTCCTCCTCACCCTCCTTAGGCCTGGCCCTATCATCCTCATTTTCGGGGACATGGGCAAACTCTAGGTCTAAGAATGGCTCATCGTCCTCATTGTCAATCTCGAGAGAGAAGCGAGAGACGGTGGAGGCGGTAGCGAAGATGGTGGTGGTGGTCGGGACGGAAGTGGTGCAAGGGTTGCGACTGCTGCCGCTGCGACACTAGTATTTAAGGAGAATAAAGCTACCATGGTTGGGAGAGCTAGAATAAGTAGATGTGAGGAGGGCGAAAAAGGGAAGGCGCGGAGGTTGGACCGGTTCTATGGATCTACCCGGGAACCATATCGGATCGGCGGTTTGGTTCCGGGTGGATCCATGAAATTAGCGAGCGGTTCTCAATTTCGATTTTTCGGAACCGGTTCTTAGCGGACGATTCCCAGTTCTAGGTTAGGAACAGCCCACCCGAGACCATGCACACCTCTAATAATAATAGACAAATCAAATTAAGGACTTTCTCAAGCTCAAGATTTTTAACTTGCATCATGTTTGGTTGCTTTGGGCTGTTAACTATTGTCAAGGCATGTAGCTGTCGAAGGAACAAGGATCGAAAAGAAAGAAAAGAGAAAAGAAAAAGAAAAAAGAAAAAAATAAAAGAAAAAAAGAAAGAAAAAAATAAATGAAAAATAAAAATTTTGATTTTTAAAAAAAAATAATTAAAATTTCAATTTTTTTGAAATATTTTTATAAGAATAAATGTCTAATTAATAAAGGACCCTAAGAATAGAAAAACATTTCGGTTTTTCGATTTTTGGTTTTCAACTTTTTGTATTTGTTTTTTTTCCATTTTTTTCTATTGTATATATTTTTCATTTTGAAGAAATAAACTCTTATCGGTTTGTTGGTTCGGTTCAGTTTGGTTAACCAATAAAAACCGAATTGATAACAAAAATTTCGGTTTTTAATGAGAACCGAACGAATGAAAACGAATCGAAAAAAATCAAATTTTCAGTTCGGTTTGGTTTTTGACACCCCTACAATTGAGCTGTCTCATGCATTCCCCCAAAGAGAAAAGATGGAAAAGATGCCTTTTGAACAAGGTTGACAAGCTGATCGAACCAAGAAAAAAAAACAAGGTTGACAAGCTTGGGCATGTTTTTTTAAATGCACAGTCACGTCGACCGGAGGACCTCTCGGTGCGAAAAGTCACTGGACAGTGAGAAGCGTTCATATAGCAGAGGTGCGAAATCTCAAATGAAGTCGCCTTATTCAAAGAGGGAAATGTGAATGCTGTACTCATCATTAGACAAATAGGCCCCTCAATTTCAAGGTACTTCTTTCAGCACGTGAGTTCATCTATTAAGCACTAATAATTTCCACCATTTAGGGCGGGTCCAGAAGAGTGCCAACCGAAGGTTTCCAACAACCGTGGCAATCAACATGTGAGTCTTTTCTGGTGAGCATATCTTGCAAGACACCATGCCACTGCAACTATACACAGTACACGACACTGGTACTGGACCTGCATGTATTATTTCAAAGTAAGGAAATGTATGATTGAGATACGATGAAATTAGGAATTCTAGTTGTAACATGAGATAGTTCATGGTTCAAATTACACGTTCTTCGGTACTCCGTAATCCACTAAGTTTCCTTAGGGAATTGATTGTCAGGAACGATTATTTTAGTGGTGGAATCCCTAAACAAGTAGGCTAGTTACGCAAGTTACGTAGCTTGTTAGTTGATAATAATTCTTCAGAGAATGAAATCCTGAAGAATCTGTCGAGTTGCACTGGTCTTATTTTCGTTGAATTGGGGGCAACCAACTTAGTGGACGAAATCCCATCGATCTTGGTTTGCTGTTGAAGCTTTGGCTCCTCCAGGTAAAGTGTAAACAATCTAATGGGAAATATTCCTGCATCCTTAGGGAACTTGTCTTCGTTAGAACAACTTTATCTTCCTCTAAACTACTAGGGTGGAAGTACTCCCGAAGCTCTAGGAAATTTGATCAGAATAACTGAATAAGAGAGATTGCTTTGGGAGCAAACTGTTGTCCAGTTCAATTCCTCGTACAATCATGAATTGCTCGTCCCTGGCGGAGTTGGACGTGACGCAAAATCGACTGCAAGGAAGTCTCCCAACAGACATAGGCTTTGCACTTCCCAACCTTAAAATTTTCACCATAACCCGTTCTCTAGACCGATTGCTCCCTCAATATCTAATGCCACGAATCTAGTAGACCTCGAAACTGTGATGAACAATTTTTCAGGGAGTGTGCCTTCTTTGGAAAATCTGCACAAGCTTCCGTGGCTTTTATTTTCCTCCAATCATCTTGGAAGTAAAGAACGTTGCGACTTAAGCTTCCTTTGCTCTTTGGAAAAAGCCACTGGGTTGAAGATGTTAAGCATGGCCAACACCAACAACAGTTTCGGTGGGACTATGCTCGATTGCCTCAGTAACTTTTCTAGGACTCTCACTGAGGCGGATCTTAATGGGAATAACTTTGAGGGAAGCATCCCTTTAAATTCATCCAAGTGCCAAATCTTAATAGAGCTTGACCTTTCTGATAACAATATGAGCAATACAGTATCTCCAGAGGTTATAGGTCTCTCATCATTGTCAGTTCTTTTGAACTTGTCTTGCAACCACTTGACCGGAGTCCTTCAATTTGAAGAGGGGAATTGGAAACTTTTGGCTTACTTGAATGTCTCAAGTAATATGTTATGTGACGAAATTCCAATTAGCCCAAGCAATTGCAAAGGTTTTGAAAATGTAGGATTACTTCTTTATGGTTCCATTCCCAAATCTATTAGTTCCTTAAGAGGCATTGAAGAACTAGATCTTTCGCATAACAATTTATCAGTTGAACTTTCTAAATTCTCGGAGGCATTTGACTTCCGAGAATTTTGGATTTTTCTTGTAATGATCATGAAGGGATGGTACTGATCGAAGGAATCTTCAAGAATGTGAGCGCCACTTCTGTGGTCGGAAATGACAAGCTCTATGGAGGAATGCCTGAATTTCAGCTCCCTAAATGTTCTCTTGGTGCTTCCAAACAATTCCATCAATTGAAGCTCATCATCTTTATTTTTCTTGGGATTCTTGTCATAGCTCCTGTTCTAGCTTCTCTGTTTCTTTATCAGCTGAAAAGGAAAGGAAGGAATCTGTTTCCACTTCAGGTTTGAATGTGCCTTATGTAACAATTGTGCAAGCGACAAACAATTTCTCTTCAGAAAACTTGATTGGTGTAGGTAGTTTTGGATCCGTTTATAAGGGGATACTTCATGAGAATGGAAATGGAAATCTAGTTGCCATAAAGCTGCTGAATTTACTGCACCATGGAGCTTTGAAGAGCTTCATAGACGAATGTGAGGTTTTTAGAAACATTAGACATTGCAATGTTTTAGAGGTACTAGCAGTATGCTCAGGTGTTGATTATTAAGGTAATGATTTCAAGACTTTTAGTTTATGAATATATGGTCAATGGAAGCCTTGAAGAATGGTTGTGCCAAATCCTAGGCAAGATGGGGATATGGCTACACAAAAAAATTGAATTTCGTTTAGAGGATAAATGTTGCTATTGATGTTCCTTTTGCATCAGATTATCTTCAACACCAATGCCAAAGACCCCATGGCTCATTGTCTTAAGTGATTACTTGACTGATGCCCCGGTGCTTGCTAACAAATTCTATATGCCATTCCAAAAAGGGGAGCGTGTGTTATATGTCGAAATGATTTCAATCTTCCCCTCACAAGTGGCTTTAATGCAATTAATATATATATATATATATATATATATATATATAATGATAAAACGTTCTATTTTCCCAAGTATATATATAATCCGAATAATCAATGCATTGAAAATTGTACTGTCTTCCCCACTTGAATGCTTAACACAATCACAAAATAAGAGATTTGACAAAGCTAAAGTAATATTGATTTCTATTAGGTGTAATTATTTCAGATCATGTCGCAAGACGGTAATTCTTCCTTAATCATCTGGTTTCACCGGACGTGGGTGGCATACTTCTACCTAATCTTTGCATGAAAAAGGAAAATCATTATTCGATTTATTCAACGGTAATTCACTAGCAACATGAGAAAAATGATACTACAAGTGTCATGATTTTTTTTTTAATTACTTGAATATCATAATTTATGTACGTCGCTCATTTAAGTGTCATGACTTTTTTTTTCTTGACCATTTAAATATCATATAGCTTTTCAATTTATCACATGAGTGGTGTTCACAATCAGTGTTATGTCACATCGGATTTTTGGCACATGGATGAACGTTTTTTAAAAAGTTTGGCACTTAAGTAATCAATTAAAAGTTATGGCACTTAAATGAATATTTTTTTAGAAGTTATAACACTTAAGTAGTTGGAAAAAAAAGTAATGGTCCTCAAGTAAGCATCAAACAAAAGTCATAACATTGCGGCGCCCTTATCCTACCAACATGTATCCAGCTCATTCCGTCTTGATTTTGAACCATGCAGTGATTTCTTACCTAACTCCACCAAGAGCCATTATTCATCATGTCTTTATTCAACCGAATATTCTTTGGCTGAGAAACTAAACTACAGGAGCAAAGGGCCATCAAAAATGACATTTTCCATCCTTATTCTATGAACAGAACGGGCATGTGACATTAACGGTATAGAAATTCTCTTCATCGTTTCTTTAATGGGTGTGGGTAAGCTGTCATTGCGGACCGACCCGCTGTCTAATTTCGGGGCAGATGACTGGGTGCGCATGATTGTTCCTTCTGAATGGCATACTCTCGTTCTCCCACGAGCCCCGCGGATTTAGAAAATCGGAGGAAACTCGTCGAATTGACCTGTTTTCGTTTGGCTGTCTCGCGCCACCCATGTGTTGATTAAGTAAATTTTTCAGGGGGCATTGAATGTCAACGAATTTGGACATCTTTCGGCATTATTGTCAAAGATTCAAAACTTTCTACTATTCATTTAAATTGAGACACGCGTGATACTACGATTCCACATATTTCATAAAATAATTAAATAATATTTATTTCGCATAAGATGAATGATTCCATCCATTCCGTGAAAAATTTAAATTATATTTGCTTCGCATAAGACGAATGAGCACAAAACATTCTTTTCATTCATGAAAATGTTTATACATAAATTGTTGTTGGTAATGAAAATATTTTTATCAATTAATTATTTCAAATAATATAAGGGATCATTTTTAGGAAATTAATTTTCAAAACAATCATTTTTCATAAAACAAATGGAGTCAAACATGTGAGAAGCATTCTTTTTTATACTTTTTCAGCTTTGAAAATCATACCCATTCTTAACAAATACCTTATGGACAACTGCTATTATTTTTCCTTTTCTTTAGTTTTGATGCTAACGTAAATTATAGTGTCAATATTTCAAAAGAAAAAATAAAAAATAAAAAAGAAATGTCAATTCAATCCGTGAAAAGATTAGAGGTGATCGGTTTCAGGATAGGTTGCCTCCTTAAAAAACATACCTTGAGGAGTGGGTCTGGTTTTTTCTTTTATTTCTACTTTTACATATTGAGTTACAATAGGCAAACTGGTAATTAGGCAAACATGAACTCTCCACCATTACAAAATTGGTAGACTCAGCCAAAAGTAAACCTACAATGAACATTTAAGGAAGTAGTAGAACAGTCATTCAAAAATTCGATACTCAACTAGAGATAAAACCATAGTAATTTCTAAGTAGAGTAAACTTAGTGTTTTATTACAATTATAGGAGATGAATAGAAAACTGAAGAGTGGAGTTTGAGCCCTAATTCTACTTTATAGCAACTGATTTCCAATTTGGTTCCTTTAGCGGAATCGGGACACACCTAAAACTGGTGAGTCCGATTTGGTTCTTGGGTCGGGCAAGACCAGTGCTCAACCCTAGAAAAGATTAGAGGAAAAGACGCTTAAATAACACCACACAGTAAATCTGTTGTAGTAATAGTAGTTGGGTTCCTATTTTTACAAGTATTTTATTTGGTCCAATGCCAATGTGTGAATTGATTAAAATATTGACAGTGGAATGATTGACTCGTGAAAAAATTTGGCTAGTTAAAGATTGTCTAGTATATATGTTAATCATCGTACAATCGACGTATACATATTTTGTTATGCTGATTGTGAGCCTAACAATTATATCTACAAATTTCAAGCGCAATTTTAAAAAGTTGTGATCCTTGTGAGCGAAAAATTTACAACAAGTAATACATAGTATGCTCATTTCCGAAAATCAAAAAAAGCATTTCCAAAAGTTCCGACATGATTTGAAAATCAGTGTGATTCGACATGAGCAAAAAATCCAGCATAATAACACGTCGGATTCCAGAAATTAGCGAAAATGGCATACGCACGAGAGGTAAAAATGGAAAAAAGTGTTTTAATAAAGGGAAAAAGCTAATGAAATTTGAATTGCTTTAGGAAGTTGATTTAAATTCTTACAGGATAAGAAAGATTAATTTCGATTTGGAATACATGAGAGATTTTTAGGATGACAAAAATTGTGGTGTTGCTTAGTAATCATTGTTTGGTAAGATATGGTTGCTATTTGTCTTTTATCTTGTGGGGAGCATGGGCTTTCCATGGAACTTTTTAGCAAAGTTGTGATGCCACAGGACAATTGAGCTGTCTCATGCACCCTCCCAGAGAGAAAAGATGGAAAAGATGGAAAATGTGCCTTTTGTTTTGAACCAGGTAGACAAGCTCGGGCATACTTGTTTAAATGCACAGAATCATGTCTACTTGAGGACCTCTCAGTGCAAAAAGTCGCTGGATGGTGAGAAGCATTTATATAGCAAAGGTACGAAATCTCAAATGAAGTCACATTTTTCAAGGGGGAAGATATGGATGCTGAATTCATCATCAGACAAACAGGCCCTACAACTTCAGGGTACTTCTTTCAGCATGTGAGTTCATCTATTAAGCACCTATTGGGTTTGTCCATTTGGGGCATATCCAGAAGAGCGCCAACCGAAGGTTTCCAACATCCATGACAATCAGTATGTGGGTGTTTTTCCCGTGAACATATCTTGCAGGATACGACCCCATAAATGCATGCAGTATACGACACTGGTACTTAAACTTGCATGCGGATCATTCTTGAGTAAGGAAATATATGATTTAATATGACGGAAATAGGAATTCTGGTTGTAAACAAGAGATACTTCAAGGTTCAAATTGCATCTGCAGATACCTAGACCCTTCGCATGGGAACTGTGTACTCATTTTTCTGTGCATTTAGTAGTGCACAAGTTTATCATTCCTATATCACAGCAATCAGTAGCACCTGAAAATACATATGAGCCTGCTTACACAAGATTGAGAGGAAGCGAGAGCAATGGGCAAGTGCAGAAATAAATAACACCGGACTTCTGAAAAGAGCACAGGCAGTCAGTCGTTGCTAAGGTATTTCATCTCTTTTCCCGTCATGATTATCCATGGAAACCAGATACGTAGAGTTTGTTCCCAATCAGACGCAGCTGAACTGCAACTTCGGTGATGCTTCCCCGTTCTCTAGGCGCCACAACGGAGCAAGCAAGTCCAATTTCATATAATGTCGCCAAACTGTCTTGAATTATGTCTTTTGTCTTGCAATGCCCATACAGGGGACCACCGGGGCTCATACAGCTCTCTCTTTCTTGCAGAAGAATGTCATCAGTAATCTCCAAGACTCGTTCAGGCACAGCTTCTGCAACAAAATTGCGAATACTATAGTTGTCCTTGAACATCTCGTTTGTTGGGCTCAATCCTGTGAACATCTCTAGTAGGAGGACGCCATAACTATAGACATCTCCCTCTCTTGAAATATCACTTCCCATTGCATACTCTGCAGTCCATAAATACCGACACAGCAATTATTATGCTGGAATGTGTGGGTTGTGCATGTGCGTTTGCATGCGTGCGCGTGAGAGAGAGAGAGAGAGAGAGAGAGAGAGAGAGAGAGAGATACCGAGAGCAGCATACCCAACTGTTCCTCTTACACCAGCAGAAGTCATCTGATTGGCTGAAGCATCAGAGGAGGTATTGAGGAGAAATTTTGCTAAACCAAAGTCGCCAACATGTCCAACCATCTCAGCATCCAAGAGAACATTGGAAGGCTTTAGATCACAATGAACCATGGATCTTTGACATTGGTGATGAAGATAATCTAATGCAGAAGCAACATCAATAGCAACATTTATCCTCTGAACAAAATTCAATTTTTTAGTACATCCGATTCCCTCATCATGCCTAGGATATGGGTGCAGCCAATCTTCTAAGCTTCCGTTGACCATGTATTCATAAACTAAAGCCTTAAAATCATTACCTTGATAATCGACACCTGAGCATACCATCAATACCTTTAAAAGATTGCGGTGTCTGATGTTCCTAACAGCCTCGCACTCATCTATGAAGCTCTTCAAAGCACCACAGTGCAGTAAATTTAGCACCTTTATGGCAACTATGTTCCCATTCTCATGAAGTATCCCCTTGTAAACAGATCCAAAACCAGCAACACCAATCAATTTTTCTGAAGAGAAATTGTCTGTCGCTCGCACAGTTGTTCTATAAGACACATTCAAACTTGAAGTGGAAACTGATTCCCTCTTCCTTTTCAATCGATAAAGATACAGAGAAGCTAGAACAAGAGCTACGCCAAGAAACCCAAGAAAAATAAAGATGGTAAGTTACAATTTACGGACAAATTTCTTTGTTTGGGAAGCACCAAAAGAACATTTAGGGAGCTGAAATTCAGGCATTCCTCCACAGAGCTTGTCATTTCCTATCACAAAAGTGGCGCTCATGTTCTTAAAGATTCCTTCCATTGGTAGCATCCCTTCCAAATCGTTATATGACAAATTCAAAATTCTCAGGAAGTCAAACGCCTCCAAGAATTTAGGAATTTCACCCGATAAGTTGTTATGCGAAAGATCTAGTTCCTCGATGCTTCTTAATGAACTAATAGATTGGGGAATGGAACCGTGAAAGAAGTTATCTTGCATTTTCAAAACTAACAATCCTTCACACTTGCCTAGGCTGGCTGGAATTTCGTCCCGCAACACATTACCAGAGATATCCAAGGAAGCCAAAAGCATTAAATTCCCCACTTCAAATGGAAGGACTCCGGTCAAGTGGTTCCGTGACAAGTTTAGAAGAATCGACAATGATGAGAGACCTACAACCTCTGGAGGTATTGTACCGCTCAGATTGTTATGAGAAAGGTCGAGAGCTATTAAGTTTTGGCATTTGGATAAATTTGAAGAGATGGTTCCCTCAAAGCTATTCCCCTTAAGAGTTGCCATAGTTAACTTCTCTAGATTTCCAAAGGAGGATGGGATTACCCTAGAAAGTTTGTTATTGTCTGTTGACACCTAATTTTTTGCCCAAATTATTGCATATAGATTATCTAGGTGTTTAGAATAGTTTTTTTTTTAATGGAAGATGTTTTTTCCTAAAAAAAAAAAGTTAAAAAAAGATTAAAAAAGAAAATAAAAAAAGCTGGGGCCAATAATCTAAATGTGACTAGCCAAGCCCAGGAGGTCAAATTGGAATTAAAATGGCAAATTGGGGCCAAAATGCAATTTCCAAAAGTTGAGGGACTAATTCGCAAATTTTGCAAAATTTCATTCGAGCCCTTAAATCATCATCTTAGCCCCCAATTAAGTGGAAATTGAACTTAGGCCAGGTCTAGTTAAAGGAATTGGGCAAAAATGACCAAATTACATTGAATTGGGCATTTTCGGGCAAGAAAATGGCCAACTTTGAGGGACTCTCTTGCAAAATTGGGTGGAGACAATTGCGAAAAATGATCAAGATCTTAAGCTACTATACATGAGGTTGCTAATTGATCAGAAATCGCGGCCAAATTGATGGATTAAAGCACTCAAACCAGTTACCAAAACCCAGCCCACGGTTAGGTCTTAATTCGGAGCTACTAAATAGGCATATTGGTGGCCCGACCATATCTCACTCAGCCGCCCATTTAGCTCGATATTTGCACGTGATGGAAGACCATATATAGAAGTGCAAGTGGACGGAAATTGGCCAGGGATAAGTCGCTGACAGCACGAGAAAATCGCAGCAAAATTCGCACACTCAACAGCTGCAGAAGTTAAAAAATTTGGCTAAGTCAGAAGAGTAGGTGAACCAGCTCCGTTGGCAGGCTTGGTAGGTGGACCAAAGACCGACCAAAAATCCCTTAATTCATGGGATAAGATGATTGAAGCAAGGTCTTTCAAGGCATGAGAGAAAAGGGACGAGAGAGAGGAGAGGAGAGCTCAGAATCGTTCCTCAAACACACCTTTAGAAGCAACTCCAGAAAGAAAAAAACCTAGAAAATCCAGATTGACCTTGAGAGAGAAAAGTGAGATTTTCACATACCTACAGCCAAAATTAGCCAAAACCTTCAACTAGAGAGTGAAACTTCACTCAAAGATCTTTCCAACCATAGGTCGCACGTCCCAAATGGAGATTAGGAAAGCCTCCTAAAGCCCCCCAAAACAGTGCCCTTCTGGAGGGCCAAGAAAGTCCGAAAATTTTTCCAAGTGTCGAGACTGGTTGGTTACGAGTGAGGAAAGCCAGTGTTTTTGAGAAATTTGAGAGACAAATGAGGAACATATTGACTTTTAACCCAAACTAGAATACATATAGTTTGGCGTGGTGTCAAGTTTTCCAACAAAATACGTCTTGAAGTCTAATGTTAGAGGTCAACGAAAACCTTCGTTGTCTGTTTTTTTTTTTTTTTTTTTTGTAGATCTCATTTCCAGTTGAAGAAGCCAACTTTCACAGGCCCCCGAGGATAATTTGTCGGTTTCATCGGCCAAGAACCACTTGAAAAAAGAAACTAGGAAGTAAGGTAAGCATCCTAGATGTATTTATTTTCGATTTTGAGCATGTTTTGATTATGCAAATCAAGAGGAAAACCAGCTCGGAAAACTGATTTCTGAGGCTGAAATTTTTAAGTGTTTGAAATTTCTTCAAGAGTTTTGCATGTGTGCTTCTTGGAGAGGTCGTTTTGATGCGTTCGTTCGGTCATTCTCTGTGATGCTCATTATATTTGAAAGCTCATGTTACCTACTTTCACTTGGACTAAGTAATGTTTCCCTTAGATCTTGCATGTGATAAGTGACGGGGCTTGAATATGGGCATGCAACCTGTTTGTTTGATTTGGGTTCAAACCCAGATTTGTAAAATTAGTTCAGACTTACATATTTGAGACCGATTTCAACCTAGTTCTTGTGTGTTTTAAGTTATTATTTCTATCTGATCTTGCTCCCTGCATGTGGTAATATGATCTTGATACTTTAGTTCCACATAAGATTGCTCATGCGTTGAGATTGAAGGCCGCAAACATGGCCCGAGGAAGCTGGTTGGGATGATTTGATGCACGCCAAGTGTTCCACGAAATGCGCAAACTAAGTTTCGATCTTGAAACGGTCGATTTGAGCTTGATTATTATGATATTCATGTGCTGTGTTACTTCATGTTAGCATAAATCGGTTTAAGGAATTATTATTAATTTTTAAAAAAAATTAAAAAAAGAGAAAAATATGAAAATTTCAAAAATATCAAAAAATGTTATATAGCATCAAATTATGATAGAAATGACATATATTTAATTTTCCTAATTTTTAAAGGTCATTTTCCTATTTTCCTAATTTAATGCTATTTTGGTATTTTATAACCATTTTTGTAAATAATCCATTTTGCGTAAATTAAAATTATTTAAAGTAATTTCATGCATATTTGAATTCTCATTTTGCTCATGGGGGTCTTGTCCCGGGGCGTGATAACAAGGCCATGTAATATTATTTGCCCAACTTGTATCGGGTTTATTTTTTCCGCGTTTATTTTCAAGTCATTTCAATTTCTTGGATGTTTACTTACGCGCCGCTTTTCATTAATTTGAGTGTAAATTTCTCTTCTAAATTATGTTAGGATTAGTCTAGACATTAAAAAAAAACTACAAAAACATTTGCATGGACACTTAGTGGTTTCATAAAGATTATAATCAAGAATGTGTGGCCATTTAGATAAATAACTTTCCAAGTTAGTGGTACCACAAGGGCGCTAATAGAAACATTGGTGTAAACAAGTCCCCGTTCCTAGAAATCTCTGGTTGCGTAGGAATCGAGACACCACTCTCGTGTCTCGATTGGTTTCTAACTGACCCCAATAGGCTAGTGGCGACTCTTAGAAATATTTAGGTTGCTAAGAATTGAAATATGAAATCCAACGTCGCGCGAGGTATGGGCTTGGGAGAGCCCGCGCCTAATTTAGGGCAATTGGTCCGCTTCTTTAGGCAAATACCCCTAAACCTTTTTCTTTTTCCCTGGACGGAAAAAAAGAGGCCGTGACATTGTCTAAGGTCAGCTCAACTATATTTCGAAGGTTCCCTATATTGGAGGGGACGCCACCCGAAAGCCTGTTGGAATCCATATATACTCTTCTCAAATTCACCAGGTTTCCAATCCCTCTAGGCATCTCCCCAAAAGTAGGATTCTCGCCTGTTGCCAACACAGTGAGGGTCGTGGAAAAATTACTGAGGCAATCGGGCATAATCCCACCGAAATTGTTGTCGTCTATCCTCAACCTTTCCAACCTAGTGGCATTTCCCAAAGAGCAAAGGAAGCTTAGGTGGTGGGGTCCTCCACTTCCAAGATGATTGGCAGAAAATAATAACCTCTGAAGCTTGTGCAGATTTTCCAAAGAAGGCACGCCCCCTAAAAGATTGTTCAGCCCAGTTTCGAGCTCTACTAGATTCGTGGCATTAGATATCGAGGGAGGAACGGTCTAGAGAACTGGTTATATGATATCCCGAAATATTCGAGGTTGGGAAGTGTGAAGCCTATGTCTGCTGGGAGACTTCCTTGCAGTTGATTTTCCGTCACGTCCAACACCGCTAGGGATGTGCAATTCAAGATCGCACAAGGAATTGAACCGGACAGCCAGTTTAGTCCAAAAGCAATCGTTCCTATTCTGATCAAATCTCCTAGAACTTCGGGGATACTTCCACTTAAGTTGTTTCGAGGAAGATAAAGGGATTCTAACAAAGACAAGTTCCCTAAGGATGCAGGAATATTTCCCATTAGATTGTTAAAACTTACCAGGAGGAGCCGAAGCTTCGACAGCAAACCAAGCTCGATGGGAATTCGTCCAGTAAGTTGGTTGCCCTCCAACCCAAGGAAAATAAGGCTGGAGCAACTCGACAGATTCTTCGGGATTTCACTTGTCACAGAATTATTCTCAACAGAAAAGACACGTAGCCTTCCTAACTTGCCTGCTTGAGTAGGGATTTCACCACCAAAATTATTGTTATCAAGATTCAATTCCCTAAGGAAACTCAAGTTTCCAATGGGTGGAGAGATGGACCCCGAGAGGTTCTTGGATTGAAGGTCTAGCCCAGTGACTCGTTGGCGCTGGAGACTACACGCGACACCATTGTTGACACCTAAATTTTTGCCCAAAAACATTTCATTCGGCATATAGATTATCTAGGTGTTTAATATAGCGTTTTTTTAAATGAAAGATGTTTTTCCTATAAAAAAATACTTAAAAAAGAAGAAGAAGAAGAAATGAAAAAAAGAGAGCAAGTTGGGGGCCAATGATTTGAATGTGACTAGCCAAGCCCAGGAGATTAGATTGCAATTAAAATGGCAAGTTGGGTCCAAAATGTAATTTCCAAAAGTTGAGGGACCAATTTGCAAAATTTGCAAAATTTTGTCCGAACCCTTAAATCATTATCTTGGCCCCCAATTGAGTTGAAATTGAACTTGGGTCAGGTCTAATTAATCAAATCGGGCAAAAAAGGACCTAATTGCATTGAATTTGACATTTTCGGGCAAGAAAATGGCCAACTTTGAGGGACTTTCTTGCAAAATTGGGTGGAGATAATTGCGAAAAATGGTCAAGATCTTAAATGACTATACATGAGCTTTCTAATTGATCAAAAAACGCAGCCAAATTAGTGGATTAAAGCACTCAAATCAGCAGCTAAAACTCAGTCCACGAGTTGGTCTTAATCTGGAGTTGCTGAGTAAGCAATTTGGTAGCCCCACCATATCCTCCTCAGCTGCCTAACCAGCCCGATATTTGCACGTGATGGAAGACCGTATATAGTAGTGCAAGTGGACGAAAATTGGCCAGGGATAAGCTTCTGACAGCACCGGAAAATTGCAGCAAAACCTGCACACTCAACAGCTGCAGAATTGAAAAAAATTGGCTAAGTCAGAGAGTGGGTGGAGCAACCCTGTTAACAGGCCTGGTAGGTGGACAAAAGGCTGACCAAAAATCCTCTAATTCAGGGGATAAGATCTACGAAATGAGCTCTTTTCGAGAAAGAGAAAGAAGAGACGAGAGAGAGAGAGGAGAGAGCTCGAGGGTCGTTCCCCAAAGACACCTTGAGAAGCAACTCCAGAAAGAAAAAGCCCAGAAATTCCAGATCAACCTTCTGAGCGAAAAGTGAGATTTTCACAACCCTTCGACCAAAATTAGCCAAACCCTTCAACTAGAGAGTGAAACTCCATTCAAAGATCTTTCCAACCATAGGTCGCACGTCCCTAATGGAGATCGGGAAGGCCTCCTAAAGCCCCCCGAAACAGTGCCCTCCTGGCGGGCCAAGAAAGTCCGAAAATTTTTCCAAGTGTTGAGACTAGTTGGTCACGAGTGGGGAAAAGCCAGCGTTTTTGATAAATTTGAGGAACAAATGAGGAAAATATTGACCTTTAACCCAAACTAGAATACATATAGTTTGGCGTGGTTCAATTTTTCCAACAAAAGACGTCTTGAAGTCTAATGTTAGAGGTCAAAGAAAACCTTCGTTGTTAGTCCTTTTTTTTTTTTTTGCAGATCTCATTTCCAGTTGAAGAAGCCAACTTCCACAGACCCCCAAGGATAATTTTTCGGTTTCATCGGCCAAGAACCACTTGAAAAGGAAACTAGGAAGTAAGGTAAGCATCCTAGATGTACTTATTTTCGATTTTGAGCATGTTTTGATCATGAAAATCAAGAGGAAAACCAGCCTGGAAAATTGATTTCTGAGACTGAAATTCTTCAAAGTGTCTGAAATCTCTTCAAGAGTGTTGCATGTGTGCTTCTTGGAGAGGTCGTTTTGATGTTGTTTGGTGGGTCATTCTCTATGATGTTTGTTGCATTTGAAAGGTCATGTTATCTACTTTCACTCGGATCAAGTAGTGTTTCCCTTAGATCTCGTATGTGATGAGTGTTGGGGCTTAAATATGGGTATTCAACCTGTTTGCTCGACTTGGGTTCAAACCCAGATTTGCAAAATTCGCTCGAACCCGCATATTGGAGGACGATTTCAGCTTGGTTCTTGTGTGTTTTAGGCTATGATCTTTATCTAATCTTACTCTTTGCAT
Source organism: Eucalyptus leucophloia subsp. euroa (assembly GCA_017140325.1). NCBI lineage: Eukaryota > Viridiplantae > Streptophyta > Magnoliopsida > Myrtales > Myrtaceae > Eucalyptus > Eucalyptus leucophloia. The sequence continues at coordinate 37,155,614 of CM029469.1, forward strand.
GTGGTAGTTTAACCTTGATGTTTTAGTTCCACATAATATTGCTCATACGTTGAGATTGAAGGCCGCAAACATGGCCCGAGAAAGCTGGTTTGGGATAATTTGATGCACGCCAAATGTTTGACAAAATGCGCAAACCAAGTTTCGATCTTGAAACGGTCAATTTGAGCTTGGTTCTTGTTATATTCATGTGCTGTGTTACTCCATGTTAGCATAGATCGGTTTAAGGAATTTATTAATTTTTTTTAAAAATAATAATAAATAATAAAAGAGAAAAATATGAAAATTTCAAAAATATCAAAAAATGTTAGATAGCATCAAATTAGGATAGAAATGACATATATGAAATTTTCCTAATTTTAAATGGTCATTTTCCTAATTTAATGCTATTTTGGTATATATAACCATTTTTGTAAATAATCCATTTTGCGTAAATTAAAATTATTTAAAGCAATTTCATGCATATTTGAATTCTCATTTTGCTCATGGGGGTCTTGTCCCGGGGCGTGATAACAAGGCCATGTAATATTATTTGCCCAACTTGTATCGGATTTATTTTTTCCGCGTTTATTTTCAAGTCATTTCAATTTCTTGGATGTTTATTTACGCGCTGTTTTTCATTAATTTGAGTGTAAATTTCTCTTCTAAATTATGTTAGGATTAGTCTAGACATTAAAAAAAAACTACAAAAACATTTGCATGGATACTTAGTGGTTTCATAAAGATTATAATTGGTAATCAAGATTGTATGGCCATTTAGATAAACGACCTTCCAAGTTAGTGGTACCGCAAGGGCGCTAATAGAAACATTAGCGTAAACAAGTCCCCCTTCCTAGAAATCTCTAGTTGCGTAGGAATCAAGACAACGCTCCCGTGTCTCGATTGGTTTCTAGCTGACCCCAATAGGCTAGTGGCGACTCCTAGAAATATTAAGGTTGTTAAGAACTAAAAAAACAAAATCCAACGTCGCGCGAGGTATGGGCTTGGGAGAGCCCGCGCCTAATTTAGGGCCATTGGTCCGCCTCTTTAGGCAAATACCCCTAAACTTTCTTTCTTTTCCCCCGGACGGAAAAAAGGAGGTCATGACAACCATACCACTTGCAGAAGTGGACAGTGTCATTCTACGAGCGCAGCACCCCGAACGGATCCTCGGTTATTGCAACTCTAAATGCAAGCAATGACAATTTGTCCGTTTCATTGGTAGCAGAAGAGCCCCGGTCCAAGTGCAGCACGAAAGTAGCAAGAAAAATGAAACAGCATAGATGGAACTTCATGCAATTGAAGCATTGATGTCTCATTTAGCTGATATCTGGAAATTGGGACGAGGGATGAGTGAAGTGGTCTTGGGTTAACTTAGCTATTTATCAGCCTCATATAGTGGAAATTCAAGGATAGATGTCTCTGGACTTTCAAAGTAGCTCAGGTCTTCGCCCCGAACCATCTGTATCTTCCTGGCTGCTTCCTTTGGCAGGTTTGAAGTTGTTAATGTAGGATAAGGCCGAGGGGAGACCAAAGTGAGTGACAAGATCCTCTTTCTCTCATTTTTGGAGCCAGAATTTTCACCCCTATTTTCCTACTAAGAGGCCATAAGTTAATATTTGGTGCTCGTTAGTGCGACACTAGTACATCTAATCTAATCTAGGTAGGCCTTTGGGTGATTTTCCCTGATTAGAAATATTACTTCTGCTTTGAAACTTGTATATTTATTTATGACATGCTAAAAAGAGAATAGAGTTTTAATTTGCAATGTTCTTTAACGTGCATTGAAAATTCTTTTTCCTATCTTTGGACTGTTATCATGTACTTCTAGGTCACTTGTTACCGTGCATAAATTGACTCATTTTCAGTAATTAAAAATAGAGAAATATGATAGGATGACGGTTTTTAATTTATTGTGAGAATAATAGTTTGTTTTTGGACCATAAAAAAAATCAAACAACAAATAATTATAAATTATTGTGGGATTCACTTTTTGAAGAATTCGTGACTCACAACAAGTTGTTATTCTTGTAGTAGTCCAAAGACTATTATGTTAGCAAAGTTCTTATACATATTATTTTTCGAAGTTAAAAAAAGAAAAAAGAAAATTAAACTTGATTATTCCTTCTCTAAGCGAGACTCCTCCTATGAATATGTATATATTATAATAGGCTTTATCTTATAAATAAACGACTAAATAATTTGGGAAAAAGCAAAACTTTTGACCTTCCCGGATACTTTCCCTAATACTACTCATAATCAAATTATTATTATTGTTGTTGCACATACTTACCACACCCAAACCGTTCACATTACACAGGTTTCTCCATTAATTAACATTTACTATCGTTGAATACAATTGACCAAATAAAGGTCTATTACGTGGAACTCTACCCAAAGTGTTTCTAACCGAATGAATATACCAGAGATTAAAAAGGAAAACTGTAGAAACTTGACTTTAGTCTCTGGCTTAGGCTTTAATTGTTGAAGATAATGGTAGTCTGGTAGATAGGCTAATATAAGTTTACTTCTTTTCATTAATGACGTTAATTAATTATATTATTAGATATACTTAGATTCATGTTTATTTTTTCATTGTTGTATTTAATGGTGAATTTGAATTAATTAATTTGATTAAACTTGTGTTTCACATTTTTCATTGAACACAAAAAGTGGCGATTTGGCCTGTAATACGAAAAGCTCATATGAATAATATAGTATTATCTCAGCATATGTGACATCTTGGCATAGAACCAGAAGCCGACCCCGTGACTCTTGACTCCAAACATTGATATAGAGAACTTGAACCGGCCGATTCCAGTATGTGGAATCGGTCTAATTTTTGTTTTGTTTAAAAAAATCAAATTATTATTATAAAATATTAACATTGCTCCATTTCACTACAAAATCAAATATTGGTGAAGTGATTATGTTGATATTTCTTCATATCGAAGACCATGGTTTGATTCTCCATGTGTGCAAAACGGTTTATTATTTACAAGACCGATTCCAAACTGGTTTAATTCGGGAATCGCCAGTTTCAGCCCTTGAACCGGTTGATTCGGTCTGGTTCCCAGGTTGAGTCAGTCGCAGTGTTCACCTGTACCTCTATTACTTAAATCAAAGAAAAAGAAAATACAAAAGTTGTGAAAAAGGTGAGTTTTGGACTCGGACATTCAGCGAAATACTTACGGCAAACAATTAATTGCTGTGAAGATGACTAATTTTCTCCACTTGGGGTCCCATTGCCGACGATAGGCACATGGTAATGAGTATTCAAAAGACAACTGCCAAGAGAACGTCTCATGATAACCCCTAAAGGACGAAAAGTTCTTCTAACATATTTCCATACTCAAGGACCAGACGTCCATTCGAGTGAGAAGCCGTAGAAGACCCTTGGCGTGTTTCAAAAGGAGAAGACCCTTGCTGTATTACATAATCTTCCATGCTTGCCGGCGGCTCCATTTTATAGATAGAGACCGCATGAGCTCAAACCTAATTTCCAGCCAAAACAGCCCATCGTTCAGCAAAAGGTAGATTCATGTTTATTTTTTCATTGTTGTATTTAACGGTCAATTTGAATTAATTAATTTGATTAAACTTGTGTTTCACATTTTTCATTGAACACAAAAAGTGGCGCTTTGGCCTGCAATACGAAAAGCTCATATGAATAATATAGTATTATCTCAGCATATGCGACATCTTGGCATAGAACTGGAAGCCGACGTTGTGACTTATGATTCCAAACATTGGTATCGAGAACCTGAACTGACTATTCTAGTATCTAGAATTTTTTCATAAAATATAAACATTGCTCCATTTCACTACAAAATCAAATATTGGTCAAGTGATTATGTTGGTATTTCTTCATGTTGAAGACCATGGTTCGATTCTCCATGTGTGCAAAAGTGTTTATTATTTAAAAGACCGATTCCAAACTAATTCAATCTGGGAACTGCCGATTTTGGCCTTTGAACCGGTTGGTTTGGTCCGGTTTCCGGGTTGAGTCAGACCTAGTGCTCACCCATACCTATATTACTTAAATCAAAGAAAAATATCAAAACAAGGAAAAATAAAGTACAAAAGTAGTGAAAAAGGTGAGTTTTAGATTCGGACATTCGGCGAAATACTCACAGCAAACGTTAATTACTGTGAAGATGACTAATTTTCTCAACTTGGGGGTCCCATTGCCGACAATAGGCGCATGGTAATGAGTTCTCAAAAGACAATTGCCCAGAGAACGTCTCATGATAACCCCTAAATGACAGAAGGTTTTTTTAACATATCTCCATACTCAAGGTCCACATGTCCATTCGAGTGTGAAGCCGTAGAAGACCCTTGGCGGGTTTCAAAAGGAGAAGACCCTTGGCGTGTTACAAAAAGAGAAGACCCTTGGCGTGTTTCAAAAGGAGAAGACCCTTGGCCTGTTACAAAAGGAGAAGCCCCTTGCCGTCATACATAATCTTCCATGCTCACCGGCGGCTCCATTTATAGATAGGGACCGCATGAGCTCAAACCTAAGTTCCAGCCAAAACAGCCCATCGTTCAGCAAAAGGTCGCGTCCTTCATTGTTCATTCCTCTCTTTCCATGTCAGAGCACCCCTCCTCCGGCCCCTTTTCTCCACGGAATGACTACGTCTCCAATAAATTCTCATTTGGTTTGAATTTTCAAAGATGCCGTTGGCAATTAAATTGGAATTCGATATCCAAGTTTGTTGGAAGTAGCACGACTATTACTTAAGATTCTTATAAAATTTGAAAAAGTCATTGAAACACAGAGATATTCAAAATTATATCAGTGCATATTAAACTAACCAATCAAGTAAGAGGCACAACATATGAATAGAGCTGTCAAAAGTGGTTTATGATCCGCTTCTTAACTCATGTACAATTAACTAAACTGTTATGTGGGTTAAATAAAATATGCAAAATGGGTTGATATGAGTCTACAAAAAGCTAAGCCATCTAAATAGGTTTTAATGGGTTTGCACAATACCCATGTTATTAGACCCAGCTACAAGGTCGCGCGCGACTTGATTAAGACTGCTTAGGGTGGAGAGGGATGGCTTAAATTGGAGGGGCTCGTTTTTCAACCGAGTCAATGAGGTGAGGTGAGGTGGCTTGGTATGGTTCATATGTTTTTATTATATTTCAACGATTGAGGTCGACTTAAGGCACGCTTTTTTTTTTTTTTTGTTCTTTCTTTTTTCCCTTTTAATCTCATTTAAGTGTCGTCAATTTCGCGTAAAACTCAACAAAAAAGGAAAATGCTTTTTGAAAAAGTGTTTTCAAAACATACAATTAGTTTTCCTTTATTTGGTGATATATGGTCAAACATGTTTTCTGATATATAAACCTCATTAAAACATGAATTCAATCTCAGGAAAAAAAGAATTGAATTTTTAATTTTTTAATTGAATTTTCAGTTATTTTTATTTTTTTTTTCTTTTCTTTTTCCCTCTTCCTCTGCCACGACCGGTTAGCTAATGAGTGAAAGATTTCGCAACAAGTAATACATAGTATGCTAATTTCTGGAAACCAAAAAAAGCATTTCCAAAAGTTCCGACATGATTTGAAAATTAGTGTGATTCAACACGAGCAAAAAATCTAGTATAATAACACGTCGGATTCCAGAAATTAGCAAAAATGGCATACGCACGAGAGGTAAAAATGGAAAAAAGAGTGTTTTAATAAAGGGAAAAAGCTAATGAAATTTGAATTGCTTTAGGAAATTGATTTAAATTCTTACAGGATGAGAGAGATTAATTTAGATTTGGAATATTATGAGAGATTTTTAGGATGACAAAAAATGTGATGTTGCTTAGTAATCATTGTTTGGTAAGATATGGTTCCTGTTTATATTTTATCTTGTAGCGAGCATGGGCTTTCCATGGAACTTTTTAGCAAAGTTGTGATGCCACAGGACAATTGAGCTGTCTCATGCATCCTCCCAGAGAGAAAAGATGGAAAATGTGCCTTTTGTTTTGAACCAGGTAGACAAGCTTGGGCATGCTTGTTTAAATGCACAGAATCATGTCTCCTTGAGGACCTCTCAGTGCAAAAAGTCGCTGGACGGTGAGAAGCATTTATATAGCAAAGGTACGAAATCTCAAATGAAGTCACATTTTTCAAAGGGGAAGATATGGATGCTGAATTCATCATCAGACAAACAGGCCCTACAACTTCAGGGTACTTCTTTCAGCATGTGAGTTCATCTATTAAGCACCTATTGGGTTTGTCCATTTGGGGCATATCCAGAAGGGCGCCAACTGAAGGTTTCCAACATCCATGACAATCAATATATGGGTCTTTTTCCCGTGAACATATCTTGTAGGATACGACCTTGCAACTGCATGCAGTATATGACACTGGTGCTTAAACTTGCATGCGGATCATTCTAGAGTAAGGAAATATATGATTTAATATGATGAAAATAGGAATTCTGGTTGTAAACAAGAGATACTTCAAGGTTCAAATTGCATTTGCAGATACCTAGACCCTTCGCATGGGAACTGTGTACTCATTTTTCTGTGCATTTAGTAGTGCACAAGTTTATCATTCCTATATCACAGCAATCAGTAGTACCTGAAAATACATATGAGCCTGCTTACACAAGATTGAGAGGAAGCGAGAGCAATAGGCAAGTGCAGAAATAAATAACACTGGACTTCTGAAAAGAGAACGGGCAGTCAGTCGTTGCTAAGGTATTTCATCTCTTTTCCGGTCATGATTATCCATGGAAACCAGATGCGTAGAGTTTGTTCCTGATCAAACGCAGCTGAAGTGCAACTTCGGTGATGCTCCCCCGTTCTCTAGGCGCCACAACAGAGCAAGCAAGTCCATTTTCATATAATGTCGCCAAACTGTCTTGAATTATATCTTTTGTCTTGCAATGCCCATACAGAGGACCACCGGGGCTCATACAGCTCTCTCTTTCTTGCAGAAGAATATCATCAGTAATCTCCAAGACTCGTTCAGGCACAGCTTCCGCAACAAAATTGCGAATACTACAGTTGTCCTTGAACATCTGGTTTGTTGGGCTCAATCCTGTGAACATCTCTAGTAGGAGGATGCCATAACTATAGACATCACCTTCTCTTGAAACATCACTTCCCATTGCATACTCTGCAGTCCATAAATATCGACACAGCAATTATTATGTGGGAATGCGTGGGTTGTGCATGTGCGTTTGCATGCGCGCATGAGAGAGAGAGAGAGAGAGAGAGAGAGAGAGATACCAGGAGCAGCATACCCAACTGTTCCTCTTACACCAGCAGAACTCATCTGATTGGCTGAAGCATTAGAGGAGGTATTGAGAAGAAATTTTGCTAAACCAAAGTCGCCAACATGTCCAACCATCTCAGCATCCAAGAGGACATTGGAAGGCTTTAGATCACAATGAACCATGGGTCTTTGGCATTGGTGATGAAGATAATCTAACACAGAAGCAACATCAATAGCAACATTTATCCTCTGAACAAAATTCAATTTTTTAATATGGCCGTTTCCCCCATCTTGCCTAGGATATGGGTGCAGCCAATCTTCTAGGCTTCCATTGACCATGTATTCATAAACTAAAGCCTTAAAATCATTACCTTGATAATCAACACTTGAGCATACTGTCAGTACTTTTAAAAGATTGCGGTGTCTGATGTTCCTAACAGCCTCGCACTCATCTATGAAGCTCTTCAAAGCACAATGATGCCGTAAATTCAGCACCTTTATGGCAACTATGTTCCCATTCTCATGAAGTATCCCTTTGTAAACAGATCCAAAGCCACCAACACCAATCAATTTTTCTGAAGAGAAATTGTCTGTCGCTTGCACAATTGTTCTATAAGACACATTCAAACTTGAAGCGGAAACTGATTCCTTCCTCTTCCTTTTCAGCCGATAAATATACAGAGAAGCTAGAACAAGAGCTACGCCAAGAAACCCAAGAAAAATAAAGATGGGGAGTTGCAATTTACGGACAAACTTCTTTGTTTGGGAAGCACCAAAAGAACATTTAGGGAGCTGAAATTCGGGCATTCCTCCACAGAGCTTGTCATTTCCAATCACAAAAGTGGTGCTCATGTTCTTAAAGATTCCTTCCATTGGTAGCATCCCTTCAAAATCATTATAAGACAAATCCAAAATTCTCAGGAAGTCGAACGCCTCCAAGAATTTAGGAATTTCACCCGATAAGTTGTTATGTGCAAGATCTACTTCCTCAATGCTTCTTAATGAACTAATAGAATAGGGAATGGAACCGTGAAAGAAGTTATCCTGCATTTTCAAAATTAACAATCCTTCACAATTGCCTAGGCTGGCTGGAATTTTGTCACGTAACATATTACCAGAGACGTCCAAGTAACCCAAACGTTTTAAATTCCCCACTTCAAATGGAAGGACTCCTGTCAAGTGGTTCCAAGACAAGTCCAGAATATACGACAATGATGAGAGACCTATAACCTCTGGAGGTATTGTACCACTTAGGTTGTTATCAGAAAGACCGAGGCCTATTAATTGTTGGCACTTGGATAGATTTGAAGGGATGCTTCCCTCAAAGCTATTCCCATCAAGATCTAACCCAACCGACTTCTCTAGATTTCCAAGAGAGGATGGGATTACCCCAGAAAGTTTGTTATTGCCCAAGCTCAGCTCAACTAGATTTCGAAGGTTCCCTATATTGGAGGGGACGCCACCGGAAAGCCCGTTGGAATGCATCAATAGTCTTCTCAAATTCACCAGGTTTACAACCCCTCTAGGCATCTCCCCAGAAGTAGGATTGTGACATCCCGATTTTTCCTCAAGTTTATTTTTCAGTCAATTGAGTCGGGCAATTCATCTGTGCATATAGTTCGTTTCTCAGAGTTGGCCACTCACGAGAGAACTAGTCTATCGAGTAAAGTAATTAAGGAATTTTACCGCGTCAGACTTGGGGACTGATCACCCTCGGGTCGGATGCAAGAAAATTTCCCCAAAAGCTACTCAGTGGACTAGGCGCGCTAAAATCGCACCCGTGAGTGAAATTAACCGTGAAATTAAAATTGAATTATGAAATTTGAAAGTCAAAGGGTGTCGCTAATCCTATTAGGAACATTGGATTAATTTATGGACTTTAATTTGGACTCAATTGGAAGAGAATTGATGGAAATTGAAATAATTAAATGTGCAAGAGCTTGGACCCCGGCGGAAAATGAATTGGACCTATTGAAAGATATTGTGAGGAATTGAGTTAGTGGATAATGACATCAGCGAGGTGATGTCATGGTGGAGGCCGAAATTAAGGAGAGCTTGACAAGTGTCGCCAGCCTATTGGCCCACCAAAAGTGGGGGTGTCCCATCCACTTCATCTTCAACCTTGAGAGGAGAGAGATTGGGAGGGAAAGAAAGAAAAACGAAGGAGAAGTCATCGCCGGATCCTCCTCGCCCGAGCTGCCGTCCGCTTCTTCGCCGTCCGCACGCCGCCGCTCGCCTCCGTCGTCGCCGTCGCACGCCGCCTCCGTCGCCGCTCGTCCGCGTGCGAAGCCTCGCGTGTGAGGCCCCGGGTGCGAGCAAGTCGCGCCTTCGTCGCCGCCGTCCCCTCGCCGAGCTGCTGGTCGCCGTTCGTCACCGCCTCGCCCACCGTCGCCGTCTCGCCGCCGTCGCACGCCGCCACCGTTTCTCCACCGTTCCGTCGCCGTTCCGCCATCCCCTCAAGCTCGGTTAGTGCTGGAAAGAAAAACCAGCAAGATCTAGGATCTTCCGGGCTCATTTTGGTCCCCTTTTGATGCTTGTTTGGTCTTGATCCGTGTAGGTTTGTCGTCGGCGTCGTCGTGCTCTTCGCCGGAGACCCATCGGAAAGCGATTCCGGTGAGTTTATCTCACTAATCCGCGATTAGCGAGTTAATGATGCCCTAAGTAGGTTTAGCTTAGGTTGATTGTGATTAGGTGGATAGATTGGTTTAATTTGTATGGATTATATTAAGAGGATTTATTAAGATAAATGGTGTTTGGTTTAATGGTTAGGTATGTTTATTTTTAAATAACCTTGATGTGACTTAAAGGAGTTTATTTATGATTTAAATAAATACTTCAAAATTGATGGATTATTTAATAATATATTTATTCCGAAATTCATTAAAATAATGTTTTATAAAAAAAAAAAACCTCGAAAAATTTATTTTTACCCTAGTTGCTCGAATGTCGTGCCGATCGCTGCTGTGCATGTAGAAATTGAAATTGATGATTGGTTGTGGCGAATTGAGTGTGATTGTGATTTATGAGGATTCTTTAGAAAACCCTAAGTGTAGGAGTTTATGGGAGATTGGCCATGATTGACCACCTATTAGAGGTCGTGCCTAGTAAGGCCGTGATTAACCATCGATTGGAGGTCGTGCCTAGTGAGGCCGTGATGAACCACCTATGAGAGGTCGTGCCTAATAGGGCCGCGATGAACCACCTAAGAGAGGTCGTGCCTAATGGGGCCGTGATTGACCACCTACTAGAGGTCGTGCCTAATAGGGCCGTGATGGACCACCTATGAGAGGTCGTGCCGAGTGAGTGAGGCCGGGATGGACCACCTATGAGAGGTCGTGCCCAGTGAGGCCGTGATTGACCACCTAATTAGAGGTCGTGCCGAGTGGGGCCGTGATTGCCACTGGTTGTTGTACCTTCCTGTAGGGCCGTAATTAAGAGCAATGATTGATTTGCTAGAATGACATGTAATCGGCCGAGTCGATTGATCGCTGAGACGATCCAAGTGGTTGAATTGTTTGATAATGTGATTGTGCCATGGTTGTTTGGTTATCATAATTGCACGTGGTTGAATTATATAAACCGTGCTAACCTCGCGAGATGAGGGCTAAGACGAGGTAAGTCTTCTTGATGTCGTGGCTGAACTACTTTGGGGTGTATTTACTTTCTAATAGGGGTTTAGGAGGGGTGAACTTGCCGAGACAAAGTCTCATCCCGGTTGGGGAAAAATATTACGGGACCATAGATGGCGAGACCCCCGGAGATGAGTGGTCTACCGACGAGATCGACCGGTGGATGGAGAGTGCTCCGACCCCGGAGTCCTTGGGTCTATCTCGTTGATTAGGACCCTCATCCGGGTCCGTGTGAACGTGCATGACAGCGTTCCATACCCGTTTAGAGCTTGGTATCGTACCGGAGCAAATGGTGTTAGGGTCGGCCCATTAGATAGCATGGATATTCCGTGGCGCTTGAATGCCATCCTCGGGCGAAGGCGTGGCGGACCTTCCTACCGGTGGAGTGATCAATGCCTCGCCCCGCAATCTTGGGTGTCGATCCGAGGACGTAGGATCGTCCAATGGGGCTGACCCGTAGTTCTAGGGTGGTTGACTTTCTTTTGGCGGACTGATCCTTGCTATGTAGGCTGACTCCTTTCTTTTGATGCACATAAACTCTAACCCATTTTTGGTGCATATAGCCTCCGGATCCTGTTGATGATGTAATTAAGACTTGGATTGTCGTTGATGTATGGAATTATGCTCGTTTGATTTTGAATTAATTCTTCCTACTGTCCTATCCCGCGAGTTTACGTCGGGGGTTCTTAAAACGTTCCGCATGCGCTTTAATAATTAAATATTGGGGTCGGCGACACTACCTGGGAATGTCGCGTTTGCATGACCATGGCGGGTTGTTCCACGTGTCTCGGGGTTCGGGGCGTGACAACCTCGTTTAAGTGGTATCAGAGCATGGTTTGTGTATGGAGTGATAAGGTGCGATGAGTCATGGGATAGTTAGTAGGAAAGGCTTTCGATATTCTAATGCATGTGGTTGTTAGTTGTTTGTTAGCTTGATTGATCGGTTACTCAAATTCTAATATAGTATTGGAATTCGCCAATAGGCATCTATATTGAGCCCGAAGCATGAGTGACCGAGTGCCAAGAGCTGCTAGGAAGAGAGCGCAGGGGCCCCGTGTTTCGGGTGGGCCGTCGATGAGAGTCGGTGCCCGAGGTGCCTTGGGAAGAGCACAGCCGAGGCCGGTGCAAGTGGTGCGGCGTTGCCTTCGAGGATGCGGTGGCTCCCGAGGATCCGAGGTTTGCTGGGCTCATGCGGATGCTTGAGATGATGGGTACGAGACTAGACCAGCGAGGCCGCCGCTTCGCCGCCGCTATCGCCGTCGCCACCAATGCTGCTAATGCCGCCAATCTTCGTCGCCGTTGCCGCTACGGCCGCTGGCCGCCGCCCGCCGCACCGGCCGCCGAGCCGAAGAGGAATTGGAGGAGATCCCGCTCGAGAATGAGGCCGCCGGGAGGCCTAGGCGGGTTAGTGCAGCATTTCCTGAGGTTGAATCCGCCAACGTTCATGGGGACAGGAGACCCCGAAGCCGCAGCCTTATGGATCCTGGAGTTAGAAAATGCCTTCGAGCTACTGCTGTGCACGGAAGCAGAGAAGGTCGCCCGCGACCTATCGCTTGAGAGGATCGCAGCTACATGGTGGAAGACTAACAAAAGGATAGTGTTCCCGAAGGTGTAGTTCCGCAGTGGAATGCCTTTCTTGAGGTTTTCAATGAGAAGTACTTTTCTCGACGTGCTAAGGAGTTGAAGATGGCGGAGTTCCAACGCCTTCGGCAAGGTACAATGACAGTTGATCGCATGAAGCGAAGTTTGCTTTGGAAGCCGTCGCGGACGCCCCGAATTGGTCCGTAAACCGCGACCGAATCGAAGGTTTAGAGATGGGCTTAGATCGGAGGTGAGGAGCTTTTGGTTCCCTTAGATCTGAAGGAGTACAAGGATCTTTGCAAGCGGGCCCAGGTGATTGAGAAGGATCGAATGAGAGAGCCGCCGCATCCGGGTCGCGGTTCAATTCAAACGAGAGGTGATAATCGATTTGGGAAGAGGCCAATGTCTCGGGGAAGGTACCATGTTCCGCCCAATAGGAAGGGTGGAGTGGGGAAGCCGTCGTCGAGCTTTAATGGAGCATGTCGTTCGTGTGGAAGGCGACATGGCTCGGCCCCGTGCCCTCCTAGGACGGGTGCTTGCTATGAGTGTGGCCAGCAGGGTCACATTGCTAGGGTTTGTCCTAGGAGACAAATGAGACAGCCTCAGTTGCCGCCGCCGCCACCGCTGGGCCAGAACAGGGGATCCGCACCTCAGATCATGCCGCCGAGTGGATCGAACCGACCTCCAGCTCAAGGAAGGACTTATGCGCTCACTAGAGGACAGGCGGAGGATGCGCCTAACGTGGTCACAGGTATGGTCTTACTGAACGACCAACCTGCTTATGCTTTGTTTGATCCAGGAGCTTCGCATTCATTTATAGCTGAAGGATTTGTTAAATTGGTAGAATTAATTCCTGAACTGTTGGAGTCTGTGATTTGTATATCTACTCCGTTGAAAGATAAAGTGTTAGCTACAGTAGGTTGCCTGGGTTGCAAGTTAGTGATTGGTGAGCGAGAGGGGAGGATAGACCTGATAGTCTTGGCCATGTATGATTTTGATGTGATAATTGGCATGGACTGGCTCACCAAGCAACGAGCCAAGATGGACCGTTATCGCAAGGCGATTCGTTTAATCCATTAGAGGGTGAGAGTTTTGAATTCATTGGGAGTCGAGGAGGACCCTCAATTTCCTTAATCTCGTCGCTCGAGGCAACCCGCTTGCTAGACAAGGGTTGCCAAGGTTACCTAGCAACCGTCGTAGACACGACAATGAGAGGAGTTAAGGATCGAAGATATCGCAGTTGGTACGAGAGTTCCCAGACGTGTTTCCGAAAGAATTACCGGGTTTACCGCGAGAGAGAGAGATAGAGTTTGTGATCGAATTAGTCCCTGGGACAGAGCCTATCTCTAAAGCTCCTTACCGGATGGCCTTGTCAGAGCTTAAGGAACTAAAGGTGCAAATGCAAGAATTGTTGGATAAAGGATTTATTCGCCCAAGCGCATCACCTTAGGGAGCACCGATATTGTTTGTGAAGAAGAAAGATGGTTCATTACGCTTGTGCATCGATTACCGATAACTCAACCAGGTGACAATTAAGAACAAGTATCCGTTGCCAAGGATTGATGATTTGTTTGATCAGCTTCAAGGAGCGTCGATATTTTCTAAGATCGACTTGAGGACGGGGTATCATCAGCTAAGAATAAAAAAAGAAGATATCCCAAAGTCGGCGTTTCGCACGCGATACGGCCATTATGAGTTTACCGTGATGCCGTTTGGATTGACAAACGCCCCGGCTGCTTTCATGGATCTGATGAATCGGGTGTTCAAGGAGTACTTAGATCAGTTTGTAATTGTTTTCATCGACGACATCCTGGTGTATTCAAGGAGTACCGAGGATCATGAAAAGCACTTAAGTATAGTGCTTCAGACCTTAAGAGATCACGAGCTATACGCCAAGTTTAGTAAGTGCGAGTTTTGGCTGACTCGTGTGGCTTTCTTAGGTCATGTCATCTCTGGAGAAGGAATCTCAGTGGACCCCGCCAAGATTGAGGCAGTGATCAATTGGCCGAGACCGACGACAAGGATGTAAATCAGAAGTTTTCGGGGTTAGCGTGGTATTACGTACGGTTTGTAGAAGGGTTTTCAAGGTTAGCATCGCCAATGACGAGACTTCTAAAGAAGGAAGAGAAATTTGTGTGGACGAACAAGTGCGAGAGTAGTTTCCAAGAGCTTAAGCATAAGCTAACTACCGCACCCGTACTTACTATTCCATTTGGTCCGGAGGATTTGAGATCTATAGTGATGCGTCATTTAAGGGATTAGGTTGTGTGTTGATGCAACATGGTAGGGTTGTTGCATATGCGTCCCGTCAGTTGAGACCTCACGAGTTGAATTATCCGACGCATGACTTGGAACTTGCAGCAATCATCTTTGCCCTGAAGATTTGGAGGCATTATTTGTGCGGAGAAAGATTTCAGATCTTCACTGACCATCAGAGTCTCAAGTACCTATTCTCTCAGAAGGAGTTGAATATGAGACAACGTCGGTGGATGGAACTCTTAAAGGACTATGACTGCGAGATTTTGTACCACCCAGGAAAGGCGAATAAGGTTGCGGATGCACTGAGTAGGAAGTCTTCAATTGCTCATATGGTGCTTAAGGAATGGGGCCTAATAGAGAGAGCACGAGATTCAGATTTCAAGTTCGAGGTAGGCCACCTTTCGAACCTTGTGGCCACCCTTAGAATTGAACCGGAAGTGCAGGTTAGAATCAGAACGCTTCAACAGACGGATTCAGATGTTCAGAAAATTCTGCATGAGGATGCAAAGGAAAGGAAGGCTGGCTTCCAGATTTCTGAGGATGGAACGTTGAGGTTCCAAGGACGATTGGTTGTGCCTGACGATGTGGAACTTAGAGAAGAGATTTTGTCAGAAGCGCATCGTAGCGATTCTACATTCATCCCGGTAGTACCAAAATGTATCGAATCTGCGTCAACACTATTGGTGGTGTGGCATGAAGGCGGATATCGCCAAACATGTCGCCAAGTGTCCGACATGTCGGCGGTGAAAGCTCGAAGCATTGCAAACCGGGAGGACTTTTACGACCCCTTGAGATCCCAGAGTGGAAATGGGAGCATATCACGATGGACTTCGTGACGGGTCTACCGAGGAGCCAGAGGGGGAACGATTCAATTTGGGTAGTGGTCGACAGACTGACCAAGTCGGCTCACTTCATTGCAGTTCGAAGAGACTTGAGTTTGGATAGACTGGCAGATCTATATGTACGTCAAGTGGTTCGTATACATGGAGTGCCAGTTACAATTACTTCGGATAGAGACCCAAGGTTCACCGCTACTTTTTGGAAGAGCTTACAATCTGCATTAGGAACGAAGCTGCGGACAAAGACGGCCTATCACCCGTAGACTGATGGCCAGTCTGAGAGGACAATTCAGACTCTTGAAGACATGCTG
Organism: Eucalyptus leucophloia subsp. euroa; assembly: GCA_017140325.1. Lineage (NCBI taxonomy): Eukaryota > Viridiplantae > Streptophyta > Magnoliopsida > Myrtales > Myrtaceae > Eucalyptus > Eucalyptus leucophloia. The sequence continues at coordinate 37,171,433 of CM029469.1, forward strand.
TGAGCTTGTGTCTTGGACTTCAAAGGAAGTTGGGAGGAACAGCTTCATCTGGTCGAGTTCGCCTACAACAACAGTTATCAGCAGAGTATTCAAATGGCTCCTTTTGAAGCATTGTATGGCAGAGTATGCAGAACGCCAGTATGTTGGGATGAGGTCGGAGAAAGGAAGATCACCGGTCCAGAGTTGGTTCAGCGATCGAGAGGCGCGATTCGCTTATCGAAATAGATTGAAAACCGCTCAAAGCCGTCGAAAAAGTTATGCCGATAAGCGTCGAAGGCCATTAGAATTCCAAGTTGGTGAACACGTTTTCTTGAAGGTGTCACCGGTGAGAGGTACTTCCCGTTTTGGCAAAAAGGAAAAGCGAGTCCGAGGTACGTAGGTCCCTTTGAGATTTTGGAAAGGATAGGGACTTCGGCGTATCGTCTTGCACTACCGCCAAAGTTGTCACAAGTGCACGACGTCTTTCACGTGTCGATGTTGAGGAAGTATGAACTCTGACCCGACTCACGTTCTAAATTTCGAGGAATTAGACGTGGATGACAAAGTGTCATACGTTGAAAGCCCGGTTCAGATTGTAGATCGCAAGGAGCAAGTTCTGCGCACCAGGACCATCCCAATGGTCAAAGTGGTCTGGCAACACCACGGCACTGAAGGAGCAACTTGGGAGACTGAAGAGTCGGTGAGAGAATTGTACCCCCACCTATTTGAGAAAAGTATGTAATGGTTTAAATTTCGAGGACGAAATTTTTGTAAGAGGGGAAGAGTTGTGACATCCCGATTTTTCCTCAAGTTTATTTTTCAGTCAATTGAGTCGGGCAATTCATCTGTGCATATAGTTCGTTTCTCAGAGTTGGCCACTCACGAGAGAACTAGTCTATCGAGTAAAGTAATTAAGGAATTTTACCGCGTCGACTTGGGGATCGATCACCCTCGGGTCGGATGCAAGAAAATTTCCCCAAAAGCTACTCGATGGACTAGGCGCGCTAAAATCGCACCAGTGAAAATTAACCGTGAAATTGAAATTGAATTATGAAATTTGAAAGTCAAAGGGTGTCGCTAATCCTATTAGGAATATTGGATTAATTTATGGACTTTAATTTGGACTCAATTGGAAGAGAATTGATGGAAATTGAAATAATTAAATGTGCAAGAGCTTGGACCCCGGCGGAAAATGAATTGGACCTATTGAAAGATGTTGTGAGGAATTGAGTTAGTGGATAATGACATCAGCAGGTGATGTCATGGTGGAGGCCGAAATTAAGGAGAGCTTGACAAGTGTCGCCAGCCTATTGGCCCACCAAAAGTGGGGGTGTCCCATCCACTTCATCTTCAACCTTGAGAGGAGAGATTGGGAGGGAAAGAAAGAAAAACGAAGGAGAAGCCATCGCCGGATCCTCCCTCGCCCGAGCTGCCGTCCGCTTCTTCGCCGTCCGCACGCCGCCGCTCGCCTCCGTCGTCGCCGCGTCGCACGCGCCTCCGTCGCCGCTCGTCCGCGTGCGAAGCCTCGCGTGTGAGGCCCCGGGTGCGAGCAAGTCGCGCCTTCGTCGCCGCCGTCCCCTCGCCGAGCTGCTGGTCGCCGTTCGTCACCGCCTCGCCCACCGTCGCCGTCTCGCCGCCGTCGCACGCCGCCACCGTTTCTCCACCGTTCCGTGGCCGTTCCGCCATCCCCTCAAGCTCGGTTAGTGCTGGAAAGAAAAACCAGCAAGATCTAGGATCTTCCGGGCTCATTTTGGTCCCCTTTTGATGCTTGTTTGGTCTTGATCCGTGTAGGTTTGTCGTCGGCGTCGTCGTGCTCTTCGCCGGAGACCCATCGGAAAGCGATTTCGGTGAGTTTACCTCACTAATCCGCGATTAGCGAGTTAATGATGCCCTAAGTAGGTTTAGCTTAGGTTGATTGTGATTAGGTGGATAGATTGGTTTAATTTGTATGGATTATATTAAGAGGATTTATTAAGATAAATGGTGTTTGGTTTAATGGTTAGGTATGTTTATTTTTAAATAACCTTGATGTGACTTAAAGGAGTTTATTTATGATTTAAATAAATACTTCGAAATTGATGGATTATTTAATAATATATTTATTCCGAAATTCATTAAAATAATGTTTTAAAAAAAAAAAATCGAAAAATTTATTTTTACCCTAGTTGCTCGAATGTCGTGCCGATCGCTGCTGTGCATGTAGAAATTGAAATTGATGATTGGTTGTGGCGAATTGAGTGTGATTGTGATTTATGAGGATTCTTTAGAAAACCCTAAGTGTAGGAGTTTATGGGAGATTGGCCATGATTGACCACCTATTAGAGGTCGTGCCTAGTAAGGCCGTGATTAACCACCGATTGGAGGTCGTGCCTAGTGAGGCCGTGATGAACCACCTATGAGAGGTCGTGCCTAATAGGGCCGCGATGAACCACCTAAGAGAGGTCGTGCCTAATGGGGCCGTGATTGACCACCTACTAGAGGTCGTGCCTAATAGGGCCGTGATGGACCACCTATGAGAGGTCGTGCCGAGTGAGGCCGGGATGGACCACCTATGAGAGGTCGTGCCCGGAGGGCCGTGATTGACCACCTAATTAGAGGTCGTGCCGAGTGGGGCCGTGATTGCCACTGGTTGTTGTACCTTCCTGTAGGGCCGTAATTAAGAGCAATGATTGATTTGCTAGAATGACATGTAATCGGCCGAGTCGATTGATCGCTGAGACGATCCAAGTGGTTGAATTGTTTGATAATGTGATTGTGCCATGGTTGTTTGGTTATCATAATTGCACGTGGTTGAATTATATAAACTGTGCTAACCTGCAGATGAGGGCTAAGACGAGGTAAGTCTTCTTGATGTCGTGGCTGAACTACTTTGGGGTGTATTTACTTTCTAATAGGGGTTTAGGAGGGGTGAACTTGCCGAGACAAAGTCTCATCCCGCCTTGGGGAAAAATATTACAGACCATAGATGGCGAGACCCCCGGAGATGAGTGGTCTACCGACGCAGATCGACCGGTGGACGGAGAGTGCTCCCCGACCCCCCGGAGTCCTTGGGTCTATCTCGTTGATTAGGACCCTCATCCGGTCCGTGTGAACGTGCATGACAGCGTTCCATACCCGTTTAGAGCTTGGTATCGTACCGGAGCAGATGGTGTTAGGGTCGGCCCACTAGATAGCATGGATATTCCGCTGGCAGTCTTGAATGCCATCCTGGGCGAAGGCGTGGCGGACCTTCCTACCGGTGGAGTGATCAATGCCTCGCCCCCGCAATCTTGGGTGTCAGATCCTGAGGACGTAGGATCGTCCAATGGGGCTGACCTGTAGTTCTAGGGTGGTTGACTTTCTTTTGGCGGATCGATCCTTGCTATGTAGGCTGACTCCTTTCTTTTGATGCACATAAACTCTAACCCATTTTTGGTGCATATAGCCTCTGGATCCTGTTGATGTAATTAAGACTTGGATTGTCGTTGATGTATGGAATTATGCTCGTTTGATTTTGAATTAATTCTTCCTACTGTCCTATCCCGCGAGTTTCTGTCAGGGGTTCTTAAAACGTTCCGCATGCGCTTTAATAATTAAATATTGGGGTCGGCGACACTACCTCGGGAATGTCGCGTTTGCATGACCATGGCGGGTTGTTCCACGTGTCTCGGGGTTCGGGGCGTGACAAGGATTCTCGCCTGTACACAACGCAGTGAGGGTCGTCGAAAAATTACTGAGGCAATCGGGCATAATCCCACCGAAACTGTTGTCGTCTATCCTCAACTTTTCCAACCCAGTGGCATTTCTCAAAGAGCAAAGGAAGCTTAGGTCGTGGGGTCCTCCACTTCCAAGATGATTGATGGTAGCCAAAAATATCCGAAGCTTGTGCAGATTTTCCAAAGAAGGCACAGCCCCTGAAAGATTGTTCATCGAAATTTGGAGATGTACTAGATTTGTGGCATTAGATATCGAGGGAGGAATTGGTCCGGTGAAGGGGTTAAAGCTTATCCCGAAAAAATTGAGGTTGGGAAGTGTGAAGCCTATGTCTTCTGGGAGAATTCCTCGTAGTCGATTTTCCGTCACGTCCAACGACGCCAGGGATGAGCAATTCAGGATCGTACGAGGAATTGAACTGGACAACAAATTTGCTCCCAAACCAATCTCTCTTATTCCGATCAAATTTCCTAGAGCTTCGGGAATACTTCCACTTAAGTTGTTTACAGGAAGATAAAGGAATTCTAACGAAGACAAGTTCCCTAAGGATGCAGGAATATTTCCCATTAGATTGTTTGCACTTACCTCGAGGAGCCGAAGCTTTGACAGCAAACCAAGCTCGATGGGAATTCGTCCAGTAAGTTGGTTGCCCCCCAACCTTAGGTAAGTAAGGCTGGAGCAACTCGACAGATTCTTCGGGATTTCACCCGCGAAAGAATTATTCTCAACAAAAAAGATACGTAGCCTGCCTAACTGCCCTGCTTGTGTAGGGATTTCACCACCAAAATTATTGTTCCAGAGTATCAATTCCCTAAGGAAACTCAAGTTTCCAATGTGTGGAGAGATGGACCCCGAGAGGCTCTTGGATTCAAGGTCCACCCCAGTGACTCGTTGGCGCCGGAGACTACACGCGACACCATACCACTTGCAGAAGTGGACAGTGTCATTCCATGAGCGCAGCACCCCGAACGGATCCTCGGTTATTGCAACTCTAAATGCAAGCAATGATAGTTTGTCCGTTTCGTTGGTAGCAGAAGAGCCCCAGTCCAAGTGCAGCGCAAAAGTAGCGAGAAAAATGAAATAGCACAGATGGAACTTCATGCAATTGAAGCATTGCTGTCCCATTTTGCTGATATCTGGAAATTGGAACGAGGGATGAGTGAAGTGGGCTTGGGTTAACTTAGCTATTTATCAGCCTCATATAGTGGAAATTCAAAGATAGATGTCTCTGGACTTTCGAAGTAGCTCAGGTCTTCGCACCAAACCATGTGTATCTTCCTGGCTGCTTTATTTGGCAGGTTTGAAGTTGTTGATGTAGGATAAGGCCAAGGGGAGACGAAAGTGAGTGACAAGATCCTCTTTCAATACTCTACCCTCATTTTTGGAGCCAGAATTTTCACCCCTATTTTCCTACTAAGAGGCCATAAGATAATATTTGGTGCTCATTAGTGCGACACTAGTACATCTAATCTAATCTAATCTAATCTAGGTAGGCCTTTGGGTCATTTTCCCTGATAAGAAACATTACTTCTGCTTTGGAACTTGTATATTTATTTATCACACGCTAAAAAGAGAATAGAGTTTTAATTTGCATTGTTCTTTAACATGCATTGAAAATTCTTTTTCCTATCTTTGGACTGTTATCTTGTACTTCTGGGTCACTTGTTACCGTGCATAAATCTGACTCGTTTTCAGTAATTAAACGTAGAGAAATGTGATTGGATGACGGTTTTTAATTTATTGTGAGAATAACAGTTTGTTTTGGATCACAAAAAAAATCAAACAACAAATAATTATACATTATTGTGGGATTCACTTTTTGAAGAATGCGTGACTCACAATAAGTTGTTATTCTTATAGTAGCCGGAAAACTGTTATGTTAGCAAAGTTCTTATACATATTATTTTTCGAAGTTAAAAAAAAATGAAAAAGAAAATTAAACTTGATTATTCCTTCTCTAAGCTAGACTCCTCCTATGAATACGTATATATTATAATAGGCTTTATCTTATAAATAAACAACTAAATAATTTGGGAAAAAGCAAAACTTTTGACCTTCCCGGATACTTTCTCTAATACTACTCAAAATCAAATTATTATTATTATTATTGCACATACCACACCCAAACCGTTCACCTTACACAGGTTTCTCCATTAATTAACATTTACTATCGTTGAATACAATTGACCAAATAAAGGTCTATTACATGGAACTCTACCCAAAGTGTTTCTAACCGAGTGAATATACCAGAGATTAAAAAGGAAAACTGTAGAAACTTGACTTTAGTCTCTGGCTTAGGCTTTAATTGTTGAAGATAATGGTAGTCTGGTAGATAGGCTAATATAAGTTTACTTCTTTTCATTAATGACGTTAATTAATTATATTATTAGATATACTTAGATTCATGTTTATTTTTTCATTGTTGTATTTAATGGTGAATTTGAATTAATTAATTTGATTAAACTTGTGTTTCACACTTTTCACTGAACACAAAAAGTGACGATTTGGCCTGCAATACGAAAAGCTCATATGAATAATATAGTATTATCTCAACATATGCGACATCTTGGCATAGAACCAGAAGCCGACCGCGTGACTTTTGATTCCAAACATTGGTACCGAGAACCTGAACTGGGCGATTCTAGTATTTGGAATCGGTCTAATTTTTGTTTTGTTGAAAAAAATCAAATTATTATTATAAAATATTAACATTGCTCCATTTCACTACAAAATCAAATATTGGTGAAGTGATTATGTTGATATTTCTTCATGTCGAAGACCACGGTTCGATTCTCCATGTGTGCAAAAGTGTTTATTATTTACAAGACCGATTCCAAACTGGTTCAATCCGGGAATCACCGCGTTCGGCCCTTGAACCGGTTGGTTCGGTTCGGTTCCCAGGTTGAGTCAAACCTGGTGCTCACCCGTACCTCTATTACTTTAATCAAAGAAAAATATCAAAACAAAGAAAAAGAAAATACAAAAGTAATGAAAAAGGTGAGTTTTGGACTCGGACATTCAGGGAAACACTTACGGCAAACAATTAATTGCTATGAAGATGACTAATTTTCTCCACTTGGGGTCCCATTGCCGACGATAGACGCATGGTAATGAGTACTCAAAAGCAACTGCCAAGAGAACCTCTTAGGATAACCCTAAAGGACGGAAGAGGTTATCATGATAACCCCTAGGTTGAGTCAGACTCGGTGCTTACCCGTACCTTTATTACTTAAATCAAAGAAAAATATCAAAACAAAGAAAAAGAAAATACAAAAGTAGTGAAAAGGGTGAGTTTTGGACTCGGACAATTAGCGAAATATTTATGGCAAACAATTAATTGCTGTGGAGATGACTAATTGTCTCCACTTGGGGTCCCATTGCTGACGATAGGCGCATGGTAATGAGTACTCAAAAGACAACTGCCAATAGAACGTCTCATGATAACCCCTAAGGGACGGAAGGGGTTATCATGATAACCCCCAGGTTGAATCAGACCCGGTGCTCACCTGTACTTCTATTACTTAAATCAAAGAAAAATATCAAAACAAAGAAAAAGAAAATACAAAAGTAGTGAAAAAGGTGAGTTTTGGACTCGGACATTCAGCGAAATACTTACACAAACAATTAATTGTTGTGAACATGACTAATTTTCTCCACTTGGGGTCCCATTGCTGACGAGAGACGCATGGTAATGAGTACTCAAAAGACAACTGCCAAGAGAACATCTCATGATAACCCCTAAAGGACGGAAGGGGTTATCATGATAACCCCCAGGTTGAGTCAGACCCGATTCTCACCTGTACCTCTATTACTTAAATCAAAGAAAAATATCAAAACAAAGAAAAAGAAAATACAAAAGTAGTGAAAAAGGTGAGCTTTGGACTCGGACATTTAGCGAAATACTTACGGCAAACAATTAATTGTTGTGAACATGACTAGTTTTCTCCATTTGGGGTCCCATTGCTGATGATAGACGCATGGTAATGAGTACTTAAAAGACAACTGCCAAGAGAACATCTCATGATAACCCCTAAAGGACGGAAGGGGTTATCATGATAACCCCCGGGTTGAGTCAGACCCGATTCTCACTTGTACCTCTATTACTTAAATCAAAGCAAAATATCAAAAGAAGAAAAAGAAAATACAAAACTAGTGAAAAAGGTGAGTTTTGGACTTGGACATTTAGCGAAATACTTACGGCAAACAATTAATTGTTGTGAAGATGACTAATTTTCTCCATTTGGGGTCCCATTGCCGACGAGTACTCAAAAGTAGAGGTGTTAAATGGGTTGTGCAACCCATTTATGGATCCATTTATGGTTAAATTGGTCGTTAATGGGTCAAGCTTTATTTCATAAAGCACCCATAATGGGTTTTAATAGGTCAAGACTAAGATATATGGGTTTTAAATGGGTCAGAGAGCCGACCCATTTATCAACCCATTAAAAATGAACCCATTTATTTTCACTCAAAACCTCACCATCTCTCTCTCTCCTCTCTTCAACTTTACAATTTTTTTTATAAAAACTGAAATTATAATTATTTTATTATTATTATTATTATTATTATTATTATTATTTTTTCTTTCTTCTTCCTCCGGTCACCGGCACGGTGATGGCTGGCGATCGGCCGCGAGGCTCAAGCTTCGCCAAATCCGGCGAGGGGCGAGCTCGAGCTCGCTAGATCCGGCGAGGGGCGAGCCGGAGCTCGCCCCGACGCCGGGCGAGACTTGGGCTTGCCGGATTTGGTGAGCCGCGAGCTCGCAAGGCGTCGGCGAGCCGGTGAGGTCGAGGCTCGCCTATGACCGGGTCGCGCTATTATCGTGGCCGCCGACCCAAAGAAGAAGAAAAAAAAAAAAAAAGAAAAAGAAAATTAAAAATTATATTTAAAAATAAAAAACAATTAAAATTTTAATTTTTTAAAATAAAAATAATTAAAATTTTAATTTTTTAAAAATAAAAATAATTAAAATTCGATTTTTAAAATAATTATTTTAAAAATTATAAAAATTGTCCAATGTATAAAACTATTTTAGTTTAAATATATATATAATAATTTTTTTTGAAAAATTATTGATTGGATTTGTATTGCTTGGAAGTTTTTTAGTAATATAATCTTTAAAAAAACATAAGAATAAGTTTTCCTAAATTTGATTAAATATGAAAATATTTTATTAATAGGGGTCGGGTCGGGTATGGGTCGAAAAATTTACATTAAACATAAATGGATCATAAATGGACATAAATTGATCATAAATGGGTTAATGGGTCAATTTGGGTCGACTCATTAATGACTCGACCCAAACCCGACCCGACCCACCCGTTTAACCGCTCTACTCAAAAGAGAACTGCCAAGAGAACATCTCATGATAACCCCTAAAGGACGGAAGGGGTTATCATGATAACCCCCAGTTGAGCCGGACTTAGTGCTCACCCATACTTCTATTACTTAAATCAAAGAAAAATATCAAAACAAAGAAAAAGAAAATACAAAAGTAGTGAAAAAGGTGAGTTTTGGACTCGTACATTTAACGAAATACTTACGACAAACAATTAATTGTTGTGAAGATGACTAATTTTCTCCACTTGGGGTCCCATTGCCAATGACAGACACATCGTAATGAGTACTCAAAAGACAACTGCCAAGAGAACGTCTCATGATAACCCCTAAAGGACGGAAGGGGTTATCATGATAACCCCCAAGTTGAGTCAAACCCAGTGCTCACTTGTACCTCTATTACTTAAATCAATAAAAAATATCAAAACAAAGAAAAAGAAAATAGAAAAGTAGTGAAAAAGGTGAGTTTTTGGACTCGGACATCCAACGAAATACTTACAACAAACAATTAATTGCTGTGAAGATGACTAATTTTCTCCACTTGGGGTCCCATTGCTGACGATAGACACGTTGTAATGAGTACTCCAAAGACAACTGCCAAGAGAACGTCTTATGATAACCCCCAGGTTGAGTTAGACCTGGTGCTCACCCATACCTCTATTACTTAAATAAAAGATTATATCAAAACAAAGAAAAAGAAAATGCAAAAGTAGTGAAAAAGGTGAGTTTTGACTTGGACATTCAACGAAATACTTACGGCAAACAATTAATTGATGTGAAGATGACTAATTTTCTCCACTTGGGGTCCCATTGTCAACGAAAGGCACATGGTAATGAGTACTCAAAAGTCAACTACCAAGAGAACGTCTCATGATAACCCCTAAAGGACAAAAGGGGTTATCATGATAACCCCTAGGTTGAGTTGGACCCGATGCTTACCCGTACCTCTATTACTTAATCAAAGAAAAAGAAAATACAAAAGTAGTGAAAAAAGTGAGTTTTGGACTCGGACATTCAACGAAATAATTACGGCAAACAATTAATTGTTGTGAAGATGACTAATTTTCTCCACTTGGGGTCCCATTGCCAACGATAGATGCATGGGAATGAGTACTCAAAAGACAACTGCCAAGAGAACGTCTCATGATAACCCCTAAAGGGTGGAAGGTTCGTTTAACATATCTCCATACTCAAGGACCACACGTCCATTCGAGTGAGAAGCCGTAGAAGACTCTTGGCGCGTTTCAAAGGGAGAAGGCCCTGGCCGTAGTACAAAAGCAGGAGACCCTTGCCGTATTACATAATCTTCCATGTTCGCCGGCGGCTCCATTTTATAGATAGAGACCGCATGAGCTCAAACCTAAGTTCCAGCCAAAGCAGCCCATTGATCAGCAAAAGGTCGCGTCCTTCATTGTTCATTCCTCTCTTTCCAAGTCAGAGCACCCCTCCTCGTGCCCCTTTTCTCCGCGGAATGTCTACGTCTCCAATAAATTCTCATTTGGTTTAAATTTTCAAAGATGCCGTTGGCAATTAAATTGGAATTCGATATCCAAGTTCGTTGGAAGTAGCACGGCTATTAATTAAGATTCTTATAAAATTTGAAAAAGTCATTGAAACACAGAGATATTCGAAATTATGTCAGTGCATAGAAAAATAACCAATCGAGTAAGAGCACAGCATATGAATAGATCTGTCAAAAGTGGCTTATGACCCGCTTCTTAACTCATATACAATTAACTAAGCTGTTATGTGGGTTAAATAAAATTTGCAAAATGGGTTGATATGAGTCTACAAAAAGCTAAGCCCATCTAAATAGGTTTTAACCCAGCTACAAGGTCGCGCGCAACTTGATTAAGACTGCTTAGGGTGGAGAAGGAGGGCTTAAATTGGAGGGGTTCGTTTTTCAACCGAGTCAATGAGGTGAGCTGAGGTGGCTTGGTATGGTTCATATGTTTTTATTATATTTCAACGACTGAGGTCGACTTAAGGCACGCTTTTCTTTTCTTTTTTCTCTTTTATTCTCATTTAAGTGTGCGTCAATCTTGCAGAAAACTCAATAAAAAAGGAAAATGCTTTTTGAAAAAGGATTTTCAAATAATACAATTAGTTTTCCTTTATTTAGTGATATATGGTCGAAAATGTTTTTTGATATATAAACCTCATTAAAAAATGATTTCAATCTTAGGCAAAAAAAATTGACTTTTTAATTTATTTTTATTTTTTAAATTTTTTTAAATTTTTATTTTTCTCTTTTATTTTATTTTTTCTTTTCCCTTTTAAAAATTATAATTTCCTTTCCTTTTTATTTTTTTCTCTTCTTTTCTTTTTCCCTCTTCCTCTACCACGACCGACCGCCGATGGCCATAGGCAAGCTTCATTGAGTTGCGAGCTTGCTAGCCTCGAGGGAGCTTGAGCTCACCTCAGATCTAGCGAGCTCACCAGGATTGGGTGAGCCATGAGCTTGTCGACTTGGGTAATATCTGGTTGCTTTGGGCTGCCAACTATTGCCGAGGCATGCGGCTGGCAAAGGAACAAGGATCACGAAAAGAAAGAAAAGAGAAAAGAAGAAAAGAAGAAAAGAAAAAAGGAAGAAGAAAAAAAGAAAAGAAAAGGAAAAGAAAAAGAAAAAAAAGAAAAGAATGAGAAAAAATGATTTTAAAAAATAAAAATAATTCAAAATTCAAAAAATTTAAAAATATTTTTATAAGAATAAATGTCTAATTAATTAAGGACTCTAAGAATAGAAAAACATTTTGAAAAACGTTTTTTGGTTATTTCAAAGAAGAAACCATTTCCTTGAAATTAAGTTTTTGTAGAAAAACTTTTTTCGTTGACTCATTTTCCTAAACAAACCTAATGTTAGAAAATAAGAAAAATATTTTTAGCAAAACAAATAGACTATAAATTATGGTTTGATTATTTACGGCATAATGAAAATTACCAAGAAGAAAAGAAGTAATGCGATTCGCCATTGGAGTGGCGTGGGGCTACGTCTGTACCTTTCCAAAGCAATTCTATGTGCATTTTGACTTCGAAGGAACAAACTTATTGACTTTGCGAATAAGTTTCCAACCAAATCACGACGCTTATGATTGCGCATCAGTAGAAACTAAGACCATATCGATTACATTTTCAAACATTCAAATTATATTCATTATTCCATAACCAGTTAGAAAAAGAACAAAAATCATTATTCATTCATCTATTATTGAACAAATTTCTATTTTTAATTTCAGCATTTTAGGAATTTAGCAATTAATATTCAATACGTAAATATTCAATATTTATTTTACAGTTTGATATCAATAATTGTTATTGACATTGAGAATTTACCAAATACAGTGACTGAAGTGTATATTTTTAGAAAAGCCCCAAGACACATCTCTCTCTCTCTCTCTCTCTCTCTTTGAATTTGAGTTCATATCCTTAGAGTATGCAACATGAGAACCATTCTATTTTTATATTTATGTTTCCCTGAATAGGTTTGGAATAGAAATTCGTTTGGTAACGTAATTTCATTTTTATTTTATTTTATTTCTAGGACATATTTTTAATATAGCAATAGATTTGGAACAAAAATCAAAAGTTAAAATTTTTAGATTTTCTATTTCCGGAACAAAAGTAATAAATGAAAACTTTTCTCATTGATTATTTTCGTTATCGCTCGCTACCCACCTGCCTCTTGTGGGATGCCAGAAGCCCACCGCTGATGGTTGGATGTCGGTTGCCGGTCCTTGGATGCCAGCTGCCGGTTGTCGGATGCCTGCCAATGGTGGTTGGCCGTTGGATGCTTGTCGCCGATGGCCGACCGCCGTCCCCGGCCGTTGAACGTTGCCTGCCCACCTCTTGCCGTCGATCGTTGGACGCTTGCCACCCACCTCCTACCATTGATTGCTGGACGGTAGCCGCCGAACATTGGATGCCTCCTACCACCACTCGGGATAGAGAAATTTTGTATCATTGTTAAAAAAAAAAAATTGTTTTAGGAACATAAATTTTATAAGATTATTAATTGCATATTTTTGCTCAGATATTTGATTAGGGAATTGAAAGAGAAAAATCAATTTCTAACTAGAAATTGATTTTTAGAACATAATGATTATCCCGCTTGCGCTTAGCGGTCCAACGCACAAAAGTCGAGATTAATGCTGCTAATGGCAGCCCTAATTGTGATTTGAGGTCGCAACCTGCCACCGGCAATGGCGGGATGGTGGCTGTTGCTCGTAGCGACACCTGGCACGGCTTGATCAAAATGGAAACAAGATGGGAAAGAAGGAAAGAAAAGGAAGAAGAAACAGGGGAAACAAATCTAGACCTTCCAATGTCTCTCTGTTTTTTTTTTTTTTTTTTTTTTTTGGTCAGAAAAATCCAATGTCTCTTGAAGTGTGAATTTCTTGGGGAGTAAATTTAAAATTGTTCGACCAAAAAATATAAGATTGAATTCCTCTCCTAATTTGAAAGGATCTCAATCCTAAATTTCGTGGTTTAGCAATAGACAACCGGCTCGTTTATAGAAGAAACAAACCACCTCATCATCAAGCTCCATCAAGAGTAAAACTACTATAGTGCATGTTGATTTCGAAAGGACATGCAAAGCTCGAGCATCTCGCTAGTTTTTATAAACTACTCTATAATAATTTGCCAATCTGGGTCTTTGATCAATTATTCTCGAATAGCAGCGGCTCCCGAGCCCGTTGAAGATTCCGCCCAAGCCCGTAGAAGATTATGACTGCTCAACCTTAGAACGAAGCATGCTGGTTCAGTAGGTTCGATGCGTGTTTTAGCAATATGTACTGTCACACCCCCACCTTTACAAGTACAAGGGCAATACATGTCATCCTTCCATCAAAAGACATAGTTTCAAATGTATTTATCATCAATTGGTTATCGAAATATACATCTACATATATAATAAAATACTCATACATCAAAAGAATGTGTATATCTCCATCTAACAACTAAACTTTGAAGTTCATATAAATAATTCATACCTAAAAATCCCACTATCAAAATGTCCTTTTGATAATGTAAATGCTCTCGTGTTATTTGTGACTAGCTGAAGAACAATTAAAGCAAATAAGATAAATAGAACAAGCAACCATAAACTAGTAAGCAATACATCTCTTCTAAGCAGGTTGAATATTCATTGTGCATATTTATAAATTGATACATAATTCATCAATCCCAAATTCAGTATATAATAGATGTAAAGTATCGAGAGTGGATGATTTTTTTTTTTCAACAAAACTTTTTACGTATAAGATCGATAACAAATCAACTACCAATGGCCTATTCTGTTGATTAATCTCAATTAAATTAAATGTCAATAGTCTATTCTAACGACTAATCTAATGCTTAGTATCTAACTATGGTCACGCTTAACGCCCGTAACAAAAGCAACCAAGTTTCTTCCTTTGGCTAGGTCTTCACTTATATCAATTGATGGTTCATCCCATAATTGACGCCTTAATAATAATATCTAGTCATGACAACATGAGCATAATTCATCCACCTCAATCTTACATAACCCAAAACTGAAACCATAAACCATATCAAAACTCTGGTTTATTAACCAAAATATATAACTTTTATTATTCGGGCTCCGTTTGTTGTGCGGAAAATAACTTCTTTGGATTATCTGATGTTTGGTTTATGAAAAATAAACAAGTCAAGGAATACATTTCCCATCAATGGAGAAAACATCTTTAAAAGTGAGAAAAATGATTGCCCTTCTTCTTTTTTTTTTTTTTTTTTTTTGAACGAGAGGAAATATTTATCCCTCTTCTTTCTTTCATCACTCAATTTAATTATATATTATTTCCTTTTTTCTTTTTTTTAGATTCAATTTTGTAATTATATTTTTTCTTTTCTTTTCTTTTTCTTCTTATTGGGTCAGTTGCCACCGCAGTGAAGGTTGGTGACTAGCCATAAGTGAGCTCGAGTGTGCTAAAGGGCTCAAGGCTCGAGGCTAACCAGATTGGTGACACCGGTGTCGCCAAAGGCTAGTGAGCTCGTCCTTCAACTCGTTGGCCATTGCTGTGGTCAGTGATTGGCTAAGGAAAAGAAAAAGAAAAAAGAAGGAAAAAAATAAAAAAATAAAAAAATAATTTTTTAAAAAGGAAAAATAGATCAAAAGAAGCATATGGAGGAAAATCAAATCAGATACCAAATTACGGAAATATTTTTCTCTTCATTTTCAAGATTCAACCAAACACTAGAAAATGTTATCATTTTCCTTGAAAATGGCTTCCTCGAATTTTTTTTGCAATAATAATATATTTTCCATGAAACGAACAGAATCTCAATATATATTGAAATTCCTTTTTAAAAGCATATTAATAAATCATGAACTTTTCTTGATTTTTTCATAAAAGGTTTCACGAACTATTTACAAGCAATTTACTCAAATTGTAATAAAAAAAAAATCTTGCCATTTCATAAAGATAAAACTTTAGTAAATGCTAGATCTAGTTGTATGCAACAAAAAAAAGTCATTTCTTAACTCATAATTTGAGTGTACAAATGCGAAGAAGAGATAGTATCACTCACCTAAGAAAATTGAAAACTATCTTACAATAATTACTCGAGTCAACGCATTCGTATTCTTATAAGCTAATTAAAAAATGATATCAAAATTTGAGTGAATGAAATGACTAAACTATGCTTATTTATCTATAAAATGACTTATGTGCACTAACGAAGAAGCTCATTTATAGTAAACATTCATTTTTGTCTATTACGCATAACTCACACGTTATGATCAAACGATACTTTAGAATCAATTTTCATCAAACTATCATTTTCATATAAACTCACAGCTTAACAATTCATTAATCGAACCTCACAGTTCAAAATTGACCCAACTTCGAATTTATGACCTAATTTCAAGAATTATCCCGATTAAATGAATAGTGGACTTGAATACTTAGCAGGTGTTGCAAAGCAAAGTCAATTCGACTTGTCGGACGTCCTAAACTGTACATGCAGAATTTTCTCTCTATTTTCTTCTTTTCTCTTGACCTTGTTTTGTCGCTCAACGGCGTTTGAAGCCGTTAAAGGCGAATGGAGGGTGGATTACATGAGCTGAGGTCAAACTTCAAGGGCTTGGGCTTTCCATATAACATTTGGCCCAATATATATTACATGTACCAAATCCGAACAATATCCAGAGGGGAAGAATATACCGTTTTCATCTTCCTTGCATGCGCATGAAATATCAAACTAGAATGGCAAAGAAGATGACCACTTCAGAACAAAACAACAAAAATATCTCATCTCTTTGGAAGCTTGTTTTCAGATATTTCGACACTTTGCAGATATTGGAATTGTGAGGTTCCCATTGAACTCACCTCCACTCTTATCTTCTCGTACATAGAAAAGTATAGTTTTCTCTTCGCAGAAGGGGGGAAAATCAGCTTTTAGCAATAAATCTTGCTGAGTTCTGTGACAATTTTGGACTTCAGCTCGGAGGACACTGGCGACATGGCGTCTGCTTCGCCATCCTCAATGACACTTCAGAAAATGAGCGCCCAGAAATCAACGATTATCCCCTCCTTCCCCATGAAACCGTTAGCGACGAACCTTAAGAGTAATATTTATGTGCCCTTCAATAAGGAGTACAGGAGTTAGATCGTTGAGGGTTGCGAAGTACGATGAAGTTGTGGTCGACGACGAAATTGACAAGATCCGAAGGCTCCAAAATGGGTCGGACGTGCGCGGTGTCGCACTGGAGGGCGAGCAGGGCCAGACGGTGGACCTGACGCCGCCAGCTGTGGATGCAATTGCGGAGAGCTTCGGGGAGTGGGTGATCAAGGGCTTGGAGAGCGAAAAAGGGAGGCCGGTCGAGGACATGACGGTTTCCCTAGGGAGGCACCCCAGGATTTCTGGTGCGGCGTTGAGCGTGGCCGTGTTTGCCGGGCTTTCAAGAGCCGGTTGCATGGTGTTCGACATGGGGCTTGCTACGACACCGGCTTGTTTCATGAGCACCGTGTTGGACCATTTCTCTTACGATGCTTCCATTATGGTAGTGTAACAATGCGCGGTTAGCACTCTTTTTCTTACCAATTTGTGTTGATAGAATCCGGCCACAAGGCATCCACGCTTTACGTTTTTCATATCAAGAACCTTAAACTAGCAAGAGACAGGCGTCACGTATATTAAGCATGTTTCTTAACTGGTCATATAGGGAGAGTAATTCTGTACTTTATTGGCAAAATTGCAAAAGCATAAAAGTCAAGAGGCTTTTGTTTACTCATGTCGATGAACGAGTGAAGTTCGCAATTCATTTTCAAACGGAAAATGAGACGACTGAAAATGTTTTTTGCTATGCCAGATGACAGCATCTCATTTGCCTTACACCCGCAACGGTCTGAAGTTCTTCACGAAGAAAGGAGGGCTGACCTCGCCGGAGGTGGAGGAGATATGTGACTGGGCCGCCCGCAAGTATGCGAATCGGCTGGCAAAGGTGTCGACCATGCTCGCCACTCCCCCGACCCGGGTCGACTTCATGAGCGCCTATGCGGCCCATCTCCGCAAAATCATCAAGGAAAGAGTGTACCACCCGACTCACTACGACACGCCCCTCAAAGGCTTCCAGGTAAATTATCTCGACTAAATTGCTTTTCCCTAGTTTCCCATTAAAATAAGTTTTCTTACAAACGTAGTAACGTCTTCTGCAATCTTATCCTGTTCTTGTGGCCTTGATTCATAGAGTTCTTTTTGTCCACTCTACACAAACCTTTCGGTTGATATTTGAATTATCGCACTACGTTAAATTCTGTACACAAATTCCTTATCTTGAAAAATACTCAGGCTTTGGTTTATCTACGAGTGAAAATAAAATTTAGCTTAGCCATTTGAATTGTTGACACTGAGCCTGAATTTGCATATAGATCATAGTGAACGCTGGGAATGGCTCCGGAGGCTTCTTCACATGGGACGTGCTGGACAAGCTCGGCGCCGACACCTTTGGCTCACTCCAACTCAACCCGGATGGCATGTTCCCCAACCACATCCCGAACCCCGAGGACAAGACTGCCATGGCCCTCACTCGGGCTGCCGTCCTAGACAACTCGGCCGACCTTGGGATTGTCTTCGACACCGACGTGGACCGCAGTGGCGTGGTCGATGCTAAGGGCAACCCGATCAATGGGGACAAGCTCATCGCCCTCATGTCAGCAATCGTCTTGAGGGAGCAGCCGGGGACGACAGTGGGGACTGACGCTCGCACGAGCGTGGCCCTCACGAGGTTTATCACGGAGAGAGGAGGCCATCACTGCTTGTACCGGGTCGGTTACAGGAGTGTCATCGATAAGGGGGTTCAGCTCAATCAGGACGGGATCGAGACTCATCTGATCATGGAAACGTCCGGCCACGGCGCACTCAAGGAGAATTATTTTCTTGACGATGGTAAGTTACGTTTCTTTTATAGGTTTATCGTTTGAGGAAGTTTGTGTCCGTCCACTCCTCCAACCATGTGTCAGATTGGCGATTTACCAACATGGACATTACTCACATAAAAGTTATTAACTTAATAGAAAAGTTGATAAATTTAAAAAGCCGATTAAACTTTTGTCGGTAACTCAAGTAAGAGTTGTTAATTATGTAAGCATTTTGGGTAATTAAATCTGATAAAAGTTGTAAGTCACTCTCATTTAGGTCAGTAATTTTTTGCAAAAGTTAATGAATTCAAAGTGCTTAAAGAGATATGCACATAAAAATTGGTAACTTAGTACAAATTTAGTAATTTGAAAACTACAAAAAGAATTGTTAATCTCATAAACAAGTCGGTAAGTTCTCAGCAAATTATCTTAAAAGAATTTCCTGATCAGTCTATTTACCAATAGTTTTTGGCAACTACCAACATTTATTGAAATTTAGCAACATAGGCATAGTCCATATTTATGCGTGTCATCGTCTGGGTAGGTTTATCTAGTTTTCAAGGTTTGAGAAAGCGTATGCCAACTAGAGCGGTTTACTTGTTTCCTTCACAAACATATTAATAGGAAAAGAAATTGAAACAACTGAAATAACACTTCGATTGCTTCAAATTACGAGGTTCTTATTAAATTTTGTGTGCCATTTTCTTCAATGAATTGGCCCTGCTAGGCGCTTACATGGTCGTCAAAATCATAATCGAGATGGTACGGATGAAGCTCGCGGGATTTAATGACGGGATCGGCAGTCTCATAGAAGATCTCGAAGAGCCATTGGAGTCCACGGAACTCAGAATGAATGTCATTGCTGAGCCTAGACATGCGAAAGTGAAGCCTGTTGAGGCAATCGAGGCGTTTCGACAATACGTCGAGGTACAAATTACACAGCCATTGCTGTCGTCGTCAACCAAAATACGTATAAGGAAATCATTGATCCTAAAAGAACTAACATTGGAGTCACTGTTTTTTGGCAGGAAGGGAAGCTTCAGGGATGGGAGCTGGATTCCTGTGGAGATTGCTGGGTGTGCGTAGGTTGCCTCGTCGACTCGAATGAAACGCCGGCCGCCATTGATGCTCGAATGTACCGGTACGGCATCAACAATGATCAGCTTTCTCACTTTTTAAATTCAAATTGAGAATAGAAGTAACCTTGTTTAATCCATTAGTTAAAAAGTTGCATAGTTCTAGTAATTAGCAAAAAATTAAGCATATAAGAGATAGTAGATTTCATGCAATATACTTATATGTAGGGGGCGAGGGAGGAGGCAAAAATCGGGAAGCGATCTCGCGGGGAATCAAATGGGGGGGTTTCAAGGGTCGACGCCGAGGCAGCGGTAGTACCAGCCCTCCTTGCAAGAACCGAACGCGAAAACGAGAGCGCTCGCCCTTGATCGGAAAAGGGTGAGCATGAAATCGCTACCGCCGGCCGAGATTTCCACCATTCGCAACGAGTTGGGGCTCCACCGATTGATCCAGAGGAGAAGAGAGAGAAAAAAGAGAGAGAGAGAGATCTAGAGAGAGAAACGACGGGGGTTGCGGAAGGAGACGGCGTAAGGGGAGGCTTATATGAATGGAGGTGGGTGGTGGTGGGGTAAGGGTTAGGGTTTCGTCGCCTTCGTCGTCCCCCCTAAAAATCGAGATCGGTTTTGAGGGGCGGTTTTTTGCTTTTGCGCTTTGCTCTGGTTTGGTTGGGGTGGCGTGGGGTGGGGATTTTAAAAGGAGGAGAGAGAAATGTGGAGACGACGGAGAGGGACGATGATGCGGTTTCGCGGGGCGTTCGTTTGGGTCGGGCGATTTTGGCTTCGGTTCGCGCCGACTAATCGTGGTGATGCTCATCCGGCGTTTTCCCCAGGTATTTTGACCGTCGTCGCTGTTGCTGGAGGCCCGCGTTTCCCTTTCAGGACATCCCCAACCACGCGCTCGTTAACCTTTCTTTTCTAGAATAATTTCCTGTTTTAAAGATCCAAACAAAAAAAATTAAAAAAATAAAAGAAGTACCCTCCCCACCAGAAAAGTTAGTACAGAAAAAAAAATAGTATCACAAAAAACCCAAAATTAATATACTTACTAAGTTGGATAATACGTCATAATGAATAGACATATCGGTTTAGAATTTTGCCTTTAAGTTATCAAAAGTGTATTGATTTGTGACTTTTTATGATGTTAATTTAATTTAACGAAAACTAACATGCGGTAAATTTATTATAAATGTACCAATTTTTAATTTAGAAAAAATAATGTATCAGTTTGGAGTTTCTCGTAGTATAAACCAAAAATAAAAGCTGTCAATTTTCATTGGATTTACACATTCATCTTTAAATCATTAATGTCGGAAAGAATTAGATTACCAAACTAGCCTCGAAGACACGTGTCTCTTGTCCAATATTGAATGTGCAAAGATTTCTTCTTTTTTTATTTACATTGATAACTGACTTCACAATTATCTAAAGTTATAATATTGTCTTAATTGAATAATTAAATTCCCAAAAGGGGAGCGCACCCATATGTTGAAATGGTTTAAAGCTTTTCTTTTTTCTCTTCTCAAATAGTATGTTAACAAGTAGCTTAATGCACTTAATATATATATATATATATATATATATATATATATATATATTTATTTATTTCAAAATATCATGTTGTATGTTTATATCATGAGGACAATTGATGCACTCAAAATTTTACCATCTTCCTTGTTTGAAAGCTTAACGCAATCACATTACAAAAGATTCAACATTGCCAAAACAAGCAAATTGATTTCTATTAGGTGTAATTATTTCGGATCATGCCACAAGATGATAATTCCTCCATAATCATTTGAGTCCCACCAGAATACTTATGCCTAGTCACCACATAAAAAGAAAAAAAAAATCATTGCTCGTTTCCATCCGGCTATACTTCACTCAGCATCATATATCCAGCTAGCCTTGTCTTGATTTCGAACCATGTCGTAATATCTAACCAAACCACCGAAAAGGGGGCCCACGAGAAGGGACGTTTTCCGTACTTATTGGTATGTATTTGGAGGTGTATGGATTGGTGAACGATAGGGAGACTCTCTTTTTCAATTATTTTAGTGGGGGGGCGTAGGTAAGCGGTCGTTGTGGACCGAGCGGCTGCCTAATTTCGGGGACGAATGGCAAAGATGCGGATGCTTGCTCCCTTGTGTCACGGCATATTCTCGTTTCGGCATGTGGCACGCGAATCTGGAAATTTCGGGGAAGAAGTCGTCGAATTGACCGGTTTCCGTCCGGCTGGCTCGGCCCACCACCCATGATGTGTCCACTCAAGTGGACACTTTTCAAGCATTATTGTCGTGAGATTTTAAAACTTCCCCGGCATATTAAAATTGAGATCCACGCGAGGGTTTCACGTTTAAGAAAATTTAGATTCCGTTTATTCCACAAAAAAAAAAAAAAATGGATGATTTGAAAAATGTTTCTCTTAAAAATAATTATTTTTTATAAAACAAACGGAATTTTGAATATATGGGTAATGTCCTTTAATTTATTTATTAATTTTCAAGTTTTGCAAAGCGTATTTATTCTTAACAAATACCTTAGGATCACCTAATAGTATTTTTCTCACTCTTTGGTTTTGAAGCTGACATAAATTAAGGTAATGTCAATATTTAAAAAAGAAAAAGAAGAAAAAAGAAAAGTCGATTTGATACGTGAAAATATTAGAAGTGATTGATTTTAGAATTAATTGGTTCTCACCTTAAAACTAGGAACTGGACTAGCCAATGTCTGTTTTTCGGCTCTTGGAATTAGGAACTAGATAAGTTGGTCACAATCACATTCTCGGATTGGATTGGAATTGGAATTGGCTTTTTCTTTTTTTGGTTATGATTTTTTTTTTTTGTAGTGGGTCACAATAGGCAAACTCGCAATGAAACAAATATGAATTCTTTGCCATCATTAAATTGGTAGACTAGTAAATAAAATATCAACCATTAAGGAAGAGGTACATCGGTCATTAAAAAATTTGATACTCTAGTTTGAATCAAGATAAATTCCAAGTAAAATAAATCTAGTATCATACTGCAATTAAGGGAGATGCATCGAAGATGAAGAGTGGAGTTCAAGCCTTAGATTCCATTTTAGGGCAGCTCGTTCCTAATCCGATCTGGTCTGTTTGGTTTTCAATTCAATTTCTTCAATAGAATTGGGAACCACCTAGAACTAGTTGGTTTGGATCGGTTCTCAAGTTGGACTGGGATTGGTGCTTACTCCTAGAAAAGACAAGGGGAAAAGATGCTAAAAAACCACCACGCAATTAATTTGCTCTACGAATAGTGGTTGGGTTCCTATCTTTACAAGTATTTTAATAGGTCCAACATGAACGTGTGAATTAATTTAAATATTCACATGTGAACGGTTGACTTATGAAAAAATTCGGCTAGTTAAATATCATATAATATATATGTTAATCATTGTATAGTTAGCGTGTACAAATTTTGTTATATGACGGGAAGCCTAATAATTATACTTGTTTCAGAAGATTAAAAAGTAATTCTACAAATTTCAAACAGAACTTTAGAAAGGTGTGATCCACGTGAGCAAGAGATCCTGCATCAGGTAAATGCGTAATATGCTCATTTCTGAAAAATCAAAATAAGCATTTCTCAAGAGTTTTGACACGATTTGAAAATCAATGTAATCCACATGAGCAAGAGATCCCGTACAAGGAGTATGCCGGTTCTAGAAGTTAGCAAAAATGGCATACGCACAGTGGTTACAAATGAAAAAAAAGGGCTTTGATAAAGGAGTAAAGCTAACATGTGAAATTTGAATGGCTTTAGGAAATTGATTTAAACTCTTACAGGAAAAGGGGAATTGATTTAGATTTGGAATATATAAGAGATTTTTAGGATAACAAAAATATACAAAATTTCCCCGTCGATTCCTTCTAGTCAGCCTCTCTTTTTTTTTTTTTTTTTTTTTTTTTTTTTTTTTTTTCCTCATTATGTTTGAGGCGGGCCATGCTATTCTTGGTGGCAGCAGGATGACTACTTACTTAGAGAAAATCAATACGATAAGGTTGCTATTTGTCTTTTAACTTGTGGCTAGCATAGGTTTTTCACGGAACTTTTTAGCAGAATTTTGATGCCACAGGACGAGTAGCGGTGTTAAAAAAACCGAACCAAACCGAACCGTTACAAAAAAATTCCGAACCGAATACGAATTGAATTGAAATTTAGGTTCGGTTCGGTTCGGTTTTTTGGTTTTTAGTTTTCAACTTTTTGCATTTGTTTTTTTTCATTTTTTTTTTCTATTGTATATATTTTTCATTTCTAAGAAATAAGCTTTTATTGGTTTGTTGGTTCGGTTCAGTTTGGTTAACCGATAATAACCGAATTGATCACAAAAATTTCGGTTTTTAATGAGAACCAAACCGAATGAAAATCGAACAAAAAAACTGAATTTTCAGTTCGGTTCGGTTTTTGACACCCCTACAATTGAGCTGTCTCATGCATTCCCCCAAAGAGAAAAGATGGAAAAGATGCCTTCTGAACAAGATCGGCAAGTTGACCGAACCAAAAAAAAAAAAAAAACAAGGTTGACAAGCTTGGGCATGTTTTTTTAAATGCACAGTCACGTCGACCTGAGGACCTCTCGGTGCGAAAAGTCACTGGACAGTGAGAAGCGTTCATATAGCAGAGGTGCGAAATCTCAAAGGAAGTCGCCTTATTCAAAGAGGGAAATGTGAATGCTGTACTCATCATCAGACAAACAGGCCCCACCATTTCAAGGTACTTCTTTCAGCACGTGAGTTCATCTATTAAGCACTAATAATTTCCACCATTTAGGGCGGATCCAGAAGAGTGCCAAACGAAGGTTTCCAACAACCGTGGCAATCAATATGTGGGCTCATTTTCGGTGAACATATCTTGCAAGACACCATGCGACCGCAACTATACACAGTACACGACACTGGTACTGGACCTGCATGTATCATTTCAAAGTAAGGAAATGTATGATTGAGATACGATGAAATTAGAAATTCTCATTGTAACATGAGATAGTTCATGGTTCAAATTACATGTTCTTTGGTACTCCGTAATCCACTAAGTTTCTTTAGAGAATCGATTGTCAGGAACGATTATTTTGGTGGTGAAATTCCTAAACAAGTAGGCTAGTTACGCAAGCTACGTAGCTTGCCAGTTGATAATAATTCTTCGGAGAATGAAATCCCGAAGAATCTGTCGAGTTGCACTGGTCTTATTTTCGTTGAATTGGGGGCAACCAACTTAGTGGACGAAATCCCATCGATCTTGGTTTGCTGTTGAAGCTTCGGCTCCTCCAGGTAAAGTGTAAACAATCTAATGGGAAATATTCCTGCATCCTTAGGGAACTTGTCTTCGTTAGAACAACTTTATCTTCCTCTAAACAATTTAGGTGGAAGTACTCCCGAAGCTCTAGGAAATTTGATCAGAATAACTGAATAAGAGAGACTGCTTTGGGAGCAAACGTGTTGTCCAGTTCAATTCCTCGTTCGATCATGAATTGCTCGTCCCTGGCGGAGTCGGACGTGACGCAAAATCGACTGCAAGGAAGTCTACCAGCAGACATAGGCTTCACACTTCCCAACCTTAAAAATTTTCACCATAACCCGTTCTCTGCACCAATTGCTCCCTCTATATCTAATGCCACGAATCTAGTAGACCTCAAAACTGTGATGAACAATTTTTCAGGGGGTGTGCCTTCTTTGGAAAATCTGCACAAGCTTCCGTGGCTTTTATTTTCCTCCAATCGTCTTGGAAGTGGAGAACGTTGCGACTTAAGCTTCCTTTGCTCTTTGGGAAATGCCACTGGGTTGAAGATGTTGAGCATAGCCAACAACAGTTTCGGTGGGACTATGCCCGATTGCCTTAGTAACTTTTTTAGGACTCTCACTTTGGGCAGATCTTAATGTGAATAACTTTGAGGGAAGCATCCCTTTAAATTCATCCAAGTGCCAAATCTTAATAGAGCTTGACTTTTCTGGTAACAATCTGAGTGATACAATATCTCCGGAGGTTATAACTTATAGGTCTCTCATCATTGTCGGTTCTTCCGAACTTGTCTTGGAACCACTTGACCGGAGTCCTTCCATTTGAAGGGGGAATTGGAAACTTTTGGCTTACTTGAATGTCTCAAGTAATATGTTATGTGACAAAATTCCAATTAGCCCAGGAATTGAGAAGGTTTTGAAAATGCAGGATTACTTCTTTACGGTTCCATTCTCCAATCTATTAGTTCAACAAGAGGCATTGAAGAACTCAATCTTTTGCATAACAATTTATCCGTTGAACTTTCTAAATTCTCGGAGGCATTGGATTTCATGAGAATTTTGGATTTATCTTGTAATGATTATGAAGGGATAGTACTGATAGAAGGAATCTTTAAGTACCTGAGCACCACTTATGTGATTGGAAGTGACAAGTTATGTGGAGGAATGCCCGAATTTCAGCTCCCTAAATGTTCTCTTAGTGCTTCCCAAACAATTCCATAAATTGAAACTCATCATCTTTATTTTTCTTGGGATTTTTGTCATAGCTCTTGTTCTAGCTTCTCTATTTCTTTATCAGCTGAAAAGGAAGAGGAAGGAATCAGTTTCCACTTCAGATTTGAATGTGTCTTCTGTAACAATTGTGCAAGCGACGGACAATTTCTCTTCAGAAAACTTGATTGGTGTAGGTAGTTTTGGATCCATTTATAAGGGGATACTTCATGAGAATGGAAATGGAAATCTAGTTGCCATAAAGGTGCTGAATTTATTGCACCAGGGCGCTTTGAAGAGCTTCATAGACGAGTGTGAGATTTTTAGAAACATTAGACATCGCAATGTTTTAGAGGTACTGGCCGTATGCTCAGATGTTGATTATTAAGGTAATGATTTCAAGGCTTTAGTTTATGAATATATGGTCAATGGAGGCCTTGAAGAATGGTTACACCAGA
Organism: Eucalyptus leucophloia subsp. euroa; assembly: GCA_017140325.1. Taxonomy (NCBI): domain Eukaryota; kingdom Viridiplantae; phylum Streptophyta; class Magnoliopsida; order Myrtales; family Myrtaceae; genus Eucalyptus; species Eucalyptus leucophloia. The sequence continues at coordinate 37,197,819 of CM029469.1, forward strand.
TCCTAGGCAAGAAGGGGATATGGCTACACAAAAAAATTGAATTTTATTTAGAGGATAAATGTTGCTATTGATGTTCCTTTTGCGTCAGATTATCTTCACCATCAATGCCAAAGACCCCATGGCTCATTGTCTTAATTGATTACTTAATTGATGCCCCCGTGCTTGCCGACAAATTCTATTTGCCATTCCAAAAAGGGGAGCGTGCGTCATATGTCGAAATGATTTCAATCTTCCCCTCACAAGTGGCTTTAATGCAATTAATATACATATACATATATATCTATATATATATATATATTTATAATGATGAAACGTTCAATTTTCCCAAGTATATATATGATTAGAATAATCAATGCATTGAAAATTGTACCGTCTTCCTCACTCGAATGCTTAACACAATCCCCAAAATAAGAGATTTGACAGAGCTAAACTAATAATGATTTCTATTAGGTGTAATCATTTCAGCTCACGTCACAATATGGTAATTCTTCCTTAATCATTTGGTTTCATCGGACGTGAGCGGCATACTTCTACCAAATCATTGCATGAAAAAGGAAAATCATCATTTGATTTATTCAACTGTAATTCACTCAGTAACATGAGAAAAATGATATTGCGAGTGTCATAATTTTTTCTTTTAATCACTTGAGTGTCATAATTTATGTATGTTGTTCATTTAAGTGTCCTAACTTCTTTTTCCCGACAATTTAAGTATTATATAACTTTACAATTTATCACATGAGTGATGTTCACAATAAGTACCATGTCACATCGGATTTCTGGCATGTGGATGAATGTTTTTAAAAAGTTAAGCATTCAAGTAATCGATTAAAAGTTATGGTACTTAAATGAATATTTTTTAGAAATTATAACACTTAAGTAGTTGACAAAAAAGTGATGGTCCTCAAGTAAGCATCAAACAAAAGTTACAACATTTGCGGCGCCCTTATCCTACCAACGTGTATCCAGCTCATTCCATCTTCATTTTGAACCATGCAGTGATTTCTTACCTAACTCCACCAAGAGCGATTATTCATCATGTCTTATTCAACCGAATATTCTTTGACTGAGAAACTAAACTACAGGAGCAAAGGCCCATCAAAAATGACATTTTCCATGCTTATTCTATGAACAGAACGGGCATGTGACATTAACGGTATGGAAATTCTCTTCATTGTTTATTTAATGGGTGTGGGTAAGCTGTCATTGCGGACCGACCCGCTGTCTAATTTCGGGGCAGATGACTGGGTGCGCATGATTGTTCCTTCTGAATGGCATACTCCCGTTCTCCCACGAGCCCCGCGGATTTAGAAAATCGGAGGAAACTCGTCGAATTGACCTGTCTTCGTTTGGCTGTCTCGCGCCACCCATGTGTTAATTAAGCAAAATTTTCAGGGGGATTGAATGTCGACGAATTTGGACATTTTTCGGCATTATTGTCACAGATTCAAAACTTTCTACGATTCATTTAAATTGAGACACACTTGATACTACGATTCTACGTATTTCATAAAATAATTAAATTATATTCATTTCGCATAAGATGAATGATTCCATTCATTCCGCGAAAAATTTAAATTATACTTGCTTCACATAAGACGAATAAACACAAAATATTCTTTTCATTCATGAAAATGTGTATGCATAAATTGTTGTCGGTAATGAAAATATTTTTATTAATTAATTACTTCAGTAATATAAGGGGTCATTTTTTGGAAATTATTTTTCAAAACATCATTTTTCATAAAACAAATGGAGTCTTAAACATTTGAGAAGCATTCATTTTTTATATTTTTAAGTTTTGAAAAGTAAACCTAAAATCAACAATTAAGGAAGAGGTAGAACAGTCATTCAAAAATTCGATACTCAACTAGAGGTAAACGATAGTAAATTCTAAGTAGAGTAAATTTAGTATCCTATTGCAATTACAGAAGATGAATCGAAAACTGAAGAATGGAGTTTGAGCCCTAAATTCTATTTTAGAGCAACTGATTTCCAATTAGGTTTCTTTAGCGGAAGCAAGACATGCCTAAAATTGGTCAGTCTGATTTGGTTCTTGGGTCGGGCCCAGACCATTGCTCACCCCTAGTAAAGATAAGAGGAAAAGACGCTTAAATAACACCACACAATAAATCTGTTGTACTAATAGTAGTTGGGTTCCCATTTTTACAAGTATTTTATTAGGTCCAACGCCGATGTGTGAATTGATTAAAATATTGAAGGTGGAATGATTGACTCGTGAAAAATTTGGCTAGTTAAATATTGTCTAGTATATAGGTTAATCATCGCACAATCAACGCGTACAGATTTTTTTATGCTGATGGTGAGCCTAATAATTATATCTACAAATTTCAAGCGCAATTTAAAAAAGTTGTGATCCTCGTGAGCGAAAGATTCCGCAACAATTAATCCATAGTATGCTCATTTCTGAAAAAAAAAAAAAAACATTTCCAAAAGTTCCGACATGATTTGAAAATCAGTGTGATTCAAAATGAGCAAAAAATCGAGTATAATAACACGTCGGATTCCAAAAATTAGCAAAAATGGCATATGCACGAGAGGTAAAAATGGAAAAAAAAGTGTTTTAATAAAGGGAAAAAGCTAATGAAATTTGAATTGCTTTAGGAAATTGATTTAAATTCTTACAGGATAAGGGAGATTAATTTAGATTTGGAATATATGAGAGATTTTTAGGATGACGAAAATTGTGATGTTGCTTAGCAATCATTGTTTGGTAAGATATGGTTGCTATTTATTCCGTTATCTTGTAGTGAGCATGGGCTTTCCATGGAACTTTTTAGCAAAGTTGTGATGCCACAGGACAATTGAACTGTCTCATGCATCCTCCCAGAGAGAAAAGATGGAAAAGATGAAAAATGTGCCTTTTGTTTTGAACCAGGTAGACAAGCTCGGGCATGCTTGTTAAAATGCACAGAATCATGTCTACTAGAGGACCTCTCAGTGCAAAAAGTCGCTGGATGGTGAGAAGCATTTATATAGCGAAGGTACGAAATCTCAAATGAAGTCACATTTTTCAAAGGGGAAGATATGGAGGCTGAATTCATCATCAGACAAACAGGCCCTACAACTTCGGGGTACTTCTTTCAGCATGTGAGTTCATCTATTAAGCACCTATTGGGTTTGTCCATTTGGGGCATATCCAAAAGAGCGCCAACTGAACGTTTCCAACATCCATGACAATCAATATGTGGGTCTTTTTCCCGTGAACATATCTTTCAGGATACGACCCCGCAACTGCACGCAGTATACGACACTGGTACTGAAACTTGCACGCGGATCATTCTGGTGTAAGGAAGTATATGATTTAATATGATGAAAATCGGAATTCTGGTTGTAAACAAGAGATACTTCAAGGTTCAAATTGCATTTGCAAATACCTAGACCCTTCGCATGGGAACTGTGTACTCATTTTTCTGTGCATTTAGTGGTGCACAAGTTCATCATTCCTATATCACAGCAATCAGTAGTACCTGAAAATACATATGAGCCTGCTTACACAAGATTGAGAGGAAGCGAGAGCAATGGGCAAGTGCAGAAATAAATAACACTGGACTTCTGAAAAGAGCACGGGCAGTCAGTCGTTGCTAAGGTATTTCATCTCTTTTCCGGATTTGATTATCCATGGAAACCAGATGCGTAGAGTTTGTTCCTGATCAAACGCAGCTGAACTGCAACTTCGGTGATCCTCACCCGTTCACTAGGCGCCACAACGGAGCAAACAAGTCCAATTTCATATAATGTCGCCAAACTCTCTTGAATTATGTCTTTTGTCTTGCAATGCCCATACAGAGGACCACCGGGGCTCATACAGCTCTCTCTTTCTTGCAGAAGAATGTCATCAGTAATCTCCAAGACTCGTCCAGGCACAGCTTCTGCAACAAAATTGCGAATACTATAGTTGTCCTTGAACATCTCGTTCGTTGGGCTCAATCCTGTGAACATCTCTTGTAGGAGGATGCCATAACTATAGACATCTCCTTCTCTTGAAACATCACTTCCCATTGCATACTCTGCAGTCCATAAATATCGACACAACAATTATCATGCGGGAATGTGTGGGTTGTGCACGTGCGTTTGCATGCGTGCATGAGAGAGAGAGAGAGAGAGAGAGAGAGAGAGAGAGAGAGAGAGATACCAGGAGCAGCATACCCAACTGTTCCTCTTACACCAGCAGAACTCATCTGATTGGCTGAGGCATCAGAGGAGGTATTGAGGAGAAATTTTGCTAAACCAAAGTCGCCAACATGTCCAACCATCTCAGCATCCAAGAGGACATTGGAAGGCTTTAGATCACAATGAACCATGGGTCTTTGGCATTGGTGATGAAGATAATCTAATGCAGAAGCAACATCAATAGCAACATTTATCCTCTGAACAAAATTCAATTTTTTAGTATAGCCATTTCCCCCATCTTGCCTGTGCAGCCAATCTTCTAGGCTTCCATTGACCATGTATTCATAAACTAAAGCCTTAAAATCATTACCTTGATAATCAATACTTGAGCATACCGTGAGTACCTTCAAAAGATTGCGGTGTCTGATGTTCCTAAAAGCCTCACACTCGTCTATGAAGCTCTTCAAAGCGCCACGGTGCAGTAAATTCAGCACCTTTATGGCAACTATGTTCCCATTCTCATGAAGTATCCCTTTGTAAACAGATCCAAAACCACCAACACCAATCAAATTTTCTGAAGAGAAATTGTCTGTTGCTTGCACAATTGTTCTATAAGACACATTCAAACTTGAAGTGGAAACTGATTCCTTCCTCTTCCTTTTCAGCCGATAAAGATACAGAGAAGCTAGAACAAGAGCTACGCCAAGAAACCCAAGAAAAATAAAGATGGGGAGTTGCAATTTGCGGACAAACTTCTTTGTTTGGGAAGCACCAAAGGAACATTTAGGGAGCTGAAATTCGGGCATTCCTCCACAGAGCTTGTCATTTCCAATCACAGAAGTGGCGCTCATGTTCTTAAAGATTCCTTTGATTGGTAGCATCCCTTCAAAATTGTTAGAAGACAAATTCAAAATTCTCAGGAAGTCAAACGCCTCCAAGAATTTAGGAATTTCACCCGATAAGTTGTTATGTGAAAGATCTAGCTCCTCGATACCTCTTAATGAACTAATAGATTGGGGAATGGAACCGTGAAAGAAGTTATCCTGCATTTTCAAAACTAACAATTCTTCACAATTGCCTAGGCTGGCTGGAATTTCATCACGCAGCACATTATGAGAGACATCCAAGTGAGTCAAAAGTTTTAAATTCCCCACTTCAAATGGAAGGACTCCGGTCAAGTGGTTCCGCGACAAGTTCAGAAGAATCGACAATGATGAGAGACCTACAACCTCTGGAGGTATTGTACCTCTCAGATTGTTATCAGAAAGGTCGAGATCTATTAAGTTTTGGCACTTGGATAAATTTGAAGGGATGGTTCCCTCAAAACTATTCCCATTAAGACCTAATATAACCAACTTCTCTAGATTTCCAAGAGAGGATGGGATTACCCCAGAAAGTTTGTTATTGTCCAATTTCAGCTCAACTAGATTTCGAAGGTTCCCTATATTGGAGGGGACGCCACCCGAAAGCCCGTTGGAATTCATATATAGGCTTTCCAAATTCACCAGGTTTCCAATCCCTCTAGGCATCTCCCCAAAAGTAGGATTCTCGCCTGTTATCAAGTCGTGAGGGTCGTAGAAAAATTACTGAGGCAATCGGGCATAATCCCACCGAAATTGTTTTCGTTTATGCCCAACATCTCTAACCCAGTGGCATTTCCCAAAGAGCAAAGGAAGCTTAGGTCGTGGCGTCCTCCACTTCCAAGATGATTGAAGGAAAATAAAACCCATTGAAGCTTGTGCAGATTTTCCAAAGAAGGCACGCCCCCGGAAAGATTGTTCAACGAAATTTCGAATCCTACTAGATTTGTGGCATTAGATATCCAGGGAGGAATTGGTCCGGTGAAGCGGTTAAAGGTTATCCCGAAAAAATTGAGGTTGGGAAGTGTGAAGCCTATGTCTGCTGGGAGACTTCCTCGCAGTCGATTATCTGTCACGTCCAACACCGCCAGGGACGAGCAATTCAGGATCGTACGAGGAATTGAACTGGACAACAAATTCGATCCCAAACCAATCTTTCTTATCCTGATCAAATTTCCTAGAGCTTCGGGAATACTTCCACTTAAGTTGTTTCGAGCAAGAAAAAGTTGTTCTAACGAAGACAAGTTCCCTAAGGATGCAGGAATATTTCCCATTAGATTGTTTACACTTACCACAAGCAACCGAAGCTTCGACAGCAAACCAAGCTCGATGGGAATTCGTCCAGTAAGTTGGTTGCTCCACAACGTTAGGTAAGTAAGGCTGGAGCAACTCGACAGATTCTTCGGGATTTCACCCGCCAAAGAATTATTCTCAACAAAAAAGTTACGTAGCCTGCCTAACTGCCCTGCTTGTGTAGGGATTTCACCACCAAAATTATTGTTGCTGAGATTCAAATCCCTAAGGAAACTCAAGTTTCCAATGTGTGGAGAGATGGACCCCGAGAGGTTCTTGGATTGAAGGTCCAGCCCAGTGACTCGTTGGCGCCGGAGACTACATGCAACACCATACCACTTGCAGAAGTGGACAGTGTCATTCCACGAGCGCAGCACCCCGAACGGATCCTCGGTTATTGCAAATCTAAATGCAAGCAATGACAGTTTGTCCGTTTCATTGGTAGCAGAAGAGCCCCGGTCCAAGTGCAGCGCAAAAGTAGCAAGAAAAATGAAACAGCACAGATGGAACTTCATGCAGTTGAAGCATTGATGTCTCATTTTGCTGATATCTGGAATTGGAACGAGGGATGAGTGAAGTGGGCTTGGGTTAACTTAGCTATTTATCAGCCTCATATAGTGGAAATTCAAAGATAGATGTCTCTGGACTTTCGAAGTAGCTCAGGTCTTCGCACCAAACCATGTGTATCTTCCTGGCTGCTTTTCTTTGGCAGGTTTGAAGTTGTTAATGTAGGATAAGGCCAAGGGGAGACGAAAGTGAATGACAAGATCCTCTTTCAATACTCTACCCTCATTTTTGGAGCCAGAACTTTCACCCCTATTTTCCTACTAAGAATCCATAAGATAATATATGGTGCTCGTTAGTGCGACATTAGTACATCTAATCTAATCTAGGTAGGCCTTTGGGTGATTTTCCCTGATAAGAAATATTACTTCTGCTTTGAAACTTGTATAATTATATATGACATGCTAAAAAGAGAATATAATTTTAATTTGCAATGTTCTTTAACGTGCATTGAAAGTTCTTTTTCCTATCTTTGGACTGTTATAATGTACTTCTAGGTCACTTGTACCATGCATAAATTGACTCATTTTCAGTAATTATACACAGAGAAATATGATTGGATAACGGTCTTTAATTTATTGTGAGAATAATAGTCTGTTTTGGACCATAAAAAAAATCAAATAACAAATAAATATAGATCATTGTGGGATTCACTTTTTGAAGAATTCGTAGTCCGAAGATTCTTATGTTAGCAAAGTTCTTATACATATTATTTTTTGAAGTTAAAATAAGAAAAAAGAAAATTAAACTTGATTATTCCTTCTCTAAGCTAGACTCCTCCTATGAATATGTATATATATAATAGGCTTTATCTTATAAATAAACAACTGAATAATTTGGGAAAAAGCAAAACTTTTGACCTTCCCGGATAATTTCTCTAATACTACTAATAAGACAATTATTATTATTATTATTTCATATACTTACCTCACCCAAACCGTTCAACTTACACAGGTTTCTTCATTAATTAACATTTACTATCGTTGAATACAATTGACCAAATAAAGGTCTATTACGTGGAACTCTACCCAAAGTGTTTCTAACAGAATGAATATACCAGAGATTAAAAAGGAAAACTATAGAAACTTGACTTCAGTCTCTGGCTTAGGCTTTAATTGTCGAAGATAATGATAGTCTGTTAGATAGGCTAATATAAGTTTACTTCTTTTCATTAATGAGGTTAATTAATTATATTATTAGATATACTTAGATTCATGTTTATTTTTTCATTATCGTATTTAACGGTGAATTTGAATTAATTAATTAGATTAAACTTGTGTTTCACATTTTTCATTGAACACAAAAAGTGACGATTTGGCCTGCAATACGAAAAGCTCATATGAATAATATAGTAATAGTATTATCTCAGCATATGCGACATCTTGGCATAGAACTGGAAGCCAACGTTGTGACTTATGATACCAAACATTGGTATCGAGAACCTGAACTGACTGATTCTAGTATCTAGAACCGGTCTAAATTTTGTTTTGTTGAAAAAAAAATCAAATTTTTATCATAAAATATTAACATTGCTCCGTTTCACTACAAAATCAAATATTGGTCAAGTGATTATGTTGGTATTTCTTCGTGTTGAAGACCATGGTTCGATTCTCCATGTGTGCAAAAGTGGTTATTATTTAAAAGACTGGTGCCAAACTGGTTCAACCCGAGAACCGCCGTTTTCGGCCCTTGAACCGGTTGGTTTGGTCCGATTCCCAGGTTGAGTTAGACTAGTGCTCACCCGTACCTTATTACTTAAATCAAAGAAAAATATCAAAAGAAAGACAAAGAAAATACAAAAGTATTGAAAAAGGTGAGTTTTAGACTTGGCCATTTGGCGAAATACTCACGGCAAACATTAATTGCTGTGAAGATGACTAATTTTCTCAACTTGGGGTCCCATTGCCGACAATAGACCCATGGTAATGAGTACTCAAAAGACAATTGCCCAGAGAACATATCTCCATACTCAAGGACCACACGTCCATTCGAGTGTGAAGCCGTAGAAGACCCTTGGCGTGTTTCGAAAGGAGAAGACCCTTGGCGTGTTACCAGAGGAGAAGACCCTTGCCGTGTTTCAAAAGGAGAAGACCCTTGCCGTGTTACAAAAGGAGAAGACCTTGCCGTGTTTCAAAAGGAGAAGACCCTTGCCGTGTTACAAAAGGAGAAGACCTTGCCGTGTTACAATAGTAGAAGACCCTTGCCATCATACATAATCTTCCATGCTCACCGGTGGCTCCATTTATAGATAGAGACCGCATGAGCTCAAACTTAAGTTTTAGCCAAAACAGCCCATCCTTCGGCAAAAGGTCGCGTCCTTCATTGTTGATTCCTCTCTTTCCAAGTCAGAGCACCCCTCCTCGGGCCCCTTTTTTCCACGGAATGTCTACGTCTCCAATAAATTCTCATTTGGTTTGAATTTTCAAAGATGCCGTTGGCAATTAAATTGGAATTCGATATCCAAGTTTGTTGGAAGTAGCTCGACTATTACTTAAGATTCTTATAAAATTTGAAAAAGTCATTGAAACACAGAGATATTCAAAATTATGTCAGTGCATATAAAAATAACCAATCAAGTAAGAGCACAACATATGGATAGAGCTGTCAAAAGTGGTTTATGACCCGCTTCTCAACTCATATACAATTATTAAGCTGTTATGTGGGTTAAATAAAATTTGCAAAATGGGTTTTAATGGGTTTGCCCATACCCATATTAGACCCAGCTACAAGGTCGCGCGCAACTTGACTAAGACTGCTTAGGGTGGAGAAGGAGGGCTTAAGTTGGAGGGGCTCGTTTTTCAACCGAGTCAATGAGGTGAGGTGAGGTGAGGTGAGGTGGCTTGGTATGGTTCATATGTTTTTATTATATTTGAACGATTGAGATCGACTTAAGGCACGCCTTTCTTTTCATTTTTTAGTTATTTTCTTTTTTTCCCTTTTAATCTCATTTAAGTGTGCGTCAATTTCGTGGAAAACTCAATAAAAAAGGAAAATATTTTTTGAAAAAGTATTTTCAAAGAATACGATTAGTTTTTCTTTATTTGGTGATATATGGTCGAAAATGTTTTCTGATATTTAAACCTCATTAAAAAATGATTTCAATCTCAGGCAAAAAAATTGAATTTTTAAATTATTTTTATTTTTTTGAAAAAAATGGAATTTTTATTTATTTTTATATTTCTCTTTTAATTTATTTTATCTTTTCTTTTTTAAAAATTATAATTTTTTCTTTTTCTTTTTCCCTCTTCCTCTACCACGATGAGCTAGTGATGGCCATAGGCAAGCTTCATTGAGTCGCGAGCTTGCTAGCCTCGATGGAGCTTGAGCTCACCTGGATCTAGGGAGCTCACCAGGACCGAGTGAGCCGTGAGCTCGTTTAGATGCCTATTGGCATTCCAGCCTTCCTTCTCTTTTCGGGGCCTATCCGAATATGAAAATATGAGGAATTTATATTCATGAAAAAGGAAAGGGTATAGGTATATATAAAAAAAAAGAATAGACGGGGCATATAAGGCTCTGCTGAAAAAAAAAAAAAGGCCCTATGAGATCAAACTAATGAATTGTAAATAGAGTTCAGGTTTGAATTCCATAGATAATATGGAATTTCTTGTTATAATAATTAGGGGTGTGCAAAAGAATCGAGACTCGCCCATACCACCCGGAACCGGTGGTTTTTAAGGGAACCAGTCCGATTCCCGGTTCCATGGGCGGATCTGCCCACCCGCCCACCCGCCCACTTGGACCAGGACCAGTTATATTATAATAAGATATTAGTTTTTAATATTTAAAAAGTTAGAAATTAGCAAATCTAAAATTTAGGACTTCAATCACCATCTTGTCTCAATTCACACTCTCCTACTCCATCTCATCTCTCTTAGTTCAAAATCTCCTTGAACTCCCTCTTCCTCTACATTTCACCTCCATATCTATTCATCTCCCTTCGAGTCCTAGTCCAAACTTGGCGAAATAGTGAGTTGATTCTCTTTCCCCTCCCCTAAAATTGAACTCTCTCTCCACGTCATGGTCATCCACATGGCTACCTCCGCATTCATTGTCATTATCGTCCTCTTCATTGTTGGGCTCATCCCACTTTTACCTCCCCTCTTCCTCCTCAGGCCTGGCCCCATCATCCTCATTTTCGGGGACATGGGCGAACTCTAAGTCTAAGAATGGCTCATTGTTCTCATTGTTAGTCTCGAGAGATAAGCGAGAGATGGTGGAGGGGTTGGCAAAGATGGTGGTGGCGGTCGGGACAGAAATGGTGCGAGGGTTGCGATTGTTGTGGCCGTGACGCTAGTACTTGAGGAGAATAAAGCTACCATGGTTGGGAGAGCTAGAATAAGTAGATGTGAGGAGGGCGAAAAAGGGAAGGTGTGGAGGTTGGACCGGTTCTATGGATCCACCCGGAACTAGACTGGATCGGCGGTCCGGTTCCTGAGTGGATCCATGTAACTAGCAGGCGGTTCTCGGTTCCAATTTTTCGGAACCGGTTCTTAGTAGGCGATTCCTAGTTCTAGATTGGGAACCGCCCTTCTGGACCATGCACACCTCTAATAATAATAGACAAATCAAATTAAGGACTTTCTCAAGCTCAAGATTTTTAACTTGCATCATGTTTGGTTGCTGGGCTGTTAACTATTGTCAAGACATGTAGCTATCGAAGGAACAAGGATCAGGAAAAGAAAGAAAAGTGAAAATAAAAAAAGAAAGAAAAAATAAATGAAAAAGAAAAATTTTGATTTTTTTTAAAATAATTAAAATTTTAAAATTTTTAAAAATATTTTTATAAGAATAAATGTTTAATCAATAAAGGACCCTAAGAATATAAAAACATTTTGAAAAATATTTTTCGGTTATTTCAAAGGAGAAATCATTTCCCTGAAATTAAGTTTTTGTAGGAAAACTTTTTTTGTTAGCTCATTTTCCTAAGTGAACCTAATGTTAGAAAATAAGGAAAGTATTTTTAGCAAAACAAATAGACCCTAAATTATGGTTTGATTATTTACGGCATAATGAAAATTACCAAGAAGAAAAGAAGTAATGCGATTCACAATTGGACTGGCGTGGGGCTACATCTGTAACTTTCCAAAGCAATTCTATGTGCATTTGGACTTCGAAGGAACAAACTTATTGACTTTTGTGAATAAGTTTCCCAACCTTAAAATTTTCACCATAACCAGTTCTCTAGACTGATTTCCCCCTTGATATCTAATGCCACGAATCCAGTAGACCTCGAAACTGTGATGAACAATTTTTCAGGGGGTATGCCTTCTTTGGAAAATCTGCACAAGCTTCCGTGGCTATTAATTTCCTGCAATCATCTTGCGACTTAAGCTTCCTTTGCTCTTTGGAAAATGCCACTGAGTTGAAGATGTTGAGCATAGCCAACAACAGTTTCGGTGGGACTATGCCCGATTGCCTCAGTAACTTTTCTAGGACTCTCACTGGGGCCGATCTTAATGAGAATAACTTTGAGGGAAGCATCCCTTTAAATTCATCCAAGTGCCAAATCTTAATAGAGCTTGACCTTTCTAGTAACAAATCTTAATAGAGCTTGACCTTTCTAGTAACAATTTGAGCAATACAATATCTCCAGAGGTTATAGCTTATAGGTCTCTCATCATTGTCGGTTCTTCTAAACTTGTCTTGGTCTTATAGGTCTCTCATCATTGTCAATTCTTCTGAACTTGTCTTGGAACCACTTGACTGGAGTCCTTCCATTTGAAGAGAGGAATTAGAAACTTTTAGCTTACTCGAATGTCTCAAGTAATATGTTATGTGACAAAATTCCAATTAGCCCAAGCAATTGTGAAGGTTTTGAAAATGCAGGATTACTTCTTTACGGTTTCATTCCCCAATCTATTAGTTCATTAAGAGGCATTGAAGAACTAGATCTTTCGCTTAACAATTTATCGGTTGAACTTTCTAAATTCTCGGAGGCATTTGACTTCCTGAGAATTTTGGATTTATCTTGTAATGATTATGAAGGGATGGTATTGATCGAAGGAATCTTTAAGAACGTGAGCGCCACTTCTGTGATTGGAAATGACAAGCTCTGTGGAGGAATGTCTGAATTTCAGCTCCCTAAATGTTCTCTCTCGGTGGTTCCCAAACAATTCCATAAATTGAAACTCATCATCCTTATTTTTCTCAGGATTCTTGTCATAGCTCTTGTTCTAGCTTCTTTGTTTCTTTAGCAGCTAAAAAGGAAGGGGAAGGAATCGGTTTCCACTTCAGGTTTGAATGTGTCTTATGTAACAATTGTGCAACGGACGAACAATTTCTCTTCAGAGAACTTGATTGGTGTAGGTAGTTTTGGATCCGTTTATAAGGGGATACTTCATGAGAATGGAAATGAAAAGCTAGTTGCCATAAAGGTGTTAAATTTACTCCAGCATGGTGCTTTGAAGAGCTTCATAGATGAGTGCGAGATTTTTAGAAATATTAGACATCGCAATGTTTTAAAGGTACTGGCAGTATGCTCAGGTGTTGATTATTAAGGTAATGATTTTAAGGCTTTAGTTTATGAATATATGGTCAATGGAAGCCTTGAAGAATGGTTGCACTAGATCCTAGGCAAGATGGGGATATGGCTACACAAAAAAAATTGAATTTCGTTCAAGGATAAATGTTGCTATTGATGTTCCTTTTGCGTTGGATTATCTTCAACACCAATGCCAAAGACCCCATGGCTCATTGTCTTAATTGATTACTTAATTGATGCCCCCGTGCTTGCTGACCAATTCTATTTGCCATTCCAAAAAGGGGAGCGCGGGTCATATGTCGAAATGATTTCAATCTTCCCCTCACAAGTGGCTTTAATGCAATTAATATACATATACATATATATATATATATATATATATATATTTATAATGATAAAACGTATATATTATCGGAATAATTAATGCATTGAAAATTGTACCTTCTTCCTCACTTGACTGCTTAACACAATCACAAAAATAAGAGATTTGACATAGCTAAAGTAATATTGATTTCTATTAGGTGTAATTATTTCAGATCACGTCACAAGACGATAATTCTTCTTTTATCATTTGGTTTCACCGGACCTGGGTGGCATACTTCTACCTAATCATTGCATGAAAAAAGAAAATCATTATTCAATTTATTCAACTGTAATTCACTCACAACATGAGAAAAATGAAATTGGAAGTATCATATATTTTTTTTTAATTACTTGAGTGTCATAATTTATGTACATCGCTCATTTAAGTGTTCTAACTTATTTTTCTTGACCATTTAAGTATCATATAACTTTTCAATTTATCATATGAGTAATGTTCACAACAAGTGTTATGTCACATCAGATTTCTGGCATGTGGATGAACGTTTTTAAAAAGTTTGGCACTCAAGTAATCCATTAAAAGTTATGGCACTTAAATAAATATTTTTTAGAAGTTATAACACTAAAGTAGTAAAAAAAAAAAGAAAAAGTAATGGTCCTCAAGTAAGGATCAAACAAAGTCATAACATTTGCGCGCCCTTATCCTACCAACATGTATCCAGCTCATTCCGTCTTGATTTTGAACCATGCAGAAATTTCTTACCTAACTCCACCAAGAGCGATAATTCATCGTGTCTTTATTCAACCGAATATTCTTTGACTGAGAAACTAAACTACAGGAGCAAAGGGCCATCGAAAATGACATTTTTCATACTTATTCTATGAACAGAACGGGCATGTGACACTAACGGTATGGAAATTCTCTTCATCGTTTCTTTAATGGGTGTGGGTAAGCTGTCATTGCGGACCGACCCGCTGTCTAATTTCGGGGCAGATGACTGGGTGCGCATGATTGTTCCTTCTGAATGGCATACTCTCGTTCTCCCACGAGCCCCGCGGATTCAGAAAATCGGAGGAAACTCGTCAAATTGACCCGTTTTCGTTTGGCCATCTCATGCCACCCATGTGTTTTTTTTTTTTTTTTGGGTCGGTCCTACTCTATGTCTACACTAACTCTCACTCTCAGACTTTTGTCCTACCTCATTGCAGGGCATGGGAGTCGAAACCCACTCCTGAAACTAAATCGTCTTCATCCCAACCCCTCGAGAAGGTGGGGATTCGAATCCCCCACGTCCCCCTTCTATGTTGGAAGGGTGGCAACAGGGGCAAACCCCAATATTTACCCATGTGTTGATTAAGCAAAATTTTTAGGGGGATTGAATGTCAACGAATTCGGACATTTTTCGGCATTATTGTCACAGATTCAAAACTTTCTACGATTCATTTAAATTGAGACACGTGTGATACTAAGATTCCACGTGATTCATAAAATAATTAAATTATATTTATTTCTCATAAGATGAATGATTCCATCCATTCCATGAAAAATTTAAATTATATTTGCTTCACATAAGATGAATGAACACAAAATATTCTTTTCATTCATGAAAATGTTTATGCATAAATTGTTGTTGGTAATGAAAATATTTTTTATTAATTAATTATTCCAAGTAATACAAAGGATCGTTTTTAGGAAATTATTTTTCAAAACATCATTTTTCATAAAACAAACGGAGTCTTAAACATTTGAGAAGCATTCTTTTTTATATTTTTCAGCTTTGAAAATCATACCCATTCTTAACAAATACCTTATGGACAACTGCTATTATTTTTCCTTTTCTTTATTTTTTATGCTAACGTAAATTATAGTGTCAATATTTCAAAAGAAAAAGGAAAAAATAAAAAAGAAATGTCAATTCAATCTGTGCAAAAATTAGAGGTGATTGGTTTCAGGGTAGGTTCCCTATTTGAAAAACATACCTTGTAGAGTGGCTCAGGTTTTTTCTTTTTTTTTTATACTTTTACATATTGAGTTACAATAGGCAAACTTGTAATAAGGCAAACATGAACTCCCCACCATTATAAAATTGGTAGACTCAGCCGAAAGTAAACCTAAAATCAACAATTAAGGAAGAGGTAGATCAGTCATTCAAAAATTCGATACTCAACTAGAGGTAAAACCATAGTAAATTCTAAGTAGAGTAAATTTAGTATCTTATTACAATTACAGGAGATGAATTGAAAACTGAAGAATGGAGTTTGAGCCCTAAATTCTATTTTAGAGCAACTGATTTCCAATTCGGTTCCTTTAGCAGAATCAGGACATGCTTGAAACTGATGAGTCCGATTTGGCTCTTGGGTCGGGCCGGACCGGTGCTCACCCCTAGCAAGTGAGCACTGGTTCAACCTGACCCAAGAACCAAATCAAACTCACCAGTTTTAGGTGTGTCCCAATTCCGCTAAAGGAACCGAATTGGAAATCGGTTGCTTTAAAATAGAATTTAGGGCTCAAACTCCACTCTTCAGTTTTCGATTCATCTCCTGTAATTGTAATAAGATACTAAATTTACTCTACTTAAAATTTACTATGGTTTTACCTCTAGTTGAGTATCGAATTTTTGAATGACTGTTCTACCTCTTCCTTAATTGTTCATTTTAGGTTTACTTTTGGCGGAGTCTACCAATATTATAATGGTGGAGAGTTCATGTTTGCCTGATTACGAGTTTGCCTCTTGTAACTCAATATGTAAAAGTGAAACAAAAGAAAAAACCAGAGCCACTTCACAAGGTATGTTTTTTAAGGAGAGAACCTATCCTGAAACTAATCACCTCTAATCTTTTCACCGATTGAATTGACATTTCTTTTTTATTTTTTATTTTTTATTTTTTCTTTTGAAATATTGACACACCTTTAATTTACATTAGCATCAAAACTAAAGAAAAAGAAAAATAATAGCAGTCGTCCATAAGGTATTTGTTAAGAATAGGTATGATTTTCAAAACTTAAAAATATAAAAAGGAATGCTTCTCATGTGTTTAAGACTCTGTTTGTTTTATGGAAAATGATTGTTTTGAAAAATAATTTCCTGAAAATGATCCCTTAAATTACTTGAAATAATTATTAATAAAAAATATTTTCATTACTGACAACAATTTATGCATAATCATTTTCATGAATTGTGTTGAAGCAAAAATAATTGAAAATTTTCATGGAATGGATGGAATCATTCATCTCATGCGAAATAAATATAATTTAATTATTTTATGAAATATGTGGAATCGTAGTATCACGTGTGTCTCAATTTAAATGAATCTTAGAAAGTTTTGAATCTGTGACAATAATGCCGAAAATTGTCCAAATTCGTTGACATTCAATCCCCCTGAAAATTTTGCTTAATCAACACATGGGTGGCGCGAGACAGCCAAACGAAGAAAGGTCAATTCGACGAGTTTCCTCCGATTTTCTAAATTCGCGGGGCTCGTGGGAGAACGAGAGTATGCCATTCAGAAGGAACAATCATGCGCACCCAGTCATCTGCCCCGAAATTAGACAGCGGGTCGGTCCGCAATGACAGCTTACCCACACCCATTAAATAAACGATGAAGAGAATTTCCATACCGTTAATGTCACATGCCCGTTCTGTTCAGAGAATATGGAAAATGTCATTTTTGATGGGCCTTTGCTCCTGTAGTTTAGTTTCTCAGTCAAAGAATATTCGGTTGAATAAAGACATGATGAATAATGGCTCTTGGTGGAGTTAGGTAAGAAATCACTGCATGGTTCAAAATTAAGACAGAATGAGCTGGATACATGTTGATAGGATAAGGGGCGCCGCAAATGTTATGACTTTTGTTTGATGCTTACTTGAGGATCATTATTTTTTTTTCCCGACTACTTAAGTGTTATAATTTCTAAAAACTATTCATTTAAGTGCCATTAACTTCTAATTGATGACTTGAGTGCCAAACTTTTTAAAAATGTTCATCCACATGCCAGAAATCCGATATGACATGACACTTATTGTAAACATCACTCATTTGATAGATTGAAAAGTTATATAATACCTTAAATGGTCAGGAAAAAGAAGTTAGGACACTTAAATGATTGACGTACATAAATTATAACACTCAAGTAATTTAAAAAAAGTTATGACACTTACAATATCATTTTTCCCATGTTGCTAAGTGAATTACAATTGAATAAAATAAATCGAATAATGATTTTTCTTTTTCATGCAATGATTAGGTAGAAGTATGCCGCCCATGTCCGATGAAACCAAATGATTAAGGAAGAATTACCGTCTTATGACGTGATCTTAAATAATTACACCTAATAGAAGTCATTATTACTTTAGCTATGTCAAATCTCTTATTTTTGTGATTGTGTTAAGCATTCAAGTGAGGAAGACGGTACAATTTTCAATGCATTGATTATTCTGATGATATATATACTTGGGAAAATAGAATGTTTTATCATTATATATATATGTATGTATATTAATTGCATTAAAGTCACTTGTGAGGGGAAGATTGAAATCATTTGGACATATGACGCACGCTCCCCTTTTTGGAATGGCAAATAGAATTTGTCAGCAAGCACAGGGGCATCAATTAAGTAATCAATTAAGACAATGAGCCATGGGGTCTTTGGCATTGGTGTTGAAGATAATCTGACGCAAAAGGAACATCAATAGCAACATTTATCCTCTGAACGAAATTCAATTTTTGTTGTGTAGCCATATCCCCATCTTGCCTAGGATCTGGGGCAACCATTCTTCAAGGCTTCCATTGACCATATATTCATAAACTAAAGCCTTGAAATCATTACCTTAATAATCAACACCTGAGCATACCACCAATACCTCCAAAACATTGCAATGTCTAATGTTTCTAAAAATCTCACACTCGTCTATGAAGCTCTTCAAAGCACCATGGTGCAGTAAATTCAACACCTTTATGGCAACTAGATTTCCATTTCCATTCTCATGAAGTATCCCCTTATAAACGGATCCAAAACTACCTACACCAATCAAGTTTTCTGAAGAGAAATTATCCGTCGCTTGCACAATTGTTACATAGGACACATTCAAACCTGAAGTCGAAACTGATTCCTTCCTCTTCCTTTTCAGCAGACAAAGAAACAGAGAAGCTAGAACAAGAGCTATGGCAAGAATCCTGAGAAAAATAAAGATGATGAGTTTCAATTTACGAAATTGTTTGGGAACCATCGAGAGAACATTTAGGGAGCTGAAATTCGGCATTCCTCCACAAGGCTTGTCATTTCCGACCGCAGAAGTGGTGCTTACGTTCTTAAAGATTCCTTCAATCAATACCATCCCTTCATAATCATTACAAGATAAATCCAAAATTCTCAGGAAGTCAAATGCCTCCAAGAATTTAGAAAATTCAACTGATAAATTGTTATGCAAAAAATCTAGTTCTTCCATGCCTCTTAATGAACTAATAGATTGGGAATGGAACCACAAAGAAGTAATCCTGCATTTTCAAAACCTTCACAATTGCCTAGGCTAATTGGAATTCGTCACGTAACATATTGCTTGAGACATTCAAGTAAGCCAAAAGTTTCCAATCCCCCCTTCAAATGGAAGGACTTTGGGCAAGTGGTTCCAAGACAAGTTCCGAAGAATCGACAATGATGAGAGACCTATAACCTCTGGAGATATTGTATCGCTTAGATTGTTATCAGAAAGGTCAAGCTCTATTAAGAACGTGTAATTTGAACCATGAAGTATCTCCCATTACAACTAGAATTCCTAATTTTATCGTATCTCAATCATACATTTCCTTGCTCTGGAATGATACATGCAGGTCTAGTACTAGTGTCGTGTACTGTGTACAGTTACGGTGGCATGGTGTCTTGCAAGATATGTTCACCGAAAAAAACCTACATATTAATTGCCATGGTTGTTAGAAACCTTTGGTTGGCACTCTTTTGGATCCGCTTCTAAATGGTGAAAACCATTAGTGCTTAATAGATGAACTCACGTGCTAAAAGAAGTACCTTGAAATTGTGGGGCTTGTTTGTCTGATGATGATGTGAATCATTGCGGAAGGATCGTTCTACGAAGGCCTAGATGGTGCGAATTGCAAACCTCGACCTCCAATCAAACTTGTGATTGGCAACCTCAGTATGAACATGACCTGTTGACGAACGCGTGTCAACCAACCAACGATATAGACGCCGCGAGCGAAAGAATTCGCTATCTCGCTTGATAAGTCGAAAATACCGTCACAAGAGAACCTTGATTAGGTCAAGTCCTCAAAAGAACAGTAGAAGAAAATCTCTCAACTTTTTCTTCAAAAATAAAATATATTTGTCCCCAAAAGAAATTTAGCAAATTCTTTATATACGCTTTTTAGCTACCACACAAACTCTAAAACCAACACTAAAAATCTAATGCGTCATATTTTAGAATATTCCTAAACAATAAGATATATATATATATATATATATATATATATATATATTGACTTGGTCAAATATTTGGTGATCAGATAATCAAATTGTGCCAAGATTTCCAAGATTCTTCAAGATTTGATCTAAAGTCATCTCCACGACGAAAATCACGAGCCATGATGCCAACTGCTTGCCTAAATTGCTTGGCCCGTGCTCGAGTGATTAAACAGTAAGAATAGACAATGGGTCCCTAGCACCTCATTCTCGATATGGCTCGATGTCCACATCATTCCCTCCCCCGTGCAAATGATTTGCCCTCAAATCATCGCTGATATTGAAAAGAGTCAAGTTAGAAACATTAAATGCGGCACTAACGTCATACTTACCTGGAAGATCAAGCTTGTAGGCACTATTGTTAACTCTTTCCAAAACCATGAATGGTGAATCCCCTCGCGGTAATAACTTAGAATGCCGCTGCTCATGAAATCTCTCTTTGCGCATATGAACCCAAATCCAATCGCTGGGTTCAAACACCACTTCCTTGCGTCCTTTGTTGGCTTACCTTGCATATTGCTCAGTCTTGTGCTCAATATTTGCGCTCGTCTTTTCATGTAACACCTTGACAAATTCAGCATTCTTTGCTACATCTAAATCCACATGCTCATCAACAGGTAAAGGGGTTAAATCTAACAAAGTTAACGGATTAAAACCATAGACAACCTCAATGGTGTAAATTTAGTTACAGAATGCATGCTCCTATTATATGCAAATTCAACATGTGGCAAACAATCTTCCCAAGATTTTATGTTCTTTTTAATAATAGCACGCAACAATACCCCTAAGGTTCTATTAACTACCTTGGTTTGACCATCGGTTTGTGGACGACAAGTAGTAGAAAATAACAACCGTGTTCTTAATTATTTCCACAATGTTTTCTAAAAGTAGCTAAGAAATTTAGAATCTCGATCTGAAACAATTGATCTAGGCGTGCCATACAAACGTACAACCTCCCTAAAGAACAAATCAGCAACATGAGATGCATCATCAGTTTTATGACAAGGTATAAAACGAGTCATCTTTGAAAACCTATCAACAACCACATAAATAGAATCTCTACCATACTTAGACCTAGACAATCCTAACACAAAATCCATAAAAATATCAGTCCAAGGATGCGTTGGAATAGGTAATGGTGTATATAAGCCATGCGGTTTAGTTGTAGACTTCGATTGCTTATAAGCAATGCATCTCTCACAAACACGTGTGACATCTTTCTTCATATGTGGCCAATAAAAATGTTCATGCAGCACTTCATAAGTCTTATTAATACCAAAATGCCCCATTAAACCACCACTATGCGCTTCTTGCACCAACAATTCACGCAAAGAATACTTAGGCAAACATGTTAGACATAAAAATTCATATGCGGAAACCAGGATTAATTGAAGACAAACCTCCAGCCATTGTTCTTGTTCGCGTTCGTCAGAAAAGCCTGAAATCAAGAAGATAATGGGCGCACTCTACTAACCAAATTTCCTCACGTACTGATGGTGTATTCTAAATGTGAGGATTTTGTGTTAGACCTTGATCACCCGTCAGAAATGAACGTACGTTTCTATTTATACATCGTCTCTCATCAAGACGAACGGTTGTCAACGAAAAGGCACGAAGCGTGGAAAACTTCATGTCGAATAGTCGTAACCTTTAGGAGAAAATTTGGGTATAAATATGGGATCACTAAAATATAAATAACATTCTCCCACTTGATCCCATCATTTTCATCATACGAATCATTCAACTAATTCCACGAAAACTTTATGCTTAAAGAAAAGAAACAAAACACATGGATCATGGCGACATGTCCTCTAAGAGTGAGTAATACCTTCCATGTATCACAATGCGTCTTATTTCTTTAATATCAGCCTATATGTGACAACATATCTTAATGAATAAACCTCATGTTTATTCCAGAATCAAGGATAAATGTTATTCTCATAAACAACAAAATGTGTACACAAAAATTGAGAATCAACATTACAACTGAATAAGAGTTCCACGCAACAAAAATTGTTCATATGTCGACAAATCACATAATGGGACCTATTCCCATACTAGTTACATGATCCTTATACTTCATCGGTGGCATGCCTTTAGTTAAAGGATCAGCTATCATCAATTCGTGCTAACGTGTTCAATGACCACTTTATTCTCCTTAACACGCTCCCTTATGGCTAAATACTTAATGTCGATATGCTTACTTCGACTGCCACTTTTGGCATTTTTAGCCATAAAAACTGCAGCTAAATTGTCACAATATATTCTTAATGGCCTAGAAATAGAATCAACAATTCTAAGCCCATCAATGAAACTCTTCAACCATACACCATGTGAGGTAGCCTCAAAACAAGATACGAACTCAGCCTCCATAGTGGAAGTAGCAGTCAAAGTCTGCTTGGCACTTCTCCATGACACGGCTCCGCCAGCTAACATGAAAATGTATCCAGATGTTGATTTTCGTGAATCAATGCAACCCGCGAAGTCCGCATCCGAATAACCGATCACTTCCAGGTTGTCAGTCCGTCTATACATAAGCATATAGTCTTTGGTACCTTGAAGGTATCTCAACACTTTCTTTGCAGCTCTCCAGTGGTCTAAACCTGGATTACTCTGATATCTTCCCAACATTCCAATAGCAAAAGCAATGTCAGGTCGAGTGCAAACCTGAGCATACATCAAGCTTCCAACAGCATAAGCATATGGAATGTTGCACATTTGTTCCCTTTCTAGATCGTTCTTCGGGCATTGATTCAAATTGAACCTGTCACCCTTCACAATGGGTGCTATACTTGGTGAACAATCTTTCATCCGAAATCTCTCTAGGACCTTATTGATATAGGTTTCTTGAGATAGTCCTAAAATTCCTCGAGATCTATCTCTATGGATCTTAATCCCAATGACATAAGATGCCTCACCCATATCCTTCATGTCAAAACTCCTAGAGAGGAATTGTTTCACCTCATGTAGCAATCCCTTATCATTGGTTGCAAGTAGTATATCATCTACATACAGCACAAGGAAACAAATTTTGCTCCCACTAACCTTCTGGTATATACATTGATCCATGACATTCTCTATAAAACCAAATGAAGAGATAACATCATGAAACCTTAAGTACCATTGGCGGGATGCTTGTTTCAAGCCATATATAGATTTTTTAAGCTTGCACATTAAATGCTCACCTTTACTAGAGGAGAATCCTTCAGGTTGTTTCATGTAAACCTCCTCCTCTAGTTCTCCATTGAGGAACGCTGTTTTCACATCCATCTGATGTAATTCCATATCAAAATGGGCAACCAATGCCAAAACAATACGAAGAGAATCTTTCTTAGATACAGGAGAAAAAGTCTCAATGTAATCGATTCCTTCTTTTTGAGTGAATCCTTTGGCAACAAGTCTAGTTTTATATCTTTCAATGTTACCGAATGAATCCTTCTTAGTTTTGAAGACCCATTTACAACCAATAGCCTTCGCACCATTAGGTAACTCAACCAAATCCCAGACTTTGTTCTATGTCATAAAATTCATCTCTTCCTTCATAGTATTGTACCACATATTAGATTTATCACTATTCATGGCTTGTGAAAACGTTTGGGGATCATTCTCAGCTCCAATATTGTAGTCGACTCTTGTAAATACACAATATAATAACTAGGAATAGCCGATTTCCTTGTTCTAGTAGATCTTCTCAATGTTGGATCAACATTCTCTTGAGGAGCATGTTGCTCAACTGGTTGTTCAACAGTTTCTGGTAATTGCTGAACAATTGGATCTACTGGATCAATATCAGCAGGTTGTGGAACTTCAACAATTGGTTGTTCAATAGCCGGCTGAACTGAAGGGGCATTATGAGCAACAACCAATCTTAAACTTGAGGTGGAAAGTTGAGTGTCTGAATGATCTTCCTTAGGAACATGATCCCTTGGTCGATCGCTCCCATTGATCAAGTCATTTTCAAGAAATTTAGCATTTCTTGATTCCACAATCCTAGTGGTATGAGATGGACAATAAAACCTGTATCCCTTGGACCTTTCGGCATATCCAATGAAATACCCACTTATGGTCCTTGGGTCCAACTTCTTTTCTTGTGGATTATAAATTCTTACTTCAGACGGGCATCCCCAAACGCGCACATGATGTAAACTCGGTTTCCAACCCTTAAATAACTCAAAAGGTGTCTTTGGGACAGTCTTGGTCGGAACTCGGTTTAATATGTACACTGCCGTCTTAAGTGCTTCAGTGCATAAGAATTTAGGAAGTTTGGAGCTACTAAGCATACTACGTACCATGTTTAATAAGGTCCGATTTCTTCTTTCTGCTACGCCATTTTGGTCTAGAGAACCAGGCATAGTATATTGGGCAACTATCCCATGCTCTTGAAGAAATCTTGCAAATGGACCAGGTGCTTGTCCATCTTCGTGTATCTACCATAGAATTCTCCACCTCTATCTGATCTCACGATCTTAATTTGCTTATTGCATTGTTTCTCTACTTCCGCCTTAAATACTTTAAAGACATCTAATGCTTCATATTTATTATGAATCAAGTAGAGATACATATAACGTGAATAATCATCTATAAAGGAGATGAAGTATTTCTGACCACATGAGTTCATATCCGGACTACAAATATCTGTATGTATGATTTCTAATATTTCTGTACTCCTCTTGGCACCTTTCTTTGACTTGTTAGTCTGCTTTCCCTTTATGCAGTCCACACAAGTATCACAATCAGTAAAATCTAAAGTATCGAGTACTCCATCATTTACTAATCGTTTAATTCTTTCTATGGAGATATGTCCCAATCTCCGGTGCCACAACATAGAAGAATGTTCTTTCACAACACATCGTTTCATACCAGCTTTATCATGAATATGCATCGCATCATAATAGGCATTGTCTTGTAAATTAATTCGAAAAAGACCATCAGACAAAATACCACTCCCAACAATTTCAGATTTAAATGATAAACTAAAGTTTGAATCTGAAAAGTTAAAAGAGTATCCCAAAGGTACAAGTCTTGAAACTGAAATTAAGTTTCTAGAAAAACTAGGAACATAAAAGGTATTTTCCAAATCTAAAACAAAACCACTATTGAGAACTAGTCTATATGTCCCAATAGCTTCCACATGCAAACGCATCTTGTTTCCCGAGAATAGATGCTTTGTTCACTTCCCACTGGCTTCCGGTGGTTTTGAAAACCCTGCAAGGAATTCGAAATATGGATTGTAGATCCAGAATCAATCCACCAAGTGTTGTGACTTACATCAGTCATATTAGATTCATAACAAACACAAGAGATTGGATTACCTTTCTTCTCGAGCCAGGCCTTAAATTTGACACAATCCTTCCTTATATGCCCCTTCTGTCTACAGAAGAAACACTTGGATTCTTTCTTAATGTCAGCTTGGGGAGGTATTTTACCTTTTCCCTTACTCTTGCCATAGCCCTTATTCTTTCCTTGTGTTGCCAAATGAGCACTTTCTCCCAATTCCATAACCAGTCTTTCTTGCTCTTGAACACACATGGTCATGAGTTCATTAATAGACCATTTATTCTTATGTGTGTTATAAGAGATCTTGAAAGGTGCATACTGATGTGGGAGAGTGTTCAGAATATAATACACAAGGAATGATTCAGATATCTCAACCTCAAGGTTCTTAAGCTGAGCTGCAATGTTCCTCATTTGTATGATGTGCTCACGCACACCTCTAACACTAGTGAGCTTCAATGATGAAAACTTCATAATCAGGGTCATGGCATGCGCCTTCTCAGAACTTTCAAACTACGCATCTATAGCCTCCAATAAAGCCTTAGCATTGTTATGCTGAGCAACTGAACCACGAATACTTGGAGATATCTTAGCTCTTATAAACATGGCACAAACGCGGTTGGACCGCTCCCATTGGTTATAAAGAGCTATCTCAGCTGGAGTGCTCGAATCAATAGGAGCAGGTTCGTCTTTCCTTATAGCATAGTCAATGTCCATCCACCCCAATTGAAGAAGAACTGACTCCTTCCAAATTTTATAGTTCTCACCATTCAAGACAGAACATCAAACTTAAATTCAGAGAAATTCACGGTTGCGAAACCGCATATCAAATAATCATGCTTATGTCACAAAATTTGAGGCAAATATAAATAAATCATGTTTTACCAATGTAAACATGTCACAAATGAATCACATAACATAAAAACTATCTCAGGGGCTAAGTTTTTAATTTAAATAGATTCATAATTACATCATGAAGAAACTACCATATTATATGCATTTTCTTAATCCCTGTGGGTAAATTAAGAAAAATAATATGATATTTCATCCCAATTAATCATATTAATATAATGAAAATTCCTGTGGGATAAAATTCATCATATTAATATAATTAATTACAATCAATGTCCATTTCTAAATATGATCCGGAGGCTTTTAATATATAATTTAATTAATTAAAGATGCTGTGGCCACTCCCTAATTAATTAAATATATGGACCATTGGACATTTAATTTCATGCATAAAATATTCATAACAATGCATGAAATGATATAATAAATAAATACATCAAGGGCAGAACAGTAAATAAATAAATTGGCCAAGGGTATGATTGCAAAAAATTTTAAAAATTGGGGTAAAAGTGAAAGAGGAACCGCGGAAGAGGGACGTCGAGGCGCGTGCCGAGCACGTGCGCGTCTTAGCGCACGGGCGCGTGCTCGGCACGCGCCAGACCCCGCGGGGGCGTGTGCCCCGCACGCGCGCCGTTCAGCGTGCGGGCAACCCGCGCGCATGGATCCCACGCGCGCAGCGGTTGCGCGCGCGTATGGGCGCGTGGCGCGTGGGTCCACGCGCCTGCAACTGCAGCGCGCGCGTGGAGCCCACGCGCCTTCTCCCTCGCGCGAACAGAGGCTTCTCCGCCGGTTTTTCGCCATTTTCAACCGCCATTTCTTCTCCGTTTCTTCTCCGGCAGCCCATTTAAGACCGAAATAATTCATGGGTTTTGAAGAGAACGTCGGCACGACCACATGGGTCCAAGATTCGGCAAAAATGAGCAAAAATTGACCCCAAAAACAAACGAAAAACTCCACAAACGCAAATCCTCAACCACCATGACTTCCGCCGCCCGATTAGCCTCCGGCAAACTCCGATATACCGGAAAAACTCATGGCTAACGTTCCTTATGGCGGTACGACCGAATGGGTCCGAAATCAAGGGGTGGGTAGTGCGGATTTTGCTCGGAATCGTTGAGTTTCTCTCTCGGCCTCAAAATCCGAGTTACTGTTCATGTACATAAATGGCCAAAAATTCAACGAAAACACACCGAAAATACACCAAAATTTAACAAAACAAGGCAGAGGCTATAAACAGCTCTGATACCAAATGTTAGACATAAAAATTCATATGCGGAAACCAGGATTAATTGAAGACAAACCTCCAGCTATTGTTCTTGTTCGCGTTCGTCAGAAAAGCCTGAAATCAAGAAGATAATGGGCGCACTCTACTAACCAAATTTCCTCACGTACTGATGGTGTATTCTAAATGTGAGGATTTTGTGTTAGACCTTGATCACCCGTCGAAATGAACGTACGTTTCTATTTATACATCGTCTCCCATCAAGACGAACGGTTGTCAACGAAAAGGCACGAAGCGTGGAAAACTTCATGTCGAATAGTCGTAACCTTTAGGAGAAAATTTGGGTATAAATATGGGATCACTAAAATATAAATAACAAAACATAGTTTGATTTCACGAAAAAGATAACCTTCATGCCTATAGAATTTATCAAATGCAATGTGTTCACATGCTTCATACACTCTCCCAAAGTCATCATCATCATCAGTATATAAGCCCTTGATATGATCAAAACCTAGACACTTTGCTTCTAAAATAATTAGAATCGCATACCTTCGAGAAAGTGCATCGGCTATCACTTTCTCCTTACATTTCTTGTACCTGATTACATATGGAAAAGTCTCGATGAACTCCATCCATTTGGCATGTCTTTTATTCAACTTTTACTGCCCTTTCAAGTACTTCAAGGTCTCATAATCGATGTCGATCACAAACTCCTTCGGCCATAGATAATGTTACCAAGTCTCCAAAACTCGCACTAAAGCATACATCTCCTTATCATAGGTAGGATAATTCAATGTTGCTCCACTCAATTTCTCGCTGAAATAAGCTATGGGACGCCCTCCTTGCATCAACACGGCTCCAATTCTTATACCAGAAGCATCGCACTTTATCTCAAAAGTAGCACTGAAATTCGGTAAAGATAACAAAGGAGCATTAGTCAACTTATCTTTTAGCAGATTAAATGATTTCTCTTGCTCTTCTCCCCATGTGAAACCCACGTGCTTCTTGATGACCTCAGTTAAAGGTGTGGCGATGGTGCTGAAATTTCTCACAAATCGCTGATAAAAACTCACCAATCCATGAAAGCTACACACGTCTCTTATGGTCTTAGGCGTTGGCCATTCACAGATTGCTTTGACATTTTTTTCATCAACCTGTATACCATCAGCACTAATAACAAATCCTAGAAATACTAATTTGTTAGTAGCAAAAGAGCATTTCTTTATATTAGCGTATAATTGCTCAGCCCCTAAAACGTGCAAGACAGTTCGCACATGCTCAATATGGTCATCAGGACTTCCGCTATAAATCAGGATATCATCAAAATAGACAACCACAAATTGACCAATAAAAGCACGCAAAACATGATTCATAAGTCGCATAAACGTGCTCGGTGCATAATCCAAATGGCATGACTAACCACTCATATAATCCATACTTGGTCTTAAATGCAGTTTTCCATTCACCACCTTCTTTCATCCTAATTTGATGATAGCCACTTTTCAAATTGATTTTAGTGAAAATGCAAGAACCATGCAACTCATTCAACATATCATCTAACCTAGGAATAGGATGTCGATACTTTACCGTAATGTTATTGATTGCTCGGCAATCGACACACATTCGCCAAGTTCCATCCTTCTTTGGCACCAACAAAACAGGGACGGCGCACGAGCTAAGACTCTCTCTCACATACCCATGTTCCAATAGTTCGCTAACTTGCCGCTGAAGTTCCTTTGTCTCCTTGGGATTGCTTCGATATGCGGGTCGGTTAGGTAATGGCGCATCAGGAATCAAGTCAGTTTGATGTTCTATGCCTCGAATTGGTGGTATTCCTCCAGGAAGTTCATCAAGAAAGACATCTTCAAATTCCTGCAATAAAGACACAATAGGACTAGGCAAACTTGGGTCAAGATCGTTAGTAGAAAACAAACCCTCCTTGTGCACAAGTACAAGCATCGATCGATCTAGAACTAAAGCTCTCCTCACTTCACTTGATTTTGCATAAAAATTATTTTACCTCTTTTCTTTCCTCTCTTCTTTTCCCTCGGTTTTTACCACAATTCTTCTCTCGGCCTCTCCTTTTCCTTGCGTCTTAGACACACCACGCAAGCCCTCGAATTTCTCACATTTTCTCTCTCTCTCAACTTCTTGTTGTAACTTTAACTAATCTTGATACACCTCACTAGATGTCATTGGTACCAAAGTATAAGTCTTTTGATTCATCACCAATGAATAACGATTAGTATACCCATCATGATGTACCTTTCGATCATATTGCCATGGTCTACCAAGCGAGATATGACCCACTTGCATAGGTATAACATTACACTCTATCTCGTCCTTATATCTCCCTATCTCAAATGGAATTCGAACTTTCTTCTATACTTTCACCTCACCACTATCATTTAACCATTGAAGTCTATAAGGCCTAGGGTGCTTTGTTGTTTTCAAACCCAACTTATCCACCATAGTACAACTTGTCACATTCGCACAACTACCTCCATCAATTATCATACTACAGATCTTACCATTCACTACACATTTTGTATGAAACAAGTTATCTCTTTGTTGGTGATGCTCCTCCTCCTTTACTTGCACACTTAGAGAACGCCTAACCACCAATAAATCTCCTTTTATAGCCACTTCTCCATCACTACAATCCTCCAATAGTGACATCTCATCATCCTCTTTTTCCTTTTCACTTTCAGACTCAATAATACCATGTCCAGTCATGATCATTAGCCTCCTATTAGGGCATTGATTTGCCATATGACCCCTGCCCAAACACTTAAAATATTTAATCTCACGAGTTCTAGTGTTAGGGTTTTCAATTTTACCTAAAGCCGGATTCGTTCCAACTTTACCGTCACTCTCCTTCTCCTTTGAGGTTTCGGTTTTGGTGTTGTTTTCTCTCCAATTTGGATTCTCATCTCTTTTCCAATTGGATCTCCAATTCTGATTTGAACCTCCTCCACTCTTATGATTTTGATCCAACTTCAATTGCCGCTCAACTTTGATAGCTTTGTCCACCAATTCCTCCAATTCAACATAGTGTTGCAACTCCACCACCCTTGCTATGTCCCAGCTTAAACCACTCAAAAATCTTGACATTATGACCTCACGATCCTCCACTACATTAGCATAGATCATGGCAATCTCCATCTTCTTGTGATACTCTTCCACGCTCTTATTGCCTTGTATGAGATTTTGTAACTTTTGAAACAAATCTCGATGGTGATGACTTGGTACAAAACGCCTCCTCATCACCGCTTTCATCTCATCCCACGTCTCTATCGGTCTTTCACCATTGCGTCTCCTACTAGTCACAAGTTGATCTCACCAAATTATAACATAATCGGTAAATTCAACAGCTGCAATTTTTACCTTTTTGAGCTCGGAGTATTGTTAGCAATCAAATATCATCTCCATGCGTTTCTCCCATTCTAGATACGCATCGGGATCATTCTTCCCTTGGAAAGAAGGAATCTTTATCTTGATATTACCAAATTCATTATCTTCTCGGGGTCTAAACCCTCGGGCTCCATTCCACCTTCCAAATCAAGCATCTCAGTCATCCCCCGTGTCGGCCTCATTATCATCATAATGCCGCTGCCTTCTATGTTGCGTTCTAGAGGCGTCTCGCTGATGTTGCAACCTTCCTCGGGATAGCTCTTGGTCACCATCAACCCTCATGCCATCCCCCATCATTCGGCCACTAAGCTCCTCCACTACGGCTCTCAATTGCTAGATGTTTTCCACGAGCACTTTATCCCTTCGTATGGAGTCAACTTCCCTTTGATTCACGCTTTCTTTGTGCGACATATTTTAGACCTATAAGTAAACGTTAGTAAAAAAAATCCTCACCAATCGCTCCCTCATGTGTTTCTCTCAAGGTGTTTCACTCCCCTCGTGTTTAACTCAAGTTTAGGTTTTTTCCACCCTCAATTAAGCTTACACACTCTTGCCTTTTTCCTCTCGTATTCTCTTTTTACAAGCTCTTTATCGGACTCAAAACCTGTCTCTCAACCCCCTCACGACAATCAATCAAATTAATCAAACAAGATTAGATCAATTCAGTAAGTAGCAATCTTAAACCAACAAGTACAACTTTCGAAATTCAAATTGAAACGCAAATCACTACTGATTTTGTTTCAATTCGGTCCACTAACAAACAAGTCGCATTCTTGATTTTTTTTTATTCGGCTATTTTTTTCTGCCGAATCTGTTTTTTTTCCTCTTGCACACTTTTTTTTATGTGCGTTTTCTTTCTCTTTTTTTTTTGACAAACTTTCTCTTTTTTTTTTGACGAACTCAGATACAATTTAAGATACTAGGAAAAAAAATTAAAACTAACAACAAACAACTACGTAGGGAAGTACAAAAGCAATCGAATCCCTAAATTGGCTAGAATCGAAATCCTAGCTCAATAAATCTCAGATTATTGAATATAAATAGAAAATCAAAGATAAATAGACCTTGTAGAACCAAGCTCTGATACCAAATGATGTGAATCGTTGCGGAAGGATCGTTCTACGAAGGCCCAGATGGTGCGAATTGCAAACCTCGACCTCTAATCAAACCTGTGATTGGCAACCTTGGTATGAACGTGACCTGTTGACGAACCCGTGTCAACCAACCAATGTTATAGATGCCACGAGCGAAAGAATTCGCTATCTCGCTCGATAAGTCGAAATGACCGTCACAAGAGAATCTTGATTAGGTCAAGTCCTCAAAAGAACAGTAGAAGAAAATCTCTCAACTTTTTCCTCAAAAATAAAATATATCTGTCCCCAAAAGAAATTTGGCAAATCCTTTATATAGGCTTTTTAGCCACCACACAAACCCTAAAACCAACCTTAAAAATCTAATGCGTTATATTTTAGAATATTTCTAAACAATAAGAGAGATATATATATATATATATATATATATATATATATATATATTGACTTGGTCAAATATTTGGTGACCAGATAATCAAATTGCGTCAAGATTTCCAAGATTCTTTAAGACTTGATTTAAGGTCATCTCCACGATGAAAATCACGAACCATGACGCCAACAGCTTGCCTAAATTGCTTAGCCCGCACTTAAGTGATTGAACCGGTAGGAATAGACAATGGGTCTCTAGCACCTCCTTCTCGATATGGCTCGATGTCCACATCGATGATGAGTACAGCATTCACATTTCCCTCTTTGAATAAGGCGACTTCATTTGAGATTTCACGCCTCTGCTATATGAACGCTTCTCACTATCCAGTGACTTTTTGCATAGAGAGGTCCTCAAGTAGATGCGACTGTGCATTTAAGAAGACATGCCCAAGCTTGTCAACCTTGTTCAAAAGGCATCTTTTCCATCTTCTCTCTTTGGGGGGATGCATGAGACAGCTCAATTGTCATGCTAGCCACAAGATAAAAGACAAATAGCAACCATATCTTATTGCTTTTCTCTAAGTAAGTAGTCATCCTGCTGCCACCAAGAAAGGCATGGCCCGCCTCAAACAAAATGAGAAAAAAAAAACAACAAGAAAAAAGAAAAAAAGAGAGGCTGACTAGAAGGAATCGGCGGGGAAATTTTGTATATTTTTGTCATCCTAAAAATCTCTTATATATTCCAAATCTAAATTAATTCCCCTTTTCCTGTAAGAGTTTAAATCAATTTCCTAAAGCAATTCAAATTTCACATGTTAGCTTTACTCCTTTATCATAGCCCTTTTTTTCATTTGTAACCACTGTGCTTATGCTATTTTTGCTAATTTCTAGAATCGGCATACTACTGTACGGGATCTCTTGCTCATGTGGATTACATTGATTTTCAAATCGTGTCAAAACTTTTGAGAAATGCTTATTTTGATTTTCAGAAATGAGCATATTACGCATTACTTGATGCAGGATCTCTTGCTCACGTGGATCACACCTTTTTGAAGTTGTGTTTGAAATTTGGAGAATTACTTTTTAATCTTCTGAAACAAGTATAATCATTAGGCTTCCCGTTGATATAACAAAATTTGTACACACTAACTATACAATGATTAACATATATATTAGATGATATTTAATTAGCCAAATTTTTTCATATGTCAATCATTCAGACGTGAATATTTGAATTAATTCACACGTTGGTGTTGGACCTATACAAATACTTGTAAAGATAGGAACCAACTACTATTCGTAGAGCAAATTAATTGCATGGTGTTTTTTTTTTAACATCTTTTCCCTTATCTTTTCTAGAAGTAAGCACCGATCCCGGTCCAACTTGAGAACTTATCCAAACCAACTAGTTTTAGGTGGTTCCCAGTTCTATTGAAGAAATCGAATTGAAAACTAGACAAACCATATCGGATTAGGAACTAGCTGCCCTAAAATGGAATCTAAGGCTTGAACTCCATTCTTCATCTTCGATTCATCTCCCTTAATTGCAGTATGATACTAGATTTATTTTACTTGGAATTTATCGTGGTTCAATCTCTACTAGAGTATCAAATTTTTGAATGATCGATGTACCTCTTCCTTAATGGTTGATATTTTATTTACTTTTGGCTGAGTCTACCAATTTAATGATGGTAGAGAATTCACCTTTATCTCATTGCGAGTTTGCCTATTGTGACCCACTACAGAAAAAACACACAAAAAAGAAGAAGAAGAAGTTGATTCCTGTCCAATCCGCGAACGTGATTGTCACCAACCAATCTAGTTTCTGATTCCAGGAGCATGAAATCAAACCTTAGCGAATCTAGTTCCTAGTCTCAGGGTGAGAACCACCTAATTCTAAAATCGATCGCTTCTAATATTTTCATAGATCAAATCGACTTTCATTTTTCTTTTTTCTTTTTTGAAATATTGACATTACCTTAATTTATGTCAGCCTCAAAACCAAAGAGCGAGAAAAATAATATCAGGTGATCATAAGGTATTTGTTAAGAATAAATACGCTTTGCAAAACTTGAACATTAATAAATAAAAGAAAGGGTGTTACCCATATATTCAAAATTCTGTTTGTTTTATAAGAAATAATTATTTTTAAGAGAAATATTTTTGAAGTCATTCGTTTTTTTTGTGAAATAAAGGGAATTTAAATTTTCTTAAACTGGTGAAACCGTCGCGTGGAAGTCAATTTTAATATGCCGTGGAAAGTTTTAAAATCTCACGACAATAATGCTTGAAAAGTGTCCACTTGAGTCGACACATCATGGGCGGTGGGCCGAGCCAGCCGAACGGAAACCGGTCAATTCGACGCTTCTTCCCCGAAATTTCCGGATTCGTGTGCCACGTGCCTAAACAAGAATATGCCGTTACAGAAGGGAACGAGCATCCGCATCTTTGCCATCCGTCCCCGAAATTAGGCAGCCGCTCGGTCCACAACGACCGCTTACCTACGCCCCCCCACTAAAATATACAAAAAAGAGCATCTCCCTATCATCTACCAATCCATACGCGTCCAAATACATACCAATAAGTACGGAAAACGTCCCTTCTCGACGGCCCCTTTTCGGTGGTTTGGTTAGATACTACGACATGGTTCAAAATCTAGACAAGACTAGCTGGATATATGTCGCCGAGTGAAGTACAGCCAGATGGAATCGAGAAATGATTTTTTTTTTTTCATGCGGTGACTAGGGGGAAGTATTCCAGTGGGACTCAAGTGATTATGGAGGAATTATCATCTCGTGGCATGATTGGAAATAATTACACCTGATAGAGATTAATTCATTGTTTGAGCAATGTTGAATCTCTTGTAATGTGATTGCGTTTAAGCATTCAAACAAGAAAGATAGTAAAATTTTCAGTGCATCAATTGTGCCCATGATATAAATGTAAAACCTGATATATATATATATCAAGCGCATTAAGCCGCCTGTTAACAATACTCTTTGAGAAGAGGAAAAAGAAAAGCTTTAAATCATTTCAACATATGGGTGCGCTCCCCTTTGGGGAAGGGCAAATAGAATTCATTTGCAAGTACTTGGGCATCTATTAAGTATTCAATTAAGATAATATTATAACTTTAGATAATTGCAAAGTTGGTTATCAATGTAAATAATAAAAAAAGAAGAAGAAATCTCTGCACATTCAATATTGGACAAGAGACACGTGTCTTTGAGGCTAGTTTCGTAATCCGATTCTTTCCAACGTTAATAATCCAAAGATGAATGTGTAGATCCAATGAAAATTGACAGCTTTTATTTTTGGTTCATACTACAAAAAACTCATAACTGGTACATTTATAATAAATTTATCAAAAACTAAGAATTTGTACATTTATAACAAATTAACCATCCATTAGTTTTTGTTAAATTAAATTAATGACACAAAAAATCACAAAGCAGTACATTTTTGACCCAAACCGATATATATGTCAATTATGATGTATCAGTTAACTTAGTAGGTGTATTAATTTTGGATTTTTTGCAGTAGTCCTATTTTTTTTTTTTTTTCTGTATTAACTTCTCTTGTAGAGAGGGCACTTCTTTTATTTGTTTTTTTTTTCTTTTTGGATCTTTAAAAACGCAAATTATTCTAGAAAAGCAAAGTTAACTAGCGCGTGGTTGGCGATGTCCTAAGAGGCCAATGTGGGCCTCCAGCTACAGCGACGAATTAGAAATTTATCATAGAAATAGAAAAATGAAATTACGTTACGAAACGAATTTCTGTTCCAAACATATTCCGTGAAACAGATAAATATAGAAACATAATAGTTATCATGCACGCCCTCAGGCTATAAGCTCAAACTCAGAGAGGAAGAGAGAGAAAGAGAGGTGTCTTGGGGCTTTTCTTAAAATATACACTTCAATCATTGTATTTGGTAAATTCCCAATGTCAATAACAATTGTTGATATCAATATGTAAAATAAATATTGAATATTTAAGTATTGCTAAATTCCTTAAATGCTGAAATTAAAAATAGAAAGTTGTTCAATAATAGATGAATGAATAACAAATTTTGTTCTTTTTCTAACTGGTTATGGAATAATGAATATAATTGGAATGTTTGAAAATGTAATTGATATGGTATTAGTTTCTACTGATGCGCGATCATAAGCGTCGAGATTTGGTTGGAAACTTATTCGCAAAGCCAATACGTTTGTTCCTCTGAAGTCAAAATGCACATATGGCCCCATTTGGTTCAGCATTCCCAAGGGGCTTTCAGCCCCGAAAGCCCATTGGAAAAAAAAAATAAATGTTTGGTTCAACATTTAGAGGTGACCTTGGCCAAATGCTGATCTTTGAAATGCTTTGAAAGCCCAAAGCAGGTGGTGACCTGCTTTGGCACCTGCTTTGGGCTTTCAGCATTTCGGAAATGCAAGTCTACATCTACTAGTCATCCATTGACTTCTTCTTCTTCTTCTTCTTCTTCTTCTTCTTCTTCTTCTTTTATAAACCGATTATCTTTCCCATATCCCACCCACCGTGGATCGGCGACGAGTTTCATCAGATTTTTTTTTAATTTTTTTAATACTAAAAATCCTTTGCAAATGTTGGGTTCAACTTTTTTTTTTGTCATTTTTATCTTTTGACAATCAATAGCCCAACTTTTTATCAATACACTAGAATGATAATTAATTAATGAAGATAATTAATACTACAATAATTAAAAAAAATATTCAAAGTTGAAAACAAACCTAAAAGAACCCTAGGCCAAAAGTTGAACTTTGCATCTAATCTATAATCAAATTCTTTTAAAATAATTTTTAAATAAATTTATTAATATATATCTTTTACATTACTCTCAACATGAAAATGTAAAAGGTTATATAGTTATTGTTTCTTTTTCCAATTTTAAAAATACTAAAACTAAAAAACTTAATTTGGTCACACTAAATGGCTTTTCAAATATATATTTACCAAAATGTTTTGCATTTCCCTAAAGCACTTTTCAGTTATACTTTACCAAACAATCTAACATTTCGAAAAACCCCTTTACCTCAAAGGTATTTGCATTCTTCCAAAGGCATTTCCCCAAAGCCAAACTAAACGGGCCCATAGAATTGCTTTGGAAAGGTACAGATGTAGCCCCACGCCACTCCAATGGTGAATCGCATTACTTCTTTTCTTCTTGGTAATTTTCATTATGTTGTAAATAATCAAACCAAAATTTAGGGTCTATTTGTTTTGCTAAAAATGTTTTCTTATTTTCTAATTTTAGGTTTGATTAGGAAAATGAGTCAACGAAAAAACATTTCCTACAAAAACTTAATAGTAGGGAAATGATTTATCCTTCGAAATAACCGGAAAACGTTTTTCAAAATGTTTTTTTATTCTTAGGGTCCTTAATTAATTCGACATATATTCTTATAAAAATACTTTTAAAAAAATAAAATTTTTCTTTTTCTTTTATTTTTTTCTTCTTTCTTTTTCTTTCTTCTTTTCTTCTTTTTTCTTTTCTCCTTTCCCTATTTTCCTAATCCTTGTTCCTTCACTAGCCACTTGCCTCAACAATAGTTGACAGCCCAGCGAATAGACATGACGTAAGTCGACGGCTCACCCGGTCTTGGTGAGCTCGCTAGATCCAGGTGAGCTCAAGTTCCATCGAGGCTATTGAGCTCGCAACTCAATGAAGCTTACCTATGGCCATAGCTGACCGGTCGTGGCAGAGGAAGAGGGAAAAAGAAAAAAAATAAAAAAGAAAATAAAAATAAAAATAACTAAAAATTCAATTTAAAAAAAATTAAAAAGTCGATTCTTTTTGCTTGAGATTGAAATCATTTTTAATGAGGTTTAAGTATCAGGAAATATTTTTGGCCATATATTACCAAATAAAGAAAAACTAATCGTATTCTTTGAAAATACTTTTTCAAAAAGTATTTTCCTTTTTTATTGAGTTTTCTACGAAATTGGCGCACACTTAAATGAGATTAAAAGGGAAAAAAGAAAAGAGCTAAAAAAAAAAAAGAAAAGAAAAGCGTGCCTTAAGTCGATCTCAATCGTTGAAATATAATAAAAACATATGAACCATACCAAGCCACCTCACCTCACCTTAACTCATTGACTCGGTGGAAAAACGAGCCCCTCCAATTTAAGCCCTCCTTCTCCACCCTAAGCAGTCTTAGTCAAGTTGCGCGCGACCTTGGAGCTGGGTCTAATATGGGTATGGTGCAAACCCATTAAAACCTATTTAGATGGGCTTAGCTTTTTGTAGACTCATATCAACCCATTTTGCAAATTTTATTTAACCCACATAACAGCTTAGTTAATTGTACATGAGTTAAGAAGCGGGTCATAAACCACTTTCGACAGCTCTATTCATATGCTGTGCTCTTACTTGATTGGTTATTTTTATATGCACTGACATAATTTTGAATATCTCTGTGTTTCAATGACATTTTCAATTTTTATAAGAATCTTAAGTAATAGTCGTGCTACTTCCAACAAACTTAGATATCAAATTCCAATTTAATTGCCAACGGCATCTTTGAAAATTCAAACCAAATGAGAATTTATTGGAGAGGTAGACATTCCGTGGAGAGAAGGGGCACGAGGAGGGGTGCTCTGACTTGGAAAGAGAGGAAGGAACAATAAAGGACGCGACCTTTTGCTGAACGATGGGCTGTTTTGGCTGGAACTTAGGTTTGAGTTCATGCGGTCTCTATCTATAAAATGGAGCCGCCGGCGAGCATGGAAGATTATGTAATACGGCAAGGGTCTTCTGCTTTTGTAATACGGCAAGGGTCTTCTCCTTTTGTAACACGCCAAGGGTCTTCTACGGCTTCTCACTCGATTGGACGTGTGGTCCTTGAGTATGGAGACATGTTAAAAGAACCTTCCGTCCTTTAGGGGTTATCATGAGACGTTCTCTTGGTAGTTGACTTTTGAATACTCATTACCATGTGCCTATCGTTGGCAATGGGACCCCAAGTGGAGAAAATTAGTCATCTTCATAGCAATTAATTGTTTGCCGTAAGTATTTCGCTGAATGTCCGAGTCCAAAACTCACCTTTTTCACAACTTTTGTATTTACTTTTTCTTTGATTTAAGTAATAGAGGTACGGGTGAACACTGGGACTGACTCAACTTGGGAACCAGACTGAACCAACCGGTTCAAGGGCTGAAACTGGCGATTCCCGAATTAAACCAGTTTGGAATCGGTCTTGTAAACAATAAACCGTTTTGCACACATGGAGAATCAAACCATGGTCTTCGATATGAAGAAATATCAACATAATCACTTGATCAACATTTGATTTTGTAGTGAAATGGAGCAATGTTAATATTTTATAATAATAATTTGATTTTTTTTAAACAAAACAAAAATTAGACCGATTCCAAATACTAGAATCGGCCGGTTCAAGTTCTCTATACCAATGTTTGGAGTCAAGAGTCACGGGGTCGGCTTCTGGTTCTATGCCAAGATGTCACATATGCTGAGATAATACTATATTATTCATATGAGCTTTTCGTATTGCAGGCCAAATCGCCACTTTTTGTGTTCAATGAAAAATGTGAAACACAAGTTTAATAAAATTAATTAATTCAAATTCACCATTAAATACGACAATGAAAAAATAAACATGAATCTAAGTATATCTAATAATATAATTAATTAACGTCATTAATGAAAAGAAGTACACTTATATTAGCCTATCTACCAGACTACCATTATCTTCAACAATTAAAGCCTAAGCCAGAGACTAAAGTCAAGTTTCTACAGTTTTCCTTTTTAATCTCTGGTATATTCACTCGGTTAGAAACACTTTGGGTAGAGTTCCACGTAATAGACCTTTATTTGGTCAATTGTATTCAACGATAGTAAATGTTAATTAATGGAGAAACCTGTGTAATGTGAACGGTTTGGGTGTGGTAAGTATGGGCAACAATAATAATAATAATTTGATTATGAGTAGTATTAGAGAAAGTATCCGGGAAGGTCAAAAGTTTTGCTTTTTCCCAAATTATTTAGCTGTTTATTTATAAGATAAAGCCTATTATAATATATACATATTCATAGGAGGAGTCTAGCTTAGAGAAGAAATAATCAAGTTTAATTTTCTTTTTCATTTTTTTTAACTTCGAAAAATAATATGTACAAGAACTTTGCTAACATAGCAGTTTTCGAGCTACTATAAGAATAACAACTTACTGTGAGTCATGAATTCTTCAAAGAGTGAATCCCACAATAATCTATAATTATTTATTCTCACAATTAATTAAAGAATGTCATCCAATCATATTTCTTTGTGTATAATTACTGAAAATGAGTCAGATTTATGCACGGTAACAACTGACCCAAAAGTACATGATAACAGTCCAAAGATAGGAAAAAGAATTTTCAATGCACGTCAAAGAACATTGCAAATTAAAACTCTATTCTCTTTTTAGCATGTCATAAATAAATATACAAGTTTCAAAGCAGAAGTAATATTTTTTATCAGGGAAAATCACTCGAAGGCCTACCTAGATTAGACTAGATTAGATTAGATTAGATGTACTAGTGTCGCACTAATGAGCACCAAATATTATCTTATGGCCTCTTAGTAGGAAAATAGGGGTGAAAATTCTGGCTCCAAAAATGAGGGTAGGGTATTGAAAGAGGATCTTGTCACTCACTTTCGTCTCCCCTTGGCCTTATCCTACATTAACAACTTCAAACCAGCCAAAGGAAGCAGCCAGGAAGATACACATGGTTTGGTGCGAAGACCTGAGCTACTTCGAAAGTCCAGAGACATCTAACTTTGAATTTCCACTAGATGAGGCTCATAAATAGTTAAGTTAACCCAAGCCCACTTCACTCATCCCTCGTTCCAATTTCCAGATATCAGCAAAATGGGACATCGATGCTTCAATTGCATGAAGTTCCATCTGTGCGGTTTTATTTTTCTTGCTACTTTTGCGCTGCACTTGGACCGGGGCTCTTCTGCTACCAATGAAACGGACAAACTGTCATTGCTTGCATTTAGAGTTGCAATAACCGAGGATCCGTTCGGGGTGCTGCGCTCATGGAATGACACTGTCCACTTCTGCAAGTGGTATGGTATTGCCTGTAGTCTCCGGCGCCAACGAGTCACTGGGCTGGACCTTCAACACAAGAACCTCTCGGGGTCCATCTCTCCACACATTGGAAACTTGAGTTTCCTTAGGGAATTGAATCTCAGCCACAATAATTTTGGTGGTGAAATCCCTACACAAGCAGGGCAGTTAGGCAGGCTACGTATCTTTTTTGTTGATAATAATACTTTGACGGGTGAAATCCCAAAGAATCTGTCGAGTTGCTCCAGCCTTACTTACCTAAGGTTGGCGGGCAACCAACTTACTGGACGAATTCCCATCGAGCTTGGTTTGCTGTCGAAGCTTCAGTGCCTCGAGGTAAGTTTAAACAATCTAATGGGAAATATTCCTGCATCCTTAGGGAACTTGTCTTCATTAGAACAACTTTATCTTGCTCGAAACAACTTAAGTGGAAGTATTCCCGAAGCTCTAGGAAATTTGATCAGAATAAGAGAGATTGCTT
Organism: Eucalyptus leucophloia subsp. euroa; assembly: GCA_017140325.1. Lineage (NCBI taxonomy): Eukaryota > Viridiplantae > Streptophyta > Magnoliopsida > Myrtales > Myrtaceae > Eucalyptus > Eucalyptus leucophloia. The sequence continues at coordinate 37,239,743 of CM029469.1, forward strand.
TGGGAATAAACTGGCTGTCCGGTTCAATTCCTCGTGCGATCCTGAATTGCTCGTCCCTGGCATTGTTGGACGTGGTTGAAAATCAACTGCAAGGAAGTCTCCCAGAAGACATAGGCTTCAAACTTCCCAACCTCAATTTTTTCGGGATAACCTTTAACCACTTCACCGGACCAATTCCTCCCTCGATATCTAATGCCACAAATCTAGTAGAATTCGAAATTTCGATGAACAATCTTTCAGGGGGCGTGCCTTCTTTGGAAAATCTGCACAAGCTTAAGACGTTTTTAGTTTCCGCCAATCATCTTGGAAGTGGAGGACGCCACGACCTAAGCTTCCTTTGCTCTTTGGGAAATGCCACTGGGTTAGAGATGTTGGGCATAAACGAAAACAATTTCGGTGGGATTATGCCCGATTGCCTCAGTAATTTTTCTACGACCCTCACTGACTTGATAACAGGCGAGAATCCTACTTTTGGGGAGATGCCTAGAGGGATTGGAAACCAGGTGAATTTGGAAAGCCTATATATGAATTCCAACGGGCTTTCGGGTGGCGTCCCCTCCAATATAGGGAACCTTCGAAATCTAGTTGAGCTGAGCTTGGACGATAACAAACTTTCTGGGGTAATCCCATCCTCTCTTGGAAATCTAGAGAAGTTGACTCGAGCACATTTTAGTGGGAACAGCTTTGAGGGAACCATCCTTCAAATTTATCCAAGTGCCAAAACTTAATAGAGCTCGACCTTTCTAATAACAATCTGAGAGGTACAATACCTCTAGTGGTTGTAGGTCTCTCATCATTGTCGATTCTTCTGAACTTGTCACGGAACCACTTGACCGGAGTCCTTCCATTTGAAGTGGGGAATTTAAAACTTTTGACTCACTTGGATGTCTCTCATAATGTGCTGCGTGATGAAATTCCAGCCAGCCTAGGCAATTGTGAAGAATTGTTAGTTTTGAAAATCCAGGATAACTTCTTTCACGGTTCCATTCCCCAATCTATTAGTTCATTAAGAGGTATCGAGGAGCTAGATCTTTCGCATAACAACTTATCGGGTGAAATTCCTAAATTCTTGGAGGCGTTTGACTTCCTGAGAATTTTGAATTTGTCTTATAACGATTTTGAAGGGATGCTACCAATCAAAGGAATCTTTACGAACACGAGCGCCACTTCTGTGATTGGAAATGACAAACTCTGTGGAGGAATGCCCGAATTTCAGCTCCCTAAATGTTCTTTTGGTGCTTCCCAAACAAAGAAGTCTGTCCATAAATTGCAACTCCCCATCTTTATTCTTCTTGGGTTTCTTGGCGTAGCTCTTGTTCTAGCTTCTCTGTATCTTTATCGGCTGAAAGGGAAGAGGAAGGAATCAATTTCCACTTCAAGTTTGAATGTGTCTTATAGAACAATTGTGCGAGCGACATACAATTTCTCCTCAGAAAAATTGATTGGTGTTGGTGGTTTTGGATCTGTTTACAAGGGGATACTTCATGAGAATGGGAACATAGTTGCCATAAAGGTGCTAAATTTACTGCACCGTGGTGCTTTGAAGAGCTTCATAGATGAGTGCGAGGCTTTTAGGAACATCAGACACCGCAATCTTTTAAAGGTACTGACGGTATGCTCAGGTGTTGATTATCAAGGTAATGATTTTAAGGCTTTAGTTTATGAATACAGGGTCAATTGAAGCCTAGAAGATTGGCTGCACCCATATCCTAGGCAAGATGGGGGAAACGGCCATACTAAAAAATTGAATTTTGTTCAGAGGATAAATGTTGCCATTGATGTTGCTTCTGTGTTAGATTATCTTCATCATCAATGCCAAAGACCCATGATTCATTGTGATCTGAAGCCTTCCAATGTCCTCTTGGATGCTGAGATGGTTGGTCATGTTGGCGACTTTGGTTTAGCAAAATTTCTCCTCAGTACCTCCTCTGATGCTTCAGCCAATCAGTTGAGTTCTGCTGGTGTAAGAGGAACAGTTGGGTATGCTGCTCCCGGTATCTCTCTCTCCCTCTCTCTCACGCACGCATGCAAACACACGTGCACAACCCACACATTCCCGCATAATAATTGCTGTGTTGGTATTTATGGACTGCAGAGTATGCAATGGGAAGTGATGTTTCAAGAGAGGGAGATGTCTATAGTTATGGCGTCCTCCTACTAGAGATGTTTACAGGATTGAGCCCAACAAATGAGATGTTCAAGGACAACTATAGTATTCTCAATTTTGTTGCAGAAGCTGTGCCTGAACGAGTCTTGGAGATTACTGATAATATTCTTCTGCAAGAAAGAGAGAGCTGTATGAGCCCCGGTGGTCCTCTGTATGGGCATTGCAAGACAAAAGACATAATTCAAGAGAGTTTGGCGACATTATATGAAATTGGACTTGCTTGCTCCGTTGTGGCGCCTAGAGAACGGGTGAGCATCACCGAAGTAGCAGTTCAGCTGCGTTTGATCAGGAACAAACTCTACGCATCTGGTTTCCATGGATAATCACGACCGGAAAAGAGATGAAATACCTTAGCAACGAGTGACTGTCCGTGCTCTTTTCAGAACTCCAGTGTTATTTATTTCTGCACTTGCCTATTGCTTTCGCTTCCTCTCAATCTTGTGTAAGCAGGCTCATATGTATTTTCAGGTACTACTAATTGCTGTGATATAGGAATGATAAACTTGTGCACTACTAAATGCACAGAAAAATGAGCACACAGTTCCCATGCGAAGGGTCTAGGTATCTGCAAATGTAATTTGAACCTTGAAGTATCTCTTGTTTACAACCAGAATCCCTATTTTCATCATATTAAATCATATATTTCCTTACTCTAGAATGATCCGCATGCAAGTTTAAGTACCAGTGTCATATACTGCATGCAGTTGCGGGGTCGTATACTGCAAGATATGTTCACGGGAAAAAGACCCATCTATTGATTGCCATGGATGTTGGAAACCTTCGGTTGGCGCTCTTCTGGATATGCCCCAAATGGACAAACCCAATAGGTGCTTAATAGATGAACTCACATGCTGAAAGAAGTACCCTGAAGTTGTAGGGTCTGTTTGTCTGATGATGAATTCAGCATCCATATCTTCCCCTTTGAAAAATGTGACTTCATTTGAGATTTCGTACCTTTGCTACGTGAATGCTTCTCACCGTCCAGCGACTTTTTGCACTGAGAGGTCCTCAAGTAGACATGATTCTGTGCATTTAAACAAGCATGCCCGAGCTTGTCTACCTGGTTCAAAACAAAAGGCACATTTTTCATCTTTTCCATCGTTTCTCTCGGGGAGGATGCACGAGACACGGAGACAGCTCAATTGTCCTGTGGCATCACAACTTTGCTAAAAAGTTCCATGGAAAGCCCTTGCTCACTACGAGATAAAAGATAAATAGCAACTATATCTTACCAAACAATGATTATTAAGCAACATCACAAATTTTGTCATCCTAAAATCTCTCATATATTCCAAATCTAAATTAATCTCCCTTATCCTGTGAGAATTTAAGTCAATCTCCTAAAGCAATTTAAATTTCAGTAGCTTTTTCCCTTTATTAAAACACTTTTTTTTCCCATTTTTACCTCTCGTGCGAATGCCATTTTTGCTAGTTTCTGGAATCCGACGTGTGATTATACTGGATTTTTTGCTCATGTTGAATCACACTGATTTTCAAATAATGTCGGTACTTTTGGAAATGTTTTTTTATTTTTTATTTTCAGAAATGAGCATATTATGTATTACTTGTTGCGAAATCTTTCACTCACGAGGATCACAACTTTTTAAAATTGCGCTTGAAATTTGTAGATATAATTGTTAGGCTAACCAGCAGCATAACAAAATCTGTATACGTTGACTGTATGATGATTAACATATATACTAGACAATATTTAACTAGCCAAATTTTTTCACGAGTCAATCATTCCACCCTCAATATTTTAATCAATTCACACATTGGCATTGGACCTAATAAAATACTTGTAAAAATAGGAGCCCAACTACTATTAGCACGACAGATTTACTGTGTGCTGTTATTTAAGCGTCTTTTCCTCTTATCTTTTCTAGGGGTGTGTTGTTATTTAAGCGTCTTTTCCTCTTATCTTTTGAAAGATGAGAGGAAAAGACGTTTAAATAACACCACACGGTAAATCTGTCGTACTAATAGTAGTTGGGTTCCTATTTTTACAAGTATCTTATTAGGTCCAATGCCAATGTGCGAATTGATTAAACTATTGACGGTGGAATGATTGACTCGTGAAAAATTTGGCTAGTTAAATATTGTCATATATGTTAATCATCGTACAATCAACGTGTACAGATTTTGTTGTGCTGATGGTGAGCCTAATAATTATATCTACAAATTTCAAGCGCAATTTAAAAAAGTTGTGATCCTCACGATCGAAAGATTTCCCAACAAGTAATACATAGTATGCTCATTTCTGAAAATCAAAAAAAGCATTTCCAAAAGTTCCAACACAATTTGAAAATCAGTGTGATTCAATATGAGCAAAAAATCCAGTATAATAACATGTCGGATTCCAGAAATTAGCAAAAAGGGCATAGGCACGAGAGGTAAAAATGGGGAAAAAAAGTGTTTTAATAAAGGGAAAAAACTAATGAAATTTGAATTGCTTTAGGAAATTGATTTAAATTCTTACAGGAGATTAATTTAGATTTGGAATATATGAGAGATTTTAGTACGACAAAAATTGTGATGTTGCCTAATAATCATTGTTTGGTAAGGTATAGTTGCTATTTATCTTTTATCTTGTAGCAAGCATGGGCTTTCCATGGAACTTTTTAGCAAAGTTGTGATGCCACAGGACAATTGAGCTGTCTCGTGCATCCTCCCCGAGAGAAAAGATGGAGAAGACGGAAAATGCGCCTTTTGTTTTGAACCAGGTAGACAAGCTCGGGCATGCTTGTTTAAATGCACAGAATCATGTCTACTTGAGGACCTCTCAGTGCAAAAAGTCGCTGGATGGTGAGAAGCATTTATATAGCAAAGGTCCGAAATCTCAAATGAAGTCACATTTTTCAAGGGGGAAGATATGGATGCTGAATTCATCATCAGACAAACAGGCCCTACAACTTCAGGGTACTTCTTTCAGCATGTGAGTTCATCTATTAAGCACCTATTGGAATTGTCCATTTGGGGGCATATCCAGAAGAGCGCCAACCGAAGGTTTCCAACATCCATGACAATCAGTATGTGGGTCTTTTTCCCGTGAACATATCTTGCAGGATACGACCCTACAAATGCATGCAGTATACAACACTGGTACTTAAACTTGCATGCGGATCATTCTTGAGTAAGGAAATATATGATTTAATATGACGGAAATAGGAATTCTGGTTGTAAACAAGAGATACTTCAAGGTTCAAATTGCATCTGCAGATACCTAGACCCTTCGCATGGGAACTGTGTACTCATTTTTCTGTGCATTTAGTAGTGCACAAGTTTATCATTCCTATATCACAGCAATCAGTAGTACCTGAAAATACATATGAGCCTGCTTACACAAGATTGAGAGGAAGCGAAAGCAATAGGTAAGTGCAGAAATAAATAACAGTGGACTTCTGAAAAGAGCACGGGCAGTCAGTCGTTGCTAAGGTATTTCATCTCTTTTCCGGTCGTGATTATCCATGGAAACCAGATGCGTAGAGTTTGTTCCTGATCAAACGCAGCTGAACTGCTACTTCGGTGATGCTCACCCGTTCTCTAGGCGCCACAACGGAGCAAGCAAGTCCAATTTCATATAATGTCGCCAAACTCTCTTGAATTATGTCTTTTGTCTTGCAATGCCCATACAGAGGACCACCGGGGCTCATACAGCTCTCTCTTTCTTGCAGAAGAATATCATCAGTAATCTCCAAGACTCGTTCAGGCACAGCTTCTGCAACAAAATTGCGAATACTATAGTTGTCCTTGAACATCTCGTTTGTTGGGCTCAATCCTATGAACATCTCTAGTAGGAGGATGCCATAACTATAGACATCTCCTTCTCTTGAAACATCACTTCCCATTGCATACTCTGCAGTCCATAAATATCGACACAGCAATTATTATGCGGGAATGTGTGGGCTGTGCACGTGTGTTTGCATGCGCGCATGAGAGAGAGAGAGAGAGAGAGAGAGAGAGAGAGAGATACCAGGAGCAGCATACCCAATTGTTCCTCTTACACCAGCAGAACTCATCTGATTGGCTGAAGCATCAGAGGAGGTATTGAGGAGAAATTTTGCTAAACCAAAGTCGCCAACATGTCCAACCATCTCAGCATCCAAGAGGACATTGGAAGGCTTTAGATCACAATGAACCATGGGTCTTTGGCATTGGTGATGAAGATAATCTAACGCAGAAGCAACATCAATAGCAACATTTATCCTCTGAACAAAATTCAATTTTTTAGTATAGCCGTTTCCCCATCTTGCCTGTGCAGCCAATCTTCTAGACTTCCATTGACCATGTATTCATAAACTAAAGCCTTAAAATCATTACCCTGATAATCAATACTTGAGCATACCGTCAATACCTTTAAAAGATTGCGGTGTCTGATGTTCCTAAAAGCCTCACACTCGTCTATGAAGCTCTTCAAAGCGCTGTGGTGCAGTAAATTCAGCACCTTTATGGCAACTATGTTCCCATTCTCATGAAGTATCCCCTTGTAAACAGATCCAAAACCACCAACACCAATCAATTTTTCTGAAGAGAAATTGTCTGTCGCTTGCACAATTGTTCTATAAGACACATTCAAACTTGAAGTGGAAATTGATTCCTTCCTCTTCCTTTTCAGCCGATAAAGATATAGAGAAGCTAGAACAAGAGCTACGCCAAGAAACCCAAAAAAAATAAAGATGGGGAGTTGCAATTTACGAACAAACTTCTTTGTTTGGGAAGCACCAAAAGAACATTTAGGGAGCTGAAATTCGGGCATTCCTCCACAGAGCTTGTCATTTCCGATCACAAAAGGGGCGCTCATGTTCTTAAAGATTCCTTCCATTGGTAGCATCCCTTCAAAATCGTTATAAGACAAATTCAAAATTCTCAGGAAGTGGAACGCCTCCAAGAATTTAGGAATTTCACCCGGTAAGTTGTTATGCGAAAGATCTAGTTCCTCAATGCCTCTTAATGAACTAATAGATTGGGGAATGGAACCATGAAAGAAGTTATCCTGCATTTTCAAAACTAACAATCCTTCACAATTGCCTAGGCTGACTGGAATTTCGTCACGCAACGCATTACCAGAGACATCTAAGGAAGCCAAAAGCATTAAATTCCCCACTTCAAATGGAAGGACTCCGGTCAAGTGGTTCTGAGACAAATTCAGAATAATCGACAATGATGAGAGACCTATAACCTCTGGAGGTATTGTACCACTCAGGTTGTTATCAGAAAGACCGAGGGCTAATAAGTTGTGGCACTTGGACAAATTTGAAGGGATGCTTCCCTCAAAGCTATTCCCAAAAAGAGCTAATTTAATCAACTTCTCTAGATTTCCAATAGAGGATGGGATTACCCCAGAAAGTTTGTTATTGTCCAATCTCAGCTCAACTAGATTTCGAAGGTTCCCTATATTGGAGGGGACGCCACCGGAAAGCCCGTTGGAATGCATAAATAGTCTTCTCAAATTCACCAGGTTTCCAATCCCTCTAGGCATCTCCCCAAAAGTAGGATTCTCCCCTGTTCTCAACTCAGTGAGGTTCGTCGAAAAATTACTGAGGCAATCGGGCATAATCCCACCGAAACTGTTGATGCTTATGTCCAACATCTTCAACCCAGTGGCATTCGTCAAAGAGCAAAGGAAGCTTAAGTCGTGGCGTTCTCCACTTCCAAGATAACTGGACCAACATAAAAGCCACTGAAGCTTGTGCAGATTTTCCAAAGAAGGCACACCCCCTGAAAGGTTGTTTATCGCAGTTTCAAGGTCTACTAGATTCGTGGCATTAGATATCGAGGGAGGAATCGGTCCAGAGAACTGGTTAGAGGATATCCAGAAAATTTCGAGGTTGGGAAGTGTGAAGCCTATGTCTGCTGGGAGACTTCCTTGCAGTTGATTTGCCGTCACGTCCAACACCGCCAGGGATGTGCAATTCAGGATCGCACGAGGAATTGAACCGGACAGCCAGTTTCCTCCCAAACCAATCTCTCTTATTCTCATCAAATCTCCTAGAACTTCGGGAATACTTCCACTTAAGTTGTTGAGAGGAAGATAAAGTCGTTCTAACGAAGACAAGTTCCCTAAGGTAGCAGAAATATTTCCCATTAGATTGTTTGCAGTTACCTGGAGCATCCGAAGCTTCGACAGCAAACCAAGCTCGATGGGAATTCGTCTAGTAAGTTGGTTGCCCCCCAACCCAAGCAAAGTAAGGCTGGAGCAACTCGACAGATTCTTTGGGATTTCACCCGCCAAAGAATTATTATCAACCAAAAACATACGTAGCCTGCCTAACTGCCCTGCTTGTGTAGGGATTTCACCAACAAAATTATTGTCCCTGAGATTCAATTTCCTTAGGAAACTCAAGTTTCCAATGTGTGGAGAGATGGACCCCGAGAGGTTCTTGGATCGAAGGTCCAGCCCAGTGACTCGTTGGCGCCGGAGACTACACGCGACACCATACCACTGGCAGAAGTGGACAGTGTCATTCCACGAGCGCAGCACCCCGAACGGATACTCGGTTATTGCAACTCTAAATGCAAGCAATGACAGTTTGTCCGTTTCATTGGTAGCAGAAGAGGCCCGGTCCAAGTGCAGCCCAAAAGTAGCAAGAAAAATGAAACAGCACAGATGGAACTCCATGCAATTGAAGCATTGATGTCCCATTTTGCTGATATCTGGAAATCGGAACGAGGGATGAGTGAAGTGGGTTTGGGTTAACTTAGCTACCTTTCAGCCTTTTATAGTGGAAATTCAAAGATAGATGTCTCTGGACTTTCGAAGCAGCTCTTACGGGTCTTCGCACCAAACCATGTGTATCTTCCTGGTTGCTTCATTTGGCAGGTTTGAAGTTGTTAATGTACGGTAAGGCCCAGGGGAGACGAAAGTGCGTGACAAGGTCCTATTTCAATACTCTACCCTCATTTTTTAAGCCGGAGTTTTCCCCTCTATTTTCCTACTAAGAGGCCGTAAGATAATATTTGGTGCTCATTAATGCGACACTCGTACATCTAATCTAGGTAGGAATTTGGGTAATTTTCCCTCATAAGAAATATTACTTATGCTTCGAAACTTGTATATTTATTTATGACATGCTAAAAAGAGAATAGAGTTTCAATTTGCGATGTTCTTTAACGTGCATTGAAAATTCTTTTTTCTATCTTTGGACTGTTATTATGTATTTTCGGGTCACTTGTTATCATGCATAAATCTGACTCATTTTTAGTAATTATAGAAAGAGAAATATGATTGGATGATAGTCTTTAATATATTATGAGAATAACAGTTTGTTTTGGACAAAAAGAAAATTAAATAACAAATAATTATAGATTTTTTTAGGATCCACTCCAAAAATTCATGAATTCACAACAAGCTATTATTCTTATAAAGTTATAATCACCCAAAAACTGTTATGTTAGCAAAGTCATTATACATATTATTTTCAAAGTTAAAAAAATAAAAAATAAAATTAAACTTGATTATTCCTTCTCTAAGCTGGACTCCTCATATGATTATATAAATATATATATATATATATAATTAAATTAGGCTTTATAAATAAACAACTAAATAATTTGGGAATAAACAAAACTTTTGACCTTCCCCGATACTTTCTCTAATACTACTCATAATAAAATTATTATTGCACATGCTTACCACACCCAAACCGTTCGTCTTACACGGGGTTTCTCCATTAATTAACATTTACTATCGTTGAATACAATTGACCAAATAAAAGTCTATGACGTGGAACTCTACCCAGAGTGTTTCTAACCGTAGAGTGTTTCTAACCGAATGAATATACCAAAGATTAAAAAGGAAAACTATAGAAACTTGACTCGAACCTCTAGCTTAGGCTTTAATTGTCAAAGATAATGGCAGTCTGGTAGACAGTCTAATATCAGTTTACTACTTCTCATTAATGAGGTCAATTAATTATAGTATCAGATATACTTAGATTCGTGTTTATTTTTGCATTTGCCATATTTAACGGTGAATTTGAATTAATAGATTTGATTAAACTTGTGTTTCGCATTTTTCATTGAACACAAAAAGTGGCGATTTGGCCTGCAATATGAAAAGCTCATATGAATAACAATATTCTGATATAATATAGTATTATCTCAGCATATGCGACATCTCGGCATAGAATCGAAAGCCGATCTTGTGACTTATGGTTCAAAACATCGGTATCGAGAACCTGAATTGGCCGGTTCTCATCTCTGGAACCAGTCTAATTTTTGTTTTGTTAGAAAAAAATTAAAATTTTATTATAAAATAGTAACATCGCACCATTTCACTACAAAATCAAATGCTGGTCAAGTGATTATATTGGTATTTGTTCATGTTGAAGACCATGGTTCGATTCTCCATGTGTGCAAAAGTGTTTATTATTTAAAAGACCAGTTCCAAATTGGTTCAATCCAGGAACCACTGAATCTGGCACTTGAATCAACCCGGTTCCCAAGTTGAGTCAAACCCAGTGCTCACCCGTACTTCTATTACTTAAATCAAAGAAAAATCTCAAAAAAAAAAAAAAAAGAAAGAAAGAAAAATACAAAAGTAGTGAAAAAGGTGAATTTTAGACTCGGACATTCTGCGAAATACTTACGGCAAACATTAATAGCTGTGAAGATGACCAATTTTCTCCACTTGGGGTCCCTTTGCTGACAATAGGCGCATGGTAATGAGTACTCAAAAAACTAATGCCAAGAGAATGTTTCATGATAACCCACCAAGTCCCATTACCGACAATTGGCGCATGGTGATGAGTACTCAAAAGACTAATGCTAAGAGAACATCTCATGATAACCCACTAAGTCCCATTGCCGACAATTGGCGCATGGTAACGAGTACTCAAAAGACTAATGCTAAGAGAATGTCTCGTGATAACCCACTAAGTCCCATTGCTGACAATAGGTGCATGATAATGAGTACTCAAAAGACTAATGCCAAGAGAACGTCTCGTAACCCCCAAAGGACAGAAGGTTCTTTTAACATATCTCCGTTCTCGTCGAGTGAGAAGCCGTTTAAGACCCTTGCCGTATTATATGCTCGTAACCCTTGTCGTGCTACTTCCATGCTCGCTGGCGGCTCCATTTCTAGATAGAGACCGCATGAGCTCAAACCCAATTTCCAACCAAAACAGCCCATCGTTCAGCAAAAGGTCGCGTCCTCCATAATTCATTCCTGTCTTTCCAAGCCGGAGCACCCCTATCAACGAACCCTCGTGCCCCTTTTCTCCACGGAATATCTACGTCTCCAATAAATTCTCATTTGGTTTGAATAGCCGTTGGCAATTAAATTGGAATTCGATATACAAGTTTGTTGGAAGTAGCACGACTATTACTTAAAATTCTTATAAAATTTGAAAAAGTCATTGAAATGCAGAGATATTCAAAATTATGTCAGTGCATATAAAAATAACCAATCAAGTAAGAGCACAACATATGAATAGAGGTGTCAAAAGTGGTTTATGACCCGCTTCTTAACTCATATACAATTAACTAAGCTGTTATGGGGGTTAAATAAAATTTGCAAAATGGGTTGATATGAGTCTACAAAAAGCTAAGCCCATCTAAATAGGTTTTAATGGGTTTGCACCATACCCATATTAGGCCCAGTGCAAGGTCGCGCACAACTTGATTAAGACTGCTTAGGCTGGAGAGGGAGGGCTTAAATTGGAGTGGCTCGTTTTTCAACCGAGTCAATGAGGTGAGGTGAGGTGAGGTGAGGTGAGGTGGCTTGGTATGGTTCATGTGTTTTTATTATATTACGCTTTTCTTTTTTTCCCTTTTAATCTCATTTAAGTGTGCGTCAATTTCGCAGAAAACTCAATAAAAAAGGAAAATACTTTTTGAAAAAGTATTTTCAAAAAACATGATTAGTTTTCTTTTATTTGTTGATATATGGTTGAAAATGTTTTTTGATATTTAAACCTCATTAGAAAATGATTTCAATCTTAGGCAAAAAAAAAAATCAACTTTTTATATTATATATATTTTTATCTTTTTTAAAATTGAATTTTTAGTTATTTTTATTTTTTTCTTTTCTTTTTTTAAAAATGATAATTTTTCCTTTCCTTTTCTTTTTTCCCTTTTCCTCTGCCATGGCCGGCCGGCGATGGCCATAGGCAAGCTTCATTGAGCCACGAGCTCGCTAGCCTCGACAGAGCTTGAGCTCACTTGGATTTAGCAAGCTTGCTAGGATCGGTGAGCTGTGAGCTCGTCGACTTGCATCATGTTTGGTTGCTGGGCTGCCAACTATTGTTGAGGCATGCGACTGGCAAAGGAACAAGGATCAGGAAAAGAAAGAAAAGAGAAAGAAAAAAAAAAGACAAAAGAAATGAAAAAAGAAAAATTTTGATTTAAAAAATAATTAAAAATTCAAATAAAAAAATATTTTTATAAGGATAAACGTCTAATTTATAAAGGACCTTAAGAATAGAAAAAAATTTTGAAAAATATTTTCTGGATATTTCAAAAGAGAAATCATTTCTCTGAAATTAAGTTTTTGTAGGAAAACTTTTTTCGTTGACTCATTTTTCTAAGCGAATCTAACGTTAGAAAATAAGGAAAACATTTTTAGCAAAACAAATAGACCCTGAACTATAGTTTGATTATTTACGGCATAATGACAATTACCAAGAAGAAGAAGTAATGCGATTCACCATTGGAGTGGCGTGGGGCTACATCTGTACCTTTCCAAAGCAATTCTATTTGCATTTTGACTTCGAAGGAACAAACTTAATTGACTTTGCGAATAAGTTTCCAACCAAATCACGGCGCTTACGATCGCGCATCAGTAGAAACTAATATCATATCAATTACATTTTCAAACATTCCAATTATATTCATTATTCCATAAACAGTTAGAAAAAGAACAAAATTTGTTATTCATTCATCTATTATCGAACAACTTTCTATTTTTAATTTCAGCATTTAAGGAATTTAGCAATTAATGATCAATACTTAAATATTCAATATTTATTTTACAGTTTGATATCAACAATTGTTATTGACATTGAGAATTTACCAAATACAATGATTGAAGTGTATGTTTTAAGAAAAGCCCCAAGACACCTCTCTCTCTCTCTCTCTCTCTCTCTCTCTCTTCTGAGTTTGAGCTCATAGCCTTATGGCATGCATAATAACCATTATGTTTATATATTTTTCTGTTTCACGAAATATGTTTAGAATAGAAATTTGTTTGACAATGTAATTTCATTTTTCTGTTTCTAGGACAAATTTCTAATCCAACAATAGATTTGGACCTGATTATATTTTTCTATTTCTGGAACAAAAATGAGAAATGAAAACTTTTTTCATTGATCATTTTCATTATCGCCCGCTACCCACTTGCCTCTCATGGGATGCCAAAAGCCCACTGTTGATGGCCGAATGTCGGTTGATGGTTATTGGATGCTAGCCGTCGGTCGCTGCACGCCCGTCGCCGGTGGTCGGTCGTCGGATGCCTGCTGTCAATGGTCGACTGTTGCCTCCTCGGCTGTCGAATGTCGCCTGCTCACCTCTTGCCGCTGATTGTTGGACGCTTGTTGCCCACGTCCTAGCGTTGATTGCTGGATGGAAGCCGTCGGACACCGTATGCCTCCTACCATCGCTCGAGAGAGAGAAGTTTTGTGTCATTATTAAACGAATTTCTATTTTAGGAATAGAAATTTTATAAAGTTATTAGATGCGTATTTTTGCTTAGAAATTTGATTGGGGAATCGAAATAGAAAAATCAATTTCTAGCTAGAAATTGATTTTTAGAACATAAGGATTATCTCGGTTGCCTTTAGTGGTCCAACGCACAAAAGTCGAGATTACGGCTGCTAATGGCAGCCCTAATCGTGATTTGAGGTTGCAGCCTGCCACCAGCAATGGCGGCATGGTGACTCTGTTGCTGGTAGCGACACATGGCACAGCTTGATCAAAATGGAAACAAAAAATGGGAAAGAAGAGGAAGACGAAACAGGCGAAACAAATCTAGACCATCCAATGTCTCTTGAAGTGTGAACTTCTTGGAGAGTAAATTTAAAATTGTTCGACCAAAAAATTAAGATTGAATTCCTCTCCTAATTTCAAAGGATCTCAATCCTAAATTTCGTGGTTTAGCAATGGACAACCGGCTCGTTTATAGAAAAAAAGAAACCACCTCATCATCAAGCTCCATCAAAAGTAAAACTACTATAGTGCATGTTGATTTCGAAAGGATATGCAAAGCTCGAGCATCTCGCTAGTTTTTATAAACTAGTCTATAATAATTTGCCAATCTGGGTCTTTGATCAATTATTCTCGAATAGCAGCTGCTCCCGAGCCCGTTGAAGATTCTGCCCAAGCCCGTAGAAGATTATGACCGCTCAACCTTAGAACGAAGCATGCCGGTTCAGTAGGTTCGATGCGTGTTTTAGTGATATGTACTGTCACACCCCCAACTTTACAAGTACAAGGATAATGACATGTCATCCTTCCATCAGAAAGACATAGTTTCAAATGTATTTATCATCAATTTGTTATCGAAATATACATCGACATATCTAATAAAAGACTCATACATCAAAAGAATGTGTATATCTCCATCTGACAACTAAACTTCGACATATCTAATAAAAGACTCATACATCAAAAGAATGTGTATATCTCCATTTGACAACTAAACTTTGAAGTTCACATAAATAATTCATACCTTAAAATCCCACTATCAGAATGTCCTTTTGATAATGTAAATGCTCTCATGTTATTTGTGACTAGCTGAAGAACATAAAAAGCAAATAAGATAAATAGAATGAGCAACCATAAACTAGTAAGCAATACATCTCTTCTAAGAATGTGACTATTCATTGTGCATATTTATAAACCGATACATAATTTATGAATCCCAAATTCAGTATATAATAGATGTAAAATATCAAGAGTGGATGATATATCTTCAACAAAACTTTTTATGTATAAGATCGATAACAAATCAACTACCAATGGCCTATTCCGTTGATTAATGTCAATCAAATTAATGTTATTAGTCTATTCTAACGACAAATCTAACGCTTAGTATCTAACTATGGTCACGCTTAACGCCTGTGACAAGGGCAATCAAGTTTCTTCCTTTGGCTAGGTATTCATTTATATCAACTAATGGTTCATCTCATAATTGACACCTTAATAACAGTATCTAATCATGACAACATGAGCATAATTCATCCACCTCAATCGTCAATAACCCAAAACCGAAACCAAAAACCCTATCAAAACTCTAGTTTATTAACCAAAATATATAACTTTTACTATTCGGGCTCAGCTTGTTATGTGGAAAATAAATTCTTTGGATTTTCTGACGTTTGGTTCACGGAAAATAAGTAAGTCAAGGAATACATTTTCCATAAATGGAAAAAACATCTTTAAAAATGAGAAAAGTGATTGCCTTTTTGTTGAAAAGAGGAAATATTTATCGTTCTTCTTTCTTTCATTAGTCAATTTAATTATTTATTATTTCCTTTTTTCTTTTTTTAGATTCGATTTTGTAATTATACTTTTTCTTTTCTTTTTTCTTTTTTTTTTTTTCTTTTTATTGGGCCGGTCGCCACTGCGGTGAAGGTTGGTGACTGGCCATAAGTGAGCTCGAGTGTGCCAGAGGGTGAGAGGCTCAAGCCTAACTAGATTGGCGACACTTAGGTGTGGCCAAAGGCTAGTGAGCTTGTCCTTCAACTCGTTGGCCATTGCTGTGGTTGGTGATTGGCTAAGGAAAAGAAAAAAAAAAAAAGAAGAAAAAAGAAATGAAAAGAAAAAAATTATTTTTTAAAAAGGAAAAAATAGATCAAAGGGAGTATACGGAGGAAAATCAAATTAGATACCAAATAGCGGAAATATTTTCCACTTCATTTTCAAGATTCAACCAAACACTAGAAAATGTTATTATTTTCCTTGAAAATGGCTTCCTCGATTTTTTTTTTTTTGCAGAAATAATATATTTTCCATGAAAGGAACGGAATCTCAATATATATTGAAATTCCTTTCATAAAGCATATTCATAAATCATTAAATTTTCATGATTTTTTCATAAAAGGTTTTACAAACTATTTACAAGCAATTAACTCAAATTGTAATAAAAAGCAATCTTGCATTTCATATAGACAACTTTAGTAAATGCTAGGTCCAGTTGTATGCAACAAAAAAAGTCATTTCTTAACTCATAATATGAGTGTACAAATGCAAAGAAGAGATAGTATCACTCACCTGAGAAAATTGAAAACTATCTTACAATAATTACTCGAGTTGACACATTCATATACTTATTAGCTAATCAAAAAATGATTTCAAAATTTGAGCGATACACTACTCTAAGATTGAATTGACTAAACTATACTTATTCATCTATAAAATGACTTCTACGCACTAACAAAGGAGCTCATTTATAGTAAACATTCATTTTTGTCTATTACGCATAACTCACACGTTATGATCAAACCATACTTTTGAATCAATTTTCATCAAACCCTATGGCTCTACAATTTCCCAAACTATCATTTCCATGTAAACTCACAGATTAACAACTCATTATTTGAACTTCACAGTTCAAAATTAACCCAACTTCGAATTTATGACTTGAATACTTACCAGATGTTGCAAAGCAAAGTTAATTGGACTTGTCGGACGTCCTAAACTGTATATGCAGAAATTTCTCTCCATTTTCTTCTTTTTCTCTTGTCCTTGTTTTGTCGCTCAATGGTGTTTGAAGACGTTCAAGGCGAATGGAGGGTGGGTTACAAGAGCTGAGGTCAAACTTCAAGGGCTTGGGCTTTCAATATAACATTTGGCCCAATATATATTACATGTACCAAATCCGAACAGTATCCAGAGGGGAAGAATATCCCGTTTTCATCTTCCTTGCATGCGCATGAAATATCAAACTAGAATGACAAAGAAGATGACCAGTTCAGAACAAAACAACAAAAATATCTCTCCTCTTTGGAAGCTTGTTTTCAGATATTTCGACACTTTGCAGATATTGGAATTGTGAGGTTACCATTGAACTCACCTCCACTCTTATATTCTCGTACATAGAAAAGTATAGTTTTCTCTTCGCAGAAGGGGGAAAAATCAGCTTTTAGAAATAAATCTTGCTGAGTTCTGTGACAATTTTGGACTTCAGCTCGGAGGACACTGGCGACATGGCGTCCGCTTCGCCATCCTCAATGACACTTCAGAACATGAGCGCCCAGAAATCAACGATTATCCCCTCCTTCCCCACGAAACCGTTAGCGACGAACCTTGGAGTAATATTTATGTGCCCTTCAATAAGGAGTACAGGACTTAGATCGTTGAGGGTTGCAAAGTACGATGAAGTTGTGGTCGATGAGGAAATTGACCAAACCATGTGTATCCTCTTTCAATACTCTACCCTCATTTTTGGAGCCAGAATTTTAACCCCCATTTTCCTACTAAGAGGCCATAAGATAATATTTGGTGCTCATAAGTGCGACACTAGTAAATCTAATCTAATCTAATCTAATCTAATCTAATCTAATCTAATCTAGGTAGGCCTTCGGGTGATTTTCCCTGATAAGAAATATTACTTTTGCTTTGAAACTTGTATATTTATTTATAACATGCTAAAAAGAGAATAGAGTTTTAATTTGCAATGTTCTTTAACGTGCATTGAAAATTCTTTTTCCTATCTTTGGATTGTTATCATGTACTTTTGGGTCACTTGTTACCGTGCATAAATCTGACTCATTTTCAGTAATTATACATAGAGAAATATCATTGGATGATGGTCTTTAATTAATTGTGAGAGTAATAGTCTTTTTGGACCATAACAAAAATCAAACAACAAATAATTATAAATTATTGTGGGATTCACTTTTTGAAGAATTTGTAACTCACAACAAGTTGTTATTCTTATCGTTGCCCAAAGACTGTTATGTTAGCAAAGTTCTTATACATATTATTTTTTGGAGTTAAAAAAAATGAAAAAGATAATTAAACTTGATTATTCCTTCTCTAAGCTAGACTCCTCCTATGAATATGCATATATTATATTAGGCTTTATCTTATAAATAAACAACTAAATAATTTGGGAAAAAAGCAAAACCTTCCCGGATACTTTCTCTAATACTACTCATAATCAAATTATTATTATTATTATTGCACATACTTACCACACCGAAACCGTTCACCTTACACAGGTTTCTCCATTAATTAACATTTACCATCGTTGAATACAATTGACCAAATAAAGGTCTATTACGTGGAAGTCTACCCAAAGTGTTTCTAACCGAACGAATATACCAGAGATTAAAAAGAAAAACTATAGAAACTTGGCTTCGGTCTCTGGCTTAGGCTTTAATTGTCGAAGATAATGGTAGTCTGGTAGATAGGCTAATATAAGTTTACTTCTTTCCATTAATGAGGTTAATTAATTATATTATTAGATATACTTAGATTCATGTTTATTTTTTCATTGTTGTAGTTAACGGTGAATTGGAATTAATTAATTTGATTAAGCTTGTGTTTCACATTTTTCATTGAACACAAAAAGTGGCGATTTGGCCTGTAATACGAAAAGCTCATATGAATAATATAGTATTATCTCAGCATATGTGACATCTTGGCATAGAACTGGAAGTCGACCCTGTGACTTATGATTCCAAACATTGGTATCGAGAACCTGAACTGGTTGATTCTAGTATCTAGAACTAGTCTAATTTTTGTTTTGTTGAAAAAAAATCAAATTTTTATCATAAAATATTAACATTGCTCCATTTCACTAAAAAATCAAATATTGGTCAAGTGATTATGTTGATATTTCTTCATGTTGAAGACCATGGTTCGATTCTCCATGTGTGCAAAAGTGTTTATTATTTAAAAGACCGATTCCAAACTAGTTCAATCTGGGAACCACCGGTTTTGGCCTTTGAACCAGATGGTTTGGTCCGGTTCCTAGGTTGAGTCAGACCCAGTGCTCAACCATACCTCTATTACTTAAATCAAAGAAAAATTTCAAAACAAAGAAAAAGAAAATACAAAAGTAGTGTAAAAGGTGAGTTTTAGACTCGGACATTCGGTG
The DNA here is from genome assembly GCA_017140325.1 of Eucalyptus leucophloia subsp. euroa. NCBI lineage: Eukaryota > Viridiplantae > Streptophyta > Magnoliopsida > Myrtales > Myrtaceae > Eucalyptus > Eucalyptus leucophloia. The sequence goes on from CM029469.1 coordinate 37,258,951, forward strand.
AAATACTCACAGCAAACGTTAATTACTGTGAAGATGACTAATTTTCTCAACTCGGGGTCCCATTGCCGACAATAGGCATATGGTAATGAGTACTCAAAAGACAATTGCCCAGAGAACATCTCATGATAACCCCTAAACGACAGAAGGTTCTTTTAACATATCTTCATACTCAAGGTCCACACGTCCATTCGAGTGTGAAGCCGTAGAAGACCCTTGGCATGTTTCAAAAGGAGAAGACCCTTGGCGTGTTACAAAAAGAGAAGACCCTTGCCGTGTTACAAAAGTAGAAGACCCTTGCTGTCATACATAATCTTCCATGCTCACCGGTGGCTCCATTTATAGATAGGGACCGCATGAGCTCAAACCTAAATTCCAGCCAAAACAGCCCATCGTTCAGCAAAAGGTCGCGTCCTTCATTGTTCATTCCTCTCTTTCCAAGTCAGAGCACCCCTCCTCGGGCCCCTTTTTTCCACGGAATGTCTACGTCTCCAATAAATTCTCATTTGGTTTGAATTTTCAAATATGCCGTTGGCAATTAAATTGGAATTCGATATCCAAGTTTGTTGGAAGTAGCACAGCTATTACTTAAGATTCTTATAAAATTTGAAAAAGTCACTGAAACACAGAGATATTCAAAATTATGTCAGTGCATATAAAAATAACCAATTAAGTAAGAGGCACAACATATGAATAGAGCTGTCAAAAGTGGCTTATGACCCGCTTCTTAACTCATATACAATCAACTAAGCTGTTATGTGGGTTAAATAAAATTTGCAAAATGGGTTGATATGAGTCTACAAAAAGCTAAGCCCATCTAAATAGGTTTTGATGGGTTTGGACCATACCCTTATTAGACCCAGCTACAAGGTCGCGCGCAACTTGATTAAGACTGCTTAGGGTGGAGAAGGAGGGCTTAAATTGGAGTGGCTCGTTTTTCAATCGAGTCAATGAGGTGAGGTGAGGTGGCTTGGTATAGTTCATATGTTTTTATTATATTTCAACGATTGAGGTCGACTTAAGGCATGCTTTTCTTTTCCTTTTTTTTAGTTCTTTTCTTTTTTCCCTTTTAAACTCATTTAAGTGTGCGTCAATTCCGCAGAAAACTCAATAAAAAAGGAAAATACTTTTTAAAAAAGTATTTTCAAAAAACATGATTAGTTTTCTTTTATTTGGTGATATACGGTCGAAAATGTTTTCTCGATAGTCAAACCTCATGAAAAAATGATTTCAATTTCAGGCAAAAAAATCGACTTCTTAAATTATTTTTATTTTTTAAAAATTGAATTTTAGTTATTTTTTATTTTTTTAAATATATATATATATATATATATATATATAGATATATTTTTTTTTCCCTCTTCCTCTTCCATGATTGGTCAGTAATTGCCATAGGTAAGCTTCATTGAGCTGCGAGCTCGCTAGCCTCGATGGAGCTTAAGCTCACCTGGATCTAGCGAGCTCGCAACAACCAGGTGAGTTGTGAGCTTGTCAACTTGTGTCATGTTTGGTCACTAGGTTGCCAACTATTGTTGAGGCATGTGGTTGGCAAAGGAACAAGGATCATGAAAAGAAAGAAAATAGAAAAGAAGAAAAAGAAAAATAAAAAGAAAAAGAAAAGAAAAGAAAATTTTGATTTTAAAAAATAAAAATAGTTACAAATTCAATTTAAAACAAATATTTTTATAAGAACAAACGTCTAATTAATTAAGGACCCTAAGAATAGAAAAAAATTTTGAACATCATTTTCCAGTTATTTCAAAGGAGAAATCATTTCCTTGAAATTAAGTTTTTGTAGGAAATTTTTTTTCGTTGACTCATTTTCCTAAGCAAACCTAACATTAGAAAATAAGGAAAACATTTTTAGCAAAAAAAATAGACCCTAAATTATGGTTTGATTATTTACGGCATAATGACAATTACCAAGAAGAAAAGAAGTAATGCGATTCACCATTGGAGTGGCATGGGGCAACATCTGTACCTTTCCAAAGCAATTCTATATGCATTTTGACTTCGAAGGAACAAACTTATTGACTTTGCGAATGAGTTTCCAACCAAATCACGACGCTTATGATCGCGCATCAGTAGAAACTAATACCATATCGATTACATTTTCAAACATTCCAATTAGGGAAAATGTCACAAATGGTCCCTATACTATTACCTAATGTGCATTTGGTCCGAAACTTTCGATCGGCTCAATTTGATCCCTAAACTATTGATAAATATCCGATTTGGTCCCCGAACTTTTAATTGGCTCAATTTGGTCCCTAAACTATTTGATAAATGTCGATTTGGTCCCGAACTTTCGATCGCTCAATTTGGTCCATAAATTATTGATAAATATTCGATTTAGTCTTTAGTTACTGTTTTTCCTTTTTTATTTTTTAAATAATTTTTTAATTTTTTAATTTTTTAATTTTTTTGGCTTATTCTCTCTTCCCTCCGCCGGCTCCGGCGAGGGTCGCCCGCGGACGCAGCGAGGGCGGCCGCCCGGCGTCGAGCGAGGGGCTCCCTCGCCCGACGCCGGGCCGCGAGGGAGCCCTCGCCCGACGCCGACGAGGGGCTCCTCGCCAAATCTGCGAGGAGCCTCTCGCTCGACGCCGGGCGAGGGCCGCCCTCGCAGATCCGGGCGAGGGGTGCTCCTCGCCCGACACCGACGAGGGGCTCCCTTGCAACCGGCATCGGGCGAGGAGCCCCTCGCCGGAGTCGCGCGAGGGGCTCCTCGCCGATCCGCAAGGGAGCCCCTCACTCGACGCCGGCGAGGGCCGCCCTCGCCGCATCCGGCGAGGGCGACCCTCACCGGAAAGCCGGCTTCCCTCCGCCGGAGCCGACGGAGGGAAGAGAGAATAAGCAAAAAAAAATTAAAATTTTTTAAAATTTTAAAATTTTAAAATAAAAAATGCAAAAAAATTTAAAAATAAAAAATAAAAAAAGGAAAAACAGTAACTAAGGACTAAATCGAATATTTATCAATAGTTCAGGGACCAAATTGAGCCGATCGAAAGTTTAGGGACCAAATCAGATATTTATCAAATAGTTCAGGGACCAAATTGAGCCGATTGAAAGTTCAGGGACCAAATCGGATATTTATCAATAGTTTAAGGATCAAATTGAGCCGATCGAAAGTTCAGGGACCAAATTGCACATTAGGTAATAGTATAGGGACCATTTGTGACATTTTCCCTTCCAATTATATTCATTATTCCATAATCAGTTAGGAAAAGAACAAAATTTGTTATTCATTCATCTATTATCGAACAACTTTCTATTTTTAATTTCAGCATTTAAGGAATTTAGTAATTAATATTCAATATTTATTTTACAGTTTGATATCAACAATTGTTATTGACATTGAGAATTTACCAAATACAATGACTGAAGTGTATATTTTTAGAAAAGCCCCAAGACATCTCTCTCTCTCTCTCTCTCTCCCCCGAATTTGAGCTCATATCCTTAGGGTGTACATAATAACCATTATGTTTCTATATTTTGCTCTTTTTCAGAAGACGTTTGGAATAAAAATTCGTTTGGTAATGTAATTTCATTTTTTATTTATTTATTTCTAGGATAGATTTCTAATCCAACAATAGATTTAGACCAAAAATCAAAAGTTAAAATTTTTAATTTTTCTATTTCGGAACAAAAGTAAAAAATGAAAACTTTTATCATCGATTATTTTCATTATCGCCCATTACCCACTCGCCTCTTGTGGGATGCCAAAAGCCCATCGCTGATGGCCGAATGTCGATTGCTGGTCCTTGGATGCCGCCGCCGCTTGTCGGACACCACACACCGGTGGTTGGCCGTCGAATGCCTACTGCCGATGACCAACCGTCGCCCCCTGGCCGCCGAATGTCGCCTTCCCACCTCTTGCCGTCGATCGTTGGACTCCCGCCACCCACCTCCTACCGTTGATTGCCGGACGGCAGCCACTGGATGTCGGATGCCTCCTACCATCACTCAGGAAAGAGAAATTTTGTGTCATTATTAAACGAATTTCTATTTTAGGAACAAAAATTTTATAAGGTTATTAATTGCATATTTTTGCTCAGAAATTTGATTAGGGAATCGAAAGAGAAAAATCAATTTCTAACTAAAAATTGATTTTTAGAACAGAATGATTATCCCGTTGCGTTTAGTGATCCAACGCACAAAAGTCGAGATTAATGCTGCTAATAGCAGCCCTAATCGAGATTTGAGGTCGCAACCTGCCACCGGCAATGGCGGCATGGTGGCTCTGTTGCTCGTAGCGACACATGGCACAGCTTGATCAAAATGGAAACAAGAAATGGGAAAGAAGAGGAAGAAGAAACAGGGGAAACAAATCTAGACCGTCCAATGTCTCTTGAAGTGTGAACTTCTCGGGGAGTAAAATTAAAATTGTTCGACCAAAAAATTTAAGATTGAATTCCTCTCCTAATTTCAAAGGATCTCAATCCTAAATTTCGTGGTTTAGCAATGGACAAACCGGCTCGTTTATAGAAGAAACAAACCACCTCATCATCAAGCTCCATCAAGAGTAAAACTACTACAGTGCATGTTGATTTCGAAAGGACATGCAAAGCTCGAGCATCTCGCTAGTTTTTATAAACTAGTCTATAATAATTTGCCAATCTGGGTCTTTGATCAATTATGCTCGAAAAGCAGCTTCTCCCGAGCCCTTTGAAGACTCTGCCCAAGCCCGTAGAAGATTATGCCGCTCAACCTTAGGACGAAGCATGCTGGTTCAGTAGGTTCGATGCATGTTTTAGCAATATGTACTGTCACACCCCCGACTTTACAAGTACAAGAGCGATGACATGTCATCCTTCCATCAGAAAGATGTAATTTCAAATGTATTTATCATCAATTTGTTATTGAAATATAAATCTACATATCTAATAAAAGACTCATACATTAAAAGATTTAGTATATCTCCATCTAACAACTAAACTTTGTAGTTCATATAAATAATTCATACCTAAAAATCCCATTATCGAAATGTCCTTTTGATAATGTAAACGCTTTCTCTCATGTTATTTGTGACTAGTTGAAGAGCATGAAAAGCAAATAAGATAAATAGAATGAGCAACCACAAACTAGCAAGTAATACATCTCTTCTAAGCAGGTTGAACATTCATTGTGCATATTTATAAACTGATACATAATTCATCAATCCCAAATTCAGTATATGATAGATGTAAAATATCAAGAGTGGATGATATCTTTCCAACAAAACTTTTTACGTATAAGATTGATAGCAAATCAACTACCAATGTCAATAGCCTATTCTAACGACTAATCTAATGCTTAGTATCTAACTATGGTCATGCTTAATGCCTGTGACAAGGGCGACCAAGTTTCTTCCCTTGGCTAGGTCTTCCCTTATATCAACTGATGGTTCATCCCATAATTGACGCCTTAATAACAGTATCTAATTATGACAACATGAGCATAATTCATCCACCTCAATCTTCAATAACCCAAAGCCGAAACCATAAACCATATCAAAACTCCGTTTTATTAACCAAAATATATAACTTTTACTATTCGGGCTCCATTTGTTGCGTGGAAAATAACTTCTTTGGATTTTTTGATGTTTGCTTCACAGAAAATAAACAAATCAAGGAATACATTTTCTATCAATGGAAAAAACACCTTTAAAATTGAGAAAAATGATTGCTTCTTGTTGAAGAGAGGAAATCATTTTCCCTCTTCTTTCTTTCATCACTCAATTTAATTATTTATTATTTATTATTTCATTTTTTTCTTTTTTTAGATTTGATTTTGTTATTATATTTTTTCTTTTCTTTTTTTCCTTTTTTTTTTCTTATTATTGGGCTGGTCGCCACCGCAATGAAGGTTGGCGACTAGCCATAAGTGAGCTTGAGTGTGCTAGAGGGCGAGAGGCTCAAGCCTAACCAGATTGGCAACACTTGGGTGTCACCAAAGGTTAGTGAGCTCGTTTTTCAGCTTGCTAGCCATTGCCGTGATCATGATTGGCTAAGGAAAAGAAAAAAGAAGAAAAAAGAAATGAAAAGAAAAATAAAAAATAATTAAAATTTTATTTAAAAAAGAAAAATAGATCAAAGGGAGTATATGGAGGAAAATCAAATCAAATACCAAACAACGGAAATATTTTCCACTGCATTTTCAAGATTCAACCAAACACTAGAAAATGTTGTTATTTTCCTTGAAAATGGCTTCCCCAATTTTTTTTTTGTGCAAAAATAATACATTTTTCATGAAATGAATGGAATCTCAATATGTATTGAAATTCCTTTCATAAAGCATATTCATAAATAATGAACTTTTCGTGATTTTTCCATAAAAGGTTTCGCAAACTATTTACAAGCAATTAACTCAAATTGTAATAAAAAACAATCTTGCCATTTCATATAGACAAAACTTTAGTAAATGCTAGATCCAGTTGTATGCGACCTAAAAAGTCATTTCTTAACTCATAATATGAGTGTACAAATGCAAAGAAGGAATAGTATCACTCACTTGCAAAAATTGAAAACCATCTTACAATAATTACTCGAGTTGACGCATTCGTATTCTTATTAGTTAATTAAAAATGATACCAAAATTTGAGCGATACACTATTGTAATGAATGAATTGACTAAACTATGCTTGCTCATCTATAAAATGACTTCTGTGCACTAACGAAGAAGCTCATTTATAGTAAACATTCATTTTTGTCTATTACGCATAACTCACACGTTATGATCGAACCATACTTTAGAATCACTTTTCGTCAAACCCTATGGCTCCACAATGCCCTAAACTATCATTTCCATATAAACTCATAGTTTAACAACTCATTAATCGAACTTCACATTTCAAAATTGACCCAACTTCGAATTTATGACCTAATTTCAAGAATTATCCCGATTAAATGAATAATGGACTTGAATACTTACCAGATGTTGCAAAGCAAAGTTAATTCGACTTGTCGGACGTCCTAAACTGTACATGCAGAAATTTCTCTCTATTTTCTTCTTTTTCTCTTGTCCTTGTTTTGTCGCTCAATGGCGTTTGAAGCCGTTGAAGGTGAATGGAGGGTGGGTTACATGACCTGAGGTCAAACTTCAAGGGCTTGGGCTTTCCATACAACATTTGGCCCAATATATATTACATGTACCAAATCCGAACAGTATCCAGAGGGGAAGAATATACCGTTTTCATCTTCCTTGCATGCGCATGAAATATCGAACTAGAATGACAAAGAAGATGACCAGTTCAGAACAAAACAACAAAAATATCTCATCTCTTTGGAAGCTTGTTTTCGGATATTTCGACACTTTGCAGATATTGGAATTGTGAGGTTACCATTGAACTCACCTCCACTCTTATCTTCTCGTACATAGAAGAGTATAGTTTTCTCTTCGCAGAAGGGGGGAAAATCAGCATTTAGCAATAAATCTTGCTGAGTTCTGTGACAATTTTGGACTTCAGCTCGGAGGACACTGGCGACATGGCGTCCGCTTCGCCATCCTCAATGACACTTCAGAACACGAGCGCCCAGAAATCAACGATTATCCCCTCCTTCCCCACAAAACCGTTAGCGACGAACCTTAGAGTAATATTTATGTGCCCTTCAATAAGGAGTACAGGAGTTAGATCGTTGAGGGTTGCGAAGTACGATGAAGTTGTGGTCGATGACGAAATTGACAAGATCCGGAGGCTCCAAAATGGGTCGGACGTGCGCGGTGTCGCACTGGAGGGTGAGCAGGGCCGGACGGTGGACCTGACGCCGCCAGCTGTGGATGCAATTGCGGAGAGCTTCGGGGAGTGGGTGATCAAGGGCTTGGAGAGCGAAAAAGGGAGGCCGGTCGAGGACGTTAGGGTTTCCCTTGGGAGGGACCCCAGGATTTCTGGTGCGGCGTTGAGCGTGGCCGTGTTTGCCGGGCTTTCAAGAGCCGTTTGCATGGTGTTCGACATGGGGCTTGCTACGACACCGGCTTGTTTTATGAGCACCGTGTTGGACCATTTCTCTTACGATGCTTCCATTATGGTAGTGTAACAATGCGCGGTTAGCACTCTTTTTCTTATCAATTTGTGTTGATAGAATCCGGCCACAAGGCATCCACGCTTTACGTTTTTCATATCAAGAACCTTAAACTAGCAAGAGACCGGCCTCACGTATATTAAGCATGTTTCTTAACTGGTCATATAGGGAGAGTAATTCTGTACTTTATTGGCAAAATTGCAAAAGCATAAAAGTCAAGAGGCTTTTGTTTACTCATGTCGATGAACAAGTGAAGTTCGCAATTCATTTTCAAACGGAAAAAGAGACGACTGAAAATGTTTTTTGCTATGGCAGATGACAGCGTCTCACTTGCCTTACACCCGCAACGGTCTGAAGTTCTTCACGAAGAAAGGAGGGCTGACCTCGCCGGAGGTGGAGGAGATATGTGACCGGGCCGCCCGCAAGTATGCGAATCGGCTGGCGAAGGTGTCGACCATGCTTGCCACTCCCCCGACCCGGGTCGACTTCATGAGCGCCTACGCGGCCCATCTCCGCAACATCATCAAGGAAAGAGTGAACCCCCCGACTCACTACGACACGCCTCTCAAAGGCTTCCAGGTAAATTATCTCGACTAAATTGCTTTTCCCTAGTTTCCCACTAAATTAAGTTTTCTTATAAACGTAGTAACGTCTTCTGCAATCTTATCCTGTTCTTGTGGCCTTGATTCCTAGAGTGCTTTTTGTCCTCTCTACACAAACCTTCCGGTTGATATTTGAATTATCGCACTACGTTAAATTCTGTACACAAATTCCTTATCTTGAAAAATACTCGGGCTTTGGTTTATCTACGGGTGAAAATAAAATTTAGCTTAGCCATTTGAATTGTTGACACTGAGCCTGAATTTGCATATAGATCATAGTGAACGCTGGGAATGGCTCCGGAGGCTTCTTCACATGGGACGTGCTGGACAAACTCGGCGCCGACACCTTTGGCTCGCTCCACCTCAACCCGGACGGCATGTTCCCCAACCACATCCCGAACCCCGAGGACAAGACTGCCATGGCCCTCACTCGGGCCGCCGTCCTAGAAAACTCGGCCGACCTTGGGATTGTCTTCGACACTGACGTGGACCGCAGTGGCGTGGTCGATGCTAAGGGCAACCCGATCAATGGGGACAAGCTCATCGCCCTCATGTCGGCCATCGTCTTGAGGGAGCACCCGGGGACGACAGTGGTGACTGACGCTCGCACCAGCGTGGCCCTCACGAGGTTTATCACGGAGAGAGGAGGCCATCACTGCTTGTACCGGGTCGGTTACAGGAATGTCATCGATAAAGGGGTTCAGCTCAATCAGGACGGGATCGAGACTCATCTGATGATGGAAACGTCCGGCCACGGCGCACTCAAGGAGAATTATTTTCTTGATGATGGTAAGTTACGTTTCTTTTATAGGTTTATCGTTTGAGGAAGTTTGTGTCCGTCCATTCCTCCAACCATGTGTCAGATTGGCGATTTACCAACATGGACATTACTCACATAAAAGTTATTAACTTAATAGAAAAGTTGATAAATTTAAAAAACCGATTAAACTTTTGTCGGTAACTCAAGTAAGAGTTGTTAATTATGTAAACATTTTTGGTAATTAAATCTGATAAAAGTTGTAAGTCACTCTGATTTAGGTCGGTAATTTCTTGTAAAAGTTAATGAATTCAAAGTGCTTAAAGAGATATGCACATAAAAATTGGTAACTTAGTACAAATTTAGTAATTTGAAAACTACAAAAAGAAATGTTAATCTCATAAACAAGTCGGTAAGTTCTCAACAAATTATCTTAAAAGAAATCCCCGATCATTTTATTTACCAATAGTTTTTGGCAACTACCAACATTTATTGAAATTTAGCAACATAGACATAGTCTGTATTTATGAGTGTCATCGTTTGGGTAGGTTTATCTAATTTTCAAGGTTTGAGAAAGCGTATGCAAACTACAGCGGTTTACTTGTTTCCTTCAGGAACATATTAATAGAAAAAGAAATTGAAACAACTGAAATAACACTTCGATTGCTTCAAATTACGGGGTTCTTATTAAATTTTGTGTGCCATTTTCTTCAATGAATTGGCCCTGCTAGGCGCTTACATGGTCGTCAAAATCATCATCGAGATGGTACGGATGAAGCTCGCGGGATTTAATGACGGGATCGGCAGTCTCATAGAAGATCTCGAAGAGCCATTAGAGTCCACGGAACTCAGAATGAATGTCATTGCTGAGCCTAGACATGCGAAAGTGAAGGCTGTCGAGGCAATCGAGGCGTTTCGACAATACGTCGAGGTACAAATTACACAGCCATTAGTGCGGTCATCGTCAACCAAACCACGTATAAGGAAATCATTGATCCTAAAAGAACTAACATTGGAGTCACTGTTTTTTGGCAGGAAGGGAAGCTTCAGGGATGGGAGCTGGATTCCTGTGGAGATTGCTGGGTGTGCGAAGGTTGCCTCGTCAACTGGAATGAAACGCCGGCCGCCATTGATGCTCGAATGTACCGGTACGGCATTGACAATGATCAGCTTTCTCACTTTTAAATTCAAATTGAGAATAGAAGTAACCTTGTTTAATCCATTAGTTGATAAGTTGCATAGTTCTAGTAATTAGCAAAAAATTAAGCATATAAGAGATAGTAGATTTCATACAATATACTGTCACGACCAATTTTTTTCGGGTTTGAACCACCTAAAATTTGGCTAATGGATTGTTAAAACTTAACTCTCGGGCTCTCCCAAGCCCATACCAATTCGCAACTTAGGTTCATGTTCTTAGCATGTAATTGGTTTTTTAATTAGGAGTCGCCACTAATCTATTTTTAGTGGGTCGATTAGAAACCCAAGTAAAGTTTTACTTTACTCTTACGAACCAGAGATTTGGGTATGGGGACTTGGTTACGCTAGATTTTTCTAACGCCCTTTCGGTACTATTTCTTTTTATTTTGACAAAAAGGTTTTGTAGGCAGCTTGAATTGATCTTAAACTATATCCCTAACACGTAAGGTAATCATACAGGTGCGCAAACCACCAATTTAACACCGAGAAAAAAAAAATGCGGGGACTTACTTTGTAGCAACGAAAGCATCTGTATGGTTAGATTAAAAATTCACATCGTCAACCTTAGATATGATTTCTAATTACCATGCAATTTCTTTTATTTGTTTTCACTTGATTAATGAAAATCATGCAATATGCAATGTAATATTAACTAAATGACCTAATTCTAATGGCATGTAACTTCTAATTAAATGGACCTAGCAACAATCACTAAATGGCATGCATTTCATGAATCTAATCCTAATGATATGCGCATGACATATTTTATTTTCTTTTTCCTTAAAAGAATGCATGACATAATTTTCACATTATTCTAAGACATTTTTTTGTGTTTTTTTATGAAATTCGAAATTAGAAAAATGTGAAAATTATCTAATTAGATTAAGATCCTATTCAATTTGTATTAGGAATAAGGTTGAGCTAAATCCTAAATTAAACTAAAATATTATCTTAACCCAAATAATCCTAAAATGCAATCTATTTAAGAAAATGCCTAAACTTATAATAAATTAAGAAAAATATTATCTAAAATTAAACTAAGTGCAATTTAACCCTAATATGCAATGACGTACAAAATATGCCCTAATTCTACATGACATATGCATGATGATTTTTGTTTTTTGCTTTTGTATTAATTAATTTAAAATGTCAAATAATTAAACATGCAATTTAAGATAATGAAACGAAAATCTAACATCCTAAATTTTATGTCTTTTTGGTATTTTTTTTTTTCATTTCGACAATTCAGAATAAATAAAAACGCTTAGTCTAAATATGTAGATTACCCTAAAGCATGCGATATTCGATATTCTAATATGAAGCTAAACTAACTCAAACATATTTCAAGATAAATAAATCAATCAATATGAGACAAGCACCGATCTATTCAGAATCATCAAAGATACGATATCCATTGTTCAAATTTGGAAATGATATCTACTCAATTTGGTTATTTCGCTGGTAAAATCGATAAATTGATCTTAAGCCTTAAAGATCAAAATATCAATTTTATTCCCGCGTGATTAATTATTCCATCTAAAGCCTTATAGATGGAAGAAAAAATTATATGCGGTTGCGAATTAGGAAATAAATCCTAATTGAAAGTTATGTCTATCGCCCATGCATATGAACATTAGATATTAATAGACATATATTAGGCAATAAAATACCGAAATCAAGTTCGGATAAAATAATTACCTAATGTTGCAAGAGTTATTGCCACATTTGAGCTTGACGGAATCGGCTTGACAGATTATCGGGAATAGCTCGTGGGTGAGGCTCGGCACAGCAGATGGGTCTCGGGTTGGCACACGACATGGCAAGGATGGCTGCTGTTGCTCAACTCGGTGTAGTCTCAGCAAAGGTAGCAGCAACTCGGTGACAGGAAGAAACGTCACGGCGGTGCAGTGATTATGGAGAACACTGGGCACGGCTCCGCGAGACCTACAAGAACGCTAAAAGACGCTGGACTGACAAGGAAATTTATTAGCGACGCCTTCGTGAAGCAAAGAGAAGACGAGATCCGGCACTAGGAAAAGGGCGTCTGGCCATGTCGTGCGCGATGAGAATCGGAGCAGACACGTAGCTCGTAGCAAACGCGGGAAGTAATGCGGCAATAACCGTTAATGATGGCCTTTCTCTCAAAAATTCAAGCAAAAGAGAATCCTCCTTTCTTTGGCCAAAACTCGTGCCTTTTGATTTTCACTTCTTGGACTCTCGGTGTTGACTTTTCTTCTCAAAATAGTGTATTGCCCCCGTGAAGAAACCTGGACTTGGGTGTGACGCGTGGATGCCCATGTGCTCCTTCACGGACGTCCTTTGCTTCGTATTTTATAGTGGGGGTTGGGCCGGAACTCTCGATCAGCAAACGACTTTCGGCAGCTTCATCGTCAGAGGGCTAGTGCAGCATCATTATACTGGACTTCTTAACGGTGCACTGAGCTCGTTGGGCCCGGATGGCGATGACTTGATGGCAGATCACGAACAGTAGCGGCTTGGCGTGGGCAGCTCCGTCATCATAGGAGTGGTTGGCTCGCGGCTGAAGGAGGGGCGATGCAGTAGTGTTGTCGATGATGAGGGCACAGTGGCGGTGTCGTGGCACGCCAAGACGAGCGTCTCCGCCAAGGGTTGGCCTAGAGAGCTTCTTGTCTCCCTCTTTTCTCTCTATTGTGGCCGTATATATCAATGTCTGTGGCCTCCCCCTCTCTGCAGTGTCCCAAGTGTGGACTTGTGCATGAATTCTCGCAGAGTAAAAAAGAATGGCAGTGAGATGTTGATGTAGATTAGGCGTGAAAGCCCACGGTGACCGAGAAATTGAACCTAGACAGCAAGTGAAAACACGAAAATAAATGAGTTAAAAGATTTAAATAGCGAAACGGAATTTCACATGATCAAACTAAAAAATGCTTGACTTAGCTTTATGCTTGTCGTCGATATCCACAAAGCGAGATGAACACGGCACGTCGAGAGAACTGCCGACGCCATAGTCCAATTCGGCGAATTCTCGGGATAGTGGACATGAGATGTTTGAGGGTGTGTCTCCCTTTTTTTTTGAAAAATGCAGCACTCTTTTATAGTGGTTCCAGATCGCTGTATTTTTATGGCATTTTCCAAATTTCCATCTCTTGCCACATTAAATCAAATTTGTAAATTAGAGCATGATTTTGCAATCAGCTCGATCCTGCTCAGATTTCTTCCATTTTGCAAAATTCTTGCCCCTTATTCACTTGATTTTAAATTACTTTTGCATTTGACGAAATCCGAATGCTCATTAGAATTTCAAATTTCCATGCATAATCAATCAAATAAATTTCCCCCATTTTTTTCATTTTTTCCTTTTATTTGTTCCAATGCAATTTTTATTTTCCTTATTTTCCTAGATTTGCTAAAAATAGGTGTCAACATATACTTATATGTGGGGGGCGAGGGAGGAGGCAAAAATCGGGAAACGATCTCGGGGGAATCAAATGGGGGCCGGGGGGGGGGGGTTTCAAGGGTCGACGCCGAGGCAGCGGTAGTACCAGCCCTCCTTGCAAGAACCGAACGCGAAAACGAGAGCGCTCGCCCTTGATCGGAAAAGGGTGAGCATGAAATCGCTACCGCCGGCCGAGATTTCCACCATTCACAACGAGTTGGGGCTCCACCGATTGATCCAGAGGAGAAGACAGAAAGAGAGAGAGAGAGAGAGAGAGAGAGAGAGAGAGAGAGAGAGAGAGAGAGAGATCTAGAGAGAGAAACGATGGGGGAGTGAGGAAGGAGACGGCGGAAGGAGAGGCTTATATGAATGGAGGTGGTGGTGGGGTTAGAGTCAGGGTTTCGTCGCCTTCGTCGGCCCCCTAAAAATCGAGATCGGTTTTGAGGGGCGGTTTTTTGCTTTTGCGCTTTGCTCTGGTTTGGTTGGGGTGGCGTGGGGTGGGGATTTTAAAAGGAGGAGAGAGAAATGTGGAGACGACGGAGAGGGACGATGATGCGGTTTCGCGGGGCGTTCGTTTGGGTCGGGCGATTTTCGCTTCGTTTCGCGCCGACTAATCGTGGAGATGCCCATCATCCGGCGTTTTCCCCAGGTATTTTGACCGTCGTCGCTGTCGCTGGAGGTCCGCGTTTCCCTTTTAGGACATCTCGCCACCCACGCGCTCGTTAACCTTGCTTTTCTAGAATAATTTCCGGTTTTAAAGATCAAAAAAAAACAGATAAATAAAAGAAGTACCCTCTCGGCCGGAAAAGTTAGTACAGAAAAAAAAAAATAGTATCACAAAAAGCCCAAAATTAATATACTTACTAAATTGGATAATACGTCATAATGAACATATGGGTTTAGAATTTTACCCTTAAGTTGTCAAAAGTGTACTGATTTGTGGCTTTCAATTTAACGAAAACCAACAGGTAGTAAATTTATTACAAATGTATCAATTTTTAATTTAGAAAAAATATATCATAAATATATCAGTTTGGAGTTTCTTGTAGTATAAACCAAAAATAAAAATTGTCAATTTTCATTGGATCTACACGTTCATCTTTGAATCATTAATGTTGGAAAGAATTAGATTACGAAACTAGCCTTGAAGGCACGTGTCTCTTGTCCAATATTGAATGTGCAAAGATTTCTTCTTTTTTTATTTACATTGATAACTGACTTCACAATTATCTAAAGTTATGATATTGTCTTTATTGAAAAATTAAATTCCCAAAAGGGGAGCGCACCCATATGTTGAAATGGTTTAAAGCTTTTCTTTTTTCTCTTCTCAAATAGTATAGTTAACAAGTAGCTTAATGCACATAATATATATGCTTAATGCACATAATATATATATATATATATATATATATATATATATATTATAATGAATATTTATTTATTTCAAAATATCATGTTGTACGTTTATATCATGGGAACAATTGATGCACCGAAAATTTTACTATCTTCCTTGTTTGAATGCTTAACGCAATCACATTACAAGAGATTCAACATTGCCAAAACAAACAATTGGTCTCTATTAGGTGTAATTATTTCGAATCATGCCACAAGATGATAATTCCTCCATAATCATTTGAGTCCCACCGGAGTACTTATGCCTAGTCACCACATAAAAAGAAAAAAAAAATCATTGCTCGATTCCATCCGGCTGTACTTCACTCAAGATCATATATCCAAATAGCCTTGTCTTGATTTCGATTTCAACCATGTCGTAATATCTAACCAAACCACCGAAAAGGGGCCGTCGAGAAGGGACGTTTTCCGTACTTATTGGTATGTATTTGGAGGTGTATGGATTGGTGAACGATAGGGAGACTCTCTTTTTCAATTATTTTAGTGGGGGGCGTAGGTAAGCGGTCGTTGTGGACCGAGCGGCTGCCTAATTTCGGGGACGAATGGCAAAGATGCGGATGCTTGCTCCCTTGTGTCACGGCATATTCTCGTTTCGGCATGTGGCACGCGAATCTGGAAATTTCGGGGAAGAAGTCGTCGAATTGACCGGTTTCCGTCCGGCTGGCTCGGCCCACCACCCATGATGTGTCCACTCAAGTGGACACTTTTCAAGCATTATTGTCGTGAGATTTTAAAACTTCCCCCGGCATATTAAAATTGAGATCCACGCGAGGGTTTCACGTTTAAGAAAATTTAGATTCCGTTTATTCCACAAAAAAAAAAAAAAAAACGGATGATTTGAAAAATGTTTCTCTTAAAAATAATTATTTTTTATAAAACAAACGGAATTTTGAATATATGGGTAATGTCCTTTAATTTATTTATTAATTTTCAAGTTTTGCAAAGCGTATTTATTCTTAACAAATACCTTAGATCACCTAATAGTATTTTTCTCACTCTTTGGTTTTGAAGCTGACATAAATTAAGGTAATGTCAATATTTAAAAAAGAAAAAGAAGAAAAAAGAAAAGTCGATTTGATACGTGAAAATATTAGAAGTGATTGATTTTAGAATTAATTGGTTCTCACCTTAAAACTAGGAACTGGACTAGCCAATGTCTGTTTTTCGGCTCTTGGAATTAGGAACTAGATAAGTTGGTCACAATCACATTCTCGGATTGGATTGGAATTGGAATTGGCTTTTTTTTTTTTTTTAGTGGGTCACAATAGGCAAACTCGCATGAAACAAATATGAATTCTTTGCCATCATTAAATTGGTAGACTAGTAAATAAAATATCAACCATTAAGGAAGAGGTACATCGGTCATTAAAAAATTTGATACTCTAGTTTGAATCAAGATAAATTCCAAGTAAAATAAATCTAGTATCATACTGCAATTAAGGGAGATGCATAGAAGATGAAGAGTGGAGTTCAAGCCTTAGATTCCATTTTAGGGCAGCTAGTTCCTAATCCGATCTGATCTGTTTGGTTTTCAATTCGATTTCTTCAATAGAATTGGGAACCACCTAGAACTAGTTGGTTTGGATTGGTTCTCAAGTTGGACTAGGATTGGTGCTTACTCCTAGAAAAGACAAGGGGAAAAGATGCTAAAAAACCACCACGCAATTAATTTGCTCTACGAATAGTGGTTGGGTTCCTATCTTTACAAGTATTTTAATAGGTCCAACATGAACGTGTGAATTAATTTAAATATTCACATGTGAACGGTTGACTTATGAGAAAATTCGGCTAGTTAAATATCATCTAATATATATGTTAATCATTGTATAGTTAGCGTGTACAGATTTTGTTATATGATGGGAAGCCTAATAATTATACTTGTTTCAAAGATTAAAAAGTAATTCTACAAATTTCAAACACAACTTCGAAAGGTGTGATCCACGTGAGCAAGAGATCCCGCATCGGTAAATGCGTAATATGCTCATTTCTGAAAAATCAAAATAAGCATTTCTCAAGAGTTTTGACACGATTTGAAAATCAATGTAATCCACATGAGCAAGAGATCTCGTACAGTAGTAAGCCGGTTCTAGAAATTAGAAAAAATGGCATACGCACAATGGTTACAAATGAAAAAAAAGGGCTTTGATAAAGGAATAAAGCTAAAATGTGAAATTTGAATTGCTTTAGGAAATTGATTTAAACTCTTACAGGAAAAGGGGAATTAATTTAGATTCGGAATATATAAGAGATTTTTTAGGATGACAAAAATATACAAAATTTCCCCGCCGATTCCTTCTAGTCAGCCTCTCTTTTTTTTTTTTTTTTTTTTTTTCCTCATTTTGTTTGAGGCGGGCCATGCTTTTCTTGGTGGCAGCAGGATGACTACTTACTTAGAGAAAATCAATAAGATATGGTTGCTATTTGTCTTTTGACTTGTGGCTAGCATGGGTTTTTCACGGAACTTTTTAGCAGAGTTTTGATGCCATAGGTCGAGTAGGGGTGTCAACGGTTTGGTTTGATTTGATTTTTTTGAAAAATCGAACCGAACCGAACTGTTAAGAAAAAATTCCGAACCGAATTGAATGAGACCCGAATCGAACGAACCGAACCGAAATTTAGGTTCGGTTCGGTTTGGTTTTTCGGTTTTTGGTTTTCAAGTTTTTGCATTTGTTTTTTTTTGTTTTTTGTTTTTTGTTTTTTTTTTTCCGTTTTTTTTTCTATTGTATATATTTTTCATTTCTAAGAAATAATTTTTTATCGGTTTGTTGGTTCGGTTTGGTTTAGTTAAAAACCAAACCGATAAAAACCGAACTGATTTTCGGTTTTTAATGAGAACCGAACTGAATGAAAATCGAATCGAAAAAAACCAAATTTTCAGTTCGGTTCAGTTTTTGACATCCCTACAATTGAGCTGTCTCATGCATTCCCCAAAGAGAAAAGATGGAAAAGATGCCTTTTGAACAAGATTGACAAGCTGACCGAACCAAGAATAAAAAAACAAGGTTGACAAGCTTGGGCATGTTTTTTTAAATGCAGTCACGTCGGCCTGAGGACCTCTCGGTGCGAAAAGTCACTGGACAGTGAGAAGCGTTCATATAGCATAGGTGCAAAATCTCAAATGAAGTCGCCTTATTCAAAGAGGGAAATGTGAATGCTGTACTCATCATCAGACAAACAGGCCCCACCATTTCAAGGTACTTCTTTCAGCACGTGAGTTCATCCATTAAGCACTAATAATTTCCACCATTTACGGCGGATCCAGAAGAGTGCCAACCGAAGGTTTCCAACAACCGTGGCAATCAATATGTGGGTCTTTTTCGGTGAACATATCTTGCAAGACACCATGCCACTGCAACTATACACAGTACACGACACTGGTACTGGACCTGCATGTATCATTTCAAAGTAAGGAAATGTATGATTGAGATACGATGAAATTAGGAATTCTAGTTGTAACATGAGATAGTTCATGGTTCAAATTACATGTTCTTCGGTACTCCGTAATCCACTAAGTTTCCTTAGGGAATTGATTGTCGGGAACGATTATTTTGGTGGTGAAATCCCTAAACAAGTAGGCTAGTTACGCAAGCTACGTAGCTTGCCAGTTGATAATAATTCTTCGGAGAATGAAATCCCGAAGAATCTGTCGAGTTGCACTGGTCTTATTTTCATTGAATTGGGGGCAACCAACTTAGTGGATGAAATCCCATCGATCTTGGTTTGCTGTCGAAGCTTCGGGTCCTCCAGGTAAAGTGTAAACAATCTAATGGGAAATATTCCTGCATCCTTAGGGAACTTGTCTTCGTTAGAACAACTTTATCTTCCTCTAAACAACTTAGGTGGAAGTACTCCCGAATCTCTAGGAAATTTGATCAGAATAACTGAATAAGAGAGATTGCTTTGGAAGCAAACGTGTTGTCCAGTTCAATTCCTCGTACGATCATGAATTGCTCATCCCTGGCGGAGTTGGACATGATGCAAAATCGACTGCAAGGAAGTCTACCACTAGACATAGGCTTCACACTTCCCAACCTTAAAATTTTCACCATGACCTGTTCTCTCGACCGATTGCTCCCTCGATATCTAATGCCACGAATCTAGTAGACCTCGAAACTGTGATGATCAATTTTTCAGGGGGTGTGCCTTCTTTGGAAAATCTGCACAAGCTTCCGTGGCTTTTATTTTCCTCCAATCGTCTTGGAAGTGGTGAACGTGGCGACTTAAGCTTGCTTTGCTCTTTGGGAAATGCCACTGGGTTGAAGATGTTGAGCATAGCCAACAATAGTTTCGGTGGGACTATGCCCGATTGCCTCAGTAACTTTTTTAGGACTCTCACTAGGGCAGATCTTAATGTGAATAACTTTGAGGGAAGCATCCCTTTAAATTCATCCAAGTGCCAAATCTTAATAGAGCTTGACTTTTCTGGTAACAATCTGAGTGATACAATATCTCCGGAGGTTATAACTTATAGGTCTCTCATCATTGTCGGTTCTTCTGAACTTGTCTTGGAACCACTTGACCGGAGTCCTTCCATTTGAAGGGGGAATTGGAAACTTTTGGCTTACTTGAATGTCTCAAGTAATATGTTATGTGACAAAATTCCAATTAGCCCAGGAATTGCGAAGGTTTTGAAAATGCAGGATTACTTCTTTACGGTTCCATTCCCCAATCTATTAGTTCAATAAGAGGCATTGAAGAACTTGATCTTTTGCATAACAATTTATCGGTTGAACTTTCTAAATTCTCGGAGGCATTGGATTTCATGAGAATTTTGGATTTATCTTGTAATGATTATGAAGGGATAGTATTGATAGAAGGAATCTTTAAGTACGTGAGCACCACTTTTGTGATCGGAAGTGACAAGTTATGTGGAGGAATGCAAGAATTTCAGCTCCCTAAATGTTCTCTCAGTGCTTCCCAAACAATTCCATAAATTGAAACTCATCATCTTTATTTTTCTTGGGATTTTTGTCATAGCTCTTGTTCTAGCTTCTCTATTTCTTTATCAGTTGAAAAGGAAAAGGAAGGAATCAATTTCCACTTCAGATTTGAATGTGTCTTCTGTAGCAATTGTGCAAGCGACGGACAATTTCTCTTTAGAAAACTTGATTAGTGTAGGTAGTTTTGGATCCATTTATAAGGGGATACTTCATGAGAATGGAAATGGAAATCTAGTTGCCATAAAGGTGCTGAATTTATTGCACCAGGGCGCTTTGAAGAGCTTCATAGACGAGTGTGAGATTTTTAGAAACATTAGACATCGCAATGTTTTAGAGATACTGGCCATATGCTCAAGTGTTGATTATTAAGGTAATGATTTCGAGGCTTTAGTTTATGAATATATGGTCAATGGAAGCCTTGAAGAATGGTTGCACTAGATCCTAGGCAAGAACGGGATATGGCTACACAAAAAAATTGAATTTTATTTAGGGGATAAATGTTGCTATTGATGTTCCTTTTGCGTTAGATTATCTTCACCATCAATGCCAAAGACCCCATGGCTCATTGTCTTAATTGATTACCTAATTGATGCCCCCGTGCTTGCTGACAAATTCTATTTGCCATTCCAAAAAGGGGAGTGCGCGTTATGTGTCGAAATGATTTCAATCTTCCCCTCACAAGTGGCTTTAATGCAATTAATATACATATATATTTATAATAATGAAATTTATAATAATGAAACGCTATTTTCCCAAGTATATATATGATTAGAATAATCAATGCATTGAAAATTGTACCGTCTTCCTCACTCGAATGCTTAACACAATCACAAAAATCTAAAGTAATAATGATTTCTATTAAGCGTAATTATTTTAGATCACATCACAAGATGGTAATTCTTCCTTAATCATTTGGTTTCATTGAACGTGAGTGGCATACTTCTACCAAATCATTGCATGAAAAAGGAAAATCATTATTCAATTTATTCAACTGTAATTCACTTAGTAACATGAGAAAAATAATATTGCAAGTGTCATAATTTTTTCTTTTAATCACTTGAGTGTCATAATTTATGTATGTTGTTCATTTAAGTGTCCTAACTTCTTTTTCCCGACCATTTAAGTATTATATAACTTTTCAATTTATAACATGAATGATGTTCACAATAAGTATTATGTCACATCGGATTTCTAGCATGTGGATGAACGTTTTTAAAAAGTTAAGCATTCAAGTAATCGATTAAAAGTTATAGTACTTAAATGAACATTTTTTTAGAAATTATAACACTTAAGTAGTTGACAAAAAAATGATGGTCCTCAAGTAAGCATCAAACAAAAGTTACAACATTTGCGGTGCCCTTATCCTACCAACATGTATCCAGCTCATTCCATCTTGATTTTGAACCAAGCAGTGATTTCTTACCTAACTCCACCAAGAGCGATTATTCGTCATGTCTTTATTCAACCGAATATTCTTTGACTGAGAAACTAAACTACAGGAGCAAAGGGCCATCAAAAATGACATTTTCCATACTTATTCTATGAACAGAACGGGCATGTGACATTAACGGTATGGAAATTCTCTCGATCCTTTATTTAATGGGTGTGGGTAAGCTGTCATTGCGGACCGAGCCGCTGTCTAATTTCGGGGCAGATGACTGGGTGCGCATGATTTTTCCTTCTGAATGGCATACTCTCGTTCTCCCACGAGCCCCGCGGATTTAGAAAATCGGAGGAAACTCGTCGAATTGACCTGTCTTCGTTTGGTTGTCTCGCGCCACCCATGTGTTGATTAAGCAAAATTTTCAGGGGGATTGAATGTCAACGAATTTGGACATTTTTCGGCATTATTGTCACAGATTCAAAATTTTCTACGATTCATTTAAATTGAGACACATGTGATACTACGATTCCATGTGATTCATAAAATAATTAAATTATATTTATTTCGCATAAGATGAATGATTCCATCCATTCCACGAAAAATTTAAATTATATTTGCTTCGCATAAGACAAATGAACACAAAATATTCTTTTCATTCATGAAAATGTTTATGCATAAATTGTTGTCGGTAATGAAAATATTTTTTATTAATTAATTATTTCAAGTAATTTAAGGGATCATTTTTAGAAAAATTATTTTTCAAAAAAATCAATTTTCATAAAACAAACGGAGTCTTAAACATGTGAGAAGCATTCTTTTTTATATTTTTGAGTTTTGAAAATCATACCTATTCTTAACAAATACCTTATGAACGACTGCTATTATTTTTCCTTTTCTTTAGTTTTGATGCTAATGTCAATTAAAGTAGTAACAATATTTCAAAAGAAAAATGAAAAATGAAATGTCAATTCAATCCGAGAAAAGATTAGAGGTGATCGGTTTCGGGATAGGTTCCCTCCTTAAAAAACAAAACATACCTTGGGGAGGGGGTCTGGTCTTTTCTTTTATTTCTACTTTTACATATTGAGTTACAATAGGCAAACTGGTAATCAGGCAAACATGAACTCTCCACCAATACAAAATTGGTAGACTCAGCCAAAACTTAACCTAAAATGAACAATTAAGGAAGAGGTAGAACAGTCATTCAAAAATTCGATACTCAACTAGAGATAAAACCATAGTAAATTTTAAGTAGAGTAAATTTAGTATCTTATTACAATTAAGATTCGGTTCCTTAATTGTAATTCGGTTCCTTTAGCGGAATCGGGACACACCTAAAACTGGTGAGTCCGATTTGGTTCTTGGGTCGGGCCGTATCAGTGCTCACCCCTAGAAAAGATAAGAGGAAAAGACGCTTAAATAACCCCACACGTTAAATCTGTTGTACTAATAGTAGTTGGGTTCCTATTTTGACAAGTATTTTATTTGGTCCAATGCCAATGTGTGAATTGATTAAAATATTGACGGTGGAATGATTGACTCGTGAAAAATTTGGCTAGTTAAATATTGTCTAGTATATATGTTAATCATCGTACAATCAACGTATACAGATTTTGTTATGCTGATGGTGAGCCTAACAATTATATCTACAAATTTCAAGCGCAATTTGAAAAAGTTGTGATCCTTGTGAGCGAAAGATTTTGCAACAAGTAATACATAGTATGCTCATTTCTGAAAATCAATAAAAAAGCATTTCCAAAAGTTCCGACATGATTTGAAAATCAGTGTGATTCAACATGAGCAAAAAATCCAGTATAATAACGCGTCGGATTCCAGAAATTAGCAAAAATGGCATACACACGAGAGGTAAAAATGGAAAAAAAAGTGTTTTAATAAAGGGAAAAAGCTAATGAAATTTGAATTGCTTTAGGAAATTGATTTAAATTCTTACAGGATAAGGGAGATTAATTTAGATTTGGAATATATGAGAGATTTTTAGGATGACAAAATTTGTGATGTTGCTTAGTAATCATTGTTTGGTAAGATATGGTTGCTATTTATCTTTTTATCTTGTAGCGAGCATGGGCTTTCCATGGAACTTTTTAGCAAAGTTGTGATGCCACAGGACAATTGAGCTGTCTCATGCATCCTCCCAGAGAGAAAAGATGGAAAAGATGGAAAATGTGCCTTTTGTTTTGAAACAGGTAGACATGCTCGGGCATGCTTGTTTAAATGCACAGAGTCATGTCTACTTGAGGACCTCTCAGTGGGAAAAGTCGCTGGATGGTGAGAAGCATTCATAGAGCAAAGGTACGAAATCTCAAATGAAGTCACATTTTTCAAAGGGGAAGATATGGATGCTGAATTCATCATCAGACACACAGGCCCTACAACTTCAGGGTACTTCTTTCAGCATGTGAGTTCATCTATTAAGCACCTATTGGGTTTGTCCATTTGGGGCATATCCAGAAGAGCGCCAACCGAAGGTTTCCAACATCCATGACAATCAATATGTGGGTCTTTTTCCCATGAACATATCTTGCAGGATACTACCCCGCAACTACATGCAGTATACGACACCGGTACTTAAACTTGCATGCGGATCATTCTAGAGTAAGGAAATATATGATTTAATATGATGAAAATAGGAATTCTGGTTGTAAACAAGAGATACTTCAAGGTTCAAATTGCATTTGCAGATACCTAGACCCTTCGCATGGGAACTGTGTACTCATTTTTCTGTGCATTTAGTAGTGCACAAGTTTATCATTCCTATATCACAGCAATCAGTAGTACCTGAAAATACATATGAGCCTGCTTACACAAGATTGAGAGGAAGCGAGAGCAATGGGCAAGTGCAGAAATAAATAACACTGGACTTCTGAAAAGAGCACGGGCAGTCAGTCGTTGCTAAGGTATTTCATCTCTTTTCCGGTCATGATTATCCATGGAAACCAGATGCGTAGAGTTTGTTCCTGATCAAACGCAGCTGAACTGCAACTTCGGTGATACTCACCCGTTCTCTAGGCGCCACAACGGAGCAAGCAAGTCCAATTTCATATAATGTCGCCAAACTCTCTTGAATTATGTCTTTTGTCTTGCAATGCCCATACAGAGGACCCCCGGGGCTAATACAGCTCTCTCTTTCTTGCAGAAGAATGCCATCAGTAATCTCCAAAACTCGTTCAGGCACAGCTTCTGCAACAAAATTGCGAATACTATAGTTGTCCTTGAACATCTCGTTTGTTGGGCTCAATCCTGTGAACATCTCTAGTAGGAGGACGCCATAACTATAGATATCTCCTTCTCTTGAAATGTCACTTCCCATTGCATACTCTGCAGTCCATAAATACCAACACCGCAATTATTATGCGGGAATGTGTGGGCTGTGCACGTGTGTTTGCATGCACGCATGAGAGAGAGAGAGAGAGAGAGAGAGAGAGAGAGAGATATATATACCAGGAGCAGCATACCCAATTGTTCCTCTTACACCAGCAGAACTCATCTGATTGGCTGAAGCATCAGAGGAGGTATTGAGAAGAAATTTTGCTAAACCGAAGTCACCAACATGTCCAACCATCTCAGCATCCAAGAGGACATTGGAAGGCTTTAGATCACAATGAACCATGGATCTTTGACATTGGTGATGAAGATAATCTAATGCATAAGCAACATCAATAGCAACATTTATCCTCTGAACAAAATTCAATTTTATAGTACATCCGATTCCCCCATCGTGCCTAGGATATGGGTGTAGCCAATCTTGTAGGCTTCCGTTGACCATGTATTCATAAACTAAAGCCTTAAAATCATTACCCTGATAATCGACACCTGAGCATACCGTCAATACCTTTAAAAGATTGCGGTGTCTGATGTTCCTAACAGCCTCGCACTCGTCTATGAAGCTCTTCAAAGCGCCACGGTGCAGTAAATTTAGCACCTTTATGGCAACTATGTTCCCATTCTCATGAAGTATCCCCTTGTAAACAGATCCAAAACCACCAACACCAATCAATTTTTCTGAAGAGAAATTGTCTGTCGCTTGCACAATTGTTCTATAAGACACATTCAAACTTGAAGTGGAAATTGATTCCTTCCTCTTCCTTTTCAGCCAATAAAGATATAGAGAAGCTAGAACAAGAGCTACGCCAAGCAACCCAAGAAAAATAAAGATGGGGAGTTGCAATTTACGGGCGAACTTCTTTGTTTGGGAAGCACCAAAAGAACATTTAGGAAGCTGAAATTCGGGCATTCCTCCACAGAGCTTGTCATTTCCGATCACAGAAGTGGCGCTCATGTTCTTAAAGATTCCTCCGATTGGTAGCATCCCTTCAAAATCGTTATAAGACAAATTCAAAATTCTGAGGAAGTTGAACGCCTCCAAGAATTTAGGAATTTCATTCGATAAGTTGTTATGCGAAAGATCTAGTTCCTCGATGCTTCTTAATGAACTAATAGATTGGGGAATGGAACCGTGAAAGAAGTTATCCTGCATTTTCAAAAAAAACAATCCTTCACAATTGCCTAGGCTGGCTGGAATTTCGTCACACAACATATTACCAGAGACATCCAAGTAAACCAAAAGCATTAAATTCCCCACTTCAAATGGAAGGACTCCGGTCAAGTGGTTCCGTGACAAGTTCAGAAGAATCGACAATGATGAGAGACCTACAACCTCTGGAGGTATTGTACCGCTTAGATTGTTATCAGAAAGGTCGAGCAGTATTAAGTTTTGGCACTTGGATAAATTTGAAGGGATGGTTCCCTCAAAGCTATTCCTACCAAGAGCTAATTCAACCAACTTCTCTAGATTTCCAAGAGAGGATGGGATTACCCCAGAAAGTTTGTTATTGTCCAAGCTCAGCTTAACTAGATTTCGAAGGTTCCCTATATTGGAGGGGACGCCACCCGAAAGCCCGTTGGAATACATGTATAGTTCTGTCAAATTCACTAGGTTTCCAATCCCTCTAGGCATCTCCCCAAAAGTAGGATTCTCGCCTGTTCTTAACACAGTGAGGGTCGTCGAAAAATTACTGAGGCAATCGGGCATAATCCCACCGAAACTGTTGTTGGATATGCTCAACATCTTCAACCCAGTGGCATTTGCCAAAGAGCAAAGAAAGCTTAAGTCGTGGCGTTCTCCACTTCCAAGATGATTGGACGAACAAGAAAGCCACTGAAGCTTGTGCAGATTTTCCAAAGAAGGCACACCCCCTGAAAGATTGTTCCTCCCAGTTTCAAGGGATACTAGATTTGTGGCATTAGATATCGAGGGAGGAATTGGTCCGGTGAACTGGTTAGCGGATATCCCGAAATTTTCGAGGTTGGGAAGTGCGAAGCCTATGTCTGCTGGGAGACTTCCTTGCAGTTGATTTTCCGGCACAGCCAACATCGTCATGGACGAGCAATTCAGGATCGCACGAGGAATTGAACCGGACAGCCAGTTTATTCCCAAAGCAATCCCTCTTATTCTGATCAAATCTCCTAGAGCTTCGGGAATACTTCCACTTAAGTTGTTTTGAGGAAGATAAAGTTATTCTAACGAAGACAAGTTCCCTAAGGATGCAGGAATATTTCCCATTAGATTGTTAGAACTTACCTGGAGGCCCCAAAGCTTCGACAGCAAACCAAGCTCGATGGGAATTCGTCCAGTAAGTTGGTTGCCCCCCAACGAAAGGAAAGTAAGGCTGGAGCAACTCGACAGATTCTTTGGGATTTCACCCGCCAAAGAATTATTATCAACAAAAAAGATACGTAGCCTGCCTAACTGCCCTGCTTGTGTAGGGATTTCACCACCAAAATTATTGTTCCTGAGATTCAATTCCCTAAGGAAACTCAAGTTTCCAATGTGTGGAGAGATGGACCCCGAGAGGTTCTTGGATTGAAGGTCCAGCCCAGTGACTCGTTGGCGCCGGAGACTACACGCGACACCATACCACTTGCAGAAGTGGACAGTGTCATTCCATGAGCGCAGCACCCCGAACGGATCCTCGGTTATTGCAACTCTAAATGCAAGCAATGACAGTTTGTCCGTTTCATTGGTAGCAGAAGAGCCCCGGTCCAAGTGCAGCGCAAAAGTAGCAAGAAAAATGAAACAGCACAGATGGAACTTCATGCAATTGAAGCATTGATGTCCCATTTTGCTGATATCTGGAAATTGGAACGAGGGATGAGTGAAGTGGGCTTGGGTTAACTTAGCTATTTATCAGCCTCATATAGTGGAAATTCAAAGATAGATGTCTCTGGACTTTCGAAGTAGCTCAGGTCTTCGCACCAAACCATGTGTATCTTCCTGGCTGCTTTCTTTGGCAGGTTTGAAGTTGTTAATGTAGGATAAGGCCAAGGGGAGACGAAAGTGAGTGACAAGATCCTCCTTCAATACTCTACCCTCATTTTTGGAGCAAGAATTTTCACTCCTATTTTCCTACTAAGAGGCCATAAGATAATATTTGGTGCTCATTAGTGCGACATTAGTACATCTAATCTAATCTAATCTAATCTAGGTAGGCCTTTGGGTGATTTTCCCTGATAAGAAATATTACTTCTGCTTTGAAACTCTTATATTTATTTATGACATGCTAAAAAGAGAATAGAGTTTTAATTTGCAATGTTCTTTAACGTGCATTGAAAATTCTTTTTCCTATCTTTGGACAGTTATCATGTACTTCTGGGTCACTTGTTACCGTGCATAAATCTGACTCATTTTCAGTAATTATACGTAAAGAAATGTGATTGAATGACGGTTTTTAATTTATCATGAGAATAACAGTTTGTTTTGGATTAAAACAAAATCAAACAACAAATAATCATAGATTATTGTGAGATTCACTTTTTGAAGAATTCGTGACTCTCAACAAGTTGTTATTCTTATAGTAGCAGGAAAATTGTTATATTAGCAAAGTTCTTATACATATTATTTTTTGAAGTTAAAAAAAAATGAAAAAGAAAATTCAACTTGATTATTCCTTCTCTAAATAGACTCCTCCTATGAATATGTATATATTATAATAGGCTTTATCTTATAAATAAACAACTAAATAATTTGGGAAAAAGCAAAACTTTTGACCTTCCCGGATACTTTCTCTAATACTACTCATAATCAAATTATTATTATTATTATTGCACATATTTACCACACCCAAACCGTTCACCTTACACAGGTTTCTCCATTAATCAACATTTACTATCGTTGAATACAATTGACCAAATAAAGGTCTATTACGTGGAACTCTACCCAAAGTGTTTCTAACCGAATTAATATACCACACATTAAAAAGGAAGACTGTAGAAACTTGACTTTAATCTCTGGCTTAGGCTTTAATTGTTAAAGATAATGGTAGTCTGGTAGATAGGCTAATATAAGTTTACTTCTTTTCATTAATGACGTTAATTAATTATATTATTAGATATACTTAGATTCATGTTTATTTTTTCATTGTTGTATTTAATGGTGAATTTGAATTAATTTATTTGATTAAACTTGTGTTTCACATTTTTCATTGAACACAAAAAGTGACGATTTGGCCTGCAATACGAAAAGCTCATATGAATAATATAGTATTATCTCAGCATATGCGACATCTTGGCATAGAACCGGAAGCCGACCCCGTGAGTTTTGATTCCAAACATTGGTATCGAGAACCTGAACCGGCCGATTCTTATATTTGGAATAGGTCTAATTTTTGTTTTGTAGAAAAAAAATCAAATTATTATTATAAAATGTTGACGGTGCTCCATTTCACTACTCAATCAAATATTCGTCAAGTGATTATGTTGATATTTCTTCATGTCGAAGACCACGGTTTGATTCTCCATGTGTGCAAAAGTGTTTATTATTTACAAGACCGATTCCATACTAGTTCAATCCGAGAATCACCACGTTCAGCCCTTGAACCGGTTGGTTCGGTCCGGTTCCCAGGTTGAGTCAAACATGGTGCACACTCGTACCTCTGTTACTTTAATCAAAGAAAAATATCAAAACAAAGAAAAAGAAAATACATAAGTAGTGAAAAAGGTGAGTTTTGGACTTGGACATTCAGCAAAATACTTACGGCAAACAATTAATTGCTGTGAAGATGACTAATTTTCTCCACTTGGGGTCCCATTGCCGACGATAGACGCATGGGAATGAGTACTCAAAAGACAACTACCAAGAGAACCTCTTATGATAACCCCTAAAGGACGGAAGGGTTATCATGATAACCCCTAGGTTGAGTTAGACCCAGTGCTTACCCATACCTCTATTACTTAAATCAAAGAAAAATATCTAAATGAAAAAAAAAAATACAAAAGTAGTGAAAAGGGTGAGTTTTGGATTTGGACAATTAGTGAAATACTTATGGCAAATAAATTAATTGCTGTGAAGATGACTAATTTTCTCAACTTGGGGTCCCATTGCCGACGATAGGCACATGGAAATGAGTACTCAAAAGACAAATGCCAAGAGAAAGTCCCATGATAACCTCTAAAGGACGGAAGGGGTTATCATGAGAACCCCCAGGTTGAGTCAGACTCGGTGCTCACCCGTACCTTTATTACTTAAATCAAAGAAAAATATCAAAACAAAGAAAAAGAAAATACAAAAGTAGTGAAAAAGGTGAGTTTTGGACTCGGACATTCAGCGAAATACTTACGGCAAACAATTAATTGATGTGAAGATGACTAATTTTATCCACTTGAGGTCCCATTGCCGACGATAGGCGCATGGCAATGAGTACTCAAATGACGACTGCCAAGAGAATGTCTCATGATAACCCCTAGAGGATGGAAGGGGTTATCATAAACCCGTTGGTTGAGTCAGACCCAATGCTTACATGTACCTCTATTACTTAAATCAAAGAAAAATATCAAAACAAAGAAAAAGAAAATACAAAAGTAGTGAAAAAGGTGAGTTTTGGACTTGGACATTCAGCAAAATACTTATGGCAAACAATTAATTGCTGTGAAGATGACTAATTTTCTCCACTTGGGGTCTTATTGCCACGATTGGCGCATGGTAATGAGTACTCAAAAGAACGTCTCATAATAACCCCTAAAGGACGGAAGGGGTTATCATGGTAACCCCTCAATTGAGTCAGACCCGGTGCTCACCCGTACCTCTATTACTTAAATAAAAAAAAAATATCAAAACAAAGAAAAAGAAAACACAAAAGTAAAAAAGGTGAGTTTTGGACTCGGACATTAAGCGAAATACTTACAAACAATTAATTGTTGTGAAGATGACT
This sequence comes from Eucalyptus leucophloia subsp. euroa, assembly GCA_017140325.1. Taxonomy (NCBI): domain Eukaryota; kingdom Viridiplantae; phylum Streptophyta; class Magnoliopsida; order Myrtales; family Myrtaceae; genus Eucalyptus; species Eucalyptus leucophloia. The sequence continues at coordinate 37,289,880 of CM029469.1, forward strand.
AATTTTCTCCACTTGGGGTCCCATTGCCGACGATAGGTGTAGGGTAATGAGTACTCAAAAGACAACTGACAAGAGAACGTATCATGATAACTCCTAAAGGACGGGAAGGGGTTATCATGATAACCCCCAAGTTGAGTTAGACCCGGTGCTCACCCGTACCTCTATTACTTGAATCAAAGAAAAATATCAAAACAAAGAAAAATCAAATACAAAAGTAGTTAAAAAGGTGAGTTTTGGACTCAGACATTCAGCGAAATACTTACGGCAAACAATTAATTTCTATGAAGATGACTAATTTTCTCCACTTGGGGTCCCATTGTTGACGATAGGTGCATGGTAATGAGTGCTCAAATGACAACTGCCAAGAGAACGTCTAATGATAACCCCTAAAGGATGGAATAACCCCTTGGTTGAGTTAGACCTGGTTCTCACCCATAACTCTATTACTTAAATAAATAAATAAATAAAAATCAAAACAAAGAAAAAAAATACAAAAATAGTGAAAAAGGTGAGTTTTGGACTCGGACATTCAGCTTAAGGCAAACAATTAATTGCTGTGAAGATGACTAATTTTCTCCACTTGGGGTCCCATTGCCACAATTGGCGCATGGCAATGAGTATTGAAAAGACAATTGCCAAGAGAACGTCTCATGATAACCCCTAAAGGATGGAAGAGGTAATCATGATAACCCCCAGGTTGAGTCAGACCCAATGCTTACCTGTACCTCTATTACTTAAATCAAAGAAAAATATCAAAACAAAGAGAAAGAAAATACAAAAGTAGTGAAAACGGTGAGTTTTGGGCTCGGACATTCGGCGAAATACTTACGACAAACAATTAATTGCTGTGAAGATGACTAATTTTCTCCACTTGGGGTCCCATTGCCAACGATAGGCGCATGGTAATGAGTACTCAAAAGACAACTGCCAAGAGAACGTCTCATGATAATCCCTAAAGGACGGAAGGGGTTATCATGATAACTCCCAGGTTGAGTCAGACTCGGTGCTCACTCGTACCTTTATTATTTAAATCAAAGAAAAATATCAAAACAAAGAAAAAGAAAATACAAAAGTAGTGAAAAAGGTGAGTTTTGGACTTGGACATTTAGCAAAATACTTATGACAAACAATTAATTGCTGTGAAGATGACTAATTTTCTCCACTTGGGGTCCCATTGAATGAGTACTCAAAAGACAACTGCCAAGAGAACGTCTCATGTTAACCCCTAAAGGACGGAAGGGGTTATCATGATAACCCCCAAGTTGTGTTAGACTCGGTGCTCACCCAAAAGACAACTACCAAGAGAACGTCTCATGATAACCCCTAAAGGACGGAAGGGGTTATCATGATAACCCCCAAGTTGAGTCAGATCCGGTGCTCACCCGTACCTCTATTACTTAAATCAAAGAAAAATATCAAAACAGAGAAAAAGAAAATACAAAAGTAGTAAAAAAAGGTGAGTTTCGGACTTGGACATTCAGCGAAATACAAAAGTAGTAAAAAAGGTGAGTTTTGGACACGGACATTCAGCGAAATACTTACGGCAAACAATTAATTGCTGTGAAGATGACTAATTTTCTCCACTTGGGGTCCCATTGTTGATGATAGGCGCATGGTAATGAGTACTCAAATGACAACTGCCAAAAGAACGTTTCATGATAACCCCCAAAGGATGGAATAACCCCTTGGTTGAGTTAGACCTGGTTCTCATCCATACCTCTATTACTTAAATCAAAGAAAAATATCAAAACAAAGAAAAAGAAAATACAAAAGTAGTGAAAAATGTGAATTTTGGGCTCGAACGTTTAACGGAATACTTATGACAAACAATTAATTGCTATGAAGATGACTAATTTTCTCCACTTGGGGTCCCATTGCCGACGATAGGCACATGGTAATGAGTACTCAAAAGACAACTGTCAAGAGAACGTCTCATGATAACCCTTAAAGGATTATCAATAACCCCTTGGTTGAGTTAGATCCGGTGCTTACCCATAACTTTATTACTTAAATCAAAGAAAAATATCAAAACAAAGAAAAAGAAAATACAAAAGTAGTGAAAAATGGTGAGTTTTGGACTTAGACATTCAGCAAAAGTAGTGAAAAAGGTAGTTTTGGACTCGGATATTCAGCAAAAACAATTAATTGCTGTGAAGATGACTAATTTTCTCCACTTCGGGTCCCATTGCCACAATTGGTGCATGGTAATGAGTACTCAAAAGACAATGGCCAAGAGAATGTCTCATGATAACCCCTTCCATCCTGAAGGGGTTATCATGATAACCTCCGGTTGAGTCAAACCCGGTGCTCACCCATACCTCTATTACTTAAATCAAAGAAAAATATCAAAACAAAGAAAAAGAAAATACAAAAGTAGTGAAAAAGGTGAGTTTTGGACTTAGACATTCAGCGAAATACAAAAGTAGTGAAAAAGGTGAGTTTTGGACTCGGATATTCAGCGAAATACTTACGACAAACAATTAATTGCTGTGAAGATGACTAATTTTCTCCACTTGGGGTCCCATTGCCAACGATAGGCGCATGGTAATGAGTACTCAAAAGACAAATAACCCCTAAAGGACAAGAGAACGTCTCATGATAATCCAAAAAAAGAAAAAGAAAACACAAAAGTAGTGAATATCATGATAATGAGTACTCCGTCTCATGGTGACCCCTAAAGACGGAAGGGGTTATCATGGTAACCCTGGGTGCTCACCCGTACCTCTATTACTTAAATCAATGAAAAATATCAAAACAAAGAAAAAGAAAACACAAAAGTAGTGAAAAAGGTGAGTTTTGGACTCAGACATTCAGCGAAATACTTACGGCAAACAATTAATTGCTATGAAGATGACTAATTTTCTCCACTTGGGGTCCCATTGTTGATGACAGGTGCATGGTAATGAGTACTCAAATGACAACTGCCAAAAGAACGTTTCATGATAACCCCCAAAGGATGGAATATAACCCCCAAGTTGTGTTAGACTTGGTGCTCACCCAAAAGACAACTACCAAGAGAACGTCTCATGATAACCCCTAAAGGACGGAAGGAGTTATCATGATAACCCCCAAGTTGAGTCATCCATACCTCTATTACTTAAATCAAAGAAAAATATCAAAACAAATAAAAAGAAAATACAAAAGTAGTGAAAAATGTGAGTTTTGGACTCGGACAATCAGCGAAATACTTACGGCAAACAATTAATTGCTGTGAAGTTGACTAATTTTCTCCACTTGGGGTCCCATTGCCACAATTGGTGCATGGTAATGAGTACTCAAAAGACAACTGCCAAGAGAACGTCTCATGATAACCCTTAAAGGACGGAAGGGGTTATCATGATAAACCCTTCATTGAGTCAGACCCGGTGCTCACCCGTACCTCTATTAATTAAATCAAAGAAAAATATCAAAACAAAAAAAAAAGAAAAAAATACAAAAGTAGTGAAAATGTGAATTTTGGGCTCGGACGTTTAAAATACTTACGACAAACAATTAATTGCTATGAAGATGACTAATTTTTTCCACTTGGGGTCCCATTGCCGACGATAGGCACATGGTAATGAGTACTCAAAAGACAACTGCAAGAGAACGTCTCATGATAACCCTTGATAACCCCTAGGGATTATCATGATAACCCCCGACGATCCGGTGCTTACTCGTACCTTTATTACTTAAATCAAAGAAAAATATCAAAACAAAGAAAAAGAAAATACAAAAGTAGTGAAAAAGGTGAGTTTTGGACTTAGACATTCAGCGAAATACAAAAGTAGTGAAAAATGTGAGTTTTGGACTCAGATATTCAGCGAAATACTTACGACAAACAATTAATTGCTGTGAAGATGACTAATTTTCTCCACTTAGGGTCCTATTGCCGATGATAGGCGCATGATAATGAGTACTCAAAAGACAACTGCCAAGAGAACATCTCATGATAACCTTTAAAGGACGGAAGGGGTTATCATGATAACCCCCTGGTTGAGTCAGACTCGATGCTTACCTGTACCTCTATTACTTAAATCAAAGAAAAATATCAAAACAAAGAAAAAGAAAATATAAAAGTAGTTAAAAATGTGAGTTTTGGGCTCAAACATTCAGCGAAATACTTATGACAAACAATTAATTGCTGTGAAGATGACTAATTTTCTCCACTTGGGGTCCCATTGTCGACGATAGGTGCATGCTAATGAGTACTCAAAAGATAACTGCCAAGAGAACGTCTCATGTTAACCCCTAAAGGACGGAAGGGGTTATCATGATAACCTCCAAGTTGAGTCAAACCCGGTGCTCACCCGTACCTCTATTACTTAAATCAAAGAAAAATATCAAAACAAAGAAAAAGAAAATACAAAAGTAGTGAAAAAGGTGAGTTTTGGACTCGGACATTCAGCAAAATACTTACGGCAAACAATTAATTGTTGTGAAGATGACTAATTTTTTCCACTTGGGGTCCCATTGTCAACAATAAGCGCATGGTAATGAGTACTCAAAAGATAATTGCCAAGAGAACGTCTCATGATAACCTCTAAAGGATGGAAGGGGTTATCATGATAACCCCTAAGTTGAGTCAGACCCAGTGCTCACCCGTACCTCTATTACTTAAATCAAAGAAAAATATCAAAACAAAGAAAAAGAAAATACAAAAGTAGTGAAAAAGGTGAGTTTTGGACTTGGACATTCAGCGAAATATTTACGGCAAACAATTAATTGCTATGGAGATGACTAATTTTCTCCACTTGAGGTCCCATTGCCGACGATAGGCGCATGGTAATGATTACTCAAAAGACAACTGCCAAGAGAACGTCTCATGATAACCCTTAAAGGACGGAAGGGGTTATCATGATAACCCCTAGGTCGAGTCAGACCTAGTGCTCACCCATGCCTCTATTACTTAAATCAAAGAAAAATATCAAAACAAAGAAAAGTAAAATACAAAAGTAGTGAAAAATGGGAGTTTTGGACTTGAACATTTAGCGAAATACTTACGGCAAACAATTAATTGATGTGGAGATGACTAATTTTCTCCACTTGGGGTCCCATTGCTGACGATAAGCGCATAATAATGAGTACTCTAAAGACAATTGCCAAGAGAACGTCTCATGATAACCCCTAAAGGACGGAAGGTTCTTTTAACATATCTCCATAGTCCAGGACCACGCGTCCATTCGAGTGAGAAGCCGTAGAAGACCCTTGGCGTGTTTTAAAAGGAGAAGACCCTTGCCGTATTACAAAAGCAGAAGACCTTGGCCGGATTACATAATCTTCCATGTTCGCCGGCGGCTCCATTTTATAGATAGAGACCGCATGAGCTCAAACCTAAGTTCCAGCCAAAACAGCCCATCGTTCAGCAAAAGGTCGCGTCCTTCATTGTTCATTCCTCTCTTTCCAAGTCAGAGCACCCCTCCTCGTGCCCCTTTTCTCCACGGAATGTCTACGTCTCCAATAAATTCTCATTTGGTTTAAATTTTCAAAGATGCCGTTGGCAATTAAATTGGAATTCGATATCCAAGTTTGTTGGAAGTAGCACGGCTATTAATTAAGATTCTTATAAAATTTGAAAAAGTCATTGAAACACAGAGATATTCAAATTATGTCAGTGCATATAAAAATAACCAATCAAGTAAGAGCACAGCATATGAATAGATCTGTCAAAAGTGGCTTATGATCCGCTTCTTAACTCATATACAATTAACTAAGCTGTTATGTGGGTTAAATAAAATTTGCAAAATGGGTTGATATGAGTCTACAAAAAGCTAAGCCCATCTAAATAGGTTTTAACCCAGCTACAAGGTCGCGCGCAACTTGATTAAGACTGCTTAGGCTGGAGAAGGAGGGCTTAAATTGGAGGGGTTCGTTTTTCAACCGAGTCAATGAGGCGAGGCGAGGTGGCTCGGTATGGTTCATATGTTTTTATTATATTTCAACGATTGAGGTCGACTTAAGGCACGCTTTTTCTTTTCTTTTCTTTTTTTTAGTTCTTTTCTTTTTTCCCTTTTATTCTCTTTTAAGTGTGCGTCAATTTCTTGGAAAACTCAATAAAAAAGGAAAATGCATTTTGAAAAAGATTTTCAAATAATACAATTAGGATTTTCAAATAATAAATCAAGTTTTCCTTTATTTGGTGATATATGGTCGAAAATGTTTTTTGATATATAAACCTCATTAAAAAATGATTTCAATCTCAGGCAAAAAAAATCAACTTTTTAATTTATTTTTATTTTTTAAAAATTGAATTTTTTTAATTTTTTTAAAATTATTTTTCTCTTTTATTTTTAAAAATTATTTTTTCCTTTCCTTTTTAAAAATTATTTTTCTTTTCTTTTCTTTTTCCCTCTTCCTCTACCACGACCGGCCGCTAATGGCCATAGGCAAGCTTCATTGAGTTGCGAGCTTGCTAGGCTCGAAGGGAGCTTGAGCTCACTATATCTAGTGAGCTCACCAGGACTGGGTGAGCCATGAGCTCGTCGACTTGGGTCATATCTGGTTGCTGGGCTGCCAACTATTGGCGAGGCATGCGGCTGGCGAAGGAACAAGGATCAGGAAAAAAGAAAGAAAAAGAGAAAAGAAGAAAAGAAGAAAAGAAGAAAAGAAAAAAGAAAAGAAAAAAAAGAAAAGAAAAGGAAAAGAAAAAAAAAAAGAAAAGAATGATTTTTAAAAAATAAAAATAATTAAAAATTCAAAAATTTAAAAAATATTTTTATAAGAATAAATGTCTAATTAATTAAGGACTCTAAGAATAGAAAAACATTTTGAAAAATGTTTTCCGGTTATTTCAAAGAAGAAATCATTTCCTTGGAATTAAGTTTTTGTAGGAAAACTTTTTCCGTTGACTCATTTTCCTAAACAAACCTAACATTAGAAAATAAGAAAAACATTTTTAGCAAAACAAATAGACCATAAATTATGGTTTGATTATTTACGGCATAATGAATACCAAGAAGAAATGAAGTAATGCGATTCGCCATTGGAGTGGCGTGGGGCTACATCTGTACCTTTCCAAAGCAATTCTATGTGCATTTTGACTTCGAAGGAACAAACTTATTGACTTTGCGAAAGTTTCCAACCAAATCACGACGCTTATGATTGCGCATCAGTAGAAACTAATACCATATCGATTACATTTTCAAACATTCAAATTATATTCATTATTCCATAACCAGTTAGAAAAAGAACAAAATTCATTATTCATTCATCTATTATCGAACAAATTTCTATTTTTAATTTCAGCATTTTAGGAATTTAGCAATTATTATTCAATATGTAAATATTCAATATTTATTTTACAGTTTGATATCAACAATTGTTATTGACATTGAGAATTTACCAAATACAATGACTAAAGTGTATATTTTTAGAAAAGCCCCAAGACACATCTCTCTCTCTCTCTCAATTTGAGCTCATATCCTTAGAGCATGCAACATGAGAACCATTCTGTTTTTATATTTTTATGTTTCCCAGGATAGGTTTGGAATAGAAATTCGTTTGGTAACGTAATTTCATTTTTTATTTTATTTCTAGGACATATTTTTAATCTAGCAATAGATTTGGAACAAAAATCAAAAGTTAAAATTTTTAGATTTTTTATTTCTAGAACAAAAGTAATAAATGAAAACTTTTCTCATTAATTATTTTCATTATTGCTCACTACCCACCCGCCTCTTGTGGGATGCCGTAAGCCCACCGCTGATGGTTGGATGTCGGTTGCCGGTCCTTGGATGCCAGCCGTCGGCCGTCGGACACCCGCCAATGGTGGTTGGCCGTTGGATGCTTGTCGCCAATGGCCGACCGCGCCCCCGGCCGTTGAACGTTGCTGCCCACTTCTTGCCGTTGATTGCTGGATGCCTACCACCCACCTCCTACCATTGATTGCTGGACGGTAGCCACCGAACATTGGATGCCTCCTACCACCACTCAGGTGAGAGAAATTTTGTATCATTATTAAACAAAATTTTATTTTAGGAACATAAATTTTATAAGATTATTAATTGCATATTTTTGCTCAGATATTTGATTAGGGAATTGAAAGAGAAAAATCAATTTCTAACTAGAAATTGATTTTTAGAACATAATGATTATCCTGCTTGCGCTTAGTGGTCCAATGCACAAAAGTCGAGATTAATGCTGCTAATGGCAGCCCTAATCGTGATTTGAGGTCGCAACCTGCCACCGGCAATGGCGGCATGGTGGCTCTGTTGCTCGTAGCGACACCTGGCACGGCTTGATCAAAATGGAGACAAGAAATGGGAAAGAAGGAAAGAAAAAGGAAGAAGAAACAGGGGAAACAAATCTAGACCATCCAATGTCTCTCTGTTTTTTTTTTTTTTTTTGGTCAGAAAAATCCAATGTCTCTTGAAGTGTGAATTTCTTGCGGAGTAAATTTAAAATTGTTCGACCAAAAAATATAAGATTGAATTCCTCTCCTAATTTCAAGGATCTCAATCCTAAATTTCGTGGTTTAGCAATGGACAATCGGCTCGTTTATAGAAGAAACAAACCACCTCATCATCAAGCTCCATCAAGAGTAAAACTACTATAGCGCATGTTGATTTCGAAAGGACATGCAAAGCTCGAGCATCTCGCTAGTTTTTATAAACTAGTCTGTAATAATTTGCCAATCTGGGTCTTTGATCAATTATTCTCGAAAAGCAGCTTCTCCGGAGCCCGTTGAAGATTCTGCCCAAGCCCGTAGAAGATTATGCTGCTCAACCTTAGGACAAAGCATTCTGGTTCAGTAGGTTCGATGCATGTTTTAGCAATATGTAATGTCACACCCCAACTCTACAAGTACAAGGGCAATGACATGTCATCCTTCCATCAGAAAGAAAGATGTAATTTTGTTATTGAAATATAAATCTACATATCTAATAAAAGACTCATACATAAAAGAATGTGTATATCTCCATCTAACAACTAAACTTTGAAGTTCATATAAATAATTCATACCTAAAAATCCCACTATCAAAATGTCCTTTTGATAATGTAAATGCTCTCTTGTTATTTGTGACTAGTTGAAGAACATGAAAAGCAAATAAGATAAATAAAATGAGCAACCACAAACTAGTAAGTAATACATCTCTTCTAAGTAGGTTGAACATTCATTGTGCATTTTTATAAACTGATACATAATTCATCAATCCCAAATTCAGTACATGATAGATGTAAAATATCAAGAGTGGATGATATCTTTTCAACAAAACTTTTTAAGTATAAGATCGATAACAAATCAACTACCAATGGCCTATTCTATTGATTAATCTCAATCAAATTAAATGTCAATAGTCTATTCTAACAACTAATCTAATGCTTAGTATCTAACTATAGTCACGCTTAACAACCATGACAAGGGTGACCAAGTTTCTTCCCTTGGCTAGGTCTTCACTTATATCAATTGATGGTTCATCCCATAATTGACGCCTTAATAACAGTACCTAATTATGACAACATGAGCATAATTCATCCACCTCAATTTAACCCAAAGCCAAAACCACAAACCATATCAAAACTCTTTATTAACCAAAATATATAACTTTTACTATTTGGGCACCGTTTGTTGCGCTAAAAATAACTTCTTTGGATTTTTTGATGTTTGGTTCACGGAAAATAAACAAGTCAAGGAATACATTTTCTATCAATGGAAAAAACACCTTTAAAAGTGAGAAAAATGATTGCCTTTTGTTGAAAAGAGGAAATAATTTTTCCTCTTCTTTCTTTCATCACTCAATTTAATTATTTATTATTTCCTTTTTTCTTTTTTTAGATTTGATTTTGTAATTATATTTTTTCTTTTCTTTTTTCCTTTTTCTTTTTTCTTCTTATTGGGCTAGTCGCCACCGTAGCAAAGGTTGGCGACTAGCCATAAGTGAGCTTGAGTGTGCCAAAGGGCAAGAGGCTCAAGCCTAACCAAATTGGCAACACTTAGGTGTCGCCAAAGGTTAGTGAGCTTGTCCTTCAGCTTGCTAGCCATTGCCGTGGTCATGATTGGCTGAGGAAAAGAAAAAGAAAAAAAGAAATGAAATGAAAAATAAAAATAATAAAAGATTTAAAAAAAAAAAAAAAATAGATCAAAGGGAGTATTTTTAGGAAAATCAAATCAAATACCAAATAGCGGAAATATTTTTCACTTCATTTTCAAGATTCAACCAAACACCAGAAAATGTTATTTTCCTTAAAAATGGCTTCCCCCCCTTTTTTTTTTTTATTTACAGAAATAATACATTTTCCATGAAATTAACGGAATCTCAATATATATTGAAGTTCCTTTTCATAAAGCATATTCATAAATCATGAACTTTTCATGGATTTTTTCATAAAAGGTTTTACAAACTATTTACAAGCAATTAACTCAAATTGTAATAAAAAAAAAAACAATCTTGCCATTTCATATAGACAAAACTTTAGTAAATGCTAGATCCAGTTGTATGCGACAAAAAAGTCATTTCTTAACTCATAATATGATTGTACAAATGCGAAGAAGAAATAATATAACTCACTTGCAAAAATTGAAAACCATATTACAATAATTACTTGAGTCGACGCATTCGTATTCTTATTAGTTAATCAAAAAATGATATCAAAATTTGAGCGATACGCTACTGTAATGAATGAATTGACTAAACTATGCTTGTTCATCTATAAAATGACTTCTATGCACTAACGAAGAAGCTCAATTATAGTTAACATTCATTTTTGTCTATTATGCATAACTCACATGTTATGATCAAACCATACTTCATAATCAATTTTTGTCAAATTTTACGGCTCTAAAATGCCCTAAACTATCATTTTCATATAAACTCAAAGCTTAACAACTCATTAATCAAACTTCACAGTTCAAAATTGACCCAACTTCGAATTTATGACCTAGTTTAAATAATTATCCCAATTAAATGAATAATGGACTTGAATACTTACTAGATGTTGCAAAGTAGACCCGTTAAACGGGTGGGTCGGGTCGGGTCATAAATGGTCCGACCCAAATCAACCCATTTAACCCGTTTAAGACCAATTTATTGTAGTGCAAATTTTTTTACCCATACCCAACTTGAACTTTACCCAACCCATACCCGACCCATTTAATGAAACTAAAAAAGCTTTTATATATATATATATTTAAAAAAATGGTATTGCTAACATGGTTTTATACAACACAAATTTAATTGAAAATTTTTTATAATTTTTAAAATACTTATTTTAAAAATCAAAATTTAATCATTTTTTAATTAAAATTTTAATTATTTTTATTTTTTAAGAATATAATTTTTAATTTTTTTTTCTTTTTCTTTTTCTTCTTCCTCTTCTTTGGCTAGTTGCCGGCCATGACGATAGCCGACGACCAGCCATAGGCAAGCCGGCTTGCATGGCTCACTAACATTGCGAGCTCCAAGCTCACCGGATTGGCGAGGCTTGAGCCTCACCGGACATTGGCAAGGCCTTCGCCTCGCTAGATTTGGCAAGCTCAAGCTCGCCCGATGCCGCAAGCTCGAGCTCGCCCCTCGCGGATCCGGCGAGGCTCGAGCCTTGCCCGACGCCGACGAGTTTGAGGCTCGCCCGATCGGCGAGGTCTTCGCCTCGCCGGATCTTGAGCTCAAGCTCACCAATCTAGATGAGCTCGAGGCTTCATTGGCGAGGCTCGAGCCTCGCCCGATGACGAGCTCGAGCTCACTCGATGCTAGCGAGTTCGAGTCTCGCTAGATCGGTGAGGCTCGAGCCTCACCCGAACATTGGCAAGGCCTCCGCCTTGCTAGACTCGGCGAGCTCGAGGCTCGCCTGTCTCGGTCGCCGACCATCGCCACGCCGACCACCGAAGAAGGAAGAAGAAAAAAAAAAAAGAAAAAAAAAAAAAAAAAAAAGAAAAGAAAATTAAAATAAAAAATAATTATAATTTCTATTTTTATAAAAAATATTTTTGTAAAGTTAAAAAGGGAAGAGAGAGATTGTGTGATTTGGATTGAAAATGGGTTCTAAATCTAACCCATTTAAGACCCACTTAATACCCACCTATCTTAAGTCTTTAATTATTAAACCCATTTAATTAGTTCCTTAAAATAACAAGTGACCCATATATGACCCATTTATGATTTAAATTGGTCATTTATGAGTTTAAGACCCATTTTGCCACCTCTATTGCAAAGCAAAGTTAATTCCACTTGTCGGACGTCCTACACTGTACATGCAGAAATTTCTCTCTATTTTCTTCTTTTTCTCTTGTCCTTGTTTTGTCGCTCAATGGCGTTTGAAGCCGTTGAAGGCGAATGGAGGGTGGGTCACATGAGCTGAGGTCAAACTTCAAGGGCTTGGGCTTTCCATATAACATTTGGCCCAATATATATTACATGTACCAAATCCGAACAGTATCCAGAGGGGAAGAATATACCGTTTTTATCTTCCTTGCATGCGCATGAAATATCAAACTAGAATGACAAAGAAGATGACCAGTTCAGAACAAAACAACAAAAATATCTCATCTCTTTGGAAGCTTGTTTTCAGATATTTCGACACTTTGCAGATATTGGAATTGTGAGGTTACCATTGAACTCACCTCCACTCTTATCTTCTCGTACATAGAAAAGTATAGTTTTCTCTTCGCAGAAGGGGGAAGATCAGCTTTTAGCAAATAAATCTTGCTGAGTTCTGTGACAATTTTGGACTTCAGCTCGGAGGACACTGGCGACATGGCGTCCGCTTCGCCATCCTCGATGACACTTCAGAACATGAGCGCCCAGAAATCAACGATTATCCCCTCCTTCCCCACAAAACCGTTAGCGACGAACCTTAGAGTAATATTTATGTGCCCTTCAATAAGGAGTACAGGAGTTAGATCGTTGAGGGTTGCGAAGTACGATGAAGTTGTGGTCGATGACGAAATTGACAAGATCCGGAGGCTCCAAAATGGGTCAGACGTGCGCGGTGTCGCACTGGAGGGCGAGCAGGGCCGGACGGTGGACCTGACGCCGCCAGCTGTGGATGCAATTGCGGAGAGCTTCGGGGAGTGGGTGATCAAGGGCTTGGAGAGCGAAAAAGGGAGGCCGGTCGAGGACGTTAGGGTATCCCTTGGGAGGGACCCCAGGATTTCTGGCGCGGCGTTGAGCGTGGCCGTGTTTGCCGGGCTTTCAAGAGCCGGTTGCATCGTGTTCGACATGGGGCTTGCTACGACACCGGCTTGTTTCATGAGCACCGTGTTGGACCATTTCTCTTACGATGCTTCCATTATGGTAGTGTAACAATGCGCGGTTAGCACTCTTTTTCTTGTCAATTTGTGTTGATAGAATTCGGCCACGAGGCATCCACGCTTTACGTTTTTCATATCAAGAACCTTAAACTAGCAAGAGACCGGCGTCACCGTATATTAAGCATGTTTCTTAACTGGTCATATAGGGAGAGTAATTCTGTACTTTATTGGCAAAATTGCGAAAGCATAAAAGTCAAGAGGCTTTTGTTTACTCATGTCGATGAACAAGTGAAGTTCGCAATTCATTTTCAAACGGAAAATGAGACGACTGAAAATGTTTTTTGCTGTGGCAGATGACGGCATCTCACTTGCCTTACACCCGCAACGGTCTGAAGTTCTTCACGAAGAAAGGAGGGCTGACCTCGTCGGAGGTGGAGGAGATATGTGACCGGGCCGCCCGCAAGTATGCGAATCGGCTGGCGAAGGTGTCGACCATGCTCGCCACTCCCCCGACCCGGGTCGACTTCATGAGCGCCTATGCGGCCCATCTCCGCAACATCATCAAGGAAAGAGTGAACCACCCGACTCACTACGACACGCCCCTCAAAGGCTTCCAGGTAAATTATCTCGACTACATTGCTTTTCCCTAGTTTCCCATTAAAATAAGTTTTCTTACAAACGTAGTAACGTCTTCTGCAATCTTATCCTGTTCTTGTGGCCTTGGTTCCTAGAGTTCTTTTTGTCCTCTCTACACAAACCTTCCGGTTGATATTTGAATTATCGCACTACGTTAAATTCTGTACACAAATTCCTTATCTTGAAAAATACTCAGGCTTTGGTTTATCTACGAGTGAAAATAAAATTTAGCTTAGCCATTTGAATTGTTGACACTGAGCCTGAATTTGCATATAGATCATAGTAAACGCTGGGAATGGCTCCGGAGGCTTCTTCACATGGGACGTTCTGGACAAGCTCGGCGCCGACACATTTGGCTCGCTCCACCTCAACCCGGACGGCATGTTCCCCAACCACATCCCGAACCCCGAGGACAAGACTGCCATGGCCCTCACTCGGGCCGCCGTCCTAGACAACTCGGCCGACCTTGGGATTGTCTTCGACACCGATGTGGACCGCAGTGGCGTGGTCGATGCTAAGGGCAACCCGATCAATGGGGACAAGCTCATCGCCCTCATGTCGGCAATCGTCTTGAGGGAGCACCCGGGGACGACAGATGTGACTGACGCTCACACGAGCGTGGCCCTCACGAGGTTTATTACGGAGAGAGGAGGCCATCACTGCTTGTACCGGGTCGGTTACAGGAATGTCATCGATAAAGGGGTTCAGCTCAATCAGGACGGGATCGAGACTCATCTGATGATGGAAACGTCCGGCCACGGCGCACTCAAGGAGAATTATTTTCTTGATGATGGTAGGTTGCGTTTCTTTAATAGGTTTATCGTTTGAGGAAGTTTGTGTCCGTCCATTCCTCCAACCATGTGTCAGATTGGCGATTTACCAACATGGACATTACTCACATAAAAGTTATTAACTTAACAGAAAAGTTGATAAATTTAAAAAACAGATTAAACTTTTGTCGGTAACTCAAGTAAAAGTTGTTAATTATGTAAGCATCTTTGGTAATTAAATCTGTTTAAAGTTGTAATCACTCTCATTTAGGTCGGTAATTTTTTTGTAAAAGTTAATGAATTCAAAGTGCTTAAAGAGATATGCACATAAAAATTGGTAACTTAGTACAAATTTAGTAATTTGAAAACTACAAAAAGAATTGTTAACCTTATAAACAAGTCAGTAAGTTATCAGCAAATTATCTTAAAAGAAATCCCCGATCATTTTATTTACCAATAGTTTTTGGCAACTACCAACATTTATCGAAATTTAGCAACATATACATAGTCCGTATTTATGCGTGTCATCGTCTGGGTAGGTTTATCTAGTTTTCAAGGTTTGAGAAAGCGTATGCAAACTAAAGCGGTTTACTTGTTTCCTTCACGAACGTATTAATAGGAAAAGAAATTGAAACAACTGAAATAACACTTCAAATTACGAGGTTCTTATTAAATTTTGTGTGCCATTTTCTTCAATGAATTGGCCCTGCTAGGCGCTTACATGGTCGTCAAAATCATCATCGAGATGGTACGGATGAAGCTCGCGGGATTTAATGACGGGATCGGCAGTCTCATAGAAGATCTCGAAGAGCCATTGGAGTCCACGGAACTCAGAATGAATGTCATTGCTGAGCCTAGACATGCGAAAGTGAAGGCTGTTGAGGCAATCGAGGCGTTTCGACAATACATCGAGGTACAAATTACACAGCGATTAGTGCGGTCATCGTCAACCAAACCACGTTTAAGGAAATCATTGATCCTAAAAGAACTAACATTGGAGTCACTGTTTTTTGGCAGGAAGGGAAGCTTCAGGGATGGGAGCTGGATTCCTGTGGAGATTGCTGGGTGAGCGAAGGTTGCCTCGTTGACTCGAATGAAACGCCGGCCGCCATTGATGCTCGAATGTACCGGTATGGCATCGACAATGATCAGCTTTCTCACTTTTTAAATTCAGATTGAGAATAGAAGTAATCTTGTTTAATCCATTAGTTGATAAGTTGCATAGTTCTAGTAATTAGCAAAAAATTAAGCATATAAGAGAGTAGATTTCATACAATATACTTATATGAAGCAATCTTCAATTTATCAGTAAATTAGCTACTTGTAAATTCATGAATCAATGTATCTTCGTTTTTACACTGACGGTATGCTTATTATGTGGTTATCTTTACTTGAAACACAGGGCAAAGGTTTCGGACGAGGAAAATGGGCAATACGGTTGGGTACACCTCCGGCAGAGTATTCACAATCCGAATATAGCTGTAAATATGCAGTCGACAGTGCCCGGAGGTTGTCGGTCCATGACTGCAGTTCTTAGAGACAAGTATGTCACATTAATCTTTACATATATAAATATATACTTTATGCCCTTAATATATTTGGAATCTAAATTGCTCTCCCTTTTTGGCTGATTAATTTCCTTGTTCTTTTTGTCTTTCAGGTTTCTCCTTGCGAGAGGAATGAACAAGACCCTAGACATTAGTCAGATAGACAAATACTTAGGCAGCTAAAATTATTAATTATACGTGCAACTCTCGCAGAAGTTAATATTAAAAGTTGCTCGAGAAGACTCTATTTATTAAACGTATACAGGACACTTCATACTGCATATACGTTATTGTATATAGAATACACTTATTCCTTATTCCTATCGGGGGCATCAAACTATCCGATCAACCTTCTTTACACCAAAAAAGCAAAAAACACAAAAAGAAAAGGGTTTATGGTTTATAAACTATATAAACCAAATCATCTGAATTATTGATCGTGCGAGCCTCCTCATGGGCTTTGCATAAGTACGGGTGTGGATGAAATTCGTCCACATGATCTACAGATTTTGCATTATGAATTTGTCTCCGAGTTGTGATATTTGGGTGTCTTCTACGAAATGAGGGTAGTGCAATAATTCTTTATTTTTCTTTGACAAATAAGACCATTGTCCTTGGAAGGAGTCATTTATTTGGTAACTCCTAAAGATCTATTGTTTCCTTAGTAGCTAAGTGGTAGAGTGACCGATTGATAATAGCATCGTGCAATTGGGGAAGCAAACGAGATGGCAAAGAAACCATATTTCTAGGAAGGATAAAGGTAGTTGAAGTAATGAACGTTCCATTAAATTTATATGTGTGTGATGTCCATATTTATAAGTCATTAGTCAGATGCTTGATTGGAGAAACCCTTTGGCAATATGAGTGTGGTCAATTTAATTAAAATGACGATATCTATTTGATATACAAGTGTTTAGATTCAATAGAGGGCCATAATTTTCTCCCTTTATGATAAGAGGGAATTTTCTTCAAACTAAATTTTTGATTAGAAGGTTATAAAAATAGATACCACCTCTATTTATTTTTTTATTATGTTTGCATGTCGTGATATTCATCTCTGTAGTTAGAAATATTTTTTCTACTTAAAGAAAAAGAAAAACACATTCTCTGATGATCAAAACAATGCCGTGTGGACAAGACTGACACTCATAGGTTTAGAGCACTATCATCTTTGGAGTTACTACCACTTGAGACTTGATAATTGACACATTGCATTATTTATGCACTAAATATGCCCTATAGTTGTCATCTTCTATTAAATATCAACATATATCCATAAATTTCAACTCTGTTATTCTTAGCCCATAGTACAACGTGATTCACAACACCATCGTGTTCATAAGTGGTAGCACGATATATGTAGAAGTCAATTCAGAGCTAGTAACTTAATCGAAGAAAAGTGGGTAAAGTCCCTCTAATTAAAGCTGGTAACTTGTAAAAAGGTTGGTTAATTTAAGGTTTTACAGGGATATGCAACTAAAAGTTTGTCAATGATAATGACCATTAAAATCAAATAAATATTGATAAGTAACTCAAATGAAAGTAACCCAGATGATAGTGTAATGGAAAAAAAGATAGTAACTCATGCTAATTTAGACTAGTAATCCCTTAAAAAAAGTATATATATTTATGGGGTTTGCTAAGCAAGGTAAATAAAAATTGGCAACTCAATAAAAAGGTTGGTAAATTAAAAGAAAATTGAAAGTTGGTAAGTAACTCAAACAAAAATTGATAAATTAAATTTAGTTGCTAATTTAATTTGATAAAAGTTGATAGAATTTTATAATTTAAGTTGGTAACTTTGCATAAGAGTTACTATATTCGAAGCTTAGTAAGTTAGATAAATGAAGCTGGTAACTTAGTACAAAATTTGGTAATTGGCAAGTTGCAAAAAATTGTTAGTAATTTTCCTTCTAGTTTCTTGAAAATATAAAATAAAATTTAGTGGTTATCTATTTTACTAACAGTCATTTGACATTTACCAGCACTAATCGAAATTTACTAGTATAGGAAAAAATCAATCCGATACTTCGGAACAAAAGCACCGAGCGAATATATACACAATAAGCACACCAAGAACTTTATTTAGCCTGGCAAAAGATAAGATTACACATTGAACACAATATCGACACAAGCACACACATACGCACGGTGTAATCAAGTAGAGATCATCTTCTGCGGCAGCGTTTCTCTCGTGCAAGCAGCAGCGTGAAGATGCCCTGCTTCACGCGTTGAGCAGATGAGCATCGACGTCTTTAGTGATCTTGACGATGGCATCTGTGTAGCTTTTAGGCTCAGCAACGGATTCGTTCAGCTTCTCGTAGTCAAGGGTCCACTTCACCGTGCTTCCGTTGCCGTCGGCTTTCGCAGCTGCCTGCCCAGTGGCCTTGAAGCTCTTGAACTCCTTCAGTATATCTCCTTCCATGATATTGAACGTGATCGACTTGTTCGCATCGTCTACTTCGACCTTCTCCTTCACTGTCAACGACTTCCCATCTGCAATTTCCAGATTTTGGTCAAGCCAATTACTAGACTCTGTTAGCCTCTCACTGAAACTGAATATCCAAAGTCTCAACCTGGCGTCAGTACAAGGGTCGAGAATTATATTGGCCTATCTATTAATATATATAAGACGCAAGTCGAGACAAAGAAGTCCCATACAAGTAGGATCGTTTCAAGGTCAAGCGATTGCTTCTGTGACTTGTCCGCAAGATGAAACCCGGAGTTGGAGTAACTTGTACCAGATTGAGCAGCGAAAGTTTCTTGGGGTGATTAATCAATGAGTGAGCGTTTCGAGATGGTGTACTTACCCAGTGTGTAATTCCAATGCTTGATGGCGTCGCTGGAGTTCCAGTCGCCATCATGGAGCTCCACCTTTTGGATAATATCGGAGGAAATGGTGGGGAGGTGGTAGATTTGGCTCTTGAAGAGGTTGTAGAACTTATCTGCGGATGACTGGATGTCGATTTCGACCTCCAGCTTCCCCTCTAGACTCATGGTTTTTGTGGAGAAGACGACACAATAGTAACACCCAAGTTAAGAATCAGGATTCCGGAGACTAGACTTACAGCTTTTTAGGTACTAAGCGCAGACTTATATATAGAGAGAAGGTGTTGATCGCATCGTCACCAATGAGTGTCTCAGTTAGGGAGAAGGCGCACACACTTAGTACCTCCCACCTATGTATGGGCTGCCTAGGGATCAATTATCAAAAAATTCCAAAACCTATCATATGTCTTTCAATTCGGTGTTAAAATTTTCCTTTCGATTATATATCAATACAGCAATTCTGATTAATTTTGGTTGAAAATCGCTGATATAGACGTTGGCCATCCTATGACACACGCCGGCGCTCCATAATTTTTGTAATTTATTATAATTTTTTTTGAACTTTTACTTTGTTTATTTTGTCATTGTTGTGGGCAAGAGCTAAAAAGTCCATGCAGATTTGGATGAGGCTCATCTTGCCTATTGCCGACAAGGATTTGTAAGCCCTCACCGGTCACAATAATAAATAATAATAATAAATGATTTTTTTTTAAATTGCGAAAATTATCCACATCAATAATTTGTGGCCAAATTGACAAGAAGAACTATATTAGCAAATCATCCAAAGTTTTAGGATTAAGTTGGCTAAATTAAAATGTTTATAACTGAATTGATATTCATATAAAAAGATTTAGTATTTTTTTTGGTAATTATCCCTTGATTATCTTGTGGTTCACGACAGCTGGGGAAGCTTGGGGAATAACGCTTTGAGGATGCTAGAGCATCTAGATTTTACTCTATAGCGCTCAATAGATGGCTTGATCGGCGAAGGGGAAGCTAAGGTCGGTTGGGTCAACCTTCACCGGTGGAGTGCCGGAGAGAGACCAGAGATGGGACTAATAGGAGGACGACGGCGACGATTGACAACATAGTGGTGGCACTATAGACTAGAGGCGACGAGGATGGTCACTGGTGGCGCCCCAGGTGAGAGCTAACTTCTTTTTTTACTTATATAAACATTTCAGTAAATTTTCATTAACCCTAGTTGATAGGGAAAAGTGCCAAAAAAAGTCCTAAACCTTTTGCCTTTGTGCAGATTTAGTCCTAAACATTTTTTTGGTGCCGATTCAGTCATAAACCTTTTTAAGTTGTGCTAATTTAGTCATTTCCGGCCAATTTTGCTGATCGGACGCCGGCCCGGTGACGTGGCATGATCGGTGTTGATGTGAACAACTTTTAATAATATTTTAATATTTTATTTATTTTTTAAAAATATTTTAAATATTTTAATTTTTGTCTTTTCCTCCTCCAGCCGATTGCCGGGGTCGACAACCGGCCAAAAGCAACCGCCGGTGAGGGCGAGGGCGAGTCTCGCCCATGGCCGCCGCGCCAGATTAGGCCATGGGTGAGGCTCGCCCTCGGCCGGATCCGGGCGAGGTCGAGCCTCGCTGGCCCTCACCGGCCATGGGCAAGGCTTGCCTCGCCCGGATTCGACGAGGGTGAGCCTCGCCCATGGCCCGATCTAGCGAGGCGGCCATGGGTGAGGCTCACCTTGCCGATCCGACGAGGGCTTACCTTGCCCATGGCCTCGATCGGCGAGGTCGGGCGAGGGCCGACAAGGCTTGACCTCGCCCATTTGGCAAGGTCAGCCTCGCCCTCACCGGCGGTCGCCTCTAGCTAGTCACTGGACCTCGACGACCGGCTAGAGGAAAAAGACAAAAATAAAAATAAAAATAAAAAATAAAAAATAAAAATAAAATATTATTAAAATATTATTAAAAATTGTCCACGCGGGCCGCCGATCAGCCACGTCGTCAGCCAGCCGGCGTCCAAAGCAAAATCCGGCCAAAATTGGCCGGAAATGACTGAATTGACACAACTTAAAAAGGTTTAGGACTGAATCGGTACCAAAAAAAGGTTTAGGACTTTTTTGGCACTTTTCCCCTAGTTGATAGGTACAAGACATTGAATTGAGATAGTTTTAAGAATCCAATTCAATCGATGGAAATTGCGGAAATGACGTTGCACATGGGACAGAATTTTAGGGATCTAGTTGCAATAGCTTGAAATTTAAGGAGGATATTGCACGTTAAAAAGGTTTTATGATTGGTATTGTTGGGAGCTATTTTATATAAATATTTTATACATGTGTGTGTGTTATGAGGAGGAAGCCGCCTAAATAGGTAAGACCAGGTGAAATGCAACCATAAAATCAAAACAAACAGTCCAAAATTTAGAATTATTTGCATTTGATGAGTTAGAACATCAAATGTAGAATATCAAATGTGTATTGTGCTCCACGCCTTGTGGATTTGAATTCAAGTTTTGTTGAGAGCACTATAAAAGTAAAAATTTGGGGAAGCTTGTCCTTAAGATCGTTCGGGTAACTGAGATGCGCAAAAACCAATTGGAATGCAATTCGACCATTCTACTAAAATGCAATAAAATATTAAATTCGATTTTAAAATTTACTGTCTTCTTCTTGTGTTTGTGGTTTGGGCTTTACAATGTCAAACATTAAGGAAAAAATTCACGAAATAATACTAGGATACAATTTTTGGGAAAACCTTAAATGTATAATGCAAGCAAATGAAAGGCGGTGGGAAAAAAAAAAACAAAAACAAGGGGAAAAAAAACAAAAACAAACACGAGGGTGCATTATAACTAGGTTTCCTTTTGGCTTATCGTAGAGTGCCTAGGCTTATTTTTTATGGCAGAAATTTGTTGCAGCCAGCACAAAAACAAATTTGCAATCACGAGCATATTAAATATGCAGATGTATCTCAAATAATAGAGGACCTTTTCTTGGAATAGTTTATTCAATAGTGCATTATTTTCCGCATAGGTGTGGGCAAAGTAAGCTGGCGAGTAGCGTGTAAGATTTTAAATCGTGGAACAAGAATTGGGGACATCAAACAACATATAAAATGTATGTATTGAAGCATTTGATTTCGAGATATACCATAGTTCTTTATGGTAATTAATAAATAAACTTAATATACATATTCCAATTTAATTTAAAATTTTAGTTTGATTAGTTTAGTTCTAAACTTTTACTTGAAATGTCAATATAATCATTTTGATAAATTTTTCATTGGGAATTGCAGATATAATGGTCCAGTTATCGTTGGTTATCTTATATGACACATTACCACATCAACAATTTTTGATAAAATGTCTAAGATTGAATTTTAGCATTCATATATTAAGTTTACGATTGATAAGCTTCGTTTCTAATGTATTGAGATATTCAATAAAAATTGAGATCCAAAAGAGAAGTAAAATTAAATTTAAAGAGTGCCCGTACAAACAAGTTGATTTATAATAATAAGCAGATAAGATTTGCAAATCTCCCTTTCTCTACAAAGCGTGTTGAGGTGTCATTTATAATATTTTCTCTTTAAGCGTTGTGCCATCGTGATTGCCTCGTACCAAATTGTGCACATCAGGTCTCATCTAAGTTTTAAAATTATAATTAGTGACAAGTTGATGTTACCTTCTCGTACGGTTGATTTTTATTTTTCCATTTCTAACCGTTCATTTGATGTTTGCCGATGTGTGACTATCTTTTTAGTTGTTTTTTTTATCTGCCCCCCGGCTTTATTTGCTAGTGCCCATCGCCATCGTTGACAAAAGAGTATCGTAGGGAACCAATTCTCCATTCAAACTCGATCGGGCTTGATGTCTCAAATATGACCACGACCGGGTTTTAGAAGTAAACTTAGGTTTATGCTTGCGCTCGACTCGAACTCAGAATCCAAAATTTGAAAATCGAATAAAGTTGGAATATAATACTGCGCGTTTATTTATATGCTGAATGTATATATCTGTCTCTATAAGCTCTTTATTGGTCTCTAAAACATTCCGAGCAGATAAAACAATTCCCAAATCGATTTGAGACCAAATTTGTGCCAGATAAACTTGAGTACAAGAGCCCTTGCCTTAATACTTCATATAGTTTTGCGGTAGCATTATCAATCACTCTAAAACTTTTTATAGCACTTGTCAATAGTTTAACAAAAGGATTTCGTTAATAAGTACACCCGAAGAAATTGTTATATACCAAAGCAAGAATAGTTCATCATTTTGACGAGATCCTTCTCTTGAATTAAGCGTAATTAGTACATTGAAAATGATTTTTTTTCTTATTGAGTAGTTAACAAGACACTTAGCAAAATGTTGCCCTGTCGATCAAGGCGCAAAAAGCCCGTGGTCGAACTAGATGCGGAGGTTGTGAGCCATCGTATTATTATTAACTCAAAGACCGCTGGAGTTTTGGAGAAATTATAACCTTTTTCCATGCCGGAGTTTACCCTTTTAACTCGTTCTCAGGGAGTGTAGCCTCGATGCTTCTTGTTGCTCAGGAGCTTCATCTTCTCGCTCATCGGCAAATTGATAAACCACTTGCTCTGCTCGAAAACCTCATCTTGTACTCACGGCTTATTCCGTGGTTTACACGTAGAAGAACCTGCAATCCAAGCACGCCTATACGCATGCAAAACGATATCGAACTAGGAATTAATCGCCGACGTTGCACTCGCCGACGTTGCGCCTCGTGCAGAATTTCTAATACAAAAACCGAAAAAAGAGGAGAAAAAAGGGCAAGGAAGAAGAAGAGTGATTGAGGACCTGGTTGAGTAGAGCGACTGATTGGTGAACATTGGATGTGGAGAGATCGATATGGTTGAGATCGGATATTTTGGTGACTTCGAAGATATCTTTTGCTTTCTTCATGTCATGAATTTTTAGATTAACGTTCTTCTTGCTTTCTTCCTTACAACAATTATGGGGTCTTAGGTTGTTTTGCAAACCGAACGGAAATATCAATGGACCCATTTTTTGTTTTTACTTACCATCCGAATTGGAATAAAACCGAATTGAAAATACCTGAAATTTTTTGTTTGGATAGTGATGGTTTTATTTATAGTGATGGGCCTAAGTTGGCCCGTCCGCTCATGTTGGGCCTAAAAGCCTGGCCCACAGGATAAGGGCTCGTTGATAAGGGAACGCATAAAAGGGATGAGAGATAGAGAGATGATACATTTGGTGATAACGTACGTGTTCTCCACTCCAACGCGCTCTCTCCCTCCAAAAAAAAACAATAAGCACAAGGCCACCGTTTTTTCTTCCCTTCAAAGGCATTTTGGACTTCATCGGATCAAATAGGGCCAAATTCTCTTCCTCTTATCGGTGTCGGTGTCTAATCTGTGGCTAACAAGGTACGCTCGATTCCGTGGTGTGCTTTACGATCGGTGATACGTGTATTTCCTGGGCTTCGTCTTCCGCATTGATTTAGGGGTTCAATTTAGTGTTGAATTCGGTTTTCGGGGATCTGTTATCCGCAACATTGGTATCAGAGCTCTAGTTCACGTTTTCCCGACTTGTTTGATGTTTTTTGATTGATTTTTTGCGAAACTAATTCGGCTGTACGGATTGGGGCAAGAAATCCCGACACCCGAGTGCTGTTCGTCCATTTTTTTGAGTTTCTGTGATTCGAAATCAATTTCTAAGGCATAGGGTGAAAGGGCTTGTCGAGATGAGTCTGGCGACATGTCGTGCGCCGCCGGGCGACGCCGCATGCGCCCACACGTACGGCCAGAAGGCGCTGCGCGACGTGGAAGACGCGCTTCGCCGCTAGCATTGAACAACGCATGGCAAACCGCACGTGGTCGCGCGACTAATCGGGCACATGCGCGCCGGTCCGCGGCCGACGCGCACGCGCCGTGACGTCACGGCGAACCGAGATGACGTGCGGTGATGTCACGCGATGACGTCACCGTGACGTCACCCAACCCGGTAACCGTTGGGATGACCCATCGATGACGCCATCACCAACGACATGCCGGCCGGCCGGACGGTCACCGGCGCGGGCGACCCCGACCGACTCGCGGACGCGGCCCGGGCACGCGCGCGGCACGTGCCGGATGACGTTTGCGTGACGTCATCCCGCCCATGCGCTCGGCACGTGCGGTCGGTTTGTCCGACTCGGCCCGACCGGTTTGACGACCTGACCATTAACTCGTTGACTCGTTGATCGTTGACCGACGACTGTTGACTTTGACCGTTGACACCCAAAAAAAAAAGGAATTTGTTTCTTTTTTAATTATGTATGTGTGGGTTAGAGATAATCCATTTTTTATTTTGCATTTGTTGCATGAATCATGGAAAATTATGTATTTTCCATTTTGTTTATTGTGGATTAAAAGTGATCCATTTTAGTTCTGCATTTGTTGCAGGAACTATGATGTGTTATGCACGAATACCTGCAATCCCGAAGACGGACGAAGGAAGAGCTAGACTGAAAAGGCTGATGAAAGAGTTAACTGATTATCGGTGGCTTGATGGTGATTTAGTATCACATATGGTTAAGGTCAATCAGATGATACATGAAATCATCTGGAATGGTTATCTTATGCCGGATTTTGAGAAGGTGCCGGCTTTGATGAACACTCTTCCACCTGAATGGCAAGTAGTGTTAGATCGGCTATAGGAGGTCAACGTGGTCCCGGATTATAGGAGGCTAGTGGAAGCTTTTGTAAGAGAGTATTATAGGATTGAGTTGGTAAAAACTTCAACCCTTAGATTGAGCACCACATGGCACAGAGTGAATGCGCCTTGGTGGTGACATGAGAGCTCTCCAAAAGTTTTTCCATGGTTGGCAAATGTGCCTTCAGTTTTCTCAGATGTTTTGATTGATAGATTAGCAGGGACTTTCACTAGTTATTTCTTAGATTAGTTATGAGATGTTTTTCTAGTTGAATATCTCTTTCTATGTTGATATTTTTCTTTGTATATATTGCTTAGTGTAATGGATAGTTGTATTATGTGAAAGCATTGTTATTCTATTGAATGTTAGATACTATTTGCTTTCTGTTATTGTTGACTGCTATGGGTAGTTGATAGAAGTTTTTGTAACTTCATAAAATTAGTTTTGCATAAAACAATTATATTAATGATAGTTTTAAGTTAGGATTTTTAGAGGATGATTGGAAACATAGTGACATTTTGATTTTGAAGCCTTACTTGAAATTATTCATTAATATGATGGGTCTATGTAAATAGGGATGCATAAATGATAGGCATTAATTATTAGTGCATGTATGTCGATGTGTTCAAATCAATGTTTTCAGCAATTAAGAACATAATTGCCGAGCTATGAAAAGTGAAAAGCTCAATGGTGAAATATTGAAATTTGGCACATGAAGATTCAATATGAGCTGGAAAAGTAAGAAGCACTAGAAGCTCTTGACCATATTATGGAAGATCTTGAGGATGCCGTGCGCCACCTTGAGATAGTAAATGACCATCTAACGGCATTTGAGTCGAAAATAGATATTTGCAATGCTGGTTCTAGCTCATAAAGGGCTTTGAGCTCTAAGCGCAAACGTATTGAATCGTTCAATATGTGGGAATGCAAAGGATCAAGTTCTTGTTGCAAGAAATCAAGAGTTAACCAACACAAGAGAAGAAAACGTCCTTAAGAGAAGAAAATGTCAAAGGTGAGGTGTTATAATTGTGACAAGAAATGTCACTATACTCGCAACTGTTGTGAGCCAAAAAAGGTCAACACCTCTTGTACATTTGAGAACTTTGCTTATGTGTTAAGTTCTGAATTATTGGCTGAATCCAATCCTTTGTGGACTATAGATTCATGAGTGATGGACCATGTAGCGAAGGATAGAGGATCCTTCATGGAATTCCAACGAGTACCAACTGGAACTAAGTGGATCTATGTGGGATATGACTCCAGAGATGAAGTTAAAGGGATTGGCACCTGCCAATTGAACATACGTGGTGGACGCACCTTGTTCCTACATGATGTTCCATATGCTCCAGATATTCGTCGAAATTTAATGTCTTTTTTTGGTGTTGGTTAAGCTTGGTTTTAATGTGAACTTCCGTAATAGATGTGTAGATTTGTATTTGGATACAAACTACTATATTTATGGTCACTTTCTAGATGGTTTTATTGTATTAAATGTTGACTATGGTGATGTCAATATGTTGTTCCCTTGTTTCACGTCTTCTATTTCATATGATAATGATGTGATTATGTGGCATGCTAGACTTGGTCATATTGGCCAACAACATATGAATAGATTAGCCAAATAGGGCTTGTTGGGCAACATTGAAAAAGTCGATTTGCCTATATATTAGCATTGCCTAGAAGGGAAAACGACAAGGAAACCATTTGGAAAGGGTAAAAGAGCTGAATTTCCTCTGCATTTAATCAATTCTGATATTTTTGGTTCAATGACTATGAGAAGAAGGCATGTGGCTATTTATTTCATCACTTTTATAGATGATTATACTCGATTCGGATATGTCTATTTGATTTCTCATAAATCTGAAGCATTATGTTGTTTCAAAAGGTTTATGAACTTAGTTGAAAATCAATTAGACAAGAAAATAAAAGTATTTAGATCCGATCGAGGTCGAGAATATTTATCTGATGAATTCAGAAAATTATGTGATGAAAAAGGAATAGAAAGACAGTTGTCTATTCCATATATTTCTCAACAAAATGGTGTTGTAGAGAAAAGAAACAGAACCCTACTGAAGATTGTTAGGTCCATGATGGCGCATACTAACTTACATATCACTTTTTTGGAGTGATGCGTTGTTAACAGCTGCCTATATACTTAACCAGGTGCCTTCCAAATCAGTTACTTCCACTCCATATGAGTTATGGACAGGTAGAAAATCGGACTTAAGTTTTTTTAAGCCATGGGTTGTGCTGCCTATACTCATGAGTCCTCTCACAAGTTTGGGAAATTGGGTCCCGAAGGAAAGAAAAGTATTTTAATGAGATACTCCGAACACTCAAAAGGGTATATGTTCATAGGTGAGCAGGAAAGTGGGAGTATAACTGAATTTGAATCACGGGATGTCACATTCTTAGCGGATGAATTTCCTAAGAATGGCAAAATAATGGAATATTACTCCCTATTTGAGACATTGGATCAAGATAATGATATTAGTGAAGTTCGTCCAAGTGGAAGTAACATGAGAAGTGATGAATTTAATTCAACTCACTCTCAATTACAACCACAGATGAGATGACATCGTTATTATCTAATCCAAGTGGGAGCTTGATGGGAAATGATGTGCAAAGTGTACTATCTCCCATACGGCGAACAAGTTGCCATTTTTATAATTGCTCCACAAGATGAGGATGAGCCAAGAAATATTAATGAGGCTCTGAATTGCCTTAGTAAGGAAAAATGGATTTATGCAATGAAAGAGGAGATGGAGTCAATGAAATTAAACCAAATTTGGAACTGGTTGATCTTCCAAAAGGACGCAAAGCTATTAGGAACAAGTGGGTTATCAAAATAAAGCGAAAGACTGATGGCTCGATAGAAAGGCATAAGGCTCGCCTTGTGGCGAAGGGGTATAATCAACATAAAGGAATTGATTATGAAGATACATTTTCTCCTGTAATGAGATTTACCTTGATTCGCATTATTCTGGCAATAATGGCTAGTATGGATCTTGAGTTACATCAGATGGATGTAAAAACTGCTTTCCTCAATGGAGAATTAGAGAAAGAAATATATGGAACAACCTGCTGGTTTCATAGTAAAAGGCCAAGAAGAAAATGTATGTCGACTTTTGGGGTCGATATATGGCTTTAAGCAGTCATCAAGATAATGGTATATGCGTTTTCATAATGCCATAATAGCATATGATTTTACAATGATAAATAAGGATCATTATGTATATATCAATAGATCCAATGATCAATATGTGATCATATCATTACATGTTGATGATATACTAATTGCCAGAAGTAATATGGAGTTTGTTAATACTGTCAAGAGTGGTTGTTTTCCAACTTTGAGATGAAAGATATGGGTGAGGCTGCATACATTCTTGGAGTTAAGATTTCAAGAGATCGTTCGAAGAGATCATTATCTCTTTCGCAAGAATCATATATAAATAATGTTCTTGAGCGGTTTCGTATGCAAAATTGTAAACCCATAAACACTCCTATTGCAAAAGGTGAATAATTGAGCCTTAGACTGTGTCTAAGGACTCCACAAGAGAAGGAACAAACGAAATATGTTCCTTATGCTAGTGCTGTTGGGAGCTTGATGTATGCTATGATGTGTACAAAACCTGGCATATGTTTGTAGTTGGAATGGTGAGTAGATACCAATCAAATCCAGGTCAAGCACATTGATAAACCGTTAAGAGAATACTGAGGTATCTAAATGGGACTGTTGATTATACGCTGAGTTATTAAGGAAGGGATCTGCGACTCTAAGACTATTTTGATGCTATTTGGGGAGGAGATTTAAATAAAAGGAAATCTACCTCTGGGTTTGTTTTCTTACCGAATAATGGCACCATATGTTGGAGCAGTAAGAAACAAAAGTGTATAACCTTGTCCACGATAGAAGTTGAGTTCGTGGCATTATCAACAACAGTATAAGAAGGTGTTTGACTTAAGAGATTTTTTGGATCATTTAGGTGTTATTGGAAGTGCTGCAAATTTATTGTTGGTTAACTGTGATAGCCAAGCAGCAAAAGTGTACACCAAAAATCCAAAATATCATGGCAAGACCAAACCTATAGATACCAAATATACCTTTTGTCAAGGATATGATTGCACGAAAATATGTGAACTTAGAGTACACACTACGCATAGAATGGTAGCAGATTCTTTGACAAAGCCAATACCTAGAGATGTGTTTTTGTGGCCATATGAAATCTCTAGGATTGCGTAAAGACTGATGTACTAAATATTGTGATTTCCCTAAGTGTTCACATTTGATGAATTTGTGTTTTCATCATTAATGCCTATGAATCTTTATTTGATCTTTATGCATCTTAATGCTCGTGCATTATTTTAAGTTGAGAAAGTATGTCGGACGATAAAAGATTAGCCCACTCACACGGGTAATCGTCTCTATTTACTGTGTGATAAATAGAGATGAGACTGTTTTTAAGCTTATTATCTAGGTGATAATCAAGAGCTCAAGCTTAAAATACATATGTCGCCTTAACTGAGTGTTAAGATGAGAACATAATATTTATTATGTCCGAAAGTAAAATAACCTACATATTTTACTTTATCTGTCTATGATGCCAGATGCGAGTTCTGATGAATTTTGTAAATGAGTAGATATGTGAACTCAAGTTAGATATTGGGTATGTCTGAACTATCATCTGTACGGTATTGAAAGGTGTAGACATACGCTCCATGGGAAAGGAGTTAATACTGTAATACGTATTTCATACTACATATGCATGAGACGACCAATAAGAGTGAGAAAAGTTTGATCTCAACTTTTATGTCGTGTGAGACTCTTGAATAAAAGAGTTCCTTAATTTTTAGTCCCTTCATGACTCTTACTTATTCTCAAGATTTCTATTTAGTGTTTGCTATCTTAGGATGTTGCCAATGGTCATGAGTTTGATTCGATCTAATGGGATATTTCTAGAAAAGCAAGCTAAACTGAAATTGAGAGTTTGAAGGAAAGAGGAAGATCGATTTTGGAGAATCACATTATAGTTTTGTATTCACCGGTTAACCAATTATGACTGTCTTTGGGATAATCATAATTGTGAATACAATATATATATCATTGTTTAAAAGAGATCAAGAGAAATATAAATGTGATCAATCGATCTAGGGTACTGCATACTAAATCTACTCAAGATGTGATGCCCATTATGAGCTGCTGTATATTCCTAACAAATGTATGGCAATGAGCTCTCAAAGTATGCTAGTCGCACGGATTATTCACCGGTATGAATGTTGAAGAGATGTAAAGAGAATCTTGTTCAGCCCACCATGTGCGAGTGGGAGATGATGATTTTATTTATAGTGATGGGCCTAAGTTGGCCCGTTCGCCCATGTTAGGCCTAAAAGCCCGGCCCACAGGATAAGGGCTCGTTGATAAGGGAATGTATAAAAGGGATGAGAGAGAGAGAGAGAGAGGACGTACCTTTTGGATGATTAACGTATGTACGTTCTCTCCAACGCTCTCTCTCCCTCCAAAAAAACAGTAAAGCACAAGGCCACCGTTTTCTCCCCTTCAAAGGCGTTTTGCTTCAAACCGAACAATCGAATAGGGCCAAATTCTCTTTCTCTTATCGGCGTCGGTGTCTAATCTGTGACTAACAAGATACACTCGATTCCGTGGTGTGCTTTACGATTGGTGATACGTGTATTTCCTAGGCCTTGTCTTCCGCATTGATTTAGGGGTTCGATTTAGTATTGAATCCGGTTTTCGGGGATCCGCTATTCCCAACAGATAGGATACTATTATTATTATTATTATTATTATTATTATTATTTGGTCGATAATAGTACTTCATTCATTCCTTAAAAATGACGAGCTTTACATGGAAGGGATAGATTGAAGTCAGAACACAGAATAGTCCAGAGTTGAGTAGGTGGTTCCCGCTACCAATTTGAAGGAAGAAGATTAAGGCGATGTGCCTTTGCCACCCAGTCTACTGCATGATTAGCTTCTCTCAGGCAAAATGTGATTCGTGCATTGGTGAGTTGGGCCAAAAGTTCTTGGCATTCCTGTACTTGGTCCCACACGGCCCATGGCGCTACTTCCCGGCCCAAAACAGATTCGACAAGCATGCAGCTATCACTTTCACAAAGCCAACTCCTTCCCAGTTCAAGTACTTCTCCCTCGTGACGAGCTTCCCTCTACTTCAGCATAATCAAACCTTGTCGCAGGGTTAGGGTTTCCGCCTACAAGGAGGAAGATGCATAAATCTCTTTGGCGAAACCATCTACCATGATGCCACTAGAGTCGCAAAGGATGCCTGCAATAGAGCTGATCGCTTCTCCTTCTACCCATGAGCTATCCACATTCAGCTTCAGATCTGGATTTTTCGGTGCTATCTAGTTCGTGGGTAAGTTCGCCTTTCCTCTTGTCTCCTTGCTCTTGCATGGGTTCCAGCGCTGATGGCTCAGTTTTTGTGCGAGGGCTGTGTCGATTAACGCCTCGGGTGGAGCCTTCTTGTCCCGGAAGACAAAATTGTTCTTGATTTTCCATATTTGCCAAGGCACCTCTGCGGTTAATTCTACATCAGGTGAGTTTGTTTTTGCTTCTAGAAATTCCTCCATCCATTTGTCCATTCTGGTAACCATGCTTGTACTGTGGCTGAGGTTTATTCGTGGGTCCAACCATATTCTCTGGACTGTTTTGCAGTGAAAGAAGATGTGCTCGACTGTCTCAGGGTTTTTAGAACAGAGAGGGCAAAGTTGGTCAGGTAAGATCTTCCTCTGGTAGAGTTTTTCTTTGGTTGGTATTGCATCCTGACATAGGCTCCACAGAAATATTTTTAGTTTGGGGGGGAATGGTAGGTTCCATAGTCTTGTCCAGAGGATCCGGGGAGGCTGGTATGAGGATGAAGCTCTGTTTCTGTCCTGTTGTGGGGAATTGGTTTTGACGCTATTATAACCGCTTTTGACTGTGTAGCTCCCATTTTGGTTACCTGTCTAAATCAGTTTATCTGCCTTTGGCTGCATTGCGATAGGTATAGACAGGATTTCGTTTACAATTCTTCTTTCAAACATCTAGTTTAACAGCGGTTCTTTCCACTCCTTCCTTTCCTCATCAATTAAATCAATCACTATTTGAGGATCTTCTCTATTTTCTAGACCTCCTAGTACTCCTTGTGAGAGCCAGTGATCTTGACGAATGTTAATGGATTTCCCGTCTCCCACAATCCATCTTAGGTCTAGTGCAATGGCTTCACGTCCCATTAGAATATTCTGCCATCCCCAAGATGGTCTTTGACCTCTGTTTGCTTTCCAGAAGACTCCAATAGGGAAATATAAACCTTTTAGGATTTGGCTCCATAATGTTGAAGGTGATTGGGATAATCACCACGCCTACTATCCCAATATTGCTTTGTTGAAAGTAATTAGGTCTTTAAAACCTAAACCTCCCCTATCTTTTCTAGACTTTAGAAGCTCCCATTTTTTCCAATGCATGCTGTTCTTGGCTTCATTTTGCTGCCACTAGAATGCTGCTAGTCTTTTCTCAATTGCTTGACAAACTGAAACAAGTATCTTGAAGATTGACATTGCATATTGCGGCAGTGCTTGCACCATAGTTTTGATCAAGATCTCTTTCCCAGCTTTAGATAGGTATTTTTCTTTCCATCCCGCTAGTTTCATGTTCACTCTTGCCAAAATCCATACAAACATGTCTTTTTTTGTTTGGCCCTAGTCTAATGGTATCCTGAGATATTTTCTAGTCTTGTCAATGCTTGGCACTTGCATTTCTTGTGACATATTCTGTTTCAACTCCTGTGGGCAGCCATTGCTGAAAAGCATTCCTGACTTATTCAGATTAATTGCTTGACCTGTAGCATAGCAATATTGATTTAGTACA
This sequence comes from Eucalyptus leucophloia subsp. euroa, assembly GCA_017140325.1. Classification (NCBI taxonomy): domain Eukaryota; kingdom Viridiplantae; phylum Streptophyta; class Magnoliopsida; order Myrtales; family Myrtaceae; genus Eucalyptus; species Eucalyptus leucophloia. Next base: position 37,323,361 of record CM029469.1, read on the forward strand.
TCCGCCAAACTTTGACATTCCCTAATTGTCCCATCCATAAAGAAAATAGCATCATCAACAAACAGCAAGTGGGATAGCGTTGGACAAAACCTGTTTAATCTGATCCCTTTCTTCCATCTTCCAAGGCTTTGTGTATCATCCATGAGAGTACATTGGCTGTCAATATGAATAGGTAGGGGGATAGTGGGTCGCCTTGTCTAATTCCACATGTAAGAGAAAAATACTTTGTTTGCTCTCCATTGATTTTCACTGTGGACACACATTGCATAATCAAATGAACCCAATGATTAGAAAATCCCATCTTTAACATGCTCATTCGAAGAAAGTCCCATTCCACTCTATTATATGCTTTTTGCATATCCAATTTCAATATCACCTGAAATTTCTTTCTCCTCTTCTTGATTCTCATTTGATGGAGCACTTCTTGAACAATTATGATATTGTCTTGGATTTGGCGACCTTGAAAAAAAGCACTTTGTTCATGTGATATTATTTGTGGAAGCCACTGTTTTAATCTATTTGCCAGGATCTTCGAGATGATTTTATAGCTGAAATTACATAGGCTTATAGGTCTGAATTGGCTAATATTCTCTAGATTTTTAACTTTTGGTATGAGAACAATTTATGTCATGTTTAGAATGGGATCAAGATTACCTGACTGGAAAAACTGCTGGACCATAAGCATAACATCCTTTTTTATATCATCCCAAAAGTGCTGGTAGAACTGCCCATTTAGACCGTCTGGTCCTGGAGCTTTTATGGGGCCTAACTGGAAAACAGCTTCTTTCACCTCCTTCTCAGATATGTCAGCTACCAAAAATTCATTCATCTCCGTTGTTACAACTGTTTGGCATTGATTTATTATAGGTTGAAGATTTCGTGGTCCCACCGAGTCATAGAGAGACCGATAATAGTCCATAATGTGATGTTTGAGCACCTTGGGATCCCTACTCCAATTCTGTTCATCAACTTTCAGCATTGTTATTTTGTTTCGTTGCCTCCTATGAATTGTAGTGGCATGAAAATACTTCGTATTCTTATCTCCCTATTGGAGCCAATTGATTCAGGACCGTAGTCCCCAATACATCTCTCCCTGCCTCCATAGTTGATCAATATTTGCTTTTAACTTCTGAATTTCTTCCTTGCTAGTTTCTCGAGTATTGCTATTGGTGACATCCGTTAGGCGCTTCTTGAGTTCTTTTATTTGATAAGATGCATTAGAAAACTTCTTTTTGCTCCATTCAGCTAGTGCCTCTGTTACTTGCTGAATTTTCTGTGGCAATCTGCTGTGATCTTGATAATTTCTAGCCCAATTATCCATAACAACATTTCTACATTCCTGTTCATCTAACCAGTAAGCTTCAAATCTGAAATCTCTTCTCCTTTTGCCATGAACAGGATATAAGGAGAGAAGAAGGGGGTTGTGATCCGACCCCACCGCTGGTAATGCCAAAACTTCAGCATTTGGAAAGGTAACTCGCCACTCCATGGTACATACTGCCCTGTCTAACCGTTTTTTCACCAATTCTTCCCCTTCTCTATTATTGGTCCATGTAAACATACAACCTTTACTTTCAATATCCATGAGTGAACAGTCATTTAATATATCACGAAAAGCTGCAATTCGGTAATAATCAGTCTCCCTTTTGTCTTCCTTCTCTCAATTATATAATGTATCATTAAAGTCTCCCATACAAAGCCACGGTAGTCGATTATTTGCATGAAAACCTCATAGTTGTTGCCATAACTGGATTCTCTCCTGGTAGTTTGTTGAAGCGTGAAGGAATGTAATCCTCATGATTTTGCCACTATTGGGATATTCACATTCTGTATCTATTAAATAGTTTGAGCTGCAAGTCACTTTCACTTTAGCCTCTTCACTCCACATCAGTGCTAGTCCCCTGGCAATTCTTGTAGGCTAAACCAAGAAGGACTGCTGATAGTTAAGTCTCCTCCTAACCTTTCCACCATGGTTTCCTTATTTTTGGTTTCCATCAAGAAAACCACATTAAGCCTTTATAGAGCCACTAAGGCTCAAAGCTCTTGGAACGTCAGGGGGTCACCCAGCTCCTGACAGTTCCAGCTCAAAGTCCTCATGATGTCACCGGTGGCTTATTAGGGCTAGCCACCGAAGGCCATTCATTCCCCTCTTTCATCTACTGGATAGATGTCTTGAGTAGCTCCATCTCTTCTATCATTAACAAGCTTGATTCGTCAATCTTCTTCTGTTTTTTTGCTCTTATAAACTTTGCCCCCTTCTTGTTAGAGCCTCCCATTTTAGTCTGTCCTGCATCACACGAGTCTAGCAAGTACAATGGTTGTTTACCTGTTGATTTTCTAGCTGCTGTATCCCTTATATCTTCTGTTCTGTTTTCATTTGATGATGGATTTATTGACTTTGCTCGTTTATGCTGTTGGTTTTGAGCAGAGCTCTTGCATTGGGTGGGCCTAATTAACTAATAAACCGGCAGGCCTAATTAACTAATAGACTCGCCAGTTTTTGGGCTAGCCCATGAAAAGCCCACATTTGCGTCGCCCTCTCAAAATGAGGTCATGTGCAAGAATGGAGATGCAAATTAGTTAAAGTCTGAAACTACAGACAAATAAGAAAGTTTACGGACTACAAAGTGAAAACCCCGTTCTTTCAAGCATTACAACTTATCAAGTTGTATTGGGTTAATTTTTTATTTGGATAAACTTGCGTCCCTAAGCATAAAGTCAAATTGACATATACATGAAAAGTTTATAAGAACTAGAAATGATGCGTACACATTGCGGGCGCAAAAAAGGAGAAAGGATGGAGCGCAGAAAAAAGACAATCTTAGGATCTGTTTGATTAAAAAGCAAACTAATTTCCAAAAATTATTTTCCAACTTTCTAATGTTTAGATAATGGGAAATCAATTGATTTATAGAAAACGTTTTACATAGACCAAAAGAAACAAACTTAGGATGGGTGGAAACGCTTCCCTCTTCTAGCAAGAAAGAAATAATTTTCTCTAAACTTTTTGTTAAAAAATCTTTATTGATGTTACAACGGAGGTGATATTTGAACTCAATATCTCATTTTTGAAAAATCTATTGTCCCTTGCCCGATGAACTTCCTCGTGATTGAGTTTATTTCGGTCAGATTGACCAATCATCAATCATCAATCAATAATTAAAACGTTGGCGAGAAGAACGCATAGAAAATATTACAAAGACACGAAAATAATATGTTGCAAAGGTGCCAAGAGAATATACTGATGCTGTTCCTTACGCACGTGCTCACATTCAATGCGGTTTCTCGCGCATGCGCGCGTTTACTTTTCCGACGCTCGCTAGCTGTGCACATTCCTCTCTCTCTCTCTCCTTCATCAAAATTCTCGAAGCTGACGTCACTCGCTCTCGCGTTTTCTGTTGGGCAATTTGCAGCAACTGGAGTCTGGAGGCACGCCACAATTGCTCTAGTTTCGGTTGGCTGTTCTTCATATCTTCCTCATAGCATGCACACTCTCGTCGAGAAGTTAGAGAGAGCATCGTCGGCGTATGTTCATGAATAATAGATAATATGCTATTACGAATATCATTAGAGGTATTATTAGATATTTCAGTATTTTCTAAGGTATCTAATTTCCTCATTAGATTAAGATAACTACAAAGTAGATGACTTCATTATCTCTCTCTCTACATATTTAGATATTGTTTTAGCATAAAAAGTCTATTGATTGTAAGATATAATCAAATCAAAGTTAATTGAGTAACGACATGGTCTTTAACTATTTCCCCTATGGTAACGAGGGATGAAGGTGTTGGGGTTTCATAAATCATGTATAGGTAAAATTAATAAAAAGAACGCAATAGAAATAAAAATGATATATTTTATATATGATTTTCAAAAGGCGTTGTTCGTGCATTTTAATAAAAAAAATCTGAATATAAAAAGGGAGTTAAACAAATTACCTCTTGAAATGCGCTTTAAACGAATTGATTCGGATGTTTTTCAGTTTGAGTCCCACAAACGTCGGACCTTTAGTTCAGACACATCAATAATGGACGTCGAATGGAAGAGAGAACTTTTGAATAATTACCACTATGATCATGCTAGCAATCTCGTGGAGACAATCCGCCATATAATTAATGTTTTAGTCACGGCCCGAATTAGAGAGAATTCGTTTTCTTGTCGCGTCTCTAAAAACACAAAACAAACGCCCACTTTCTCTCTATTCTTGTTGCGACCTTTTTCGGACTTTCGGATAGCCTTTTTTTTTTTTTAACAAATCAGCAATGATTGCTGATCGTGGGATCAGCAACGGTTGCTAATCTTGCATGAACGTGCATGCATGATGGTCAGCAACTGCTGACCACCATGCACGATAATGTGCGTGCATGTGCATGAATTCATGCATGTGCATGAATTTTAATTTTTTTATTTAATTAAAAGAAACGCACATGGTGTGCGTTGCACATGGTCAGCAACAATTGTGGACCATGTGCATAATTTATTTAATTAAAACATTAATTAATCAATTCCTAAAACAAAAATAAGAAGGAACATAATCTTTGTGATCTTTGTGTGTGCATTTAGGGTGCATTAACATGTATCTACTTTGGGCATGCGTGTGCATCGTATACAAGTAGGCTCATGACTATAATATAAATTTAATTAAATCTCATTTAATTTAATTTCAAATCGACTCAATTTGATTGCAGTAATTGCAAATACATTTGCAACAATATTTCTCTCTTGTTCCATGTTATCCTAATTGTTTATGGTGTGTGGTTCATTATTAAGTTGGTAGTAAGACTTGTATTAACACATTAGTACTCCAAAAAGAATTAATTGTCTTGATTAATCTTTGGGTTCTACAAGTCATGATTGACATTTAGCAACATGTCATGGTTACCCAGATAGTGTGAATGCTTTTAGAACATAATGAACCTGTCAGTTTTGGTTACAGTGTAATTCAATCCCTTTGTCTTATTATGTCCCGATTAAATAAAGACCATGGAATATTTGTCAAGTCGCCAATTCAATCATATGTACAAATCTAATTGATATGCATTTTATTTGAGATATAAACAATTTATTACAGGTTACAACCCCGGCTGATGATTTCAATTCATTGTCATAATTAGATTGCATAGGATATCATTATTATACCTTGCATATAGACGGATTTCATATTGCGTACACGTGCAACTTCGTATATGAACAAACTATGACTATCAGGTATAAACACGGATCAACGATTTGGCATTACGTGCACCTGTGAACCATAGTTGTTCGACACATAAGTTAACATTGTGCCTTAGGTCTAAGGATTATTTACATAAGACCAAAGTATGAATAATTAGACATTGACCACGCTAAAAGCTTCCATGTCACTAATCGTTCCATATGCGTCACGTTCAGTGAACTTATTTAATACAAACATCTGTGTTCTAACTCAAGCATTATAATACCTAATGACATGTGACTCATCATTTTCTTAAGTATCCAATACTTAATGGTAAAGTTAAGAACACATTGATCTCAATAGGATTATAAATATCCACTCAATAATCCATTGACCAGGAGTAGTTTAAAGATTCAGTCTAACTATGAACCTGTCACATATATTCTTGATGTCTCAAGAATAGGTCTAATTACAACTGATCTTATGAAATCATTCATAAATATAAAATAATTGGACAAATGAATGAGTACGTCATTGTCATTTAATAATGATAGAACAACTGAAATTCCAAACGTGTAACTATTACATAATAGCTTTAAGGCATACATCCAATAGAAGGTTGGTGGTGTTGTTGTAGTTCTCACATGCAACAAGGTGGAGATTCAAGTTGAGACATTCCTACTTGACCCTTTTAAGTCAAGTAAGTTCACTTGGGCTTGAATTTTGGCTCTCTCTATTAATCTTCTTCAGTGAAGGTATTGGAGAAAGTTATTGGGTTTTGGCGTGTGCTTCCATAAGTAGTATAAGAGCCACCAAGATAGATCCAAACCAAAACACTAAACTTTATCTTTCTTCTTATTGTTGGTTTTTGAAAAAAAAAAAAAAAAAAAAAACCCAATATAAAACCCATCTATCCGTCATTGTGTTTCTACTCTGACACAGAGACTATTCTTGTATTATATATATATATATATTCTACATTAAATCATATTAAACCACAAACCCTCCAGAATATCGAGATTCATAGTACGTGTCATTTATGGGGTGTGGAAAATTATCCACATAAACAATTAATTAATTAAGAACAATCAGATCCATTCATGATTGTGAAACACCAAAATTGATATGCACAACCGAATTAAAACATACATGTTTGAGTCATTCCTTCGTTTAAATAAAAATAAATCAATCTGTTTACAATTAGAGATCTATTGGAATACCAGATTTCCATCTTTATAACCTATTTCAGTATAGCAACTTTTAATGAGATAAAGCGATTGATAGGCATTGTCTACCATTTTATAGGCTAGAGAGGGGATCTAGTCAATAATGTATCATCCGGACTCATCTCTTTACGAGTTTTAGTTAAACACAATTGTCTACACTTTGTTACTCAACTAGACCCGTTATTAATATATGCCAAAACCCAATTCAATAAGATCACTTCAGGGTTTAACATATATTGACCCGATTATTTAAAATAGAAAATCAATTAATTAATGTAAGCCCATATTATAAGAATTTCCAACATTTTCCTACTTGGACTACATTAATTAACTTATTATTATTTTGAAAAAGAATTTATATTGAAAATGACACTCTCAGATTAATAATTGAAAATTTGTTTTATGTGGCCACGACTTAAAAAAATAAAATAATAATATTCCAATAATGGCATTTCAAAATCAATCCAATCCTATATAACCTTAGTATATGACTATGGGGGATTAATGTCAACACATGACTTTCCATAATCATATATAATAAGCATTATATTTTTCATGGATCATTGGCCTAGTGGGAAAATTGTCCAAAAAGTCCTAAACCTATTGCAGTTTTGTCAATTCAGTCCTAAACATTTCAATATTGCCGATTGAGTCCTAAACCTTTTGTCAATTTGCCAATTGAGTCCACCTAGCCAATTTTGGCCGAAAAATGCTGACGTGGATGCTGCGATGCCACGTAGGACTACCAGCATTGACGTGGATAATTTTTAATAATTTTTAATATTTTATAATTTTATAATTTTATAATTTTTTTATATTTTTTGTTTTTTCCCTTTTTTTCCTTCTTTTTGGCTTTTTCATTGGCCTTTTCTGGTGGCCGGCCACCAGCAATAGGCGACGACTAGCCACCAACCACAGCTCGCGCGCTAGCCCCGCCCGCCACGGCGAGGCCCGACTGGGCGATGGCGGTGCTGGGCGAGGCCGCCCGGCCTCGGCGAGGGTTGACCTTGCCGATTTGGCGAGGGAGCCCCTCGCCGGGGTCGCTCTCACCCGTGCAAGCGTTGTCCTCACCCCTAGTCGGGCGGGCAATAGTTGGCCACCAGCCACAAGCCAACGTCCGGCCGGCTAGGGGCGAGGGTCGACCTTGCCGGGGGAGCGCTCGCCTAGGCGAGCATTGGTCTCGCCCGCACCAAATCTAGCGAGGCCGGCCCTCACCCCCGGCCGGCCGTGCGTCGCCCGTGGCTAGTGGCCAGCCGTCGCCCGCTCGGCCGGGGCGAGGATGATGCTCGCCTAGGCGAGGGCGACCCCCGACGAGGGCTCCCCTTGCCAACGTCGGGGTCCCCTTGCCAGATTTGGCAAGACCGACCCTCGTCGGGGCCGGGCAGCCTCGCTCGACGTCGCCGTCGACCGGCCGGGCCTCGCCTATGGTGGGTGAGGCCAACCGACGGGCTGTGGCCGGTGGCTAGCCACTGGAAAAGGCCAAAAAGGAAAAAAAAAAAAAAGGAAAAAAACATAAAATATAAAAATATTAAAAATATTAAAATATTATTAAAAATTATCCACGTCGCGCCGATAGTCCTACGTGGCACCGACGGCGTCCACATCAGCATTTTCAGGCCAAATTTGGTAGGATGGACTCAATTGACAAACTGACAAAAGGTTTAAGACTTAATAGGCAAGATTGACAGGTTTAGGATTGAATTGGCAAAACTGCAATAAGTTTAGGATTTTTTGGACTTTTTTTCCTTAGCCTAGTAGTGTAGTAAAAAATAGTTCTAAAAAGTGATCAAAATATACACTATTACTACCACCGCCCGTGGTGGCGTAGCTGGCTTCGAGCTCTCTCCCCCTCATAAAGGGGAGGAGTTCGAATCCCAGAGGCGTCGCATTTGCGCGACTCACCTATGGCTAGGTTTGTGGTAGTGGCTTAATCTGTCTCGAATTTACACCACCGGCTGCCGGCTGTACGGTGGTTCCCTGGTCACCAAAATACACACACACACACACACACACACACACAAAATTACTTATTGGTTCTCAATGCGATTTATAAACGATATGAAATTGCATCAACACAATTTCTAAATAACATGAAATTACACTATTATGTCACAATCCAACATGAGATTTCATAATTAATGACATCCAATCGTCTTTAAACTAAAAATTTGTTTAAAGATGCTGTTTTATATTTCTATTTCTTAGTTAATAGGAAAACGGATAACAATAGAATCAACAATTATGATAATTGAAAATAAACACTTTAATAGATATCATGAAAGCATTATTAGTTTGCATATGACTATAATATCCAAAAATCCAAATTATATAACTCCCACTAACAAAAGAGATCAAAAGAATCTAAAACACCCATATTTTCTACATGTTCTTTAAATAAAATGGGTCATAAACCTTTTGTTAGAGGATTATCTAACATGGATTTAGTTATGATATTCTCGATCACAATGTCTCCCTTTTTGACCAAATCCTTGACAGTATAATATTTGACCTCCATGTATTTGGACGCATTGCTGATCTTGTCATTTTTTGAATAAAACACAGTTGCAGTTTTGTCACAATAAATCACCATAGATATAGCAATATAGTCTATAACTCACAATTCTGAGATCAATTTTTTGAGCTAAACAACTTGAGTTGACGTGCCGTAACACACTACAAACTCAGCATACATTGTAGAGTTCATAACCAAGGTTTGCTTTATGCTCTTCCAAGAAATAGCATCTCTAGCCATCATAAAAATATATGCAAAAGTTAATTTTCTGTCATCCGAATAACTAGCAAAATCAGCATTTGAATATCCACTCACCTTTAGGTCCTCTACTCTGCTATACACGAGTGTGAAGTTTTTTGTTTGTTGTAGATATCTCATCACTTTTTTAGTTGCAACCCAATATTCATGATTTAGATTCAACAAATATCTTCCAAGAGTAATCACAGCAAAAACAATATCAAGTCAGGTACATATTTGTGTATACATAAGACTGTCAACTGCACTAACATATGTAACATTCTTTATTATTTCTTTTTCAATATCATTCTTGGGGTATTGTTCTATACTCAATTTATCTCTTTTCACAATAGAAGCTCCATTGAACTTGCAGGTTTGCATATTGAATCTTTGCAAAACACAATCTATATAACTTTTATGAGATATCCCCATAATCTTCTTAGATCTATCACAATGAATTTCAATGCCTAGAACAAAAGAGGCTTCTATAAGGTCTTTCATATCAAACTTTGTAGATAGAAAACTTTTTGTGTCATTTAATAAATCAACATCTCTACTAGCAAGCAAAATGTTATCTAAAAAATTACTGAGAAAATATATTTACTCCCACTTACTTTCATGTAGATGCATCGATCAAACTTGTTTTCTTCAAAGCCAAATGATCTCACAACAAATACCATTGACGTGATGCTTGTTTGAGACCATAGATGGACCTCTGAAGTTTGCATACCATATGCTCCTTTTTGGCTTCTTTAAACCCTTTAGGTTGTTGCATATATACTTCTTCATCTAGATCTTTATTTATAAATGCTATCTTGATATCCATTTGGTGAAGCTTTAAGTCAAAATGAGCCACCGATGCCATGATTATTTAAAATGAGTCTTTAGTAAATACTGGAGTATATATTTCAGTATAATCAATACATTCTCTCTGTGTGTACCCTTTTGTGACTAACTTTACCTTGAATCTCTCTATGTTGTTTTTATTGTCTTTCTTAGTTTTGAATACCCATTTGCAGCTGATCAGTTTATGCCAATTAGGTAAATCAATAAGTTCCCATACTTGATTATTTGACATGGAAATCATATCATCCTTCATCACTTCTAATCATTTATCTGCCTGATTACTATTAAGAGTTTCTTTGAAGGTCGCCAGATCAACTATATGTCCAATGTCAAAATCAACTTCTCCAAGATAAACATGATAATCATTTAGAGGCGTTGGTCTTCTTTGTTGTTGTGATCTTCACACAAGCATTTCTTGAGCCGCATCATTTGTTTGGGGAATTTCATTTGTAATAGGAGGATCTACAGTCATATCTCCAGTGTTTGCTTCTTGCTAAATTTCGACTCTGCAAGTCTCTTGCATAGAATCATAATTCAAGATGGGTAATAGAATAAAGACCATTTTGTTTGGTTCGTCCCTTTCAAAAGATTGAGAAGAACTCTCTTTAGCAACATCTAATTTTAGAAATTTGGAGTTTAGGATTTAACGATTCTAGTGCCACGAGTAGAACAATAGAACCTATACCCTCTGTAATGGTCAAGGTGTCCAATAAAGTAACATCTAGTAGTCTTGGGTTCAGTATTCTTTTGATAATGATCATAAATTTTTACCTCTGTAGGACACCCCAAACTCGAAAGTGATTCAAGCTTGGTTTCCTCCCTATCCATAATTCAAAAGGTGTTTTCAGCATTGATTTACTAGGTACACGGTTCATTATACAAGTTGTTGTTTTAATTGCATCACCCTATAAGTATCAAAATTAGAATTGCCCACTATACTTCGTTTCATCTCCATGAGTGTGCAATTACTCCGTTCAGCTACACCATCTTGTTTAGCATTACCATGCATTGTATATTGAGCGATAATTCCACAGTCCTGCAAAGATTTAGAAACAATCTCATTTGTTGTCCAGTCTCGGTATATCGCCCATAATACTCACCACCACGATCATATCTGACAATCTTGATAATTATGTTTGACAAGTGATATTTCCTTGAAGATTTTTTTTTTTTTTTGGCCAGAATATTTCCTTGAAGATTGAGTAATACACATTGTTCGAGTTGCTATATGAAGTCTCAAGATTAATTTGGACATTCTTTAATTTTATTTCCTATAGTAAAATTATCCTAGCATGCTTCCATATCCTAAAGATCTAACGTGCTTCTATAGCTTGGAGTCCTTTCTATCAACGTAGCATGCTTAGGTAACCTAGAGTCTATCGACATGGCATGCTTCCATAGCCTGAAGTCTCTTTATTAGCTCGGTATCGACCTAGCATGCTCTTGTAGCCTAGAGTCTCTTGACATGACATGCTTCTGTAAGCCGATGTTCCTTTTAATTGACACAATGCGCTTCTATAGTCTAGAGTCTCTTCATCAACTCAATGTGCTTTCATAAATCGGACTCTCTTTCTATTGACTCAGTATGCTTTTGTAGCATGATGTCCCTCTTAATTGACACGATGTTCTTCCGTAGTCTAGAGTCTCTAAATTAGCTTGACATGTTTTCGTAACCTGGAGTCTCTTCATTAACTTGCCATGCATTCTGTAACCCTGAGTCCCTTTCATCGACACGAGAGGTTTTCGCAACCCGTGGTTTACAAAAAATTTTTGTATCTTAGTTTACTTTCTCAAATCCTCAAGTGAGTAACTAAAGATTAGCATTTGCATCATATTTCATTACATTGAATTAAGCAAATGGGCATGAGTTCATCAGAACACATGTCTGAAAAAAAAAGATTCATCACATTGCATTTGCGTGACCAAAATTTAGATATCAATTTATCTTTGAGTGCAACTTTTGCGAGCTCATCTTCAATGAGAGATTGCTATTGACACTTAAATTTTGACAACGCAATTAAGCATTCATTTATTGCATAAAAAAATAGGGATCGACTGTGACTCCTAAACAAAAAAAAAAATTAATTACATAGCATATACTTTTAGGAGCATTATATATATATATATATATATATATATATATATATATATTATTGCATTAGACTAGTGATGGATGGGTTTGAATTTATGATTTTGAGTTTTAATTTGACAAGTTGGACTAAACTCACAGAGAGAGGCACTAAGTGGTGAAGAACAACCGAGGACAAAGCACAAGACACATCCAAGAGGCGTGAGTTCAGCCACTGTGAATATTTATGTTCATCAACACCCTAAGTAGTATTGATATCGATATATGACAAGCAACACAACACGATACGGCAACATGTCGTTTCTGAAAAAATAAAGAATTTTAACATGTTAAGACATGTTATATATTAAATGTATATTTTTATATATACATGATAAATGATCATTTTTATGATTATTTTAATCAAATTAATTTGATTTAAATTCACAAATAAATAGATAATAAAAAAGATCCTAGAACTGAATTTATACTAAAAACATTAATCCATAATTTGTTAATACCATTCATTGTGTCAATTTGACAAATTTAACTCCATTTCAATAATCCACATAACTTGGAGGAAAAAAAGAAAAAAGAAAAAGGAATCCACATTCTAGATTCGTGTGTCGAGTGTGTCAAGAGGAGAAAAAACAAATTTGAGAGGTGAAGGCAGTGAGAATAAGAAGAGAAGCAAAAACTAGGTTTTTCTTTTTTCCTCTTTTATTATTATTATTTTTTTACATATTTACATTTTGATTTTTCATTTATTGAAAAAATTTAAAATTAACCATGTATGTGTCGGAATTAATTTTGAACTCGTATGTTGAAATTCGGACTCGCATGTCGAAGAGTGTCAAGAGAGTTGACTAGGTGTCGAATTTCTCGATACTTGCTAACCGAGTGTTAGAAAATGTTGAAGAGTATCAAACACGTGTCAAAGTATCCGACACGATAGATGTTTGACACAACACGAAAATTTTTAGAGAGTGTTAGTGTTTCTTGGTCAACACCTCATGTTTGTGTTGTCTACATAACCAAGGAAAGGTAAATTGAGGAAAATGTGGAGAAAGAGGAGAGTTGTACCACACCCGCTAGGGGTTCCAATTTATTGGGACTAGTGGTTCTCGATTTCATTTATAGAACCGCCCACCTGGATCAGACCGGTAATATAAGACATATATTTAATTTTTAATTTAAAAAATGAAAATTTTGAAATTTCTAGGCTACTTACTAATATTTATGTTAGATAATTGTCGTTTTTTTTTTTTGTCAGTTCTACTCTATTCCTACTCTACACTCACTCTTAGACTTTTGCCCTGCCTCTTGCAGGGTGTGGGAGTCGAAACCCACTCCTAAAACTTACGCGTCCCCACCCCATCCCCCCATGAGAAGGTGGGGATTTGAACCCCTCACCTCCCCCTTCCATGTTGGAAGGCTACTTTTGTCCAGTTATAACAAATTTGATGAGTGTGTTTTTTTTACTTATACTTCCTAGCATACTAATATTGTTGGTTTATTAACTCTAACTAGGAGTGTTTTTGATGATGTGATTCAATTGTGTATTTTTTTTTTTGTAGATTATAGTACTAATGCATAAAGCTTGGTAGGATTGGTTTAATGGACCCACCCGAGAACCAAACTGGACAAACGGTCTGGTTTTTTAGTGGATCCATGAAATTAATGAATAGATCTCAACTCCAAATTTTTGGAATTGATTTTTAGTAGACGGTTCTCGAATCATGGGTAGGAAGTGCTCATCCGGATTATGCTTACTCCTAACACCTACTGAGATGATTTCCACAAGGAGAAAATGCAAAAAGTCACCACAACCACTGTTTTGTCCGCATGCCAAAATTTATCTATTTTGTCTTTTTTCTTTCTCCTCTCTTTTTCTTACTTTTTCCTCAAGAGTCTTTCGCCCAACGCCAATCGCAAAGCAGACTTCTACACTTCCTTGAAAAGTCGTATAGATCGTGAGCACGCCAAAATTGATAAATTTTTTCCGTTTTTATTCCTTTCTCCTTTTTCTTCTTCTCTTTCTCCTCTCTTTCTCTTTCCTTTCCCCCGAGTCAGCTCTCGGTCCACTCTCTCTCTCTCTGCGCTACTTTGAGATGTAGTCCACTTGTCCTTTTTCCTTTATTACTTTTCGACGTTTTTATCTTTTATTTTTTTATTTTTGCTTTTCTACATTTGATTTTCAAAGCCTATATATTATGGAGAGGCCCGAGAGGGTGGAGGGAGATTGAGTGAATAGCCGAGAGCCGATGACGAGCGCTAAACGTGAGGGAGAGAGCCGAGGTGGCCATCACGCCTGAACAGCGGCCGACTACCCGCCGGGGCGTCCTTTTTCTCCCGCCAAAGTCACGGTAGGTCTCATTTCAGTTTCTTCTCGATTTTTGCCATTTGGGATCGATTTGCCAAGGATCTTGGCTCGGAGGCGTGCGAGGCGACTGGACATAGTCTGATTTGTTGAGCCCCATCCGCTGTCACCAAGCCGGTTAGGGATCCAAGTTTGAACATTCACCATATTTTTTTGCCCTCCCTCGGCTTAATCGAGGCCAAGACTGGTTGTCTTTCATTTATAGTTGTGCCGAGCGCGAACAATCTTCACCATTCGTTATGCCTAAACCAAGCCAATGTGTCTCTTCCGATTTTTTGTTTTGGTCGAAAACAGGTGATTTCTTTCATTCTTTCATACGATAATTACAAGACAGAGGTAAATATACTTCCGAACATAAAATATCACTGAGAGGTTGGGGATGGGAAGACCCCAGTTCAGAGGGAGTTTTTTGGTTTGATGTGCTTTTGCTATCCAATCAACGGCTTAGTTTCCATCTCGGGGACAATGATTTGTCTTTGCTTGGCTGAATTGGGCTAGAATTTTTTTTTCTTTCATTGACTATGTTCCTCACGTTCCAAGGTGCTTCTTCCCAGACCATTACGCTCTCCACTACCGTCAAGTTGTCTCTTCCGAAATTAAGAATACGTTTTTGTCGTTCTTTGTTGCTGTCTGTCCCTATTGTCTGAATGGTCGTGGGTCGTGGCCGGCAAGGATGAGCAGCGTCGTTTCTTTAAGAGGGGTTATCGTTGTTGGAGTCTTTGTTGACTGGTGAAGGTCGTTGGTGACTGGAGATGTCGTATGTGATCGGCCGAGTAGCAGTGTTGGTCCGGCGAAAGCCGATAATAGTCGGAGCCAGAGCTCGGTCACGGTCGCTGTTCCTGGCTGTCTTGGGCAAGACAACGATCAAGGGAAGAGGGGCGTACGAAAATGTTTGATTAGGTGGAACTTAAGTTGATTCAGTGGGCTGGATTAGGCCTTAGGGAACAAGATGGGCTCGGTTAGACTTAATGGACACTAGGTCTAAATGGGCTTGGTTCAGTTTAATGGGCTTAGGGCTTGGATGAGTGTGTTGGGTTTTGTTGGATGAATTGAGAGTGAGCTTGTCATGGGTGCTCAGAAGTTTGGGCTAGTGTTAACATGGGCTTGGTTTAGTTTTATAAAGCTTGAGCTTGTTAAATTAGCTTTGGGCCGAACTTGATCTGTTGGGATTGGGCTTAGTGAAATGCTGTAGGAATTGGGCTTAATTGTATAAGTTGAGCCCAATTTGTTTTTTAATTAATTAAAGCCTCGTAACGTGTAAAGGCTATTTCGTGTCCATGAGCCCAAATTTGTGTGACCTGCGGCGGCCCATTTTCGGACTGAGCCCAAGGGCCTGGCCCGGGTCCTATTTTCGGATTAAATAATAAGTTTTGAAAAATAAATATATACATTTTAAAAATTTCTTAAAATTAAGAATTTTTAATTTATTTTAAAATTTAGGGAAAAGCTTAAAAGTTAGTTTTTGAGTAGTCTTCTCTTAAAATGTGTGAAAATCCTTGACAAAAAATTAATCCAAAATTGAATAAGCCTTTAGGGCTTGACAATACGGTTTTTGAATGCTTTATTTTTTTTTTTTTTTTAGAGACAATGTTAGGTCGTTGTTTTTGCACTTTCAGTTCAATTATATTTTATTGTGCTTTTTCAATACATTCTGTCAATTTTCACTTTTAGTGTAATTAGGTTAAATCATTGGGACTGTAATAAAACACTTATCACCTATACTTCTTAATTGACAAAAAATTTAAGGCTCATAAATATTAAAAAGACTGCCTGGTCACCTGAGCAAACAAACGATCAAGCTTAGAGATTTAAAGAGCATTAATTAGACAAGAAGTGTAATTGAGTCTTTGATTTCTAAATCGCTGGTTACATAAGAAGTGAGGTATATTCTAATGTCTCATTTGTTTTTAATTGACTCTCACAGGTTTGGCAATTCGTTAGTTGAAAATTTCAATTTGACTTAACATTGAATATTCTAATGTCGCGCGAGGTAAGAGTTTGGGAGAACTTGCGTCTAATTGAGGGCTGTAGGTCTATTTTTTATGCAATGCCTTTGAACCCCAATTTCTTTTCTTCTCCTAATGGAAAAGGCAAGTCACGTCACTCATTTTTCTAAGTGAACCAAATGCCAGAAAATGAGAAAATATTTTTTGTGAAACAAATAGAGAATAAAAGTCAATCTCTCTTGCCCGATGAACTTTCATGTGATTGAGATCATTTTGGTTAGATTGACCAAACATCAGTCATCGATCAATAATAAACATTGACGATAAGAATGCATAGAAAGAGTTACAACGAAATGATAACAAAATGCTTGCCAAGGTGCGAAGAGAATATGCAAATGCAGTTCCTTGCGCACATGCTTTTTTAGTGCAATTTTTGGCACACGCGTGCGTTCACTTTTTCTCTCGTGAGGTCGGACAGTTTGCTGAGTTTTTATCCGATGTTACAGGGAAGGTGCTACTCGAACTCGAATTTGGCGTATTAAAATTCTATCTCCCTTGCCCGACGAACTTCCCGCTGATTGAGTTCATTTCGGTTGGATAATATCAGTCCTTGGACAAGCTGAAGATGTTGAGGCGAATGATGCTAGTCATAATTGCAGTTGTCGGTTGCCTAATCTTGATATTTCCGGACAATGGGCACACTCAAAAGTTGATTGAGAAGAGTGACCGTTGGTCTATGCAAGCTTGCACGGTTTATTTCCTCTATTACTTTTTGTATGCGTTCACTGGGAATACCATCGGACCCAATTATGCGAATTTTTACAAATGGTGAGCATTCTAATTCTGTCAGATCGATTGTTTTCGCTACGAAATTGGGGCTTGCTTTGTAACCTTTTGAGTGCATTGACAGTTGTTTTAACTGTTTTTGAGAACAATGTTTGCTTTCACAGGTACATTGCGGGGATTTTAGGGGCCGGTCTGTTTCATTTTCCCAGTTTTGAGCCAATAAGAGCGGATTTGAGGATGTATTTCTTTTTATTTATGACAATATTTGTCTTCTCTATTTTATTTGTTACTGTCTTCCACATTATATATCTTGTTCTTCGGTATATCGGACTTGTATCTCCTGCGGCTGGAACAATACCAGAGCTCTGGAACACTATACAGAATTGTGCGGTCAGTTTGAGGATCCGTTCTTTTAAGATTATATAGCATTTGCCTTTTTCTTGTGGGTGTCTAACATAATGCATTTTATGTTTTCTGCAGGTTCTAAGCATTGCCTGCTGTGCATTTTATTGTCACTGCGGGAACCGTGCTATTTTGAAGCCAAGGCTGTTTGAGGGAAAATGTTCTGATGGGTTCTCTGTTTGGAAGAAAGAAGACAGAAGCAAATTGATCTCGAAATTCGTTTTGATGAATGAGTTTGTAGACGAGATTTGCTCATGTTGGTTTGCGCCGGTTGGGTCTGCTAATGATTATACCTTCTGGACGAAGTGGTTCATGTTCGGGCAGGTACAGAATGGAGGCTATTTTACACGGATAAATTGCCATATACCGACTTACTTGTTATTAATATCTTGTTTTCGTCTGTTGCAGGGCGCGGGCTCTTCTGACGAAATTTCTCCTTTATACTCGCTATGGGCAACCTTTGTAGGCCTTTACATTACCAATTATGTTGTGGGAAGGTCAACAGAGTGAGTGACATCTTGTTAGCATTTGATAATGAGTGGTTACGGTCGGATCTAATCGGCTCAAAAATGATTTTAGTCCAAATTGACTCATTTGATTTGGGTATAGCTCAAACCCATATCTAAACCAATCTGGACATAAAAACAATTAAAAAGAAATTAAATATGAAACAAAAGTAGCATATAATAAATTATTACAAAAATTTGACAAGCCATGCTAGTAGAATACATCTCGTGTTATTTCTCCAAGTGTTAGAAATTTGATCTAATTTCTATTCTCGTAAGTACTAAGAGATTTGAAAATACTCGTAGATTTGAAAGTGGCACATAAATACTAGCCAATGATCTACTAGGTCGCGGCGGTTCTCTGTTGGATTCCGTAGAGTTACATAAGTTTTGGCTAAATTAGTGGTGGAGAAGTGAAGGAGAGAGCGTCGCAAAGCACCGGACGAAGCCGTAATGGGGGAGTGAGGTGCAGAGAAGGCCCAAACCGAAAGAGCGACAGGTAGGGTGAGGTGCGGGAGTGCAAAGTGAGCGAGCGAGCTTGAGTGAGGGCAACAGAGAGTGCAAAATGAGTCACAAAATTGCAAGTGGACATAAAAATGACTGAGATTGAGTGAGGACAAGAGAGAGTGCAGGATGAGCCATGAAATTGCAAGTGGACATTAAAACAATGTATAATAGATGAGTTACCCATTAAAACCCATACGTAGTTGGGATTTGTTACTCTACACATGTGACAATCCATTCTTTAAATTTTAGCTTATTCATATTCCATTCAACCCACTAAATATGAGTTAAAAAACCCATCTTGACATCTCTAATATTTGAATAACTAACAGAACTTTGGGTCCTTGGACATAGTTTTATGATGGATAATCGTTCATATTGCCGTTCTAGTGCAATATGAACCTTGGCTTGCACCTAAGGTTTTTTGACTAGCCAATTAAGAGCCATACCTGAGGAAGTCTATAGCCTGAAGATGATGGATGATTCGACTAGTTAATATTTTTCTTGATGCAGTTGAAAATTTCGGCAGTAGAAATAATAGATGCTCTTGCATCCGTTCAGCTCATTTTTGCCTGTCATCATAGTCTTCTTCACCGTTCTGCGGAGGTTGTAACTTACTTCGTTAGAATTTTATAACAAGCAGGTGCGTTCTCGCTCAAGAGTCAAATGGAAAAAAAAAAGAAGAAGAGAAACCAGAATTTTTGGACATGATTCCTTGGTATTCTGGGTATACGTTTCCCTCCTCTTTCTCCTTTTCTTGTTCTTTTTTCGGAGGATCTTGTAGTATTTTGTCCTCATACAGTTGTTGTGTACTGCAGAACTTCAGCTGATCTTTTAAAGACGGTGTTTGACCTCCTAGCGTCGGTAACCTTCTTTCTCGGCCGCTTTGACATGCGCACACTGCAGGTAAAGTTCCAATTTTCTAAACTCGATGTGCTTTTCATGGTGCACCCTGTCTGTCTTGTAAATCTCCCCCTTAATTGCGGTGTTACGTCTCTCTCTGTCTATTGATCTCTCAAGAAGATAGTTGACCTGTAGAGTAATTTCAGTAGATTTTCCTTCATACTCTTTCCTTGTTGGATCCTAACAAAAGGAAAATTAGGAATCCTATGCATCACCAACATAGCATCAAGTTGAGCTTAGGTTATCGGATCATTTCCTTTATGTTGTTGTCCAACTTAGGCACTTGTTTAAAAAAAAAAAAAACATAAAAGGAAGGTTTTTAGATAGTTTGAAGATTGCACGAGTATTTCATGCTGGAAATCGATCTAAAATTGGTAATTGTGAACTTTGATTGTCAATGTATCTTTTGGATCATTTATTTGCAAAATCTCCATCTTTTCATCGGATCAATCTATTGTTACTATACTGCAAATGAAAACAGTGTTTGTCATATGACAGATGACTAGTAAACCTTTAGTTTCTCTAATTAAATTAAGCCTTTTGATCCTGCTCAATTACAAAAAAACCATGCATATATAGTTAATGCAGTGGCTCCATTGTTTTGTCGTTCTAATTCATCAGGCAGCAGCGAACAAGGACGAAGATAGAGTTGACCAGGATTTTTTCTATGATCACTTCAAGGAAAAAGATGAGTTTTGGTTTGATTTCATAGCTGACACTGGTGATGGTGGGAACTCTTCCTACAGCATTGCACGGCTACTGGCTCAGCCTGAACTGAATGTGGAGACCAGTAGTGATTCAGGGCTTTCCTTGGCACCTGGGAACCATCCCTTAAAAAGAGGGCACTTGCTTCTTATTGGGGGCGATCTTGCGTAAGTCTAGCACATGTTAATCTATTCACAACGTGACAATATGCATCAGTTTAAGTTGTTTTGTTGCTTTCATTTCATTCTATCTCCTGCACGAACTAGAGCATGTAGTGCATCATAATTTAACCATTCATGGTTTTTAAATAACATTGGACTATTAGTCATAGAAAAGGAATTCGTATTTTCAAACCACCTTGAATCAAATATATTTAGTGGGTCCAATGCTCATGATAAGTAGTTCTTGTCTATTAAATTTCAAATTTAATGGACTGGTTTGTTTTCTAAGTTTGACGCTGTGCTGAACTTTGCTTTGCTAAACTGCATGTAAGTTTAACCAATATTCAATTTTATAAAATTATGAAAAATATATACGTAAATTTGCTTGTCAATATTTATTATTTTGTGATAGTTTTAAGTGGTTAAAATAAAAAAATCGAGTCAAAGTCCCCCCACCGCAAAAGTAGAAAAAAAAAAAAAAAACCATAGACACTCTGAACACACCTTGATTTTCTATCCCATGATGCAGCCGGTAAATGTTTTTCGTTTTCGGGAGAATATTTATATCTTGAGCGAGGTAGTTAAACTCCGCTTTGCATTTAGGTTTACTACATCATAAAATTGGGATAGTGAATCGCAACACTTTTACATAATTAAAAGATTAGGTGGAATTTGAGTCTTATACATGTTGATCATAAACTCCAACATACTATATTACACTATAGGGGACATTAAATGGTTCTATGCTCCCAATCTCATATAAATATTAAGAAATCAAGATGTCAACCAAATTAAGAAAAATTAAATTCAAAAACCACTCAAATGATGAGCGTAGTTTACAGTTTTAGTTGATGAATAAATATGCGCAAGAATTCAATGGAAACGATTTACTTCGCATTACCTACGAAGTTAAAGTTCATTCAACATGCAATCTAGACTAATATGTAGACTAAACTCTATAGAAATATTTAACAAACTTCAGTTTCAGATTTACTGAAGGTAATGGTAAAATGCCACCGGAACAATAAATCAAGAGATTAGTTCATTCAAAGTAACATTGACTGATGGCTAGCTCTGCCGGAGTATCACTATTCACCATCGAAGTCCCTCCACGGTGATGTAGCGGATGGTCGGTGTTGACATATTTGAAGTTGTTGAGCAAAGAGACCAAGACAGAGAGAGAAGAAGAGACTTTCCTGATGTTTTATTCCCCTGAATTATCAGTTACAGTTAAACCAGAAGTTTAGCGAAACTCACAATCTCACCGAGTCAATTCAAGTCTTTTAGGTGAAAGATGAGTCAATACAAGCGAGATGGCTAGTTTAATGATTCTATCGAGTTGATTCGCTGTTTCACTCAATGGATAATTTTTCATGCTAGTTGAGACAGTATCTTGATTAGGGCGCGTTGGAGGCTATAATGATCTTGTTAGATTATGGAATGATGGGCGAGTGTGTGTATCGGGTAAGCTATTCACGACATGGAACGGAGAACAAGAGACGAGGAAATAATGACCTTTTCTGAGTGAGAAATGATTACAAGGCTAGGCTATGGGACTAATTCTTATGCTGAAGTGTGTCGCTATCTTTAAGTCGGTTTTTTCTGTGCAAAGCGTGAGTCCTCAAGTCTATTGATACGCTTGACACAACCGACATACGGTACAAGTAGTGTTCTCAAGTGCCTCAAAGTGGACTCTTCCCTCGTTGTAAACTCTAAACTACTTCTACACATATTGCCAACTTCATACAAGAGACACTATTAGAATTTAATCGGCTGTTCTAGAAGGTCAAGAAAATGGACCACTTCTTTATACTCAAATTTGATCCCTTTTTGTGATACTTCAAACATAATTCTTAATGTCTGAAATTTTGCTCATGGTAGCGCCTTAGTAAATATGTCCCTTGCTTGTTCTATAATCTTGCAATATTTAAGCTCAATCTCTCCATTATTCTATACTTCTCACAAGAAGGGATATTTGATGTCAATATATTTGGTTCTTTTAGTTGGTTATGTCTATACTTCTCCAGTATCTTCTAATATTCTCTAAATTCTGTTGGAGAAATCTTTCCAGAATATTTTGAAGCTGACAAAACGTTTCTTTCAGTCTAAAGTCTGGATGTTCGGAGACCGTCAGTTTAAAGTCTGAAGACTTTGTTCTCTCAAGACTCAAGACCCAAGTCTCAAGACTCAAAGACTTAAGACTCGGGACTTAAGACTTAAGTCTATTCTCACTTTGTCGATCTTTCTAATCCGGTGACGAAGGAAATCCAAAGCCGAGGTTTATGGTTGAGGATTCGATCCTATCTTCTCGGAATAGATTCTTTGGTTGGATAATCATTTCGGATTCTTTAATTCTTATCTAAGATCGATTAAAGATCCGATGGTCAACGAAACAATCTTGGAATATTCTATTCTTGGAAACCGAGATCCGATTGTATGGGCGAACGGGATTGATGGGCTATCATCGATTCCTTAAATAGCTCGGATGATCTTCTTGATTGATTCCGTCCAAACGGGTAGATTGGAGGAATTCCTTTGGTAAGTGCCAACGGCTATGATGGCATGAAGGAGTATAAAGGAAGACGTCTAGCTGTTTTAAGTGTGTGATCGATAGAAAAATTTCAGAGTCGAAGACCCTTGATTGTTAGTTGAGGCTGAGCAAAATTGTATACGAGAGTGTTTATACTTGGTGACACCTTGAGTGAGTGTGGTAGATCATCTACACCTAGAAATCAAGGAAGATCAACTTTGTAACATCTCTTTGATCATAGTGGAATCCAGCCAATCGGGCTGTCGGTGCGAAAGAGTGGACGTAGGCTTGAATCAAGCCGAACCACTATAAACCGAGCGTTCAATTCTCTCTTTCCCTTACTCGGTCTTACGATTAAATTTTTAATTGTTGCAAATCCTCTAATTGCTTAAATATCGTACAAGTTTCGAGAAAATTTTTGTACACCTATTCACCCCCCTCTAGGTACTCGCACTAGCTATTTCAATTGGTATCAGAGCTCGTGTTCTTACTTTGTTTGAAGTGTTTTACTTCAGAGTAAAAGATCCATGGCTAGTATGCTAGCACCGGGGCTGATGGAGGGGCAAAGCAATACCAGACCTCCCTACTTCGATGGAAAGGATTACAACATCGGAAGAACAAGATGAAAGCTTTCCTACGATCAAAGGATCCTCCGGAATGGGACGTTGTGGAAAGAGGAATCACTCCTGCTTTTTGCATCAATCTACGAAAGAGGAAAGAAACTGAAGCCAGCGGAATGTCTCAAGAAGAATTAAACAAGAGACAAGCACTCGATGCAAAAGCGATTTATTCTTTATATTGTGCTTTATCACCAACTGAATATAACAGAATATCTTCTTGTGTTACAGAAAAAAGAAGTCTCGGGACAGGTTACATATCACTTATGAAGGGACGGATCGAGTGAAGGAGACCAGAATTAACATTCTTCTTGGTCAATATGAATCCTTCAAAATGAAATCGGAGAATCTATAAGCGACATGTTTAGTCGTGTTACGAGATATTGTCAATGGTCTTGAGAATCAAGGACAAAAAATTTCTGATCCCATGAAGGTGAACAAGCTTAAACGTGGACTCTCCAAGGATTGGAATCATATAAAGACTTCAATAAGAGAGACACAAAGAATCATGCCATTATCTGTAGACGAACTGATTGGAACTCTTCAGTCTTACGAAGTGGAACGAATTAATGAAGACGAAGATCCAAGAGGTAAGAAATCAATTGCACTAAAATCAAATGATGATTCTGATGATGCAGATTCTGAAGATGATATGGATGATGAGGAGCTCGCCCTCATGATAAGAAGATTCAGAAAACTGAATAGAAAAGCGCAGAAGGTTCATTCCAAAGAAACAGAGTTTTCAGAGACAGCGAGACCAAGTCTGTTGATGATGTGGAACCAAACAAAGATGTAGTACGCCGAGTGTAAAAAGAAGGGACACATCGGACCCAACTGTCCTCTTCGAAAAAGAAAAGAGGAAAAGTTGAGAAGTCTCGAAAAGCTCTCAAAGCCGAGACACGGAGCGATCTGAGTGTGAAGAGAGTGATGAGGAATATGCCAACGTGTCTAATGGCACAATCGGACTCGAGACTGGATCGGACTGGATCGGACTCGAACGGTGAATTTGAGGTAAGTGATTATAAAATCCCTGTCAAAGTCTCTAAATATATTGATGAGTTATGTTTCAGTCTTAAGACTTCTCTTAAAAAGATTTCCGAACTTAAAAAGGAAAACTCAGTTTTAAAACAAAAGGAAAATACTTTAGAAGAAAAGGTAAAAAATTTAGATTTGAAAGTTTCTACTCTTAAAGAGAGTGAAGACAATCTTTCAAAAGAAAATGCTTTCTTAAAAACTGATTTATCAAATATTTCAAAGAAATTTTCAATAGGGTCTGAAAAACTTGAAAAAGTTCTTTCAATCCAAAGACCTTACTTCAATAAGTCGGGTCTAGGTATGACAGCTGAAACAATTCCTTTGATTGATTTTCCGAAAGTAAAAGAAAGAATTAAGAAAAGACCATCGAGAGAGGCTTATAGAAATCATTTTAAAAGAGTTTTTGTAAAACACAGCAGGTCGAAATGCCTTAAGATGTTCTAAGTGTAATAGTCGGGATCATTTTGAAAAAGAGTGTCCTATGGTTTGGAAGCTTTGTTAAGAGAGTATGGCCTAATAATGCTCATCCTACTAACACCAAAGGACCCAAGAAAATTTGGGTACCAAAGAAAGCTTGAGACTCTCTTTTGAATGCGAGGTCTCTGTCAAAAGAAGGTAAAGTGGTATCTTGACAGCGGATGCTCAAGACACATGACAGGAGACTCAAATTGTTTCGTAAAGCTTATTCAAGTAAATGGTGGAAAAGTTTCATTCGGAGGAAATAGCAAAGGAAGCATTGTGGGATTCGGAATGTGAAAATTGGAAATCTCACAATAAGCAATGTCTCTCTAGTGGAAGGACTCAACTATAATCTACTCAGCATTAGCCAATTGTGTGATACCGGTTACAAGATCTCCTTTCAAGAAGGCATATGTTCTGGAATTAGCAAAGATTCGACTCGATCTTTCATGGGTCGAAGGCATGGAAACATCTATCTCCTTGATGTAAAGCCAAATGAAGATCAATGCTTAATCTCAATTCAAGATGAAGCAGTTCTATGGCACAGAAAACTTGGCCATATCAACAAGAAGCAATTAGCCAAAATCTCTTCAAAGCAGCTTGTTCGAGGGCTACCTAAATTGCCTTACCAAAAGTCGACTTATGTACTCCATGCATTCAGGAAAGCAGGTAAGAAATTCATTTAAGCAAATAAATCATGTATCTACTAATCATGCACTGCGGTTGCTTCATATGGATCTCTTCGGACCAACAAGAACCCGAGCATTGGAGGTAAGAAATATTGTCTAGTAATTGTAGACGATTACTCTCGTTTTACTTGGGTATATTTTCTTGCAAATAAATCGAAACCTTTTCGTACTTTGAGAAGTTTGCTAAAAAGGTTCAAAATGAAAAAGGATGTGCTATTTCTAGCATAAGAACAGATCATGGAAGTGAATTTGAAAATCAAGATTTTACGAGATTACGTGATAAATCGGTGTTAATCACATGTTTTCCTCTCCATATACTCCGAGCAAAATGGAGTTGTGGAAAGAAAGAATAGATCTCTTCAAGAAATGGCTAGAACACTTTTAATTGAAAGTAAAATTTCTTCACGATTTTGGGCTGAAGTTGTTTCAACTGCTTGCTATATTATAAATAGAGTCTTTCTAAGACCTATTCTTGAGAAAACCCCTATGAATTGTTCAAAGGTAAGAAGCCTATTGTTTCATACTTTCATGTATTTGGTTGCAAATGCTTTATTTTGAAAAATGCAAATGATCGAGTTGGTAAGTTTGAAGAAAGATCGGATGAAGGTATCTTCCTTGGATATTCTACATCAAGCAAAGCCTACGAGTCTACAACAAGAAAAGTCGGTATGTGGAAGAATCAATGAATGTCAAATTCCAAGACTCGGTGCAAGATGAATCCGCAAGACTCGATACGAAGAGACTGAACCCGCTCTAGACCTTCAAATGTCTACATCTCAAGAATCATCTCGAGTTTGGAAGTCCATCATCAAGACGCTCATGGAGAATCAAATAAAGAAAGAGATCATCAACCGGAAAAACAAGCGGCAACTTGGAAGCACAAATCCGTCATCCTAAAGATCTTATTATTGGTGAACTTGATGAAGGAATCCGTGCCGATCAAAAAGGCATGAAGAATCTAGTCTTGTGGCTCTCATCTACGAAATTGAACCAAAAAGCATAGAAGAAGCTTTATCCGATGAAAGCTGGATCGAAGCTATGCAAGAAGAGCTCGACAGTTCAACATCAATGATGTCCGGGAATTGACATCTAAACCAAAAGGTAAAGCTGTTATTGGAACCAAATGGGTTTTCGGGAACAAGATGGACGAAAAAGGAAAAGTCGTACGAAACAAAGCAAGACTCGTGGCCAAAGGCTATACGCAAGAAGAAGGAATAGACTATGACGAGACCTACGCACCAGTTGCAAGGTTAGAAGCTATTCGACTATTACTTGCATTTGCTTGTTACAAAAATTTCAGGTTATTCCAAATGGACGTGAAAAGTGCTTTCCTAAATGGATTTATCCATGAGGAAGTTTTGTGGAACAACCGCCTGGATTTGAAGACCCAAAGAAGCCGGACTCGGTCTTCGGGACGAAAAAGGCTCTGTATGGTCTAAAGCAAGCACCTCGGGCTTGGTACGACAGACTAAGTAAGTTTTTATTACAGAATGGTTTTGTCAAAGGTAAAGTAGATACTACTTTGTTTATCAAAAAGGAAAACAAAAACTTCTTACTTGTTCAAGTATATGTTGATGACATTATTTTTGGATCCTCTAATGAAAGTCTCGCAAGAAATTCTCTAAGTCTATGCGGGATGAATTTGAAATGAGTATGATGGGAGAGTTAACATTCTTTCTTGGACTTCAAGTGAAACAAATGAAGGAAGGAATTTTCATTCATCAAGAAAAATATGCGAATGATCTTGTTAAAAGGTTTGGATTGGAAAAGTGCAAAAGACTGACATACCAATGTCATGTTCTCGAAAGATAGACAAGGATGAAGAAGGGAAGAAAGTAGATCAAAAGCTGTACGGGGAGCATGATCGGTTCACTTCTTTATCTTACTTTTCTAGACCGATATTTTGTTTAGTGTTTGTATCTGTGCTAGGTTTCAATCGGATCCTAGAGAATCACATCTCATTGCTTTGTGAAGCGTATTATCAAATACGTTGCTTCATCTTCAAGCATCGGTCTTTGGTATCCAAAGAGGGGAGACTTTAATCTTCTAGGATACTCGAGACGCCTTGAATCCGGCGGTTGCGAGTCGATAGAAAGAGCACTTCGGAACTTGTCAGCTACTTGGAAACGGGACGGTGTCTTGGTTTTCAAGGAAGCAAAGCACTTGTAGCTCTCTCAACGACAGAGCGGAGTATGTAGCTCTTGGAAGCTGCTGTTCGCAAATTCTATGGATAAAACAACAACTACAAGACTTTGGCGTTGAAGACTCATGCACGTAAATCGAGATGTGACAACACCAGCGCGATCAATCTCACCAAAAATCCAATCCTTCATTCAAGAGCAAAGCATATTGAGATTCGTCATCACTTCATTAGAGATCACATTCAAAACGGAGAAATCTCAATTCAATTTGTTGATTCAAAAAGTCAACTAGCGGACATATTCACAAAGCCTTTGGAGAAGAATCAATTCGACTTCATCCGCTCAAGACTCAACATTTTGAAGCTTGAAGAAGTTAAAGTCTAGAGACTCACCAACTCTAAAGACTCGATCTCTTAGACTCTAAATCCCGAGACTCAATCATTCATTGCTAAAGACTCGTAAGTTGCTATCTAAAAGGTACGAATTCTCGCTTATTCTATCTCAAAAAGGTACGTTCTTTTATAATTCGTGTGAAATTTGAAAACTTGTCTTTTTAGAGGAAGTTATTTTTGGCGATTATTGATTTTTGAAAAGAAGTGTTCGTACACTTTCCTTGTGCCGTTTAATCTTCTCTTTTCAAATCCGAGGCACATATAAATTCACGATCATTCTTCCCCCAATTTTCAAAACCCTAAAAAGACACTCTCCTCCCGATCTCTTGTTTCTACTCTCTGTTCATCGTCGAGAAAGTTGTCATTTTTCTTGGGAAAAGCAAGTGAAGGAATCCTCCAATAGACAAAGAAAGATGTCGTCTTCGAGGAAATCATCAAGAATCGCAAACGGGGGACCACAAAGAATGGAGAAGGGACCGACTCACTTCGATCTTACGAGGAAGAAGACTTTCCAAGTCGCGACAAAGTCCGATTCGCTCTCCTCCACGTCATTCAGCATCTCCGACCCACAAGGTGCAAGTCAAAATCTAGAAGAAGACATAATCGAGGATCTTTGAACCGGTAAGAGTCCAAAAACCCTCTCGTATCTATAAGCTTTATCGTGCGTTGAAAAGCACCGGTTCTTCATTAAAGTATATAGATGACTTTCTTAAGGACAAAAATTATGGGAATGAGTATCTTTTTTCTGCGGAAAATGGAAGAGTTGGGAATTGCTCCGAAAGGAAGAGCGAGAGGAGGCTCTTGCGAACATTCCTAGTGATCCTCGTATGCCGGGACGAGAATCGATTGACGGGAACGATGATGACAAAATGTTCCTTGAATTTAAACCTAGAATGGGTGTGGCTGCAAAGGTGAAAGGAAATCGGATGGATTTGTTTAAATCCAAGGATCGGAAAAAGTGTACCTAAGGCTGTTGAAAAGAGGGGTAATCAACCCTAGAAGTGTCGACTTTGACTTCCCCGGATTCCATCAACTTGAACTTAAGGGAGAAGTTGAATTTGCTTCAACTTGAGACTTTTTGCTCGACTCTACGAGACGGGTATGATCATCGACCGCTTACTTCTATTCAAATCTTAGCTTTTTGGATGCGAATAGAATTTCATTCGATGTCCGAGACCAAGTCTATGTAGTAGATGTGAATATGTTGGCGGACATAATTGGAGTTGAAAGGGGACGTTATCTCCCAATCAAAGTCTCACCTGCTGGCGCTACTCGGATCTTATCAAAGATAGGGATGTAGATAAGAAAATTATCTATTCCAGGATGAATGCAATCAACATTGTGCTTCACAAGATTGTGATCAATTGTCTCAGACCGAAGTCTACGTCAAAGACTTCTGTGTCTTTCTCTGAAGCAAAGTTGATGTATGCGATCAACTCAGGAAGGAAATTTTCTCTCCCGCACACTATCCTTTTCCACATGTACGAAGCGGTATCAAAAGACAAAGGACAATTGCCTTATCCTGGTCAGTGACCAAGATCTTCGAGACATCTGAATATTGAACTGCCACATACTTTTTGTGTTCGACCGTGTGACAAGATGGTGGTAGGGTTGAAAATGTTAATGAAGATGCGTCGAAAGAACTCTCTAAGGCAATGGAGAAATTCAAGGTGAAATCTCCAGTCCGATCACGCTTCAAAAAGGAAAGGGAAGGAGGCCATTGGTGTCTCATCGAAAAGGAGAAAAAGAACTCTTATCCTGGAGGATGAAGATGAAGATGATGAAGATCCCACTATTCCAGGCTCGACAAGAACAAGACGTTCCGTGTCTTATCCAACGAGAACTTCAGCAGAGCAGAGAAGAAGAAGAACAGAGAGAGAAGGAGAAAGAAGTTGAGGAAGAAGGAGAAGAAGAAAAAGAACAGTCTGCTGACAAATCTGGAGAGAAGGGAAATCAAAAGCATGATCATCATTCTTCCCCTCTCGATGTCCTAGAGACAGGGGGAGTTAGTGAGCAAAAGAGGTCTACACCTCATGCTGCTGAAGATCTTCGACAATCTCCAGAAGACCCGAGAAAGAAGTTCGAGTCTCTCCATTGCACGAAGAAGGTGGTACGTCGATTCGAAATCTGCCGGACCGTACGAAGCGCCATCGTCTGCTGAGAAAGTCAATGCCGGTACACGGACGGATAATTCTGCGGATCTTCGCGGTATCATGAATATTCTTCGGAAATGCGTAACCGGATATATGTTACGACTGTGAAATCCAAGCTTTAAAGCATGCTGGACAAGAATCTTCGGTCTCTTTGGAAGATAAATTCAAAGACCTCGCTCGGCAACTCCAAGCCAATGCCAAGGGAGAAGAGGTAGCTCGTACGCAAGAAGACTGAAGAAGCTTGAAGGAGTAGTCCAGTCCATTGGGGATTTCCGGATCGTGCGCATTCCCAAGCGGACATGACTCCTTTCTCACCCTTTTCAATGCTGACAAAAAGGGGAGAATCAATTTGAACTTTCATTTTTTTTTATCTTTGACCTTTGTGGTTATGTTTATGACTTGAGAACTTGAACTTGGGTGTGAACTTGACTGAATTGATCATGGGATTTGATTATGAACTTGACTTGGTTGCACTTATTCAAGTGTTGTTATGTTGTTATGTGGTGTTTCTCATGAAAGACTAACCAATTTTCTGTGGATGCGAGTCTGGTTGTTTTATTAATCTTTATGAGTTAGCCATATTACTTGAGAAATGTTTTGCAGGTCAAAGTTGTTCAAATCTTCAAGAAAGTTTTGTCACCATCAAAAAGGGGAGATTGTTGGAGAAATCTTTCCAGAATATTTTGAAGCTGACAAAACGTTTCTTTCGATCTAAAGTCTGGATGTTCGGAGACCGTCGGTTTAAAGTCCGAAGACTTTGTTCTCTCAAGACTCAAGACCCAAGTCTCAAGACTCAAAGACTTAAGACTCGGGACTTAAGACTTAAGTCTATTCTCACTTTATCGATCTTTCTAATCCAGTGACGAAGGAAATCCAAAGCCGAGGTTTATGGTTGAGGATTCGATCCTATCTTCTCGGAATAGATTCTTTGGTTGGATAATCATTTCGGATTCTTTAATTCTTATCTAAGATCGATTAAAGATCCGATGGTCAACGAAACAATCTTGGAATATTCTATTCTTGGAAACCGAGATCCTGATTGTATGGGCGAACGGGATTGATGGGCTATCATCGATTCCTTAAATAGCTCGGATGATCTTCTTGATTGATTCCGTCCAAACGGGTAGATTGGAGGAATTCCTTTGGTAAGTGCCAACGGCTATGATGGCATGAAGGAGTATAAAAGGAAGACGTCTAGCTGTTTTAAGTGTGTGATCGATAGAAAAATTTCAGAGTCGAAGACCCTTGATTGTTAGTTGAGGCTGAGCAAAATTGTATACGAGAGAGTGTTTATACTTGGTGACACCTTGAGTGAGTGTGGTAGATCATCTACACCTAGAAATCAAGGAAGATCAACTTTGTAACATCTCTTTGATCATAGTGGAATCCAGCCAATCGGCTGTCGGTGCGAAGAGTGGACGTAGGCTTGAATCAAGCCGAACCACTATAAACCGAGCGTTCAATTCTCTCTTTCCCTTACTCGGTCTTACGATTAAATTTTTAATTGTTGCAAATCCTCTAATTGCTTAAATATCGTACAAGTTTCGAGAAAATTTTTGTACACCTATTCACCCCCTCTAGGTACTCGCACTAGCTATTTCAAAGTCATAGTGCTTGACTGGTGGTTATAGCGGCTACAATATACTTAGCTTCTATAGTAGATTGTACTACTAAGTCTTGTTCTTTGAATGCCCAAGAAAACAAAAACAATCCAGAAACGAGAGTGAATGCATAGTCAGTAATACTCTTCCTGTCATCAATTGAATTTGCCCAATCAATATTTGTGTAGCATATGAGCTTAGCCATTGCACTTGGCTGATATCAAATGTCATAATCTGCAGTTCTTTGTAAGTATCCCAGAATTGGTAGCTCCAAAGTGAATTTGACTTGGACTTTGCATTAACCGTGATAGTAGACTTGTCACGTACATGATGTACAATATTGTAGCAGTGAGATACAGTAGACTAGCAATCAAACTTCTATAGAGAGAAGCATCGACCTTTCCTGCTCCATTTTCCTTCAGTAGCTTTTCATTTGTCATGAGTGGTGTAGTGACATTTTTACAATAGTTTGTCTTAAATTTCTTCTAGAGATTCTCAAGATATTTCTTCTATGAGATGAAAATTCCTTTATTTTGGTCAACTTCAATGTTGAGAAAGCAGTGCATCAAGCCCAAGTCCATCATCTCAAATGTCTATCATTTCTTCTTTGAACTCTTGAATATCTTCTCATTGTTCTATACATATATAGAGACAATGAAAGCGTCAAAATTACCTTGAGTCTTGATATAAGGTGTTGGCTCACTCAATCTCCTCCTAAATCCTTTCTCAATGAAGTATTCGTCAATTCTACGGTACTATGCTCATGGCGCTTGTTTTAACTTGTAAAGGGTCTTCTTAAGCTTTAGAACATTTTCTTCTTGGCCTTTGACGTTAAAGCCTTGTGGTTGTTCTACATATAATTCTTCTTGAAGATGTCCATTTAGGAATGTTAACTTCACATCTAGTTGCTGGATCTTCCATTGTTTTTGTGCTACTACAACAAAGAGAGCCCCAATAATATCAAGAGGAGTAATGGGAGTGAAAGTTTCAATATAGTCGATACCAAGTTGCTGCAAGTATCCTTTCGCCACATATCTTGCCATATGTTTGTGAATTGATCCATTAACACTGAGTTTGTTCTTATAGACCCATTTAATGCCAATGATCTCCATATATTTGAGGCAATCGCTAAGCTCTCAAGTTTCATTCTTTTCTAACATCTTAATTTCTTCCTCCGTGGTTTTAATCCAAACTTCTTCTTTAGATGCCTCTTTTTAGTTTTCTAGTTCTAAAGCGGCAAAGTCACTTCTGTCATAAATTCTTTTACTGGATTTTACCTCGTATTGGTGAAAATTAGAGTAAATTATTCTTGCGTGACTCTTAGAGAGGATGCTGGAGTTACATCTTAAGTGGTGGAATTCAATGGTTCTTTTTCTTCTTGTGTTGTTGGTGATATGTTTGTCATGGTGACACTTCTTCTTGATCTTTTCTTCCTCCCAATTCTAGGTAGCTTTCTCGTCGAACTCGACATCTCAGCTGATTATCAGTTTCTTCATTCTTAAGTTATAGATTTGATATCCTTTTGATTGGTCACTATATCCAAGGAATATTCCTTTTTTAGTCTTCTAGTTGAGCTTACTCCTCTTTCGAGCAGGAATATGGACATAGCATGTGCAGTCAAATACCTTAGGATGCTTTACTAAAGGCTTCCATTTGCTCAATGCTTCCACTGGAGTTTTATTTTGAATAGCTTTTGCTGGAAATTTGTTTTAGATGTACACTACTGTGTAAATTGCTTCAACCCATAACCAATTAGGAAGATCTTTGTCCTCAATCTTGCCATCTCTATATGGTTCTGTTCTTCCTTTTGGCTACTCCATTTTGTTATGAGGCATAACTAGCTATTGGTTGATAGATGTATGCCTTCATCTTCATCGAATTTCTTGAACTCATTGGAGTTATACTCGGGGCCTCCGTCAATTCTCAGGACTCTAATTCTATGGCCACTTTGATTCAAGACGTGGTTCTTACATTTCTTAAAAATATAGAAAACCTCTTACCTTACTCAAAGAAAGTAGACCTACGTTATCTTAGTATAATCGTCAATGGAGACAATGAAATATTTATTCTGGCTAGGTGTCAGGGTCCTCATTGAACCACATTCATCTATGTGAAACTAGTTCCAATGACTTAGCTCTCCATGGACCTCTAGATGGGTAGGATTGTCTTTGTTGTTTTCCAAGAAGACACCTTCACAATCATCTAAAAATATCTCATCATATCTTTATGATGGAGAGTTTTGAGCCCAGCCAAGATTTATTTTGTTTTGGTCAAAAGCCCAGCAAAGTTAAACTGGCCAAATCTTTGGATGCCACTAAGAATCATCAACTTGAGCTTTCATAGGTAAGTCACTGAAATATTTCCATCAACTAGAGTTGAAAGTTCCTATTCTCCATCTTAACAAAGGCTATCATATTTTTATATTTGTCATATATAGCACAGGCGTCTCCTTTGAAGTATAAAGAGTATCCATTTTGTATCATTTGGCCCACACTGAGTACATTTCGGGCAAGATTGGAGAATAGATTTATATTATTAATATATTTTGGGCCTTTATTTGTTTCAATGGTGATAGTGCATTTTCCTTTCACATCGATTAATGCGCCATTGCCCAATTTTTTCACTTGTGATTTCACCTATGTATCAATGTCAGTAAATACAAATTCATTCCCCATTATATGATAAGTACACCATCATGTTTCTCATCATTTGCTGCTTGACCTACATAGAATGTATTGTCTTCATTTTCTTTGTCTTCAATATAGTTGGCTCAATAATTTGTTTTCGAGCAGGTTTTTTTCTATGTGGCCATGCTTTTTACGAGAGTGGCATGTTGCTATCCCAAAATCAACAATCTTTCTCCAAATGATTAATTTTTCTTGCAAAAATTGGAAGGTGGATTTTTTTTTTCTTTTTGAGAGTTTTCTCCTCTTTTATTTTTCCATGAATTCCTTCCACCACTTTTAGATTTATGAGACCATATGCTTATTTTAGATTGAAGGGCGCTTTCAACTAAATCTTTATCTTGTGCCATCAATCTCTTTTTATATGCTTCTAGAGAGCCAATTAATTTATTAATGTATGGGGTCTTTAAGTTTCTTCTATAGTGGTGACAATAGCATTGTATTTGTAGTAAGTGACACCAATAATTTTTCTACAACACTTTGGCCCATGATTCATCTCCATAGGCTCTCATTAGTCTTCCACAACAGTCTCATAATTTTTCATTTTAGGATGCTTAAATTTTCTTCTCAAAGTTTGAAGTTGAATAGTGCGTACCTTCTTTTTTGTGCCTTGAAGTTCTTCTTGTAGTATCTCCCACCTTCTTCACTATTTTTGCTCCTATTATTCTTAGAAATACCATTTCCAAGAGTGCTTGCTGAATAACACATAATGCCCATGCCTCTTTTTGTAGTTGTTCTTTGAGAACAGTTGCACCTTCCTGCTCGCAACATAACCTCTTTTTTTGATGTCCCATGAATTTTGAGCCACAAAAAAGTAGTCATTTTAATGCTTCAATAATCATAGTTATGTCCATCGAAGATAGGAAAAGGAAATGAGGATGAGGCAAAGTTGATCATAGTTTTGATATTGGAAATTTAGGTGGGTGATTTTATTGGATGGTGTTTAGGACAAATGCCCAAAACCAACCGAACAAGGCTTTGGCACTACTGTAAAATTGTGGAATAAATGTGCAAGAGTGTATTGTGCGGGCTATTCACTAAGGTTGTGCCGTTTCAGGGTTGGTCCAAATTCCATCTAGGACCTGCCTTGTCGGAATCAGTTCTCCAATTTTTTGAACTTGGAACCACCCTACATATTTGGGAACTTAAAAACTACACTATCCATTGGTTCCAAGGTCTACTTGGAATCCGGCCAATTTCTTTTTTTTTTTTATTCGTTTCATTTTTATCTTCCTTTTTTTGTTTTCTTTTTACTTAAGCAAAATGAAAGTGAACTCGACAACCAAAATCCCAATTTGTCAATAGCAACAATTCATATATGATGAACACTTAAAATAAAATAAACAATAAAAAGTCAAAACATGTCACATGAAACCTAGATTATAGAACTTCATCCTCAATCATCCATGAAAAATTGCTTCAAATTCTTACCACCTAAAATCAAAAGAAACAACAAGCATGTTAATCAACTATTAGTAGTTTTAAATTAAATTTATTAGTAATTAAACTAAAACAATTATTAGAAAACCTCACCACATATGTTTATTCCACTTTGGCTCGTAAACTCTATTTACTAATAATAACCTCATCATTAAAACAATCTCTATCTATAAAGAGAGGCATTATTTCTTAATGTTAGCAAGAGTAAAAAGAGAATTTAGGGTTACTCAGGTTCGGTTCTAGTTCTAGGTTCCTGAGTTTTGGTTCCAAGTTCTTGGTTTGGTTCTTACACAAGAATTGGAAACCAAACCATGCAGTACCAATTCCATTTTTATGGGGACTGGTAACCGCGAGAACTTAGAATCGTACTGATTCCTATGACCGGGTCAGTCTTGTTTCTAGTTCTACCCTAGATCCATGCTCATCCCTAGTATTCACAGCAAAGAACAAAGAAGCTGAGAGGGAAATAATATGACTTCTCTTGAATGAGAAATGGTTACCAGGATTGGCTATGGGACTAGTTCAAAGCTCAAGTGTGTGGCTAGCTTTTAGTTGGTTTATTCTTTACAAAGCACGAGCTCCTCAATTCTATTTATAGGCTTAACACAACTGACATAGTACAAGTAGTGTTCTCAAGTGCTTCGAGGTGGACTATTCCCTCGTGGCAATCTCTAATTACTTCGCAAGTGTTTTCAGCCACACATCTTACCTATTTCACGCAAGAGACAATACCAGAATTTTATGGGCCGTTCTAGAATGTCAAGGAAATGGATCACTCTTTAATAGATCTTGAGGATTTTTGTGGATACTTCTAATTGATGAGTCTTCGCTTTATGGCTGGAAAGCCAACTATGCCTTTATATTATCAGTAAAAATTGCAAGTTCACACTAGTCTGCTTTTACTTGTTTCCTTTCATTTCGGTTGTGTCGGACATTACATGTTTCCATCGGATCACATGTGTTGCTGAGTACGAAAGGAGGTATCAGCTGGTTTGACTTAAAAAAGCATGGGGGACGGAGAATTAGGCATCATTTGCTTGTAGAAGTGCATCGTTTTCAGGATCTGTTCATTCTCTTACTCAAAAAACTATTGTGCCTCTTTTGTAGATATCCAAATCCGTCCCCATTCACTTACGAAGAGAGGTTCTTTCGTCCTTTTGAGTATGCTCTTCAGCCTCCAGCTAAATATGAATTACAGCAGATCCCTTTGAAGAAGACTATTCCATCCGGATTCTCTGAGCTAGAGCAATATAATGGGCCCCAGGCTTTCATAATTCCTGGAAATCATGGTCAGTTTTGGTTTTCATCCTGAACCTTGCTTAAGTTATCTGTTTAGCTCTTGGAGATCACCTTGTATCATTTTTGAAACTGATATTATTGCATTGCCGTGCCTATGTCATTATTTGATTTTCTTATTAGAAGTTTCTAAAACAGTGCTTTTATAAAAATGCAAGGGCTACCTCACAAAATCCTCTGTTAATGTGGTTTTACAGATTGGTTTGATGGACTTCGTACTTTCATGGAGTACATATGTCACAAGAGTTGGTTAGGTGGGTGGTTTATGCCTCAAAAAAAGAGTTATTTTGCTTTGCAACTCCCAAAAAATTGGTGGGTATTTGGCCTTGATCTGGCACTCCATCAAGATATTGATGCAGACCAATTTAATTTCTTCTCAGAGCTGGTAAAGAAGGTACTTCATTTTTCTTTGCAGTTTTTGACAACCTTCACTGGAGATGCAAAATAAGAAAAAAACAGACAACGGAACTTCTTGAGTTGAGGGATCCAGCATTGGATACATAGCTGATCTGTGGTTGAGTTGCATACTCTTGGGCATGTATTTTTCTGCTAAGGATTTGCTGAGAGAGGAACAGTCTTATTAACTGTGAATCTTATGGGAATGTTGTGCGTTGAAACATGATAACCTTACTGTGTCTTCAACTGAATCTCAACTCATATTATCAGGATTTGTTTCATGGCCTGTACTACTTCTAGCAACTTATGTGTTCCACAATAGATTATGGTGTTTCCTTCATGTTTCTAGTACCTCCAAATGCATCTTTAAATCCCTATAGTAAAAAATGGAACTTTTTTTTAAGGGACTAAAGCTAGGCGAACAACTTCTATATCGTAATATGATATCTACAGTTGTCTCTTGATTCAGTGAGGGTCTAATTCCACATTCAACGCAGGTTGGGGATAAGGACGCTGTGATCATACTTACGCATGAACCTAACTGGCTTCTTGATTGGTACGAGGATAATGATTCTGGAAAAAAAGTCTCTGGAAAGCTTGTCTCATATTTAATTAAAAATTTGAAGAAAAGATGTAGACTTCGAATTGCAGGGGACTTGCATCATTATATGCGTCATTCATCTAATTCTGCTGAGCCAGATGTGCAACATCTGCTTGTGAATGGTTGTGGTGGGGCATTTTTGCATCCAACCCATGTATTTAGCAACTTCAAGAAATATTGTGGAGCTACTTATGAGACCAAGGCTTCTTATCCGTCTTTTGAAGATTCTAAAAGGGTATATGACAAGACAGAGTCTATCACGTTTGATCAATTAGTTTTTGAGCTGTAGTGCAAAATCTTACTTTTATCTGGTTATATTGCAGATTGCTTTTCAAAATGTCTTGAAGTTTCGGAAGAAAAACTGGCAATTTGATGTTATTGGTGGTACTATCTACTTCGTACTGGCTTTTTCTATGTTCCCACAAGTGAGTATTGCTTTAGCTGATACTCAAGCCGACATTCTCGTTTCCGCTTCGTGTGATTTTTGCATTCAGATTCTTCGTAGACTGGTATCATGTTGCCTAGCACTTAAGTGTATCCCTTATATTATTAATTCCATCCATCAAAATCGGGATGTTTTTATTTTTCTCAACTCTTCCCCGTAAACCCCTCGTAAGCGTTCAAAGTTCTCATGAGAAAGTTCCGGTTCTTCTGCTCGTGCTTTAGACGGTACCTCCAACAAATAGCATGGAACCTACTTTATCCTGCTGTTTATTGGTTATTATGTCGATATGTTTGAGCAGTTGGCTTATTATTAGGCTTCCTTCGCAGTGTCAACTCAATCAGATGTTACAAGATGACTCCGTTTCTGGTATTTTAAGGAGCTTTAATGTCACTGTATGGGCTGCTTTCAAGTACTTGCTGGAGCAGTCTTATGTATCGCTAGCAGGTGCTTTGCTATTGCTAACTGCATCAATCCTATTTGTACCATCAATACGGCCGTGGAAGCAACGAGTGATAATTGGTGTAGTTCATGTTTCTGTGCACTTGACTGCTGCACTATTTCTTATGATAATGATGGAATTGGCTGTAGAGACCTACATCGGACCTATACTTTCACCAACTTCAGGTTAGTCTTCATGTTTTCTGCTGTATGTGTACTTCTGTGGCAACCTTGTCATATTTACATGCTTTTAAAGAAGGCATGACTCGGATGGCGATTTCCATGGATCACTAGGTGCTTGATTTGATCCTCTGCTTTCACATA
The DNA here is from genome assembly GCA_017140325.1 of Eucalyptus leucophloia subsp. euroa. Classification (NCBI taxonomy): domain Eukaryota; kingdom Viridiplantae; phylum Streptophyta; class Magnoliopsida; order Myrtales; family Myrtaceae; genus Eucalyptus; species Eucalyptus leucophloia. Next base: position 37,362,942 of record CM029469.1, read on the forward strand.
AAGGAGAAGGAGCGTCTCCAGTGGAAAACTAATGTTCTGTTGATGAACATAACTCTATTAATTTTCCTCTTGTAGGCACTGCTTTTTTCTTTAGTGTGTCATGTCATTGTGTCGGCTAAGCAAGCATTCGCACAAACGTCTGAGATGCCGACCTTGATTTATATCTTAGGTTATGACAGATCATACGAGCAGACATTGGGTCTTTATTCTACTTGCACTGAATTTATCAAGTCCGCTTTCGATTGCCTGGAGGTTTGTATCCTTTCTATCCTTTCTATTTTTCCAGGGTGCTGTTTTTCATATATGGATATCTCATGTCACATTATATTTCCTACAGTATGATTTTTTTTTTTTTTTGGGGGGCGGATTTAATTGCTAGGTCATGGCTGTATCACGGATAGACATTTGCCAGAGAGGAATGGAATCAATGTCGCGTGGCACTGCTGCAATATATTATGCTTCTGTGTTACATTATTTCTGGGTCATTTCCAATCCTGTTGTCTCTCTAGTTTTTGGAAGCTATTTATACGTTTGTGTTAAGTGGCTTCATTTACACTATGACGAAGCCTTCTCCTCACTTCGAATTGCTGATTACAAGGGGTTTACACGATTCCACATAAACAAGGAAGGTGATCTCGAAATCTATACGCTGGTAGTTGACAAGGTAACTCTTCAGAACCATCTGCAGCTTTAGTTACACTGACAGGATGCTCCCTAGTAGTATGAAATACCATTAGCTTATTCTTTACTCTGTCATCAATATTTTAAGCAATATGATTTCTTTGTGAGCATTTCTACTGAAAGCCTGAGGTCCATTTAAAATTGAAGCAGCGCAATTTGCCGGGTCTTGCATTGCTATTGTTTATTTATTTATGTATTGGACTATTTTTATTTTTTTTATGTTACGTACACCATTGTCTTAAATTAAGCAATGGCAGAAAATTTTGAAGATTTTCTGTTGCTTAATGATATCCCTACCAGTATCTTCTCTATTTGGAATTATGTAAAGTACTTATAGTTAATTAAGGACAAGTCGAGGCTTTTATCTTTGTTTTTGATTATTAGACAATTCTAAGATGGTGCTTGGTCAAGGGAAAAGTGAACAAGAAAGAAAAGGGTCTAAGGGTTTGACCTAGTGCATTGTGTTATGAAGTGGTCACGTGTTTTACTGGGTTCTTAGATGCAAAATACTTGCTTTTTATGCGGATTCAGTGACGTGGCTTGTTAAATATATCTGGAAGAGTTTTGACTTAAATGATTTGTCTCGGGAACGGGTCAGCACCCACGAGTCGTGAGATATGCATCTTACTCGGTCTGCTTCAGTAATAAGGTCTGTCAATTATATGTTGCCCCCCTATCGATTGCTTAAAAAAAAAAAAAAAAAAATTTGAGAGCAGATATGATACCCTGTATGCCTCGAAAAAGCGGGACGTAATTTGCGATTCTGCTGTAAAAACCTTACTGGCAGAATGTGGCAGAACGTGTTGGTGTCACAATACCTATTGAGCATTATCTGTCAGAAACTTTCGTGTCTAGAATTGATTATTTCCCTGTTACTAATTGCATTCTAGGGCTGGAAATTATCAGCATGGCGAGTGGTTGTAAGACTAGCTTGCATTGTATGCCGTAGACTCAATTTTGGATTTTTGGCTGGTACAGAAACTCTGTATGGGAAGATAAATGGAAGAATGATTACAGAGATTTGGATCCACTCATCCGTAACTGTCTGTATGCCCTAGACATGTAACGGGAAATTTCCGAAGTTCAGAAGTCTATCTGAATACAATATTTGCCCAATTCAAAGGGTCTTTTTTTTTTCCCGTCCAAACATTAAATACATCATGTCTTTCCAGATTTTATGACGCTTTCCTGCTCAATTTGTGTTAGTGTTGCCAACGATAGTGACTTGAAATAGCGTGAAGCAAATTGCGATTCTGCTGTAAAACCTTAGACCGGCTGGATGTGTAGGTAATATAATGCCTTTTGAGCAATATCTGCGAGAAACTTTTAGGTTCTACAATCGATTATCTCTCTCTCACTAATTGCAACTAGGGCTGTAGAAATGATCAGCATGGCAAGTGATTGTAAGACAAAGTTGCGTTAAGAAGGATGTAAAGAAGATGTGGAAATATAAATGGAAGAATGATAACAGAGATTTGGATACAGCCAGGTCATCAATACTGTCTGGATGCCCTTGACATGTAATGGGTAACTTCCATGGTTCAAAAGTCTTATCTAAATAAAGTTTTTGCCCAATTCAAAGTATCTTATCTTTGGTCCAAACACTCAGCATTTCTTTCCAGATTTTATGACGCTTTCCTGCTTAATTGTGTAACTGTTACCGACAGTAGTGACTTAATCTTTGCATACCAAAGCTTGAGCTTATTATGTGGTTTTCTCATTCTTTCACCTGGCATTGCAGGTTCCAGAGAAATGGAAGCGGGATAAACGTTGGGAGGAAGAAGAGAAACAGCGAGAGAAGACTGAGAGAAGCCACCTTAGGAAGTTTCCTAGTAAGTGGATTTCCGCAGATCCCTCAAAGGGGGACCCAGTAGACACTGTCAGAATTGTAGACTACTTTGTCATACAGCGGAACGGTGAAAGTCATCAAGAAAGTCCAGTCACCGAACCTGCTCAACCAGAACCAGAACCAGAACCAGAGAAGCAAGAGGAAGTAGTGACTAGGCCATCCACCCCTGAGGAAATACGAGAAGGAGAAGCTCTCGCATCTGCGAGCAAGGCTCAAGCTCTCGAAGATCCTGTATTTAAAGAACATGTTGAGCCCGAGACTCGAAAGGAACCAGGGGCCAGTCCCTCAGTTGAACCAGAGGAAACCCTGCGGTCTGAGAAGGAAAAGGAAGAAGAAACCCGAAAGAAGAAGGGCAAAGGAAAGGTAATAGAAGAAGAAAGGTAATAGAAGAAGAAACAGAGAGGTCTAATGCTCTGCCTCCTGAGCGAGAAACAGAGCCAATCAGACAAAGTGACGATGAGAGGCCTTGCGGTGAAGGAAAGAAAGATGACCATGATGAGCACATCGATGCCGAGTTTGAGCAAACCAGTGGTTTGTCCCAGGTGCCTGAGAAGAAGGCAAAAGCTGAGGGGGAGCCTAGTGAGAAGAAGGAAGCTGAAAAGGGTGAATCTACCAACGGCCAGGTTATGAGTGCGATCCAGTAGCTGAAGGACGAAATTATCAAGGTAGAGAAAATGATTCGATCGTTGTCCTGCTTCAACCTTGATAACTTTTATCTTGATGCTTGTAAACCTTGAAGTCGACGCTTCCTTCTCAGCAGCATAAGGAGAAAGAAGATGAACAAGATTTGAATGTTGTTAAAGTTTGACGAGCGCTTGTTTCTTCTTTTTATGAACTATTTTCGTGTTTCTTTGAACTGACCGGATGAAGTGAATGAATAGCTTGGATGTTCATCGTTTTCCACTCTTTAATTATTTTTATTGTTTTTGATTATGCCAAAAAGGGAGAGAAAAATATGCAACTGTGTTGGAAAAGAGAGAAAAATATACATAGGTACTAGGTAGAAACAGATAGGGGGAGAAGATATAAGCGTAATGCTTTGCTAACCGTACCGTCAGCTGGAAAAAAGGATGGTGAATTCTGAGCCACACGTCTTGGATGAGAGAGAAGGACACTTGTGTCTTGCATGGAAACTTCCGGTGCTTGCGTTTGAGAAAGAAAATATCCTTTGACCGTCACAACGTCTCAGGTGATGCTAGCACCACTCAAGACATAAATTGATACAGGTAGCGCGAGAAGTTTTTCTTTTTTTGATGATTCAGGAACCTGCGCATCGTACTAATACGCAAAGCCCGATAGGCGGGGTAGCGGAGGTAAACGCAGGCGACACTAATAGAGAAGCCACTACCTCGACATCGCACTTAAGATCCCATGCGGCCAGCGGGATTCGAACTCCTCTTCTCTGGCAAAGGATCATGGGAGCATTTATCCAATTGGGCCACCGCAGACGGTGATGATAATGCGAGATGTTAATCAATCACTAGACGCAAAATATTTTATTCGCATATGACATGGGTTGTGTAGGGTCTTTACTATCATTTTGCAAGAGGCTCTAAGCAGAAAAATTATCTGCCAAAAGTAGTAACTCTTACCAAGTTTTGTAGTGCCTCTACCTACATATTATTCTAATTTGATTTGAATTCAAATTAGGTTCTAATAGCTATTATTAAGGTCTTGATCTGTAGAAAGCACCTTGGAGAAAAGTTAGAGCAATATTTCCTTTTTTGTGCAAGCATCCATAAGAGTCAACAGCTTACTGAAGCAGAAGACTCTCGGTCTGACTCTAAACATGCGGTTTGTAGTAGGGGCATGCAAAAGAATCAAGAATTGCCTGGACTATTTGAAATTGGAGTAGACTAGACTAGACTGGTGGTTCCCATGGAAGTTGGTCTAATTCTTGATTCCAATTTTGGTGGAGAAGACTAGTTTTTCTATTACTTTTGACCGATCGGACGAAGTGAATGAATACTTATTGATGTTTATCATTTTCTGCTCGTAGTTAATTTTATGGGTTAATACCCTAGAAAATCCTAAACTAGTACACTTGTGACAAATTTACCCCAAATTATTTTTTTGACCATCAAAAACCCAAAACTGGTATACATATGATAAATTTACCATAAACTGGTATACTTGTGACAAATTTACCTTTTATTAGTTTTCGTTAAATTTTACTGTCAAATTATTAAGTTAAATGACACGTGACGAGTTGATTAGTATACCAATTTTGGATTTTAAGCTCCGTTTGTCATAATTTACAATTGTTGTGATTTTTTTGTGGTATTAATCCAATTTAGCAAAGATTATATTTGTCACAAATTTACTAATTTGGGGTTTTTTACAATCGAATAAATTAGTTTGGGGTAAATTTGTCATAAATGTACTAGTTTAGGGTTTTTTTATAGTCAGTCGAGGTAAATTTGTCACAAATGTACTAATTTGGGGTTTTTCATAATAAAAAAGATAGTTTTTGGTAAATTGGTCACATGTGTACTGATTTGAGGTTTTTGAGGGTATTAACCCTAATTGTATTACTTTTGATGTTTTCTCTTTGTTAGTTAATATTATTGCTTTTGATTATAACAAAAAAAGAGAGAAGAATATGCGATGGTGTTGGAAAAGAGATAGAAAAATATAAATACATAAGAACGGATGGGAAGAGGATATAGATAAATACAAATAAAGGCGATATGATAATTAAGCGAAAGATGCATGATATTTGATCCTCTGAAGGTGCCGATTGTGTAGAATCTTTTTGCGAAGGCACTTTTTGCTGCGTATGGTAACGTTTCTTTTTCTCCCAATTTCTATTTTTTTTTTGTTAAACAAGAAAAGAATAAAACCTGTTTGATAACATTTCTGTTTAAAAATTGTTCCAAGAAATAGAAATAAAAAAAAAAGATATTTATGTTCCGGAGAACAATTTTTAAATAAAAAAATGCATTTGGTAAACTTGTTAGGGAATAAAAAATGAACGAAACACGTTTGGTAAATTTATATTCTTTTTTCGTTTCTTTTAATTTTTTAATATTTTTATTTATTTTTAATATTTTTTTTCTTTTTTCTTTTTTCTTTTTTTTCTTCTTTTGGCTAGTCGCTGGCCGACAAAGGCCAGCAGCCTCGCCTTGGTTGGGCAAGCTCGGGCTTGCCCGGATCCGACGAGCTTGAGCTCGCCCGGCCTTGCCTCACGCCGGTGAGGCTTGACCTCGCCTTGGCCGAGCCGGCTCGAACTCGCACGGCTCCGCGAGCCCAAGCTCGCACAACCATCGGCAAGACTCGGCCTCGCTGGGCCACCGCCAACCGACGGGCCTCATCGGTGGCTGGGCGAGCTCGGGCTCGCCAAGGGTTGGCGACGCTCCGGCAAGGTCGGCGGCCCTTGACGGCGTCACTAACCCTCGACGGCCGGTCGCCGACCATGGCTGAGGCGCGACCGGCCAAAGAAAGAAGAAAAGAAAAGAAGAAAAAAAGAGAAGAAAAGAAGAAAAAAAGAGAAGAAAAGGAGAGGAGAAAGAAAATTTGTTCTTAAAAATTGTTCCGGAAAACAATAAACACGTTTTTTCCTTTTTTGTTTTACATTTCCAAATGTGTTCTTGGGAACAAAAAAATAGATTTGGAACAAAAACGTAAACAAATGCGTTTATGTTCTTTTTTTGTTCCTTGGAACAAAAAAACAGAAATTTTGTTCATAAACAGAAACAAAAAACATTAACAAATATGCCCTAAAAACGTAAACAAACACGTTTTTGTTCTTTTTTTGTTAATGGAACAAAAAAAACAGAAATTTTGTTCATAAACAAAAACAAAAAAACATTAACAAACAGGCCCTAAAACATTTGTTCCCGGGAACAATTTCTTTATTTTTTTGTTCCTAAGAACAGTCTTGAGAAAAAAAAAAAAAGTAGCTTCTTGTTCCCAGAAACAATTTCTAGAAATAAGCCAATTTTTTTTCTTTTTTTTTCTTTTGTTTGTCTCTCTTACCGCGGCCACCTCCAATTGCTAGAGCCACCGTCGACTGCCTCGGCGTTAGTGCTTGTTGGTTGTCAGTTGCCCATTTCTTCACCACCCCCGGCTGCCGGTGACGGTTGACGACCACCGGTCATGCGATGGTGGCGGCGGGCGGCAACGGCGGCGATAGGTGATGATCGGCCGTTGGCGATCCATGATCAAGAATAAAAAATGAATAAATACAAAAAAGAAACTATTACATTACCAAATGCATTTCTATTCTTTTTTTATTTCAAAAGTATAAATTTTGTATAGTTACCAAACGGGTTCTTTTACTCAAAAATTGTTCTCCTGAATAGAAATAGAAAATAATTATTTATGTAAAAAAAAAATTCCCCAACCAAGAAACGTTGTCATAAGCAGCCTTATCTATCCGAGTCCTATGATGACATAGAACATAAATCTGCTAAAAGCAGTAATTCTTATTATATTTTGAAAGTGCCTAGAGAACTATTCTTTTAAATTGGTCTGAAATAAAATAATTTTAAGACACGGATCCGTTAAAAACCCCCTAGAGAAATATCATAGCAAAGATGGATAGCCTCCTGAAGCAGAAGCCTCTCAGTCTGAACATGCAGTTTGTAGGTCTGCCATCTAGGGATGTGCGTTCAGTGGAACCTTTGACATAGAGAAGCCTTTCAACGGTGAGGATAAAATATTGGAAGATTCTTTAAAGGCTTCGAGGATTATTGAGGAAAGGGGAGGAACTCTAAAACTTGTATTCCCCGTCTTTGAATCCTCTTGTGCTCTGAACTGTAAAATACTGCTCGTATTCTGATTTGTACTCTCTATAAGGGTCGTGGGTATTGTAATCTGGAAATAGAAAGGTCATAGTAATGGAGGTGCTTGTGATTTATAGAAGTTTTCTACTAAGTTTCGAGTAGAGAGTTTTCTACTAAGTTTCGAGTAGAAGTAATACCTTCAACGTTCACAAAAGAGTATCATAGGGAATTAAGTCTCCATTCAAACTTGATCGAGCTTGATGTCTCAAATATGACAACGACCGGGTTTTAGAAGTAAACTTAGGTTTATGCTTGCGCTCGACTCGAACTCAGAATCCAAATTTTGGAAATCAAATAAAGTTGGAATATAATACTGCACGTTTGTTTATAATATCAATAAGCACATGTAGTCTTTACTTAAAAGGGTAACGACACCATTAGCCCCTGAATTCTTTTTTTTTTTTTAATCAATTGGGTCTTAGACTAATAATCGAATTGCGAGTGAATATGCTGAATGTATATATCTGTCTCTATAAGCTCTTTATTGGTCTTTGAAACATTATGAGCAGATAAAACAATTCCCAAATCGATTTGAGAGCAAATTTGTGCTAGATAAATTTGAGTACAAGAGCCCTTGCTTTAATACTTCATATAGTTTTGCAGTAGCATTATCAATCATGCTGTTGCGATCAAATTTTTTGGGTGTGAACCACTTAGGGTTTAGCTAATGAATTGTTAAGCTTAGACTTAACTCGAGCTCTTCCAAGCCCATACCAATTCGCGACTTGGGTTTAAGTTCTTAACATGTAATTGATTTTTAATTAGAAGTCGCCACTAATCTATTTTTGATGGGTCGATTAGAAAGCCAAGTAAAGTAATGGGAGATTTACTTTACTTCTACGAACTAGAAATTTATGAGTTCGGGGACTTAGTTACGCTAGATTTCTCTAACGCCCTTTCGGTACCTTTTTCTTTTATTTGGAAAGATGTTTGGCAAGCAGCTTGAATTAATTTTAGGCTATTTCCTTAATATGTGAGGTAATCATGCGGGTGCGCAATCCACCAATTTAACACCCAAGGAAAGCAAATAAATAAATAAAATGCAGGGACTTATCTCGTAGTAATGAAAGCATTTGCGTTGTTAGAGCATAATTCATATCAACAGTCTTAGATAATGATTTCTACTTAACACGCAATCACTTAATTTTGTTTTCACTTTATTTAATGAGAATCAAATCTATATGCAATGCAATGTTACTAATGTAACATGAAACGATATGGCATGGCAATATGACCTAAACTATAAGAATAAGTAAAGTAATTTTTTTTTTTTGTGTTTTCTTAATTAACATGCAATAATTAAATATGCAATCTAAATTAACCAAAATGACCTAATTCTAATGACGGGCAATTTCTAATTAAATGAACCTAGCAACAATCACTAAATGACGTGCATTGTATGAACTTAATTCTATATGATGTGCACATGATTTTTATTTCCCTAATAAGCATGCAATCTATCCTAATATGCAATGGCGTGCAAAGAATGCCATAATTCTAATTTTTTCTTTTTCTTTTATGAAATTCGAAATTAAAATTGCCAAATAATTAAACGTGCAATTCAAATTTAAAACTAACATCCTAAATGAATGCATTTTTTTTATTTTTTCTTATTTAAGGAATTTGAAGTAAATAAATTTCTTATTCTAAACATGCAAAATAACCCTAAAAACAAGTAATATCCTAACATGCATTTAACCTAAATATTTATATTTTTTGGGGTTTTCTTTTACAGGAGCAATCAAATAAAGGCATCAAGAACATCACGGCAATAAATCAAGCAAGATATCATCCATGTCCATTTAATTTTGGGAAATAAATTGACGAATCGTATCTCACGCATAAAATTGGATTGGTCAATTTTAAAATAAAATCACGAATCGTATCTCGAGCGTGAGATCGGATTGGTGATTTTTCCGTACAATTACGGGTCATATTTCGAGCATAAAATCGGACCGTCAATCATATATACGTTGCGAAATTAGGAAGATTTTCCAATTTGAAAGACCATTTGGGAAACATGGGACAATATAACATCATTTGGGGGTTTAATCAATAATGCAATTACCTCAATTGAGCAAACGAAATATTCAAGAATTAATTTAGATAGGAATTTTACCTACCTTGATTGTTGTTTCCTAGTTTGGACGGGTATCAGATCGTAGGAGTCACGATCAACTTTGCTTCACGGTAGCTGGCTCATGATAACGTTTTGGGAATCGCTCGCCGCACTCGATAGTGGAGAGGGCTCTCGGCTCAGTAAGGGTTGCGTCAATATTATCGGACACAACCAAAAGTGGGCTTTCTTATTTGCCGATTGTCTCCTCTTAGGAGCCTTTCTATATTTTAATGTAACCCCCAATACAGTTCCTTTGACCAGCAGGCCAAGAGGCTTTTGATGTGGTACGCGCCCAGCAGCGCCACCGATGGTAGGATGAAGCAGGGGCGGCGCGTCGAGATGGGGGGAGCAGCAACTTCGTTGTCCACACAGCGAGACTAGAAAAGCAGCCACATCGCGTGGCAAGGCCACAACACAGCGGAGTCGCCCGGTGCAAGGGACTTGCGATGACTGAATTTGGCTGTTTTAGCCGTGGAACTTCAACGCCAGGGATGGCTTGAATGGACTGAGGTGTCTGCAAATAATTCCAATTGGATCCAACGAAGTCTTTGACCAAGGAAAGCAGCCTTCTCTCTCACTCTTTCGTGGCCTTGTATTCCATTGTGTAGCCTCCAAAACTTCGTGGTTGTTGATCAAGGCTTGACTGGAAGTGAACGCTGTTGCTCTATCATCGGGGAGGATCACTAGAAAGCTGGTCGGTGTCAATGCAACAGACGATCGGCAGCAAGATCGGTGTTAAGGTGAGCCACGAACTCAGCAAAGTCACGGCCGTGAAGAGCTTCTGGCGGAGCTTCCTCTCCGCTCTCGATTCTCACGTGTTTTCTCTCTCGTCTGAAGAATGCCTTGAGATTTCTGATTTCCCGACCCTCACCGTGGAGAACGTGAGTTCTCTTTTTGTGGCCGTCTGTTTCTAGTATGTGCCCCCCCAAAAAAAACCCTATGCGTATTTAATCTATTTATAGGCCATTGATTAGGTTTTTTAAATTTTCCAAAATCATATCCACAAAAATTTCTTTTCTAAACGCAATATTTGCCTTTGAATTGAAATATCAAAAGATAAATCTGTAAAATCTCTCCAAAGATATGAGCTTGGGCCAATTTGCTCTCTTCGTGGGCTTAGCCCGACTCATCAAATTAAAGTTTCGGAAGCATCGATTCGAACCCATCCGTCACCGGCCCAATGTAAATGCAAATTAAAAATAATGCACCTAAAACTATATACTATGCAATTAACTATTTTTCAGGGATAAAATTAACTCATAATTTTTTAATGTAATAAATAAATGACAAGATCGTCAAAATTTAGGTGTCAACACACTCCCAAAACTTTTAAAGCACTGGTCAGTAGTTTAACAAAAGGATTTTGTTAACAAGTATACCCGAGGAAATTGTTGTTAGAATATAATCCAGAGAAAGAAAACTGTTTATTGTAATTAGAATATCGATGTAATGAAGGTGAGGTACGGATATCCAAATCTCCTTAAGACGATTAGTTCTTGCCAATAGTGCTTCAAAGATTCACGAATTATGCCTCCCAAGATACAACACCTGGAACCTATTTGGATTAGCACTATGCGAACAAGATTCAGTCGAACCGTTCAATTGAACCCGCACACCCATGAAAATTAGAAGAGTAGAGTAGTATTTCAAATCTCTTTTAGGTTTCTCCTTGCAAGCGGAATGAACAAGACCCTAGACATTAGTCAGATTGACAAATACTTAGGCAGCTAAAATTATTAATTATGCGTGCAACTCCGCAGAAGTTAATATTAAAAGTTGCTCGAGAAGACTTTATTTATTAAACGTATACAGGACACTTCATGCTGCATATACGTTATTGTATATAGAATACACTTATTCCTTATTCCTTTCGGGGGCATCAAACTATTCGATCAACCTTCTTTACACCAAAAAAAGCAAAAAAACACAAAAAGAAAAGGTTTATGATTTATAAACTATATAAACCAAATCATCTGAATTATTGATCGTGTGAGCCTCCTCATGGGCTTTGCATAAGTACAGGTGTAGATGAAATTCGTCCACATGATCTACAGATTTTGCATTATGAATTTGTCTCCGAGTTGTGATATTTGGGTGTCTTCTAGGAAATAAGGGCAGTGCAATAATTCTTGATTTTTCTTTGACAAATAAGACCATTGTCGTTGGAAGGAGTCATTTATTTGGTAACTCCTAAAGATCTATTGTTTCCTCTGTAGCTAAGTGGTAGAGCGACCAACTAGTAATAGCATCATGCAATAGGGGAAGCAAACGAGATGGCAAAGAAACCATATTTCCAGGAAGGATAAAGGCAGTTGAAGTAATGAACGTTCCATTAAATTTATATGTGTGTGATGTCCATATTTATAAGTCATTGGTCAGATGCTTGATTGGAGAAACCCTTTGGCAATATGAGTGTGGTCAATTTAATTAAAATCACGATATCTATGTGATATATACGCGTTTAGATTCAATAAAGGGCCAAATTTTTTTCTCTTTATGATATGAGGGAATTTTCTCCAAATTAGTTTTTGATTAGAAGGTTATAGACATAGATACCATCTGTATTTATTTTTATTATGTTTGCATGTCGTGATATTCATATCTGTAGTTAGAAATATTTTTTCGACTTAAAGAAATAGAAAAACACATTCTCTGATGATCAAAACAATGCTGCGTGGACAAGACTGACACTCATAGGTTTAGAGCACTAAGCGCACTATCATATTTGAAGTTGTTAACCACTTGAGACTTGATAATTGACATGTTGCATTATTTATACACTAAATATGCCCTATCATTGTCATCTTCTATTAAATATCAACATATATCCATAAATTTCAACTCTGTTATTCTTAGCCCATAATACAACGTGATTCACAGCACCATCGTGTTCATAAGTGGTAGCACGATATATGTAAAAGTCAATTTAGAGCTAGTAACTTAATCGAAGAAAAGTGGGTAAAGTCACTCTTATTAAAGCTGGTAATTTGTAGAAAGGTTGGTTAATTTAAGGTTTATGAGGGATATGCAACTAAAAGTTTGTCAATGATAATGGCCATTAAAATCAAATAATTATCGATAAGTAACTCAAATGAAAGTAACCCGGATGATAATATAATGGCGAAAAATATAGTAAGTCATGCTAATTTAGACTAGTAATCCCTAAAAAGACTTTATATATATGGGGTTGCTAATCAAGGTAAATAAAAGTTGGTAACTAAAAAAGCTGTAAATTAAAAAAAAAAAATTGGTAAGTAACTCAAACAAAAATTGGTAAATTAAATTTAGTTGATAATTTAATCTGACAAAAGTTGATAGAATTTTCTCATTTAAGTTGGTAACTTTGCATAAGAGTTGCTATATTCGAAGCATAGTAAGTTAGATAAATGAAGCTGGTAAGTTAGTACAAAAATTAAAAAAAAAAAAAAGTTAGTACAAAAATTGGTAATTGGCAAGTTGCAAAAAATTATTAGTAATTTTCCAGCTAGTTTCTTGAAAATATAAAATTAAATTTAGTGGTTATCTATTTTACTAACAGTCATTTGACATTTACCAGCACTAATCGAAATTTACTATTACGGGAAAAAATCAATCTGATACTTCGGAAAAAGAGCACCCAGCGAATATATACACAATAAGCACACCAAGAACTTTATTTAGCTTGGCAATAGATTAGATTACACATTGAACACAATATCGACACAAGCACACACATACGCACGGTGTAATCAAGTAAAGATCATCTTCTGCGGCAGCGTTTCTCTCGTGCAAGCAGCGGCGTGAAGATGCTCCGCTTCACGCGTTGAGCAGATAAGCATCGACGTCTTTAGTGATCTTGACGATGGCGTCGGTGTAGCTTTTAGGCTCAGCAACGGATTCGTTCAGCTTCTCGTAGTCAAGGGTCCACTTCACCGTGCTTCCGTTGCCGTCGGCTTTCGCAGCTGCCTGCGCAGTGGCCTTGAAGCTCTCGAACTCCTTCAGTATATCTCCTTCCATGATATTGAACGTGATCGACTTGTTCGCATCGTCTACTTCGACCTTCTCCTTCGCTGTCAACGACTTCCCATCTGCAATTTCCAGATTTTGGTCAAGCCAATTACTAGACTCTGTTAGCCTCTCACCGAAACTGAATATCCAAAGTCTCAACCTGGCGTCAGTACAAGGGTCGAGAATTATATTGGCCTATTTATTAATATATATAAGACGCAAGTCGAGACAAAGAAGTCCCATACAAGTAGGATCGTTTCAAGGTCAAGCGATTGCTTCTGTGACTTGTCCGCAAGATGAAACCCGGAGTTGGAGTAACTTGTACCGGATTGAGCAGCGAAAGTTTCTTGGGGTGATTAATCAATGAGTGAGCGTTTCGAGATGGTGTACTTACCTAGTGTGTAATTCCAATGCTTGATGGCGTCGCTGGAGTTCCAGTCGCCATCATAAAGCTCCACCTTTTGGATAATATCGGAGGAAATGGTGGGGATGTGGTAGATTTGGCTCTTGAAGAGGTTGTAGAACTTATCTGCGGATGACTGGATGTCGATTTCGACCTCCAGCTTCCCCTCTAGACTCATGGTTTTTGTGGAGAAGATGAGACAATAGTAACACCCAGGTTAAGAATCAGGATTTCGGAGACTAGACTTACAGCTTTTTAGGTACTAAGCCCAGACTTATATAAAGAGAGAAGGTGTTGATTGCATCGTCACCAATGAGTGTCTCAGCTAGGGAGAAGGCGCACACACCTAGTACCTCCCACCTATGTATGGGCTGCCTAGGGATCAATTATCAAAAAATTCCAAAACCTATCATATGTATTTCAATTTGGTGTTAAAATTTTCCTTTCTATTATATATCAATATAGCAATTCTGATTAATTTTGGTTGAAGATCACTGATATAGATGTTAGCCATCTTATGAGACACACTGGCGCTTTATTGTAATTTTTTATAAAATTTTTTGAACTTTTATTTTGTTTATTTTGTCATTGTTGTTGGCAAGAGCTAACAAGTCCATGCAGATTTGGACTAGGCTCATCTTGCCTATTGCCGACGAGGGTTTGTAAGCCCTCACCGGTCACAATAATAAATAATTAAAACATTGATTTTTTTTTAAATTGCAAAAATTATCCACATCAATAATTTGTGGCCAAATTGACAAGAAGAACTATATTAGCAAATCATCCAAAGTTTTAGGATTAAGTTGGCTAAATTAAAATGTTTATAACTGAATTGATATTCATATAAAAAGATTTAGTATTTTTTTGGTAATTATCCCTTGATTATCTTGTGGTTCATGATAGCTGAAGAAGCTTGGGGAATAACGCTTTGAGGATGCTAGAGCATCTAGATTTTACTCTATAGCGCTCAATAGATGGCTTGATCGACGAAGGGGAAGCTAAGGTCGGCTGGGTCAACCTTCACCGGTGGAGTGCCGGAGAGAGACCAGAGATGGGACTAATAGGAGGACGACGGTGACGATTGACAACATAGTGGTGGCACTATAGACTAGAGGCGACGAGGAAGGTCACTGGTGGCGCCCCAGGTGAGGGGAGGAGAGCTAACTTCTTTTTTCATGTATATAAACATTTCAGTAAATTTTCAGTAACCCTAGTTGATAGGGAAAAGTGCCAAAAAAGTCCTAAACCTTTTGCCTTTGTGCAGATTTAGTCCTAAACCTTTTTTTGGTGCCGATTCAGTCCTAAACCTTTTTAAGTTGTGCCAATTTAGTCATTTCCAGCCAATTTTGCTGACTGGACGCCGGCCGGCCGACGTGGCATGATCGGTGCGCGTGGACAACTTTTATTAATATTTTAATATTTTATCTATTTTTTAAAATATTTTAATTTTACTTTTAATTTTTAAATTTTTGTCTTTTTCCTCCAGCCGGTCCCGGGGTCCAGTGACCAGCCAAAAGCAACCACCAGTGAGGGCGAGGGCCGGCGAGGCTCGACCTCGCCGATCGGCCATGGGCGAGGCTCACCCTCACCGGATGGCGAGGCAAGCCTTGCCCATGGCCGGTGAGGGCCGGCGAGGGCGAACCTCGCCCATGGCCTCATCTCGGCGAGGCGGCCATGGGCAAGGCTCGCCCTCGTTGGATCTAGCGAGGTCGAGCCTCGCCAGCCCTCACCGGCCATGGGCGAGGCTCGCCTCGCCAGATCCGACGAGGGCGAGCCTCGCCCATGGCCTGATCTAGCGAGGTCGGGTGAGGGCCGGCAAGGCTTGACCTCGCCGGATCCGGCGAGGTCAGCCTCGCCCTCACTGGTGGTCGCCTTTGGCCGGTCACGGACCTTGGTGACGGGCCGGAGGAAAAAGACAAAAATAAAAATATTTTAAAAAATAAATATTATTAAAATACTATTAAAAATTGTCTATGTCGCGAGGCCACGTCGGTCGGCCGGTGTCCAAATCAAAAATCCGGCCAAAATTGGCCGGAAATGACTGAATTGACACAACTTAAAATGGTTTAGGATCGAATCGGCACCAAAAAAATGTTTAGGACTTTTTTGGCACTTTTCCCCTAGTTGATAGGTACAAGACATTGAATTGAGATAGTTTTAGGAATCCAATTCAATCGATGGAAATTGCGGAAATGACGTTGCATGTGGGACAGAAGTTTAGGGATCTAGTTGCAATAGCTTGAAATTTAAGGAGGATATTGCACGTTAAAAAGGTTTTATGATTGGTATTGTTGGTAGCTATTTTATATAAATATTTTATACATGTGTGTGTGTTACGAGGAGGAAGCCGCCTAAATAGGTAAGACCAGGTGAAATGCAACCATAAAATCAAAACGAACAGTCCAAAATTTAGAATTATTTGCATTTGATGAGTTAGAACATCAAATGTAGAATATCAAATGTGTATTGTGCTCCACGCCTTGTGGATTTGAATTCAAGTTTTGTTGAGAGCACTATAAAATAAAAATTTGGGGAAGCTTGTCCTTAAGATCGTTCGGCTAACTGAGATGCGCAAAAACCAACTGGAATGCAATTCGACCATTCTACTAAAAGGCAATAAAATATTAAATTCGATTTTAAAATTTACTGTCTTCTTCTTGTGTTTGTGGTTTGGGCTTTACAATGTCAAACATTTAGTAAGGAAAAAATTCACGAAATAATACTAGGATACAATTTTTGGGAAAACCTTAAATGTATAATGCAAGAAAATGAAAGGAGGTGGGGAAAAAAAAAAACAAAAACAAACAAAAACAAACACGAGGGTGCATTATGACTAGGTTTCCTTTTGGCTTATCGTAGAGTGCCTAGGCTTATTTTTTATGGCAGCAACTTGTTGCGACCAGCACAAAAACAAATTTGCAATCACGAGCATATTAAATATGCAGATGTATCTCAAATAATAGAGGACCTTTTCTTGGAATAGTTTATTCAATAGTGCATTATTTTCCGCATAGCTGTGGGCAAAGTAAGCTGGCGAGTAGAGTGTAACATTTTAAATCGTGGAACAAGAATTGGGGACATCAAACAACATATAAAATGTATGTATTGAAGCATTTGATTTCGAGATATACCATAGTTCTTTATGGTAATTAATAAATAAACTTAATACAGATTCCAATTTAATTTAAAATTTTAATTTGATTAGTTTAGTTCTAAACTTTTACTTGAAATGTCAATATAATCATTTTGATAAATTTTTCATTGGGAATTGCAGATATAATGGTCCAGTTATCGTTGGTTATCCTATATGACACATTACCACGTCAACAATTTTTGATAAAATGTCTAAGACTGAATTTTGGCATTTATATATTAAGTTTATGATTGATAGGCTTCGTTTCTAATGTATTGAGATAGTCAATAAAAATTGAGATCCAAAAGAGAAGTAAAATTAAATTTAAAGAGTGCCCGTACAAACAAGTTGATTTATAATAATAAGCAGATAAGATTTGCAAATCTGCCTTTCTCTACAAAGCGTGTTGAGGTGTCATTTATAATCTTTTCTCTTTAAGCGTTGTGCCATCGTGATTGCCTCGTACCAAATTGTGGTCTCATCTAAGTTTTAAAATTATAATTAGTGACAAGTTGGTGTTACCTTCTCGCACGATTGATTTTTATTTTTCCATTTCTAACCGTTCATTTGATGTTTGCCGATGTGTGACTATCTTTTTAGTTGTTTTTGTTATCTGCCCCCCGGCTTTATTTGCTAGTGCCCATCGCCATCGTTGACAAAAGAGTATCGCAGGGAACCAATTCTCCATTCAAACTCGATCGAGCTTGATGTCTCAAATATGACCACGACCGGGTTTTAGAAGTAAACTTAGGTTTATGCTTGCGCTCGACTCGAACTCAGAATCCAAAATTTGAAAATCAAATAAAGTTGGAATATAATACTGCGCGTTTATTTATATGCTGAATGTATATATCTGTCTCTATAAGCTCTTTATTGGTCTCTAAAACATTCCGAGCAGATAAAACAATTCCCAAATCGATTTGAGACCAAATTTGTGCCAGATAAACTTGAGTACAAGAGCCCTTGCCTTAATACTTCATATAGTTTTGCGGTAGCATTATCAATCACTCTAAAAACTTTTTATAGCACTTGTCACTTGTCAGTAGTTTAACAAAAGGATTTCGTTAATAAGTAAACCCGAAGAAATTGTTATATACCAAAGCAAGAATAGTTCATCATTTTGATGAGATCCCTCTCTTGATTTAAGCGTAATTAGTACATTGAAAATGATTAATTTTCTTATTGAGTAGTTAACAAGACACTTAGCAAAATGTTGCCCTGTCGATCAAGGCGCAAAAAGCCCGTCGTCGAACTAGATGCGGAGGTTGTGAGCCATCGTATTATTATTAACTCTTAGACCGCTGGAGTTTTAGAGAAATTATAACCTTTTTCCATGCCGGAGTGTACCCTTTTAACTCGTTCTCAGGGAGTGTAGCCTCGATGCTTCTTGTTGCTCAGGAGCTTCATCTTCTCGCTCATCGGCAAATTGATAAACCACTTGCTCTGCTCGAAAACCTCATCTTGTACTCACGGCTTATTCCGTGGTTTACACGTAGAAGAACCCGCAATCCAAGCACGCCTATACGCATGCAAAACGATGTCGAACTAGGAATTAATCGCCGACGTTGCACTCGCCGACGTTGCGCCTCATGCAAAATTTCTAACACAAAAAGCGAAAGAAAAAAAGGGCGAAGAAGAAAAAGAGCGATTGAGAACCTGGTTGAGTAGAGCGGCGGATTGGTGAACATTGGATGTGTGGAGAGATCGATATGGTTGAGGTCGGATTTTTTTGGTGACTTCAAAGACACCCTTTGCTTTCTTCATGTTATGAGCTTTCACGTTATCTTTACTTTCTTCTTTACAGCGATTACGGATGGTCTCAGGTTGTTTTGCAAACCGAACTGAAATGTCAATGTACCCATTTTTTTTTTTTTTTACTTACCATCCGAATTGGAATTAAAATCAAATTGAACATACCCGAAACTTTTTGTTTGGATAGGATATTATTGACGCTGCTCGTTTATGTTGTTGGTTTTGAGCGGAGCTCTTGCATTGGGTGGGCCTAATTAACTAATAAACTTGCCAGTTTTTGGGCTAGCCCATGAAAAGCCCACATTTGCGTTACCCTCTCAAAATGAGGTCATGTGCAAGAATGGAGATGCAAATTAGTTAAAGTCTGAAACTACAGACAAATAAGAAATTTTACGGACTACAAAGTGAAAACCCCATTCTTTCAAGCATTACGATTTATCAAGTGTTGGATTAATGTTTTATTTGGATAAACTTGCGTCCCTAAGCATAAAGTCAAATTGACATATACATGAAAAGTTTGTAAGAACTAGAAATGATGCATACACATTGCGGGCGTAAAAAAGGAGAAAGGGTGGAGTGGAGAAAAAAAGACAATCTTAGGTTCTGTTTGTTTAAAAAGCAAACTATTTTCTGAAAATTAATTTTCAACTTTCTAATGTTTTTAGATAACTGAAAGTTAATTGATCTATAGAAAACATTTTCTACGGATTGAAAGAAACATACTTAGAATAGGTGGAAATGCTTTCCTCTTCTAGCAAGAAAGAAATAATTTTTCTTAAAATTTCTATTGAAAAATCTTCATTGGTGTTACGATGAAGGTGATATTTGAACTCAATATCTCATTTTTGAAAAATCTATTGTCCCTTGCCCGATGAACTTCCTCGTGATTGAGTCTATTTCGGTCAGATTGACCCATCATCAGTCATCAATCAATAATAAAAACGTTGGCGAGAAGAACGCATAGAATATGTTGCAAAGGTGCCAAGAGAATATACTGATGCTGTTCCTTACGCACGTGCTCACGTTCAATGCGGTTTCTCGCACATGCGGGCGTTTACTTTTCTGACGCTCGCTAGCTGTGCGCATTCCTCTCTCTCCGTCATCGAAATTCTCGAAGCTGACGTCACTCGTACTCGCGTTTTCTATTGGGCAATTCGCAGCAACTGGAGGCATGCCACGATTGCTCTAGTTTCGGTTGGCTGTTCTTCATGTCTTCCCCATGGCATGCACACTCCCGTCGAGAAGTTAGAGAGCATCGTCGGCGTATGTTCATGAATAGTAGATAATATGCTATTGCGAATATCATTAGAGGTATTATTAGATAATATGGATATTATCAGATATTCAATATTCTCTAAGATATCTAGATTCCTCGTTAGATGAAGGTAACTACAAATTAGATGACTTCATTCTCTCTCTCTCTACATATATAGATATTGTTTGGGCATAAAAAGCCTATTGATTGTAAGATATAATCAAATCAAGTCAATTGAGTAATAACATGGTCTTTAACTATTTCCCCTCTATGGTAATCAGGGATGAAGGTAGGTGGTGCTGTTGTAGTCCTCACATGCAACGAGGTGGAGATTCCGGTTGAGACATTTCCTACTTGACCCTTTAAGTCAACTAAGTTCACTTGGGCCTGAATTTTGGCTGTCTCTAGTAATCTTCTTGAGTGAAGGTATTGGAGAAAGTTATTAGATTTTTGCCGTGTGCTTGCATAACTGGCATCAAAGCCACCAAGAGAGATCCAAACCAAAACACTAAACTTTATCTTTCTTCTTATTGTTGGTCTTGATAAAAACAACATAGAACCCATGTATCCATCATTATGTTCTTACTTTGACACGGAGACTATTCTTATATTAAATATAGTCTACATTAAATCATATTAAACCATAAACCCTCCAAATTATCGAGATTCATAATACTTGTCATATATGGGAACATATTTTTGTTCTATAAAATCAATTCACAAACTCAAAATCCTGTCGTAACATAAGAAACATAATAATAAATAAGTTTGCCACTCCTTTCGGGTCTTCTCTCATTTTGATTTGCTTGTAAGTTTCAACAGTTTTTTGAGTTTTTCTTTGGTGTTCCAGCAAAGGACACAATCGAACTCAAATTTCACATGTTAAGCCTATCTTCTTCCTTATGATTGAGTTTATTTAGGGTGCGTCTAGTGACACTCCTGCTCTCAAAAACAAGTTCTAAGCATTTCAAATTGTTTGATAACTATCCAAAATTTCAATTTCCGGAATAAAATTGTGTTTGACATCGTCCTCAAAATTTTTATTTCAAATCATTTTCTTTTAATTTTTAAATGATTTTTTTTCTTTTTTTCTTTTTTTTTTCTCCTCTTCTTTTTCAAGGTTGTTGGTCATTGGCCTTGGAATGATTGGTGACTAGCCAGACGAGGGCTAACGACCTTGCCGGAGCATCGCCAACCCTTGCCAAGGCCATGCCTCGTCGAGCAAGCCTTGGCAAGATGAGCGGCCTCGCCCAACCACCGGCGAGGCTTGACCTCATTTGATCTAGGTGAGGTCGAGCCTTGCCTAGCCATGGCTTGGGCGAGGCAAGTGAGGCTTGCTAGTGGCCGAGGGAGGCCTAAGCGAGGCCTGCCTAGCCACCGGCGAGGCTCAGCCACTCCAGTTCTAGCAAGGTTGAGCCTCGCTGGTGGTTGGGTGAGCTTCTAGTGAGCTTACCGAACATCACCATGGCCTAGCGAAATCACCAAACCTTGCCGGACTGGTCGTCGGTGGCCACTGGTGGCAACGGTGACAGCAATGGCGGCGGTTGAAGAAGAGAAGAGAGAAAAGAAGAACAAGAAGAAAGAAGAGAAAAGAATAAAAATGGGTTGCTTGATTTTGAAATTGTTCTCCAAAACAAATAATCAACTTTTTTTAACTTATCGATTATGTTCTAAATCTAATTTCAAAAGCAAAAAAAAACCAAAACTTGTTCCTGGGAATAAAATGTTTAGTAAATAAAATTTTGTACCAAATCTACTCTAAAAAACAAAAGAACAAAAGAACATAAATTGTTGCTATTTGAAAAGTTGCCAAACCCACCCTTAATATTCTCGTATATGCACGAGTAGACTCTTCTCTCTCCCCTGTTTCGGTTGTTCCTTCTCAGACCATTCCCATTTCATGCGGTGTTTCGCACATGCACTCGTTGACTTCTCTCTGCCCTGCCTTAGTTGTTCCTTCACACACCATTTCCATTTTATGCGTTTTTTGGCACATGCAAACTTTGACTTCTCTCTTTCCCCTGTTTCAGTTGTTCCTTCGTCTCTCTCACTCTCTCTCTCTCTGCGCATACAGCCATCTCTTCATTTCTTGGTCATCGAAGTTCTCGAAGTGACAAGGGACGGGCTGAGGACCGCGAGTGTGGGTCTGCGAAGCAGTCCATGGGTCTTCTTGACGTGCTGTGGCGAATATGGACTGACGTGCTGTGGCGAATATGGACTATTTACGCTATAATAGCTGCGGTTGTCGGTTCCCTATCCTTCATATTTTGGGATGATATACACACTCTTATTGAGGTGTTGGATAAGAGCATCGACTGGTGGTCTATGTGTGCTTGCTTGCTTGGTATCTTCTTTTTCTTTTCGTCTCCGTTCGTCGAGAATCCCATTAAGCCCGGTTATTAGAACTTTAGCAGATGGTGAGCACTAATTTATCGCAAGCCTACCTAAATGATTGTTTCTGCTATTAAATGGGGGCTTGCTTTGTGATCTCTTGAGTGCATTAATAGCTGTTTTAACTCTCTTTGAGGGTAATGCTCGCTTTCACAGGCACATTGCGTGGATGTCCGCGGCCACTCTGTATCATTTTCCCAGTTCGCAGTCAATAGGAGAGGATTTGAGGATGAATTTGTCTTTATATTTGACAATTTACAGCTCCTCTATCTTATTCCTTGCTGCTTTCCATATAATATTCATTGGTCTTTCGTATATCGGGCTTGTATCTCCAGAGGCGAGAAGAAGACCAGAGCTCTGGAACCTTCTACAGAAGAGCACGGTTAGTTATGAGGATCCATTTCTTTGAAGATTATACAACATAGGCTTTTTCTTGTGGTTTTTAGTATAATGCATATTACGTTATGTCCAGGTTCTAAGCATTGCCTGCTGTGGATTTTATAGTCTCTGCGGGAACCGTGCTTATTTGAAGCAAACGCCGTTTGAGGGAAAATGTTATGGCTGGTTCTCTTTTGGGAAGAAAGAAGAAAGGGACACATTGATCTCGAAACTCCTGCGGATGAATGAGTTTAAGGACGAGATTTGCTCGTGTTGGTTTGCTCCGGTTGGATCTGCTAATGATTATCCATTCTGGTCGAAGTGGTTCATGTTCGGGCAGGTACAAAATGAACGTTTTCTGCATTGATCATATGTCATGGCTACTTTAATATCGCTTTCTTGTTCGTTGCAGGGTTCTGATGAAATTTCTTCCTTACACTCGTTATGGGCAACCTTCGCAGGCCTTTATATTGCCGATTATCTTCTGGAAAGGTCAACCGGGTGAGTGACAATTTGTTTGTCTTTGATAGGTTGGTTCAGATTGGGTAGGTTGAAAATATGTCCGATCCAATTCGACCTAGTCACTCCACTCATTTTTATGTGATGCAATTTTAGAGATCCATACCCGATTCGATACTATTTGACCCAACTTGATTCGGACTTGGATCCATACTAAATTCAATTTGAGCTCCAATTTCTAGCAATTTTTCTCCTTAACTATGAAAAATAGCACGTGAAAAAAAATATTGAGTGGTCCGGGACCTAATATTAAATAGAACGTTAGAAAATTATAAATAAGAAATTACTATAACATTTGAGCCTTGAGGTATCAAGCTACTAGAATATAATCTCCTATTAGTTCTCCCGGTGCTAGAAGTTTGATGAAATTTCTGCTCTCGTAAGATTTGAAAATACTCAAAAGACTTGAAAGACTAGCCATAGGTCTCCTAGCGGTTTTGGACAGTAGCGGAGGAGGTGGCAGTGAGTGAGAGTGACAAGTAATAATAACAGTCTTTGAGAATTTTTGCCATTATGAGAATAACAAGCTTGTGAATTATAAATTTTTAAAATCTTTTCGAATCGAATGGATCCCATAATAAGATATAATTATTTGTTATTAGATTTTTTTTTGATTTATCTGGTTTTCATCGTCAATAATTTCTCATTGACCTATTTTAACACCTCTGGTATTTAATAGCTAGATGCGCCAACCACAAGAAGATTGTGGCCATTGAGTTTGCGAGCTTTGGCGACCCTTACGGCATCTGCGGAAACTTCAACTACGGAAAGTGCGCATCACCCATTTCCAAGGACATCGTCGAGAAACATTGCCTGGGAAAAACTAGCCGCACGGTTCCAATTGATCAAGGGCTCTTCGACAAGGGCAATGATGGCTGTCCCAGTATCATGAAGACATTAGCTATCCAGGCCAAGTGCTCCCACTAGAAGCACAGGGTGGCCTATAATTTTCCTCTACAGATGGTTTTAAAAGCATTACTTAGCTAACATTTGTAATTCTTCACGACACATGAATAATTTTCATCCTCTACAGGGTGACCTTCCTTCAAAGGCCTACCATCTACGATGAACTTATGAACCCTATGCCGACAATATCCTAATGCGAACATGTTCAAGCACAACACCACAAAGTCCCTTTAAAGACTAGGTCTTCTGGCTCATCGGAGGGGTTACGAGCAGCTTATATTCTCTTCATTACCATGAAAGCATCTTGGAAAAGAATAGTCGGCACAAGGATCAAACTCGTCCACAGTACATTTTTTGAACATGAATTGGCAAAACATCCAACATAATTAGCACGGATGGTTCCACCAAACTAGATATTCTTTCTGCATTAGAAACCACAAATGTAGACGCCACACATCCACGAGCAAACCAATTGAACGAAATCGCTTCCATTCGATTATGCAATAATAGAATAAACATCGAAAGTAGGTATAGAAGAGGATAAAGCTATTTTTGTCGTTTCTTATTCCCTTCAAATCCATCTTTTATGACATACATGTATGATAGTTAAATAGAGCAAGTTGAAATGGAAAGGGGGCAAAAACAAATGGTAGGCTTCAAATTCTCTCTCCTTACAGCTCCAGGCTTCCTGAATAAAATCCAATCAAAATCTGAAAGAAGATGCAAAGACTTAGCAACAGTTGTCAAGAAAAACAGAAGCTGCCAACAAACCAAGACTGCAAAACCTTACATGGGATGACAGAGCTGACATTTGATTGCCTCTATTTAGGACAAAAAAATGATGCCATTTCTTGGGAAAACTGCAGAACATGATGCTACTTCCAACACCAAGATCATCAAAGACCAGATATTGACCCCATGTTCTAATATACACAGACCTTTTGTTAGTCTTAAAATCTCACGATAAATCAAAAGATCCTTGCCCTTCATTGATAGCGTAAAGCAATTTCTTGTACATAATCTCCTGTTTAAGTTGCAGCAAATAGTTAGCGATAGATGCAAATGACTAATGACAGTGAACAGACAGAATAATGAACTTCTACAATTATATATGGTACCTTTGAAGAATATGGGGGAAGTTTTAAGTAATTAGCACAAGTCATCATGCTTGGCAAGTCATCATCTGCCGACTCTGAAGGACCAGTTCCATTAGTTGGTACAGTACTGGCAGTAGAAGAATGCTGCACAAATGAGAACAAAATTATTACGGCTTGTATTACTTTGGTGATCCACAACTAAATCAGCACATGCAGCTAGATCTTCATAAAAATGAGTGATCGAAAAGCATGCACATAAAATTCACAATCTCTTAGGAGAGCTTTGGACAGTAGCGGAGGAGGTGGCAGTGAAAGAGTGACAAGTAGTAATAACAGTCTTTGAGCCATTATGAGAATAACAAGCTTGTGAATTATAAATTTTTAAAAGAATGGACCCCATAATAAGATATAATTATTTGTTATTAGATTTTTTTACCATCGTCAATAATTTCTCATTGACCTATTTTAACACCTCTGGTATTTAATAGCTAACAAAACTTTGCTGCCTTGTCTTGGACAAAGTTTTGTGATGGATTCTCGTTCTTATTCTCGTTATAGTGCAATAGTTCTCACTATAAGTGTTTTGATTAGCCAATTAAGAACAGTACCTTGATAAAGTCGGTAGCATGAATATGATAGACGACTATTTGTTGGAGTTCTTTGTGATAATGCAGTTGAAAACTCCGGCAGTAGAAAAGTAAAATGGTCTTGTGCTTGTAGATGACCTTGTATCGGTTCATCTCATTTTTGCCTGTCATCACTTTTTCACCAGTCTGCGGAGGTTGCAACTTAATTCGTTAGAATTTTATAACGAGCAGGTGGGCTCTCACTCACCATTTATCGGCGAGAGAAGAAGAGCAAATGAGACCAGATTTGTCAAACTTGGTTCCTTGGTATTCTGGGTATACGTTAGAGGAAATGAAATCAGAATTTTTGGACATGGTTCCTTGGTATTCTGGGTATATGTTTTCCCTCCTCTTTCCCCTTTTCTTGCCCTTTTTTCAGGGGATCTTGATGTATTTTTTACTCATACAGTTGTTGTGTATTGCAGAACTTCAGCTGATCTTTTTAAGACGGTGTTTGACCTCATAGTTTCAGTGACCGTCTTTCTTGGCCGCTTTGACATGCGCATGATGCAGGTTAAGTTCCATTTTTCTAAACTCTATGTGCTTAATTCATGATGTACCCCGTTTTCTCGGAAATCTCCCTCCTAAATGCAGTGTCACGTCTCTCTGTATCAGCCTATTGATCTCTCTAAGAAGATAGTTGACCTGGAAAAAATTTCAATAGATTTTCCTTCACACTTTTTCCTTGTTGGATCTTAACGAAAGGAATATTATGAAACCTAGGCATTACAAACACAGCATCAAGTATAGCTTAGGTTATCCAATCATTAACTTTTTAATGTTGTCTAACTTAAGCAATTGTTTTTAAACTCGAAAACACACACACACACACAAAAGAAAAGGAAGAAAAGGTGTTTAGATATTTTAAAGATTGAATGAGTAATTTGTGCTGGCAATCGATCTAAAGTTGCTGTTTGCAAACTTTGATTGTCAATGTTTATTTTCAATCATTTTATTTGCAATCTCTCCATCTTTTTATCAAATCAATTTATCATCGCCTTAGCATAAATGTAATCGGAATGAATAACCTTTTGCTTTCTCTAATTAAATTAAGCATTTTGGTGTTAAGTACTGAACCATGTGTGCATAAAAAATGCAGCAGCTGCATCATCTCATCATTTTTTAATTCATCAGGCAGCAGTGAGCAAAGCCAAACACGGAGTTCGACGGGATTTTTTGTATGACCACTCCAGGGATAAAGAAGATTTTCGGTTTGATTTCGTGGCTGATACTGGTGATGGTTGGAACTCTTCTTACTGCATTGCACGGCTACTGGCTCAGCCTGAACTTAACGTGGAGACCAGTAGTGATTCAGAGCTTCTCTTGCCACCTGGGAAACATCACTTACAACGAGGGAACTTGCTTCTTATAGGGGGCGATCTTGCGTAAGTCAATCGCGCATTTTTCTATTCTACAGCACGACAATTTGCATCAGTTTAAGTAATTTTCTTGCTGTCATTTTATTGTATCTCCTGCATGAACCGGAGCATGTAGAGTTAATGACTGATGGTTCTTGTATAGTATTCAAACCATTAGTCATATAAAATTCGTGGGTCCAAAGCTCATGGTAAGTAGAAAATGAAACAGTACCAAACATTTTGGTTGGCTAAATTTTGCATTTGAACTTCTTCTGGTCTATTTTATATGTTGTTCTATTTAGACTGACTGTTCTGCATCTACTTTTCTTGAGGAGGAACATATCAATTGGCTTAACTTGCCGTTATTGTACCATTACGCTTCCAGATATACGTTGTGTTCATCGAGCTTGAGACTCTCATTTGCCACTTGGGGAGTGTGATTTGATTACCTCGGGTCGGTTTGTTTTGACTTAAGAAAACCTGGAAGCGATTCTTACTTTCCCATGAAATTTAAAAATATTATTCGAATTTTAAGAAATTATTAAAATTGTAAGTTCAGACTAGTCTCCTTCACTCGTTTTCTTTCAGTTCGGCTAGTGTTAAACAATATATTTTTTATTGGATCATATTGATTGCAGAGTACGAAAGGAAGTGTCAGCTGGTTTGATTTTAAAAGAAGCATGCTGAACTGAGGATTAGGCATCATTTGCTTGCATAAGTGCATCGTTTTCTAGAAATGTTCGATCTCCCACTCAAGCAAAATATTATGCTTCCTTTGTAGATATCCAAATCCGACTCCAGACAATTACGAATACAGATTCTTTCGTCCTTTTATGTGTGCTCTTCAGCCTCCTCCAACTTGGTACAAATCAGAGCAGATCGCTGTGGACAAACCTGAGATTCCACTTGAGTTCTCTGATGGACCCCGGGCTTTCATAATTCCTGGAAATCATGGTTAGTAGTGGTTTCATCCTGAACCCTGCTTAAGTTATTTGTCTGGCTCTTGAAGATCACCTCGTATCATATTTGAAATTGTCACCATTACTTTGTGCTGAACCCATGTCCTTTTTTGTTTTATGGAAAATTACCAAAATAATCCTAAACATATTGCAATTTTTCCAATTTAATCATAAACCTTTTTTTTTACCAATCCGGTTCTAAACCTTTGTAATTATGTCAATTCAATTCATACAGCTAAATTTAGTTAGCCTAATGTTGGGCGACATTGATGTGTCATTTTTAAATATTTTTTTATTTTATTTATTTCTTCTCTCTCTCGACCAATCCAATCCTAAACCTTTTCTTCTCTCTCTCAATCAATCCAATCCTAAACCTTTTTAATTATGCTAATTCAGTCCATTTGGCTAAATTTGGTTTTTTTTTTGAATTTCCTCTCCAACGCTAACGTGGATGTTGGCCAACGAGGCTTACCCCATCGATCACCGGCGAGGGTGAACCTTGCCCAAATGATGTTGCTCGGCCTCGATATGGCTAAGCGAGGCCTTGCTCTGATGGCGAGGCTCTCTCTCTCAGCCAATGGTGAGGTCATTGTTGCTGGGCAAGGCCCTTGCCATTGATGACTGGCTAGAGGTGTTGGCCAGCGAGGCTCACCCCCACTGATCACTAGCGAGGGCGAACCTCGCCCAATGATGGTGTTGCTCGGCCTCGGCATGGCTAGGTGAGGCCTTGCCTAGTGATGGCAAGACTCTCGCTAGATCCACGACCAATGGTGAGGTCGTCGTTGCTAGGCAAGGCCCTTGCCAAATCCACAATGAGGGCGGCCTCGCCCTAGGTGGATGAGGCCTTGTTGTGGTAGGATGAACTCGGCCTTGCGAGGCCGAGCAATGCCATTGCTAGGCCAAGTGAGCCCTCGCCCAATGAGAGGACCTCACCTTCAATTTGGCGAGGCTCGCCCTTGCTATTGAACAACGGGGGTGAGCCTTGCCATCCACACCTAGGGGAAGAAGGAAGGAGGAGAGAGAGAACTAACTAGAGAGAGAAGGAAGGAGAGGAGGAGAGAGAGAGAGAGAGAAAGAGAAAAAAGAGAGAGAGAGAGAGAGAGAGAGAGAGAGAAATAAAAAAAAATTATAAAATGACACGTCACCATTGGCCAGGCAACTTGCGTCGACCGACATTCATGTTAGTGTTGGTAAGCTAAATTTGACCGATTTGATTGAATTGGTATAATTATAAAAGATTTATGACTGAATTAAAAAAAAGAAGTTTAGATTTAATTGAAAAAATTATAATAAATTTAGGATTATTTTTATAATTTTCCCTTTGTTTTATCATTAGAAGTTTCTAAACCAGCGGTGCCATGAAAATGTGATGGTTATCTCAAACCATCTTTATGGGGTTTTGCAGATTGGTTTGATGGACTTCATACTTTTACAAGATACATATGCCATAACAGTTGGTTAGGTGGATGGTTTATGCCTCAAAAAAAGAGTTGTTTTGCTTTGCGACTACCGAAAAATTGGTGGGTGTTTGGCCTTGATCTGGCACTCCATGAAGATATTGATGTGTACCAATTTAAATTCTTCTCGGAGCTTCTAAACAAAGAGGTACTTCCTTAATTTTTCTTTGCAGGTTTTATCAATCTTCGATAGTGGTGCCAAAAGAAAAGAAAAAAACAAAACCGGTGAGGGAACTTTTTGAGTTGAGGGACCCTACATTGGACACGTGACCAATTGTCCGTATCACTCTTTGGGATCTTTCTAGAGATTTTCCAGCAGTGAATTATTTGCTATTTGGCCTGTAGTCTGATTTGCTTTTGGGTTGTTTACATTTTCTTTTTCTTTTTTTTTTTGTTCGAAAGGTTGTTTACTTGTTGGACAAGTATTTTTCTGCTAGTAATTTTGTTTGTATTTCTTTTTTTTTGTTTTTAAACACTTTTTCTGTTTTTTTTGTTCGAGAGAGGATCATACTCTTTTAACTATAGATTTTATGATTTCTCATCTATGTCGCAGTTAATCTGAGCATATGAGCAATGATGTGCATTCATGATAATGTTAACTATATCCTTAAATGAAAAAGAAAAAAGGAAAAATCAAAAATAGAAAAAATAAAAGAAATAAAAAAAAATCATTTACCAAACATTAGAATTTATTTTACCAAACGCGTTGTTTTGTTCATATCCTATGCTACTCCTAGCAACTTATATATTTTATATATTTTACAAAAAATTATGATGTTCTCTATATGTTTCTGGTACCTCTAGATACACCTCTTAATCACACTATAGTACAGATTTGAACTTTTCTTAAGCTAGTAAACAAACTTCTATATTATAACATGATATCTACAACTGTCTAATTCCACATTCAATGCAGGTTGATCGTGAGGACTCTGTAACCATAGTTACGCATGCACCTAAGTGGCTTCTTGATTGGTACTCGAATGATGTTTCTGGAAAGAATTCCTCTAACAATTCTAGAAACAGAAATAGAAAGAAATCCTCTGATGAATCTGGAAAGAATTTATCTCATTTGATACGTGATTATTTGAAGGGGAGATGTAAACTTCAAATTGCTGGGGACTTGCACCATTATATGCGTCATAGTGTACCTGAGAATTCGTCAGCTTATGTGGAACATCTACTGGTGAATGGCTGTGGCGGGGCATTTTTACATCCAACCCATGTATTTGGCAACTTCAAGGAATATTGTGGAGCTACTTATGAGACCAAGGCTTCTTATCCATCCTTTGAAGATTCTAGCAAGGTATATGACAAGACGGACCTAACTTTTTTGATCAATTAGTGTAGAACTGTAGTCGAAAATCTTACTTTTATCTGGTTTCTTTGCAGATTGCTTTACCAAATATCTGGAAATTTCGGGAGAAAAACTGGCAGTTTGATATTATTGATGGTATTATCTACTTTGTACTGGCTTTTTCTATGTTCCCACAAATGAGTATGCCATTAGCTGAATGTGATTGTTGCATTCAGATTCTCGGTAGACTGGTATCATGTCACTTTACCACTTAGCACTTACCATATCCATTATTTATTAATCCAATCCATCAGAAGCTGGGTGTCTTAATTTTACTTAACTCTCCATTGTGAATCCCTTTAAAGCTATTAAAGTTCCCAGGAGATAATTCAAGTTCCAAAGATAAGCAAATAGCATGGAGCCTTCTTATCCTCCTGCTTATTGATTATTATGTTAATATGTTTGAGTAATTGCCTTATTCTTGGCCTTCCTTCGCAGTGTGACCTCGATCAAATTTTACAAGATGACTCTGTATCTGGTCATTTGAGGAGCTTTTCTGTCACTGTATGGGCTACTTTGAAGTACTTGCTGGAACAGTCTTATGTGTCGCTAGCAGGTGCTTTGCTATTTCTTATTGCATTAATAGCATTTGCACCAAAAGTGTCGCGGAAGAAACGAGTGATGATGGGTTTGCTTCACTTTTCTGCGCACTTGACTTCTGTTATAATGCTTGTGCTACTGATGGAACTCGGTTTAGAGGCCTGCATCAGGCATAAATTATTGGCGACTTCAGGTTAGTTTTCAAGCATTCTGCTGAACGTGTAATTCTTTGGCACTCTTGTCATTCATATGTACTTTTGAAGGTGGCATGACTGAGATGTCAATGTTGCATGGATCACTGGGTGCCTGATTTGATTGTCTGCTTTCACACAATGGAGAAGTGAGCGTCTCTGATGTCGGATTGATTGATATAACTTCATGAATTTTCCTCTTGTGGCACGTTGGACCATTCCTTTTTCTTGAGCTTGGGAGTCATGTCCTTGTGTTGGCTAAGTAAGCATTCAATTAAGTGTCTGAGATGCTGACGCAGATTTGTATCTTAGATTATCACTCATTGTACCAATGGTACCGAACAGTGGAGTGTGAGTACTTTCCAGATCCTACAGGCCTTCGAGTTCGTATGGAACAATGGACATTCGGTCTTTATCCTGCTTGCATCAAATATCTCATGTCTGCCTTTGATGTCCCGGAGGTTTGTATCATTTTTATTATTTCAGGGTGCCGTTTTTTGAGTATGGGTATCTCAAGTTGCATATCTTGTCTAGAATGTGACTTTTTTTCGGATTGAAAATTACTAGGTCATGGCTGTATCACGGACAGACATCTGCCAGAACCGA
Organism: Eucalyptus leucophloia subsp. euroa; assembly: GCA_017140325.1. Taxonomy (NCBI): domain Eukaryota; kingdom Viridiplantae; phylum Streptophyta; class Magnoliopsida; order Myrtales; family Myrtaceae; genus Eucalyptus; species Eucalyptus leucophloia. Next base: position 37,395,293 of record CM029469.1, read on the forward strand.
ATGGAATCATTGTCGCGTGGCGTTGTTGCAATATATTATGCTTCTGTGTTTGTCTATTTCTGGGTCTTTTCCACTCCAGTGGTCTCTCTAGTTTTTGGAAGCTATTTATACATTTGCTTTAACTGGCTTCATTTACACTATGACGAGGCCTTCTCCTCACTTCGAATTGCTGATTACAATGGGTTTACACGATTCCGCATAAACAAGAAAGGTGATCTTGAAGTCTATACCCTAGCGGTTGATGAAGGTAATTGGTCAGAACTATCTGTTGCTTTAGTTGCATTGACAGTATATTCTGGAATATTAAGTAATATTGCTTTAGTCCCTAGCAATATAAAATACCATCAGCTTATTCTTTACTCTGTCATTGATATTTTAAGCAATATGATTTCTTTGTGAACATTTCTATAGAAGGCCTAAGGTCATCAGAATATATTCTGGAATTGAAGCAGAACAATTTGCAGGGTATCTTGCACTATTGCTATTGTTTATATTGTTTAATATATTGCACTATTGTTATATTACATGCACCATTGTCTTAAATCAAACACTGGCGGAAAATTTAATCATTTTCTGTTGCTTAACGGCTTCCCTACCAGCATCTCATCAATTTTAATTTGAAGTACTTGTAGTTAATTAAGGACAAGTCGAAGGTTTTAATCTTTACTTCTGTTTATTAGACATTTTTAATTGTGCCTCATCAAGGGAAACATCAGCAGGAAAGAAAAAGTTCTAAGATTTTAACCTAGTGCACTGAGTTGTTAAGTCATCTCATGTTTTACTGGTTTCTTAGATATGAAATATTAGCATCTTTGGGGATTCAGTGTTGTGGCTTGTTAGATATATCTGGAAGAGTTTTGACTTATGCGCGTTGTCTTGGGGACTAGTCGTTGTAACTTGCAACATACGCATCACTTGCTCAGTCAGATTCTGTGATAAGATCTGTTAAATATGTGTTGCTCCCTATTGAACGCTGAAATAATTCAAGAGCAGATATGATATGTCGTCTGCCTCATAAAAGCCAGATGTATCTTAGGATTCTGCTGTAAAAACCTTAGACCGGCAGCAGTGTTGGTGATATAATACCTTTTGAGCACCATGTAATCATTTGTGTTCTCTAATTTAATGATGTACCTGTTACTAAAATTTCAACTAGGGCTGTAGAAATTGTTGGCATGGGAAGTGGTCGTTAGACAAACTTGCATTAGGAAGGATATTTAGACAACAGAAATTATACGAGAATGGATTCTGGATTTTTGACTGAAAAAGAAGACGTGGAAAGATAAATGGAACGATGATAACAGAGATTTGGATCCAGTAAGGTCATCGAAGTTGTCTGTAGGCCCATGACAAGTAATGGGAAACTTCCAAAGTTCAAAAGTCTATCTGAACCCAAGTTTTGCCCAATTCAAAGTGTCTTTTTTTGGTCCAAACATTAGATGCATCATTTCTTTCCAGATTTTACGGCTCTGTCCTGCTCAACTTGTATAACTGTTCCCAACAATAGTGACTTATCTTTGCATACCAAATCTTGAGCTTATTATGAGGTGTTCTTATTCTTTCACCTTGTAATGCAGGTTCCGAAGGATTGGAATCTGGATCCTGACTGGTGGAATGAACCACATCAGCCAGAGAGGAGCAGCCACCTTAGGAAGTTTCCTAGTATGTGGCGTTCCGCAGATCGCTTAAAGGACCCAGTAAAAACAGTAAGAATTGAAGACTACTTTGTCATACACCGGAACGGCGAAAATCGTCAAGAAACTCCTGGACCTGCTCAACCAGAACCAGAATCAGAGCAAAGCCTGAACTCTGAGGATGAAATAATCGAAGAAGAACCAGAGAGTTCTGAAGAATCATAAGGAGCCGAGTGGGAAGAAGGAAGCGGAGAAGCGTGAATCTATCAATTGTCATGTTATAAGTGGGATCCCAGGAGGTAAAAACCGAAATTAACGAGGTAGAGAAGATGAGTCGATCGTTGTCCTGCTTTGAAAACCATTATCACGATCGCTCTTAAATCTTGAAATCGACCCTTCCTCTTCAGCGGCAGAGAAGAAGATGAAGAAGATTCGAATGTTGTCAAGTCTGATGACCCCTTGTTTCTTCTTGTTACGAACTGTTTTTGCGTTGGAACCGCGAGGTGAAGTGAATAAATACTTTTGATATTCATTGCTTTCCACTCTTTGTTATTTTTATTGCTTTTGATTATGATACAAAGGGAGAGAAAAGTATGCAACTGTGTTGGAAAAGAAGGAAACGTAAAAGTTTTCTTATGTATAATCCAACAGATGTATAATATACATGAAGTTGCATATATAATTACTTTTAATGGGATGGTTATTATGTATGAAAAATCATGTCACTCTATTTATGAATGTAACTGTAGAAACAGTAAGAAATTTTATCGCGTGCAAAGTGAAAGCCTCATTATTCTAAGCATTTCAATTCGACATATTTTGTTTTGGTTTGGACTTATTAAGTTCTATTTGGTTGATTTTTTGTTGGATAAACTTGCGTCACTAAGCTCTATAGTCAAATTGACATATATTTGAAAGATTTGTAAATATTAGAAACAATCCATTCATGTCGGGTGAGCAAAAACAGAGAAATGGTGGAGTCAAGGGAAAAAAAGAGAGGCAATCTTGGAATACTAATGACTATTAATAATAGACAATAATTTGTCAGTTATATATACATGGATATTATATAGATTTTATAACATATAGATTCATTTTTTATGGATATGGATCCATTTCATTTATTTGATTTTTGCTCGAGCTCATATGATGAAACGTCTGCTGCAAAAAGCTCAAGAGTAGCGATCGAAGATAAGGTACAGATTGAGAAATCTCCTTTTGGAGCTAATGTAAGAAACTACAGGAGCTACTGACGATCAGAATGCAAGTATGATAAAAGGGAACATAAGTAAGCACATGTGAGATGACCTATCTCGACGGAAAAAATAAAATAAAAATCAAAGCAACTAAATCTTGGTAGATGATTATGGGAGAGTGAGAAAAGGTACCACGTTGACGATTAAACATTGACCGTCGGACACGGAAACCATCACGCTCAGCCTATTTCATAGGTATTAGTACTTTGACTGTAATAGAGATTAGATAATAACAATAGCTAGTTCAAACACCATCGTATTTAATAAGATCATGTCATGTGATTCCTACGTGAAGTATAGTCTGAATCAAATCATATTAAACTAGGAATGCTCAGAAAACACGTTGTTGTTCATTGGAATCAATCAACAAACTCAAAATCTTGCCATAATATAGGAATTAATGATAAACAATTTTGACGCTCGTTCTTTTGGTCTTCTCGCATTTTGTTTCTAATTTTCATGTGTGAGGTCATGGAAGTAATCTGCTGGTGAGCTGTGACGGTTTGCGGAGTTTTTCTCCGGTGTTGTAGAGGAAGGTGGTGTATGAACTCGAGTCTCACGTTATTAAACTAAAATCTTATCTTTCTTGCCCCGATGAACTTCCATGTGGTTGAGCTCATTTGTTTAGTTGACCTCCTGGATCAATAATGAACATATAAAACTTTACCAAAAAAAAAATAATGAACATATAAAATATCGCCACGAAAAGGAAAATAATATGCTTGCCAAGGTGGGAAGAGAATATACTAATGCAGCTCGTTGAGCACGCGGTTTTTCGCACATGCTTGCGATGACTATGTTTTCTCTCCCCTCGCCAGCTGTGCGCGTTCATCTGTCTCTTCACTTCTTCGTCATCAAAATTCTAGAAGCTGACATCACTCGCAGTCCTTTTTTGACTGCGCAATTCGCAGCATTCGATTGGCCTGTTCTTCGTATATTCCACAACATTTATGGATACTAGATAATTTCTTATTAGTGAATATTAATAGAGATATTACTAAATATAAGAAAATGTTATTTGATACTTCGTTATTTCTTATAGCTAGCTTTCTTGTTAGATTAAGATAGCTAATTATCTTATCATGTTAGATTACTTCATTTTTTGTATATATTGTTCGCATATATATAACCATCGATTGCTATCACTCATTATTATAGCATTTGGCTATTTTTGCTCTTCCTCTCTTTAATCTCATGAACAACGCAGTCCTAAGTACCTTAGTTATCAAAGCCACCATAAGAGGGAAACGTAGCTTTCTTCTTAATCGTATCGGCCATCATTGTTTCTACTCTGAGATTGAAGCCATCACTATTCATTAAGGGGGGAGTTGTCGTTTCCTGCGGCATCGTCATCTTGTCGGTCGCCATCGAGTGCCCAGGCAGCCCAAGTGCTTGGAGTCGAGCATGCCTTGATGCTGTAGTTTGCTGCAATTCAAGTTGGAAACTCGCCTAGTTTTATCAAGTTGTGTGAAAACAAGGTGTCAACTTCTTGATCATGCATTTATAAAATGCTTGTCAAATCTGGTGATGATATGACTTACATTTAATTTGTCGTGTGAGGTCTGGCTTGCACAAATGTCATTGTCTTGAATCTAGTTTGATGTATCACATCGTTGCCATAGGTGTTTGCATGGGAGACTTTGAAAGAAAATTGCATCGTCATGCGCAAGCTCGATCCTCCCCTTTGAGTGAGAGAGTTGAAATATATGTGTGTGTGTTTGTGTGTGAATATTAGAAAATATCGTTAGAAATATTATTATATATCAAACAAATTATTTGATACTTTGTAATTTTCTAAAATAGCTAGTTTTTTTTTGTTAGATTAGAATAACTAATTTCCTTTGTTAGATTAGTGTTAATTCCTTTTCTATGCATATTATTTGAGTACAAATTCCCTCCGTAACATATTAATAAGTAAATTGAATAAAGAAGTGAGTTTTCTTATTATTTTCCCTCTTCCTCTCTATTAAAGATTTTACAATATCTGTTTATTTCGTTGAAAATAAATGATTTAGAAAATAATTTCCTAAAAGTAATGACTTGTATCAGTCAATGGAAAAGTTTCTCGAAAATAATTTATGTTTAAATATTTTTGTATGATAAAAATATTATTTATTTATTTATTTTTATAAGTGATATAACTGTATAAGCACTCATTTTTAAAAAGATAGCTAATTATCTTATGGTGTTAGATTTCTTCCAATCTTGTATATATTGTTTGCGTATATATAATCATTGATTGCTATCAATCATTATGAAATCAAGTTGGTGAGGTAGCATTTGAATATTTTTAAAAAAATATTTTTGCGTTGAAAAAATTTTTTATGTTCTGTTGCTCCTACTTTTCATTGTGTCCTCACGGAGGATTCCCATTTTATGCATTTTTTTCGCACATGCACGCGTTGACTTTCTCTCTCCCGTTCCAGCAGCTCCTTCACAGCCCATTCCCATTTTAAGCTGTTTGTCGCCCATGCAGGCTTTCATCTGTCTCCCTTCCGTGTTTCAGCTCTCTCTATCTTTCCGTGGCTCGCTTTGCGCATTCATCCGTCTCTTCACTTCTTCGTCATCAAAATTTTCAAAGTGGCAAGTGCCGAACCGAGGATCGAGAGAGTGGTTCTAAGAAGCAGTCCATGGATCTCCTGAGGATATGGCGAATGACAACTATTCTGCGGCGGCATCCGATGCTTGTCGTAATCGTAGTCGTTGGTTACCTAATCTTAATATCTCCGGATTATGGGCACACTCTTATTGAGAAGTTGGGTAAGAAGATCGACCGGTGGTCTATGCAAATTTGCTCGGTTTGTTTCCTCTATTACTTTTCGTCTCCGTTCCATGGGAATACCATCGAGCCCAGTTATGTGAATTTTAACAGATGGTGAGCATTCTATCCTATCGTAAGCCAAAATGATTGTTTTAGCTATGAAACTGGGGCTTGTTTTGTTATCTTTTGAGTGCATTGACGGTTGTTTTAAACTTGTCTTTGAGAACGATGCTTGCATTCACAGGTACATTGCGTGGATTTTGGGGGCGGCTCTGTATCATTTTCCCACTTTTGAGCCAATAAGAGCGGACTTGAGGATGAATTTATTTTTATATTTGACAATATCCGTCTCCTCTATTCTATTACTTACTGTTTTCCATATAATATATCTTGGTCTTTGGTATATCGGGCTTTTCTCTTGTGTGCCTGGAAGAAGACCGGAGCTCTGGGCCACAATACAGAATTGTGCGGTCAGTTCTGATGATCCATGTCTTTTAAGATTATATAGCATTTGCCTTTTCTTGTGGTTACTAACGTAATGCATCTCATGTTATGTACAGGTTCTAAGTATTGCCTGCTGCGTGTTTTATAGTCACTGCGGGGACCAAGCTAATTTGCAGCAAATACCCTTAGAGGGAAAATGTTCGGAGGCGTTCTCTATTTGGAAGAAGGAAGATAGAAGCATATTGATCTCGAAATTCGTTTGGATGAATGACTTTAAGGACGAGATTTGCTCATGTTGGTTTGCTCCGGTTGGGTCTGCTAATGATTATCCACTCTGGTCGAAGTTGTTCATGTTCGGGCAGGTACTAAATGAAGGCTTTTTACATTGACCATATGTCATATGCTGACCTATTTGTTATGACTTTTGTAATAAATAAATTCCATATTCCAACAAATGAAAAGCATGCCCAAAGATTCTTGAATCATTAATGGAACTGGGCATATTACATTTTGGAACATAACTTATTTCTACATATTAAATGCCTTGAGAGAGAGAGAGAGAGAGAGAGAGAGAGAGAGAGAGAGAGAGAGAGAGAGAGAGAGAGAGAGAGAGAGAGAGAGAGAGAGAGAGAGAGAGTTCTTTTTTTTTTGCCTTTTTTTTTGTCGGTCCTACTCTACTCCTACTCTAACTCTCACTCTCAGACTTTTGCCCTGCCTTTTTGTAGGGCGTGAGAGTCAAAACTTATCCTTAATACTAAATCATTCTCACCCTAATCCCTCCGAAAAAGTGGGGATTCGAACCTCCCACCTCCCATTTCCATATTGAAAATGTGATTATTGAGTTTTTTTTTTGAGTTAGTGAAAGAAATGGCATCTTTTTTTTTTTTTTTTTCAAAGTAAAAGAACGTAACTCCCAAAAGCAATTACATCACGTTTAAAAACAAATAACTGCCTTTGGCAGTTACATTTACAGGTTATGGGCTAGGTTAGCCCAACATTGGCGGCCCACCCATAAAACCCATCGACTTTCAACATTGATTTTGTTTTATACTGACTTAATTGTTGTTGACAACTCTTTCATGTTTATTGCAGGGCGCGGACTCTTCTAATGAAATTTCTCCTTTATACTCGTTATGGGCAACCTTTATAAGCCTTTATATTGCCAATTTTGTGTTGGGAAGGTCATCAGAGTGAGTGACCTTATTTTAGCATTGAAATAACTAATAGAACTTTGCCACCTTGTCTTGGACTCAGTCTTGTGATGAATACTTGTTCATATTCTCGTTCTAGGGCAATACTACTTTAGGCGTTTAATATTAGCCAATTAAGAGCCATACCTGAGGAATTCGGTAGCCTAAATATGATGGATGATTCTACTATTTGATAGAGTTCTTCTATATGATATTGCAGTTGAAAATTGCAGTAGTCTTTTACTACTAGATGCCCTTGTATTTTCTAGCTCAAATTTTGCCTGTCATCATAACTTATTCACCATTCTGTCTCCCAAATTTCGAATATTATAACAAGCAGGTGGTTGCTCAGTCACCCTTTATCAGATGAAGAACACGAGAAATTGAAGGTAGTGCAAATGAAACCAAAATTTGAGGACATGGTTCCTTGGTATTCTGGGTATATTGTTTCCCTCCTCCTTTTCCTTTTCTTGCCCTTTTTGGGGGATCTTGCCATTATTTTTTTTCCTCATATAGTTGTTGTCTACTGCAGAACGTCAGCTGATCTTTTTAAGACGGTGTTTGACCTCCTAGTGTCAGTAACCCTCTTTCTTGGCCGCTTTGACATACGCATGATGCAGGTAAAGTTTCTTTTTTCTAAATTTTATGTACTTAATGCAGTGGCTGCATCGATTAATCTTTCTAATTCATCAGGCAGCCATGAACAAGGTCGAAGATGGAGTTGACAAGGATCTTTTATATACACACTTCAGTGAAAAAGATGACTTCTGGTTTGATTTCATAGCTGATACTGGTGATGGCGGGAACTCTTCCTACAGCATTGCACGGCTACTGGCTCAGCCTGAACTTAAAGTGAAGACCGAAAAAAGAGATTCCTTAAATCGAGGGAACTTGCTTCTCATTGGGGGCGACCTTGCGTAAGTCAATTGCATGTTTTTCTTATTGGGAACTTGCTTCTTGCTGGCTCAGCCTTCACTTAATGTGGCGGATCCTTCTTTCCCGGCGGCAATTGAGTCGAATTTACCAAGTGCCTTTTCCTTTCCACTGTATTTTTTCTTGGGCATAATTCAACATATATTATGATGCAAAATATCAAATAACCCTAAGTAACATTGATTGAATCCACATGGATTAACAATTGTTGACCGCACAGATCTTGGTAGAACTAAGGGAGTTGACTCGGATCTAAGTTCTTTTGCTCTTTAGTTATTGACTTATGCCTTGACTCACTAGGCTTGTTAATTTCATTAGGATATTAATCTCCCATCCTACGTTAACCGTGTTGACTTGCGTATCTCTATATCTGTTTTCTTTGTCTTGCTTCCTTGTTTCGTGAAAACAATGCCGTAGGAATCATTGGATGTGCCATGGATGCCCTGATTTTGTCGTTTCTAACTTTAAAAAAAAGGCAAAGTCAGAAGAACTAGCTGTTTTTGGGTCGGATTTATTCTTTATTTGAAAAATTCTGGCCTCGGTTTATACTTCTATTTCTTTTTATGAAATCAAACAAAATCTGAAAAAAGAAATTGATCTGTGAAATTTCAAATAATGCAATTCGTACCAGTTCGACATTATTTTTCATCTTTACGATATTGAAGAACATATTATTATGTGTTTAGTTTGGTTTGATTGTGGGTGTCTTAGGTCTTTGACGAAGTCATTAGTAATTGCCAGGTCTCAACATTTTGCATGGATGTATTTTTCACGTGCATGCGGTGGTACCACATGCTTGGGACAAACGGAGTCAGAACAAGAACTAAAGCTAGTGAATTAAATCTTTTTGTAATTCTAGAACCAAAGTATATAAATATGTACAAAAGTGTAAGGAATGAACTTCTCACACATGCTTAAGTATCATTGATGCTAAATTGCTAATTCACAGTGGGGATAATGGGACAAATAGTCCATGAACTTTGATCTAATGTGCAATGTGATTTTTGGATTTTTAATTTAATCAATGTGGTCTCTAAATTTTACCTAAATTTAATGTGGTCCCAAAATTTGTTTAGTTTGATCCTTAGACTTTTTTTATATACAATCAATCTAATCCCCGAATTATATGAATATATTGAATGTAATCATTTCATTAATTCAAAATCAAGGATAATATTGAATATTTTCATATAGTCCAATGACTAAATTGAACATGTACCAAAAGTTTTAGGACTACATTGACAAATTAAATGTTTAGGGACCACATTGCATATTGGACTAAAGTTTATGGATCACATTGAACAAATTAAAAATATAGTAATTATATTGCATATTGAACCAAAGTTCAGAAACCTTTCACAATATAGAACATAGTAAGAAAACAAATTTGCATTGTTCCTCGTTTGAGTGTGTTTGGAGTGGTTTTTACCTTTTATTTGTTGTTCTTTTAAAATCTTGCGATGCAGACATTTTGGATATCAATAATCTTAAGCACTGGAAACTTTCACAATAAGTGAGAATATATTTTCATACTTAAATTGTTATCCCCAGGAAATTCAACGTCCGTGAGTCTTATTTTTGTAAATACCTAAGTGCGTGAATGGCCTTTCATAATTTTAAGAAACTGTACTTAGTTAAATCTGCGTGTTTAATTTTTATAAGAATATTTTATTTTTGGATCATTAACTGAAGAACTTGAAAACACGCATATCTAACGTAATTAATTAAGAAATCACAACACACAAATGCTTTAAAATTTTTATCTATCTCAAAATTCATGAATGAGATTTAGATTAATATAAGTACAAGTAACTATAAATAAATTACTATGGTTTCTAGATATTACTACGAAAGCACTTAGATATAAATTAGGAAAATTATTAACCTGATACAATTCTAATTGAGGCTTTACTTTTACTAATAGAAAGATAAGATTAAACACACTTAAATGGAACTATCTTAATATCTATAAAAACTAAAAAGATAAAATGATAATAAAAAGATAGCTATTTTTTGTTGATTTAGGAAAGAATTAAAAGAACATTTAAACCGGACAATAGTATAATTATGAAAACATGTTAATAGTATCAAAAGACTGATGTGACTTTGTTGGGGAAAGTTGAGGGACTAGATTGAATAATTCCAAAGTTTAGGGACTAAATTGCAACATTTAGCAATAATTGAGGGAGTAAATTTTGCAAAATTTTAGTGACTCGTGATGGTTTTCTCCCTTATTTAATCAAACAAAAATATAACATTAATAGTTCAAGGCTGCATGAACAATTTGAAGGTAAAAAATCATTATTGAATGTTTGGCCAAAATTTAGGGACTATCAATATAAATCTTCCTCCATCTTATTCTATCTCCAGCATGAACCTGAGCATGATGGTTCTTACATAGTATTTGACTTTTTGTCCTAAAAAAGTAATAGGTATTTTTAACAACTTTAAATGAAATATCTTTAGCGGGTCCAATGCTCATGCTAAGTAGATCTGGTCTATTAAATTTCAAATTTTGATGGATGTGTTTGTTCTGTAAGTTTGACTATGCGCTGAACTTTGCTTTGCTCCTCTTCTCAAGCAAGCATTAAGTCATTAGTCAGTCGTAATAATATGAAACAGTACCCAACTTTGTGGTTGGCTTAATGTTGCGTTTGAAGCTTCTGGTAAGTTTTGCATGTTATTCTATTTAGACTGACTGTTGTGCATCTTCTTTAGGCTTTTAGATGTGTGTTGTGTTCAGTTAGTTTGAAACTCTCAATCACAAAGAGAACCCGATGGCGGTACATAACTTGACTACCTCGGGGTTGGTTTGTTTTGACTTATGAAACGTTAAAAATAATTTGACTTTGCCTTATTTCCAATCCTTATTGACCACTGACATCCATTTTTTTTTTTTTTTTGGTAAAGTTGACCACTGACGTCCATTTTAGTCCATTATGGGCCATATTCTTGATTTAAGATTATTTCTTACCTTTTTTTTTTTTTTCTTTTGTTTCAATTTTTCTAGAGACCAAACTACTCATATTCCTCTCAAATAACATTTATTAAGGTGAGCTGTGGGGCACATTCTTGATTTAAAATTATTGATTGCCTTCTTTTTTCTATTACGGTTTTTTTTTTCCTTTTTCTTTCTCAATTTGAAATAAAATTGGTGTACCTCTTTCTTAAAAAAAAAGATTTAATTGATAGAAAGGTAATTAATTATTTGATAAAAAAAATCATTTTTTGTTAACAAGTTGTACATATATTTTACTAGAAAACTATTATTCAAAAAATAATCTAAGTGTAAATTAGAGTAAGAAGAACTATCTACCAATTTTATTATGCATTGTGTTTAATTATAACTTTAATGTGTCATTACGTTATAGTTCACTTATTTTAACTACACAACTTTATTTGGTGAATCTAATTGACAAGTTTTTAATTATTTATTTTGTGATGCATTAAAAAAAAAGGTGACCCTTATCCGTTTTTCAGTTTAAAGCAACAAACTGCAAAAGGATAGTCAATCGAACTAGATATGCTCTTTATTTTTAACATGCACTAGAAATATTATGTTAATCACGATAATTACCTCCTCAATTGCAACCAAGAAGAACATATTTGAATCCCTTTAACTTTTTTTTTTTTTTTTATAGAGATAACATAACCTTAAGCAATAATATGCTTTCGCACGCCACTCAACAGATTCTCCAGCATTAAAAAACTTTTGACACAATTGATTGTTGTGCTCTATTTGTAGTTTTATCATCAATAGATACACTTAAGAAAAAAAATATTGTTTTTCATATGTACTACAAAAAATAGTGGAGTAAAAGATGAGTAGATAGTATATAATGTATACATCAACCACAATATCGAGTTAAAAAAACACAATCGCGAGGATAATCTTAAGAAATGGAGTAAACCATTTGTGGATAGAACTAAACATTTTTTATTAGAATATATGATTAGTGTTTGTTCAGATTATAACTATAGAAAAAAATTTAAAAAGAAGACAAACATGAAGGAAATGTTGAAATGTAATGAGTGTGGAAGAAGCAGTTAGATGGAAAAAATTTTTAAAAGAGATGTAGGTAGTTTTGTCTTTTAATACAATTGAAAATAAAGAAAAAATGCATGAAATAATTTTAAATTGAGAGTGGCACCTATAATAGATAATATATTTAATTTACCATGATAAAGAGTGCCATGAGCTAATAAAGGAATTGAAAATAGGGCAGCCAATAATTTTTACTTTCCTACAAAAATTTAAATCAACATCCAAATTTTAATGAATTGTGAAAAACATATATGTATATTTGCGTGTCAACATTTGCTATTCTGTAAAAATTTCATGTGGTTAAGATTAAAATTAAGTAAAAAAAGGTATAAAGTAAAAACAAAAGCCACCCTAAACACACAACATTTAAGTTTATCACATCGTCATAAAATGAATATGTGAGATTGAATCCCAACATTTTCACATACTCACAAATTTAGGTAGGAATTTGAGACTTTTATAAATTGATGATAAGACTACAAACTATTAAATTATAGGGATAAATGCACTAGAAGTCTTAAAACTTATAAAGAAAGTGTAACTAAAGCTATCAAAAAGTGTGATTAAATTCTAAAACTTGTCATAAAAGTGCAATATAGTCCATTTTTAAAATGTGCAATCAGTGGAAAAACTTGTTTGAAACACTTTGATAATTTTTTAAATTCAATTGCATTTCATGACAAGTTTTAGGACTTTTAATGCATTTATCCCTAAATAAAACAATAAGTAGGTCAAATGGTTCCATGCTCCCAATATCATACAAATCTTCTAAAATCAACTCTTAGAGATGTCAACCAAATTAAAGTTTTTTTTAATGAAATTGATTCACTTTGCATTGCCTACGATGTTAATGTTCATTCCAAAAGAGATCTAGACTAATCTTCAGGCAACATTGCATAAATTTATTTAACAAACAAGACAGAGAGAGAAGGGACTTTCTGATCTTTGGTTCCCCCTGAACTATCATTTGCAGTAAAACCAGAAGATTAACGAAACTCACCATTTCACCAACGCCTGATGGAGTGACGCGATTTTTCTTTATTTTTTGGGTTGTAAGCCAAATTATCTAACTAAAAGCACTTGGGGGCAGAGATAAACTATCCCACTAAGTCAATACAAGTCTTTAGGTAAAAGTTGAGTCAATACAATTTAGTGATTTTAATGAGTCAACTTGCTGTTTCACTCGTTTCCACAATGAGCTATATTTTTTATGCTAGTTGAGAAGATTATCTTGATTTGGATTTGATTTTTAATGATCTTAATAATAACTATCTTGAGGATTTTTCACAATACTTTTAATGGATGGGTCTTCGCTTTATGGGGTGGAAAGCCAACTATGTCTTTATGTCGTGTCATTACTGTAAGTTCAGGTCCTTGCCTTTCATTTCGGCTATATATATATTTAATCACATTTGTTGCTGAGTAAAAAGGGGAAAATGTTTAAAAAAATCCTAAATCTTTTTTATTTATGTAACAATTTAGTTTTAAATCATTTTGTTGGTGTCAATTTAATCATAAACTTTTTTTGATTTTATGCCAATTTAGCTTTTCTAATTAATTTTGGTCAGATGTTTTTAATTGGGCACCGATCGACTGATGTGACATGGCTAATGCTAATGTGAACAACTTTTTATAATATTTTAATATTTTTTCGTTTTTTTATTTTTTATATTTATTTTATTTATTTTCTTTTCCCTTTTCTTTTTATTTTTTTTTTTTCCTTCTCCTCCTCCCTCCTCCCCCTTCCTCCAGTTGGTTGTTGGATCTCGGTGACTGGCCAAAGGCGACGACCGGCAAGGTCGAGGTCGACCTCGCCTGCCATTGGCAAGGCTTGAGCCCTCGCCAAAGATCATGAGGTCACACTTGTGAGGGCTTAAGTCCTTGCTATTGGCCAAGTGAGGCTCCACCTTGCCGCATTTGGTGAGGTTGAGCCTCACCCATGGCTAGCGAGGGCGAGCCTCACCAACCCATCGTGAGCTAGCCTTACCGGAGGTTGGGTGGGGCTTAACCTCGCTGGTTATCGAATTCAATGACCAGCCAAAGGCAACGGTCGGCCAGGTCGAGGTTGATCTTACCAAATTTGGTGAGCGAGCCTCGCCTATGGCTGATGAGGGTGAGCCTTGCTAGCCCATCGTGAGGCCGCCCTCGTGGGTGAACTTGAACTAACCTTGCCAAAGGCTAGGGGAGGCTTGACCTCACCGCCCATGGGGAGGTCGGGCTTTGACTCATGGCCAATCTAGAGGCCTCACCGACCCTCATCGGATCTAGCAAGGTCGGGCCTTACTCATGGCCGGCGAGGGTGAGCCTCGCCGCCCATTGCAAGTAGCCCTCAAAGCCTCTAGTGAGGGCTCAAACCTTGCTGGTTGTTGGCAAGGTCAACCTTGACATCACCAGGCATCACTTTTGGCTAGTTTTCAAGGTCTGACGATCGGCCAAAGGAAGGGGGAGAAGAAGAAAAGGAAAATGAAAAAAAAAATAAAAAAATAAAAAAATATTCACGTCAGTGTCCATTATGCTACATCAACCAACCGTCATCTAGTTAGCAAAATCAATCCAAAATTAGTCGATAAGAACTGAATTGACACGAAATGAAAATGTTTAGGACTATATTAGCACCGAGTGAAAATGTTTAAGACTAAACTGATAGTAATAAAAGGTCCATACAAATGCAAAACGTTTAGTATTTTTTTGACACTTTTTCCGTTCGAAAGGAAGTGTCAGCTAGTTTGATTTTAAAATAAACATGGTGAACAGAGAATTAGGGACCATTTGCTTGTACAAGTGCATTGTTTTCTAGAAATGTTCAATCTCGCTCTCTAACAAAATATTATGCTTCCTTTGTAGATATCCAAATCCGACTGCATCCACTTACGAAAACAGGTTCTTTCGTCCTTTTGAGTCGGCCCTTCAGCCCCCAACTCGCTACAAACCACAGCAGATTGCTGTGAACAAAGCTGAGATTCTGCTAAAGGAATATGACGGGCCCCAAGCTTTCATAATTCCTGGAAATCATGGTCAGTTGTGGTTTCATCTTGAGCCTTGCTTAAATTATTTGTTTGGCTATTGGAGATCACCTTGCATCATTTTTTGAAATTGATATCATTATTATTATTATTTTTTGTGTCCATGTCCTTATATTGTTATATTGTTAGAAGTTTCTAAACCAGTGGTGCCATGAAAATGTAATGTTTACCTCATAAAATTATCTTTATGCGGTTTTACAGATTGGTTTGATGGACTTCATACTTTCATGAGGTACATTTGCCATAAGAGTTGGTTAGGTGGGTGGTTAATGCCTCAAAAAAAGAGTTATTTTGCTTTGGAACTCCCAAAAAATTGGTGGGTATTTGGCCTTGATCTGGCACTCCATCACGATATTGATGTGTACCAATTTAAATTCTTCTCGGAGCTGGTAAAAAATAAGGTAATTCCTTCATTTTTCTTTGCAGTTTTTATCGTTCATTGATAGAGGTGCCAAAAATAACAAAACCGAATGAGGGAACTTCTCGAGTTGAGGGATCCTGCACAGGACACGTAGCCATTGTCCGGATCGCTCTTTAGGATATTCCTCAGGGTCGTATAGCATCTGTCTGCTTTTTCAGTCATCTTTCAAAGATTTTCTAGCAGTGAATTATTTGCTGTGGGCCTGCAATCTGATTTGCTGTTGGGCTATTAAATTATTGGATATGTATTTTTCTGCTAGTAATTTGTTGGGAGAGGATAACACTCTTTTATTAATAAATCTTATGATTTATTATCTATATCACAGTTAATTTGGACATATGAGGGGAGGTGGAGGGTTCAAATTCCATCTTTTAAAGGAGATTAAAGTGAGAATGATTTATTTTAGGTATTGGTTTCAACTTAATACCTTATAAAAAGATATGGTAAAAATCTAAGAGTGAGTTAAGAATTAGAATATGATTAACAAAAAAAAAATAAAAATTGGACATAGTGAATGATGTGCGATTATGATAACCCCAACTATATCTTTAAGTGAATATCTCCTCATTTATTAATATCTTGTGCTACTACTAGCAACTTATATTTTCCATAACAGATTATGGTGTTTCCTTCATGTTTCCGATATCTCTAAGTACACCTCTTAATCATGTTGTATTATTCATTTGAACTCTTTCTTAGGGACTAAAGCTAGTTAAAAACTCATAAAATATCGTAACATGGTATTTACAGTCATCTCTTAATGCATTGAGTATCCAATTCCACATTCAATGCAGGTTGGGGCCAACGACTCTGTGATCATACTTACGCATGAACCTAACTGGCTTCTTGATTGGTATGACAATAATGTTTCTGGAAAGAACTTCTCTCATTTGATACGTGATGATTTGAACAAGAGATGTAAACTTCGAATTGCTGGGGACTTGCATCATTATATGCGTCATAGCGTAAGTGCGGGTGCGCCAGCGGGTGAGCCAGCTGATGTGGAAAATCTGCTGGTGAATGGTTGTGGTGGGGCATTTTTACATCCAACCCATGTATTTGGCAACTTCAAGGAGTATAGTGATTCTACTTACGATACCAAGGCCTCTTATCCGTCTTTTAAAAATTCTAAACGGGTATATGACTAGACGGTATCTAGCTCCTTTGATCAATTAGTTTTGAGCTGCAGTGCAAAATCTTACTTTTGTTTGGTTACTTTGCAGATTGCTTTGCGGAATATCTTTTTTTTTCGGAAGAAAAACTGGCAATTTGATATTATCGGTGGCATTATCTACTTCTTACTAGCTTTTTCTATGTTCCCACAAGTGAGTATTCCTTTAGCTGAATGTGATTTATGCATTCAGATTCTAGGTAGACTCTGGTATCATGTCACTTCACAATCAGCAATTAGCAAATATCTTATTTATTAATTTATTCCCTCAGAAGCAGGACGGTTTCATTTTGCTCAACTCTTCCTTGTAAATCCCTTTCAAGCATTCAAGGTTCCCAGGAGACTGTTCCAGTTCTTTTACTTGTGCTTTTAGGCGGTCGCTCAAACAAATAGCATGGAGCCTACTTATCCAGTTGCTTACTGATTATTATGTCGAGATGTTTGAGCAGTTGGCTTATTCTTGGCTTTCTTCGCAGTGTAAGCTCAATCACATGTTACGAGATGACTCCGTTTCTGGTCATCTGTGGAGCTTTTTTGTCACTGTATGGGCTGCTTTCAAGTACTTGCTGGAACAGTCTCATGTATCGCTATCAGCAGCTTTGCTATTTCTTATTGCATTAGTCGCATTTGTACCGTCAAAAGTGTCGTGGAAGACACGAGTGATGATTGGTGTACTTCATGTTTCTGCACACTTGACTGCTGCGCTAATGCTTATGGTACTGATGGAACTGGGTGTAGAGACCTGCATCAAGCATAAACTTTTGGCGACTTCAGGTTAGTCTTCATGGTTTCTGTTGTGTGTATATTTCTTTGGCAATCTTGTCTTATCCTCTGCTTTCAGATATTGGTGAAGTGAGCATCTCCAGTGGAAAACTGATGTCCAGCTGATGAATGTATCTCCATTAAATTTCCTCTTGTAGCACATCGCACATTGCCTTTTTCTTGAGCTTGTGTTTAATGCCCGTGTGTTGGTTAAATAAGCATTCACACAAGTGTCTGAGATGCTGACCTAGGTTTATATCTTAGGTCATCACACATTATACCAGAGGTACCGAGCTGTAGAGAGTGAGCACTTTCCGGATCCAAAAGGCCTTCAAGCTCGCATGGAACAATGGACATATGGTCTTTATCCTGCTTGCATCAAATATCTCATGTCCGCCTTCGATATCCTGGAGGTTTGTACCGTTTGTTTTCTTTCAGGGTGCTGGTTTTCAAATATGGGTATCTCTTATCGCATATTGTGTCTACAATGTGACTTTTTTGGGATTGAATTGCTAGGTCATGGCTGTATCACGGAGAAACATTTGCCAGGAGGGAATGGAATCATTGTCGCGTGGCAGTGCTGCAATATATTACGCTTCGGTGTTTGTCTATTTCTGGGTCTTTTCCACCCCCGTTGTCTCTCTAGTTTTCGGAAGTTATTTATACATTTGCGTTAACTGGTTTCATTTACACTATGACGAGGCCTTCTCCTCACTTCGAATTGCTAACTACAAGGGGTTTACTCGATTCCACATAAACAAGAAAGGTGATCTTGAAGTCTATACGCTAGCAGTTGATGAGGTAACTGGTCAGAACTATCTGCTGCTTTAGTTACATAGACAGTAGGGTCCCTAGTAGTATGAATTACCATTAGCTTGTACTTTACTCTGTCATTGTTATTTTAACCAATTTGATTTCTTTATGAACATTTCTATAGAAAGCCTACGGTTCATCAAAATAAATATTGAGATTGAAGCAGCACAATTTCCCAGGCATTTTGCATTATTGCAATTGTTCATTCATTTGTTTATATATTACTATGGTTATGTCAAGTACACCATTGTCTCAAGTCAAACACCGGCAGAAAACTCTTACGATTTTCTGTTGCTTAATGGCTTCCCTACCCGTATCTTCTCTATTTTCAAATTCAAAGTACTTATAGTTAATTAGGGACAAGTCAAAGCTTTTATCTTTGTTTCTAGTTATTAGGCATTTCTAAAGATTGTGCTTCATTGGAAGCATCCGTGAGAAAAAAAAAAAAAGGTTCTGAGAGTTTGACTCTAGTGTATTGTGTTGTGAAGTGGTCTCATGTTGTACTGGGTTCTTAGATATGAAATACTTTGGTTCTATGCGGATGCAGTGTGGTGACTTGTTTATAAGAGTTTGATTTAAGTGCATTGTCTTGGGAACTGGTCAACACCCAGGTGTTGTAAGACATGCATCGCTTGCTCAGTTAGACTCAGTAAGAAGGTCTGTTAAACATATGTTGCTCCCTATTAAATGCTACAAACAAAAAAAAATTAAAATTAAAATTAAAGCAGTTATGATACCCTGTATGCCTTGAAAAAGTGGAAGCAATTTGCGCGATTGCTGTAAAACCTTAGACCGGCTGCATTTGTTGGTAATATAATCCCTTTTGAGCATCATCTGTGAGAAAAAAATTGAGTTCTACAATTGATTATCTTTCTGTAACTAATTGCAACTAGGGCTGTATAAATGATCAGCATGGCCAATGGTCGTAAGACAAACTTGCGTTAAGAAGGATTTTTGACTGGTAAACAAGACGTCGAAACATAAATGTAAGAATGATAACAGAGATCTGTATGCCCTTGACATGTAATGGATAACTTCCATAGTTCAAAAGCCAATTCAAAAGTATCTTTTTTTAACATCAAACGCATCGTTTCTTTCCAGATTGTATAACGCTTTCCTGCTTAATTGTGTAACAGTTACCGACGGTAGTGACTTAAGCTTTGCATTCCAAAGCTTGGGCTTATTATAAGGTTTTCTTATTCTTTCACCTGGTAATGCAGGTTCCAGAGGAATGGAAGCGGGATCCTGATTGGTGGAAGGAACCGAAACAGCCAGAGAGCGGAAGCCACCTTAGGAAGTTTCCTAGCCAGTGGAGTTCCGCAGATCCCTCAAAGGACCCCGTAAAAACTGTAAGAATTGTAGACCATTTTGTCATACACCGGAACGGTGAAAGTCATCAAGAAACTCCAGTCACCGAACCTGCTCAACCAGAACCAGAGAAGCAAGAGGAAGTACAAGAAGGAGAAGCTCTCGCATCTGCGAGCAAGGCTCAAGCTCTTGAAGATCCAGTCATTGAAGAATCTGTTGAGCCCGAGATTCAAAAGGAACCAGGTGCCGTTCCCTCAGTTGAAACAGAGGAAACCCTGCGGTCTGAGAAGGAAAAGGAAGAAGAAACCCGAAAGAAGAAGGGCAAAGGAAAGGTAATCGAAGAAGAAACAGAGAGGTGTAATGCTCTGCCTCCTGAGCGAGAAAGAGAGCCAATCAGACATAGTGACGATGAGAGGCCTTGTGGTGAAGGAAAGAAAGATGACCATGATGAGCACATCGATGCCGAGTTTGAGCAAACCAGTGGTTTGTCCCAGGTGCCTGAGAAGAAGGCAAAAGCTGAGGGGGAGCCTAGTGAGAAGAAGGAAGCTGAAAAGGGTGAATCTACCAACGGCCTGGTTATGAGTGCGATTCAGGAGCTGAAGGATGAAATTACCAAGGTAGAGAAAATGATTCGATCGTTGTCCTGCTTCAACCTTGATAACTTTTATCTTGATACTTGTAAACCTTGAAGTCGACGCTTCCTTCTCAGCAGCATAAGGAGAAAGAAGATGAAAAAGATTTGAATGTTGTTAAAGTTTGACGAGCGCTTGTCTCTTCTTTTTATGAACTATTTTCATGTTTCTTTAAACTATTTTCAGTCTAGTAGAAAGAAATGATTATTTCTTCACTATAAATTATCAACCCCTCTTTCAAAGTGAAAACTTTATCATCTTTTATGGCATTTAATCACATACTTGATTGATGATAAAAAAACAACATTTATATATGTCGCTAAATCAATCATGTAGTGAATATTGCAGTCATGCTGTCACAAATAAACTATGTAATCTAATGGAATAATTGATAATCTTTTCATAACAAATCTTCTAAGTAAAGTTATAACCACTTCATTCTATACTTGAGTAGTTTGAAAAAATTTCACCATAACTATATCAATAATAGTATCTTGAAATTTAATAAATTTATTCTATGGTATAGGAGATTCCACAATTATCTGTACCACAATTATCTATATAGATAAAGATAAAGACACAGTGATCTTCTATCGAAATATTATTCTTGATAGTCTGAGAGCAGCTATCCTCTACAATTACGTCGAACTGTATAAACTTTATAGTATGTGATTCTATAATTCTTGTACCTTCTTTAGGGTCATAAAATTGATACCCTTTTAACAATTTTGATAAGATACAAAATAATTCCGAGTGGATCTAAATTCCAACGCACTTAATATTGAATTAGATAACCTCACTTCTGCATGACACCTCTAAATTTAATATGATTCAAGTAATTTATGTCTAGTTTATAACTCAAAAGAAGTTTATGAAATAACTTTGATAAGAAACACTTTTTATATGTGAAAAAATGTTGCTTTCAAAATATCAGCCCACATAATACTAGATAAATTAGTCTTACTAATCATACTCACCACAATTTTCAATATGGTATATTTATGCCTTTCAACCAAATCTTTTTGTAAGGATTTTCAGGCATAGTAATTAAGTTACCACCCCAGAATCTACCAAGTATTTAACAAATGACCATTTAAGCTATCTCGCATAACCACTGTTAAGCCTGACAACCTTTTAAGACTAATTGTAATTGTTTTATTCTTTATCTCGGTAATTTTACTTCCACAATAATTTATAGAAGTCTATAGATAACCGTCAAGAGTAGAGAGGATATCAACAATGTCAACTTTTCTACTCTTCCTTTAGACTTGTGTGAGATTATTCCTTAAATAGAAATTTTTTTGAAACAACATCTTCAACCATATACGAGATATATATACCATTAGGACTTAAACATAATCTTTGCAGATGTTTCCTAGATTCAATATTAGACAAGACATAATCACAAGCCACTAAGGCTTCCATCATCTTATAGCAGTGCAGTCCACATGCAAATCATTTTTCAAGTGTTCCTGAATGGAACACTTCATGAATAGTAAGCAAATCTTATTGCTCTTTTCCCAAATAGCAAATCATATGTCCATTACTTAAAATTTGAAACAGTAAAAACCTCAATAATAATTGAGTTATTAATTACAGAAAATTGTGACTGAAAAAACAAGCAATGTATATAATTAGCATCATGTGAGCGCCGTGTAACTTGATGTACAAGTACACATTCAGAGAGTTACACGCATAATCATATAATCACATTTGGGCAGAATACATGGCATGTAGTTGTACACTCTTCACATGATAGCAGTTATGAGAATATATTCCAATTTTTCGTGAATTAATCAACTTTTGGCATATGAGCCATTAGGATCAGTCACTCATTCACCACACTATTATGTATCCCTCCATGAACTAATACATAATCATTTCCTTTGAGAGTATGACTACGCATTAGACTAGGAGACATCCCAATCATCATACGAGATCGAAATTTTTCAAACCCAATCAAGTGTGCTACTTTGGCGGTCACTACTCAATTGAATCCTTGAAATTCTCTCGTACCATGGATATAAACTTTATTTCTCACATATAAGGTACCAAAAAAAAAACTTTACTTCTCACATGCACCATATACATGTGATTTTAACTTTAGTGATAGAGGCAGCTTATTACTGAAATCACATATCATGCTAATTATACTGCCTTATTCATTAATATATATATATATATAACCTGAAAGACAAACTCCTAATGAGATCACCGATTACAGCAATATAAGAAACTTATCATAATATAGAAGCAAGCATCTCTTGTGCACCCCAATTACAGATTACCAGAATAACATAAAAAAAATGTTGATCTAGAAGATCTCTTACAAATTAACATCAATACTAATACATGGTATACCAAATCGACAAGCATGATAGCTGATCCATTATTACTCATGAGTTTCATAAGGCAAACATGACTCCAAAGTCGACAGCTAATTTATCAACCAATTTTAAGTAATAAATATCATTACATCAACCAATAACCTATAAATTTGGTCAAATCACATAACCAAATATATAAATTATAACAGTAGATATTATTGCTCTGCATAAATGTTGTCACACTTCTTAACCATAAAAAAAATTCAATAGATGTGTTAATTAACCAGTGACCAAATGAGTTTAAGAACAATATGCAATGACTTAACTAACATACATTACCCACATTCAGCAGATGTATTAATTAATACAATCAGTTTGGTCACGAATTCTTAAGACGTCAATTATTCAAAAGTTACCAGTATGTACAAGAGTATGCATGAGTAACAAAAGTTTCATGACTTTTACTGTTTCTCATTACATCAATACATAATTCAAGTACTATCCCATAATGGTTCTATCTCATTAAACCGGCTTTAGTTCACAATAAATTTTAATTTTTATTAATGAATCACACCATTATAATGTTTATGTGATAACATACATGTAACCCAATACTTGTATTTCCAAAATTACAGAAAATACAAGAAAAATACGCAAAAATACGCTAAAAATACACGTATTTAGGGCTTTGTATGTATTTTCACGACCATAAAATCATCAAACATGTAAAATAAATACACCACAAGATAGATCATGGAAATACGAATCCAACGCCACTAATCACGCACCGAACGGAGACTCCACGCGCCGCCGGAGTACGCGGCACGTGGAGATCACGCGCTGGCATCAAGAGACTGGTCAAAACCAGTTCAACCGGTCGCGATCCGACCAATTCCCGGCTTGACCATCTGGTCCAGCCGCTCGGTCCGACTAGTTGACCGGGTCGAGGTCGATCAATGGGTTGGGTTAGGTCGGTCGCGAATCAGGTCAGGTTCGGGTCGCTGACGTCGTTGTGACGTAAGCAACCCGCATTCATTGCACGCACGAGCCATGCACCCACGTGTGGGAGCGTGTAAGGGCGCGTGACCGCGCGTGGGGCGCGTGCTTGACGCCCAAGCGGCATGTGGCTGTGCGTGGGGGCACGTGGGCCTCCCCCGGCGACGCGCCGCCCACAGTTTTGCTCGTCTCGTCGAGCGCAGTCCGAATTTGTGATTTAATTTTATTTTTATTGAACAAAAAATCACAAAAATCACAAATTATGGCAAAAATCTTATGCGTTCGAGTTCTAGGGTTATGGTTGCTCTGATATCATATGTTGGATATAAATTGCGCAA
The DNA here is from genome assembly GCA_017140325.1 of Eucalyptus leucophloia subsp. euroa. Lineage (NCBI taxonomy): Eukaryota > Viridiplantae > Streptophyta > Magnoliopsida > Myrtales > Myrtaceae > Eucalyptus > Eucalyptus leucophloia. Next base: position 37,419,347 of record CM029469.1, read on the forward strand.
TCCCAAGATCTCCATAACTATGACAAGAACATGCATAATTGAGTAGAAAGATTAACGCATCTGTTTTGGGATGCATCGTTTTTGAAGCGAAAGTGGAAACACAATGTTCCGCGCGCAAGTCATTTTCTTCTATTGCCCTCCATATCACTGGCTCAATGAAGTAGTTCCCCTCACATTTAATGTTAGGTAAACGCTCCTTAAGTGAGGATACATGCAAGCATTAGAGTTAGAGGAGAGACTTGAACACTATTTATAGAGTTTCCAACCAGGCCCCCTCATTACGGATCAGACTCAACTCGGCCCACACTAGCCAGCCATATACTAGATTAATTAAGAAACATTTTATCTCACCTTAGATCAGTCATGTTTTACAGTAGCCGTAAAAACAATAAATTACAATATCAATTAATATAGTCTACATTAGGAAAACTCTTACATGAATAGCTTGGATGTTCATCGTTTTCCACTCTTTATTTGTTTTTATTGTTTTTGATTATGCCAAAAAGGGAGAGAAAAATATGCAACTATGTTGGAAAAAAGAGAGAAACATATACATAGGTAGAAACGGATAGGGGGAGAAGATATAAGTGTAATGCTTTGCTAACCATACCGTCAACTGGAAAAAAGGATGGTGAATTCTCAGCCACACGTCTTGGATGAGAGAGAATGAGACTTGTGTCTTGCTTGGAAACTTCCAGTGCTTGTGTTTGAGAAAGGAAATATCCTTTGACTATCAAAACGTCTCGGTGATGCTAGCACCACTCAAGACATAAATTGATACAGATAACGCGAGATGTTAATCAATCACCAGACACAAAATATTTGATTCGCATAAGACGCGGGTTGTGTAAAGTCTTTACTATCATTTTGCAAGAGGCTCTAAGCAGAAAAAGTATCAGCCAAAAGTAGTAGCTCTTACCAAATTTTGTAGTGCCTCTACCTACATATTATTCTAATTTGATCTAAATTCAAATTAGGTTCTAATAGCCAGTATTAAGGTCTTAATCCGTAGAAAGCACCCTAGAGAAAAGTCGAGCAATATTTCCTCTTTTGTGCAAGCATCTAGAAGAGTCAATAGCTTGCTGAAACAGAAGACTCTTAGTCTAACTCTAAACATGTAGTTTGTAATAGGGGCGTGCAAAAGAACCAAGAACTGCCTGGACTATTCGAAATTGAAGCGGACTAGACTAGACTAGACTGGTGGTTCCCATGGAGGTTGGTCCAGTTCTCGATTCCAATTTTGGTGGAGACAATAAGTACCGATCCGGTTCCTAGTTCTAGATGTGAAATCGCTTGCCCATGTCGTCTAATTCTCAATTCTAGATGTGGAATCGCACCCACCCACCGCACACCCAAATTGAACCGGTAAATATGTACTTAAAAAAAGAAATTATATCTCAATTACTTAGTTATTTTGTAGTTTTTTGACCAAATATATATATGTATATTTATAGTTATTATATATTATTTACTAATTTTGTCTCTTGGGTGTAATAGGATTAACCCCCCACTTTTTTTTTTTTTTTTTAAATTTTAATAATCAATCTACTTGCTTTCTCAACCAAAACAAAATAAACAAATGTAAGCCTCGTTCGTTTTATGAAAAGTAAGTTACATGAAAATGTTTTCTGGATTTTCCAACATTTACTTCATGGAAAATGAATTACTTAGGGAAAATGTTTTCCATGAAGGGAAATTTTTTTTCTAAACTAGGGCACTTGATCTCTCTTATCTCACACTTCTACAAGCCATCACTTCCTCCTCCTCTTTTTTTTTTTTTAATTCAAATTATTTTTTCTTTTTCTTTCCTTTGTTTTCCTTCTTTTTCTTTATTAGCTAGTCGCCATCAATGGTGACGGTTGACAATTGATGAAAGGCAAGCCTCGAGCTCATTAGTGAGCATGAGGCTCACTCATCTCTAGCGAGCTCGGAGCTCCCGCTTGCCAAATTGACGAGCGCAAGTGTCAAGCTTGAGACTTGTCAATGCGCGAGGCTCAAATCTAGCAAGCTTGGAGCTCGCCGATCCGGCAAGGCCCAAGGCCGGCGAGCTCGAGGCTCACCCGGATCGGCGAGCGCAAGCCTCACCACAAGCTTGAGCTCACCGCTGTTGGGCCTCACCGTTCACCATATCGAAAGCATGATGAGCGAGTGCCAAGCATGAGCTCGCTGGTGGGCGAGCCTTGTGCTTACTAGCGAGCACAAATGGTGAACAATGAGCCCGAGCTTGCCAATGGGTAAGCACCCGTGGTCGGTTGCTAGCCGTCACTTTGGCCGACAACCGGTCAAGAGAAAACAAAGAAAAGAAAAGGAAAAAGTAACTTAATAATCGATTTTTAAAAAAATAATAATGAAAAATTGATTTTAAAAAATAAAATAAATGAAAAAGAGTGCATAAAGGAAAATATTTTCCATACCGAATAGCAAAAAAATATTTTTCACTTCATTTTCAGGTTTCACTCGAACATTAAAAAATAATTACATTTTCCTAAAAAATGTTTTTTTGGGAACATCATCTTTTTTTGCGAAACGAATGAATCCTAATTTTTCACATGTTTCCGGTGTCGAGAAACTTTAGGAGAATTACATCATTACCTTCAAAGAAATTAAGTTTTTAGCAAACGAGTATTGTCTATTTATTCCACCCTATGGTTTTCAATTCTTAATTAAAATCAATGATTCGCAATTCAACTTGAATACACCATGATATTAACTGACGATGCAATTTTATAGGGATTTGGGACCGGTTCCATGGACCAACCTAAAAACTGATCGAAACGAATTGACACCTTGGTTTTGGAGTGGATCTATGGAATAAATGGGCATGTCTCAATTCCAATTTTTTGGAACCGGTCCTTAGTGGACAGTTTCTAGTTCTAAGGTGGGAACTACCCATCTGGACAATGCTCACTTCTAATTTGTAGGTCTACTAAGGAGTGTATTTCGATGGCTAGCAAATAGCTAGGAAGATTATTTTAAGGATTCAAGAATAGTTGATGAAGGTGGCAGATATTTAGAACTTCCATTCCCTCTGTCTTTGAATAATCTTGTGATCTGAACTGTGAAATATTGTTTGTATTTTGATTCGGATTCTCTACAAGGTTAAGGGTATTGTTATCCACACGCAGAGAGTTTATAGTAATGGAGGTGCTTGTGATTTATTAAGTTATCTACTAAGTTCCGAGTAGAAGTGATACCTTTTCAGATTTGTGACTTCTTGCAATTACCAGTAAATTCCAGTCTGATTCGTGATTGTGAGAAAGTGGAGTGGGTCAAAGGGATTGGCTAAATCATTATATATCTATTTGTAAATATCTGTATCTTTTCAACTCTTTCATTATTTGTTAGAAGTATATTATATGCCCGTTGTTTTCACTGTACATGAAAAAGTCTTCTGCAAAAATTTTTAAAGGGACCAATTCACCTCCTTCTTGATCTTTGTGATAACCTCTTTAGGTAGGAGAAGGGCAATTCAAGTAATGGGCTTTCCCATTCTTTGCATGTAAGTGATTTCGAGATTTATGAGGTGTAAAATAGAAAATTGGTGGAGGAAATCTTTAGTAATATGTGCACGGTCAACCTAACAAACACGCGGATGTCTATGTGATATAAGTACAAGATAAAGGGCCATAATTTTTTTATTCTATTTTTTTATTGGAGGAAGCCTCCAATTAATCTTTTGATTAATAGGTTATAAACATTATATTCATCTACACATTTTTTTTCAGTTAATTATATCTGCATATGGGTGACGTTCGTAATTGTGACTCACCAATTAAAAAGATTCTCTCTATTTAGAGATGAAGGAAAACACATCCTTTAACGATTATACGTCTCTTCATTAGGAGGCTTAATCCACGTTCATAATTGTAGCAGTATTCATTTAGAAATCAATTTTGGCACCTACCATGCCCCCTTTCCCTTCCACGATCGTGAATCACGATCTCCGATTTTTATTAATATTTGGCCTTTTTGATTCCGTTCATATCAGATTTGACTCATCTGTCATAATCCAGGCCCGCAATTTCCTCTATAAAGAGAACATTGTATACCAAAAGTGATATAATGGACAAAGAGCCTGTCATAGTGAATTGTCGCAATTTACTGTAATAAATTAGCAGGATGAAGATTGCTAGCTCTCTCACACACAAACGAGCACAGAATCGAAATTTATTAGCATAGAAGAAAACCTATATTTTTTGGGGCAGACCAAAACAGCTATGCTGGTTCAAGATAAGCAACTTTGGATTTACAGCAGTGCTTAATAGAATACAAACCTGAATGGAGGAAAGGCCTCTTCCGCATTTTTTCTAAGTACCTATCAAAGAATAATAAAGCTAGAATGAAAGCAAAAGTAGCTCACCTCTTGGACAAGTTCAGGTGCCCGTGTATTGTAAAAAAGAGGAAAAAGTATCAATTTTTTTTTTAAACTATGACATTGGTACCAATTCGGTCTCAAACCTATCAATTAGATCAATTTAGTTTTAAAACCTTTTCATATTAATACCAATTCAATCCTTCTATCTAATTTTGGCCAAAGGCACTTGACAATCCGTTCAACTTCAAATAACAAGGAACCAAACACTTTCGAAGCCATTTCATGAGTCTTAAAGAAGTCACATGGAACACAGTTTTATGGAATTCAAACCTAGGAAGACAGACATGGCGCAAATATTGTACCTTTCGAGGTACATGTATTCGCCAAGAACCACACCAAGAAGTTTATTTTAGCTCTGCAAGGTAAGCACATATATAAATCCACAAACACACAAGACACACAGATATCATTTCGCCCTAAGAACACCGCGAATCGCTCACACGTTGTTGATGATATGAGCATCCGTGTCCTTAGTGAGCTTGATTTCGAGATCCATGCAGGCAGTAGGGTCGGCGACGCCTTCGTGCAGCTTCTCGTACTCTAGAGTCCACTTCGCTAAACTTCCACGGCCGTCGCTTTTCGCAATCATCTTGACGATTGCCTTGAAGGTCTTGAACTCTTCCAGGAGATCCCCTCCTATTATGTTGAAGGTGAGTACCTTGTTCGCATCATCCACCTCAATCCTCTCCTTGACCGTCAAGGCCTTCCCCTCTGCATGTTGACGTTCGTCGAGTTACAAGCACACACTGATACAGCAATATCCCGCTTTTTTAAGAATATATTCAGCTGGAAAGATTTTTCACGAGATTTTCCTTTCACGAACAGCTTCTCATAGTACCAACACATATAAGACTTGAAATTGGACATCTACTGTATGGACATATTTCTCAGTAAAGTGAAATTACCAAATGAAGCTAATACATCCACTAAATGGAGCACAGAGGGTAAATGATCCGAAACTAGACTAATCGCACACATGTTTTGCGGTTGAAATCTCAGGCAGTGAAATCAGAATCTAACATAGTATGCGGATAACGGCGATGCCAACACTAGGGAAAAAACATAACAAGTCACTCGGTCGATGGTGAGGTGATGCATTACTCACCTACGGTATAGGTCCAGAGCTTGACAGCATCCTCCGAGTGCCATTCGCCTTCATGGAGCTGCACGCTCTGTACCGCATCGGAGCTCGCATTTGGCAGGTGGTACATGTGGTTCCTCCAGATGTTGTAGAACTCATCAGCCGACGACTGAATCTCTACTTCAAACTCTAGCTTCCCCTCCAAGCCCATCCCCTCTCCTGATGAAATGAATAAGTTCACTCGTAGAGAAACAAAAGCCCTAGTAGAAGCAAAGGCTACAATTCAAGAACTGAAGACCGAAGCTGTCTCGTTTCAGTTGCAAGAACAGAAGGCTAGTTCGCTCGGCCTTTATATGGAGATCAAGATGCCACTTTGCAGTTTTCTAATACCACACCGTGCGTCCCCATTACTTTGATTAAAGCTTATCGTTTTTCTTTGTTTTTTTTTTTGGTCGGTTAAAGCTTATCGTTTACGAGATCGACATGTGGAAGGATTTTCTCCTCGGGGAAGGTGTCCATTAAATTAGTTTTGTAAACAAGAGTGGCATTGTTTATTCAAATTCAATTAATGGGGAGACTTGTCATCAATCACTTAGTCGCCTATTTATAGGTTAGAAAAAAATCAGGCAAAAGAATATGGAGTGCCAAAATTTCACATGGGGAATACTTAGAGTCCATTTGGTAACGTTTCTATTTTGGAGAATAATTTTTTTTAAAAAGTAATTTTTCTATTTTTATTTTCCTAAATAATTTCTAAATAAAATAACGTGTTTGGTAATTACACCAAATTTCTATTCTTGAAATGGAAAAAGAATATAAATATGTTCGGTATGATCCATAATATTTTTTTTTCTTTTCTTATTCTTCCTTGCCAACAGTTAGCAACTGTTGGCTACCCATCGATGAAGGACAGTGATAGAGGTCGGCCGGCGACAAGTGGCGGCGGTCGGCTAGTGGGCGCGGTAATTGACCAGTGGGCGGCAAGCAACAACTAGCGATAGCCAATCGGTGACGGCTGTCAACGGCGGTCAATCAGCCACAATAAATAAGAAGAACAGGAAATAATTTATTTCTAAAAATTGTTCCTATGAGCAAAAAACTATTTATTTTTTCTTATTTTATCCAAAATCTATTTCCTAACCACTTTCCTATTCCAGGGAATATATTAATTAGTTGACGTTATCAAATGAATTTCTATTTTTTTTAATTCCAGAGAACAAAATAAAAGAAATTTGGAGAAACACAAACATTGATAAACGGAGCCTTAAGTGCCAAAAGTTATTAAAATAATATGTAAATTTCAAAATCGAGGCAAAATGAATCGGTTAAGTGTCAATGGCGAGAAAATGTAATCAAAATGCTAACTTAGTGATTTTTCAAAGAGACAAGCGCAAAATAATGTCATTTGTTATGCTAATGTGGCTAGATAATTCATATAAATGTTAATTAAATTAAATTTTAAACTAAATATATTTATATATTAAATCTTTTTTTTTTAAAGAGAAGAGGAAGAAGATAAAGATTACAAGCGATCGAGGGCTCAACCCTTACCACCGCCTCCCCGCCATCGCTAGAAGGGTCGGCCCTTAGCCCGGGCTGGGCGAGCATTGGCAACCCTCGCCGAATACGGGGAGGGGCGCGATTGCCTCAAATCTCCGTGATAGCTTACGGGCCTTCGCCACCAATCGACCGGGGTTCTTTGGCTAGGGCATGGCAACCCCGATCAACCCTTCCCCCACCTCACCTTCTACCTCCTCCTCTATATATATATATATATATATATTAAAATTTAAAGAAAAGATAAAAACATCGTTTTAGTTCTTCATCATTGACTCGACTCTCAGACGTGTCACGTAGGCGAGTTATATTATTAAAAAAATTGCCACATAGGATTTCCAGTCACCTTCGTGTGACTTGGAATTCAATTCACTTTTTTTTTTTTAAAAAACAAAGAACATTTAAGTGTTATTTTTGTAACTTTTGGTACCTCTCCATGCCAAATTTTAGCAATCTAGATATTTGGCACTCACAAAGATCATATATCTTCATCTTGTAAATACTAAAATTTAAAATTAGATATTCTATCCATGACTCATCGTCATATTTTTGATATAGTTTAAGAACTCAATCATTCTAATTGTTGAAATGATAATTAATTTAGAGCTGTTTCCCTAACTAGCATATATTTCTTTTATTAGATATAATAAGCTAACCAAACACGCAACGACACCGAAAATATGTTAATGTCCAAATATTCAATTCAATGTTGACGTGATGGTGAATTACATAGTTATTAATTAACGGAAAACCCACCCTAAAAGTATTTTGATGTTTAATACAAAAAGGAAACACGATCTAAATTGATTAATGAATTGATACAAGATATGAGCGATCTAATTTAGTTTTAGAAAGTGTAAAAGCTCTATAATATGAATGTATCAGAACTTCTCGTGTAAGTCTTCCAACCTAATTAAAATACAAACAAGTATTTGAAATCTAAAATTCTTGGTTGTGAATGATTTGACACACAATGCAAAGTCAGGACAGAAATCCCAGAGTAAATTGAACCTCCATTAATTTACAAAAAATGAATGATTTTTTTGTTAATTTTTTTAAGCAATATAAGTGATCATATTTTAGAAAGTGTTTTCCAAATCATTAATTTTCTACAAGTCAAATACACTCTAATTTTGAAAGCAAAGATGGATAAGATTAGGTTTTTTAGGGGCCGGGGGAGGGGTGGGTGATCCTTAAAAATGACACAAATTTCAATTGAATTATCTATATTAACAGTTTATATTTTAATATTAAGCACCCATTAAAGAAGGTTACATGAAAATTTTCTGATGTATCGTCCACTGGATGAGTAAAGTACATGAAGTTGCGTAGACAATCTTCCAATGGGATGGTAATTATGTAAGAAAAATCACGCACCTCTGATTAGTCAGCTTAACGACAAATTATAGATAACAAAGAGTAAGGATTGCTTATGTTGATTTAATAGGAGAGCTGAAGGGAGGAAAAGAAAAAGAAAGCATCAAATGTTGCATCCACAGGGCCTTACAATCAACTGACAAAGTTTTCCTGTTTTACGGCCAGCCCATGAAGAGCCCACGTTTCCTTCATCCTCAAAAGTTGGGTCATGGGCAAAAATGAAGATGGAAAAGATTTAAAGACTCTTAATTACAGGAAAATGAGGAAGTCTTATGGACACCAAAGTGAAAACCTCATGCTTTTAAGCATCACACTTGTAATATGAGACTGGAACTTATTAAGTCCTATTGGGCTAATTTTTTGTTTCGAAAAAGTTATGTTGTTAAGCTCCAACATCAAATTGACAATATGCGTGAAAGATATGTAAATATTGAGAAATAATGCATGCACGTTGTGTGCGTGACAAAAGAAAAAGGTGGAGTTGAGAAAAAGGGCAATCTTAGAATGTGAATGAACATTAATAACCAATAGTAATTGATAGATAATTATTGTCGCGACCTACCATCGGGGAAGGGAATAGATTTAGGGGTTTGCCTAAAGAATGGACTCATAAGACCCGTGATTAGGCATGGATTCTCCCAAGCCCATATCTCGCACGACATTGGGATATTCTTAAGAATTTCGCGATAAATAATCACCATTAGCCTATTGGAGTTGGCTAGAAATCAAGTGAGACATGTGAGTGTACCTCATTTCCTACGCAACCAAAAAAATCCAGGGTTGGAGACTTGATTATATTAATTAATCAATTAGTGCCATTTTGATACCTAATCTTGTTAATTTAAAAAAATAATAATTTTTGTCGAGGCAGTTTGGATTAACTTTAGTCCAATCTGCTAACATGTAAGGTAATCATATAGATACGCAATCATTAAAACAACAATTAGCAACAAGGAAAGTGTTTAAATAAATTGCATGGGAGAGCAAAAATTTAACATCAAAGAAAACATAAAATATTAATCCTAACTAGACTAAATGGAAACCAAAATCAACATACCAAAATTGCACAATCAAAGGTATTCATCTTTAAGAACAATTAGAACCTCTTGAGCAAGATTCTAAATTGAAAGACTTCCATTTTTTAAGAGAAAATAAATCAAGAGATTAATTTTAACCTTTTGAAGATTTTTTTTCAATTTTTTAGAATTGGATTTTTTGAAAAAATTGAATTTTTGAATTTTCCAAAAAATTTTGGTTTTTTTTATCTTTTTGAATTTTTTTTTGTTGTCTTTCTAATTACTACTGAAATGTTTAGACTTTTTTGAATTTTGAGATATTTCTAGAAATTTTTAATTTTCCTTAATTTTCTAAAAAAATTATTTTTTAATTAGAAAAACTCGAATTTTCAATATATTCTGAAAGTTTTTTTTTAATTTTTTATGTTCTTTGAAATTTGTTGAATTTTGGAAATTTCTTTTGAATTTATATTATTTTTCGAATTTTAAAAAAAATTAGAATTTTATTATTATTTTTCTTGAAATTTTTAATATTATAATATTCAAGGGAGCGGGTTCGGACCGGATAAACCGGATCCGACTCGCTAACCTGGCCCAAACCCGGATCCGACCCAGTCGGATAAATTTTTCTAAAATTTTTAGTTTTTCTTTTTTTTTCCAAATTTTCTATTTTTCCTCTTTTTGTCTTTTCCCTATTTTGTCGTTTCTTTTTCTGCTGCACTCCTCCTTCGCGCCTTCTTCACCTCCAAGGGTTTCAATTCACTGTCCTTTCTTTCCTTCTGTCTTTTCATTTCCTTTCATCACCTCTTTCTATATTTCTTTTTCTTTTCTTTTGCTTTAACTTTTTCTCTTCTCTCCTGGGCTTCTTCTTCCTCGCGCGTTCTCCACATGCCAGAAGCCATTTTTGTTTGCTATTTCTCCGTTTTTTTTTTTTTCACTTTTTCTGCATTATTTTTTTTTTCTTCTCTACGCCAATCTTCTTCCTTCTTCCTCGACGACTCCCCTCCCTTCACCGAACACTCACCTGCAGCTCTCCTGCCCGAACCAACGCCACCGCTACGACGAGCCCCTCACCGACCTTGAGTCCACGATGGACTCATCTCCTGAACAGCAGCTTCTCTTCCATGCCCGAGCCTCCACCAAGCCCCACCGCCTAGACCAGCCGAGAAGCCTCACCGGCGCCCCGACCTCCACGTCCGACAACCTCGGCCGTCGCCGGAACCCCCTTGGCCTCGCTGGCCTCCTCACGGTGGAGCCAAACTTTGCCCCGAACGGCCAAACCGAGACCCAATCTAAGGTTTCGACACTCCCCTACCGTCCGAAAACCACGCCTCAGCGACGCTTGCCTCCGTCGGCTCGATCATAGAAAGGAGCAACGACGGCCACAGACGAAACGACACGACGAGAACGAATATTCCCCACACAAACTTTCGGATCCAGTTCAGGCATTATATCAAACAACTGGGGCGCGCTACTATAACGAGGGATTTTTGGATCAACCGAAGCTCGACCCGCACTGGGACTCTCGACACGCGACGAACAAGACATTGGAAACAAAACGCGGGGCAACGCCGGCCGGAGCTCGCGGGAGCCGGACGGCCGGGAGTTCCGGCCCGGCGCGCCCAAAACAGGGCAAGAGCAGGGGCGAGCTTACCTGTTCAGCTTACGGGCGTCGCCAAGAACGACGGATCTTTGCGCGACCGAGGCGTTGGCCGAGGCTCCCTCTCTCTCTCTCTCAGTCGCTCGGATCTGTCACTCTATGCTTCCCCCCGGTCTCTAGCTCCCTCCTTCTCCCTCTTCCTTTTCTTCTCTCCTCTCTCTGTCCTTTCGTGCGGCAAGGACGCCCCAGCTGGCTCTGCTGGCCTGCTCCACGACCACCAGCTCCAGTCGAGCGTACCCCCTGCCTCCTCTGCCTCTGTCCTTGCTGCTGTCTTCTTCCTTTTTGAGCTGCTGTCTTTTCTTCCTTTTTCTGCAGGTCCCGCGCGGAGCTCGTCCGGAGGGAGAGGGCAAGTTGGGATGGGCCGGGCCGAAGGGGAAAAGGGCCGGGCCCACGCGGGGAAGGGAAGGAGAGGCGGGCCGGGCCAAGTCGGATCCGGCCCGACCCGGCCTCTCTCGCCCCTTTTTTTTTATATTTTAATTATGTATTTTAAAAAATAAATTAGGTGTCAACAATTATAGGAGAGTGGGAGAAGAGAAGCACCTTCATGATTAAACGCTGGCTACGTCAAACACAACAATCACCACATTGAGCCCATGTAATAGCTATAAATTCTTCAATTGTAATAGATATTACATTACAATAATTTCTAGTGCAAACCATACCACATGTAATAGAACATGTGGTGTGAATCTTACGTGTAGTTCAGTCTAAATTGAATCATATTAAGCCATGGCCACTCCAAAATAGATCGATTACATATGTAGGAAACATTTCGCCATTTGCCAAAATCGAGTTACAAACTCAAAATCCTGTCACGATATAGCAAACCGCAACAAGTAAATTCGATGCTCTTCCTCTGTTTTCTCGCACTTTGTTTCTAAATTTCCACGTGCAAGCTTGCGGAAGTCAATTTGCACGCAAGTTGTCTTTTTGTTTGGAGATGCATGAACTCGGATTCTCGCGTATCAACTCGAATTCGGGCCTATTTGGGGTCGGGATGACCAATCATCAGTCATCAATCGATGGGAAGCATTTGACGTGAACAGGGAATCGAAAACAATGGCTTTGTCGAAAGGGGAAAAAAAAAAGAGGATGGGCTTGCAGAAGCGCAAAGAGAATATGCTGAGATGTGCCTTGCAGACATAAATGTGTCAAAATGGGTCATTAACTCATTTATGGACCCATTTATGTTTAAATGGGTCATGAATGGGTCAAGTATTATTCGCTAGAGCACCCATAATGGGTTTTAAAAATAAAGAAAGTGAGATATATCTGACCCATTTAAAGCCCATTTAGCAATCTATTTATTTTCACTCAAAGCCAAAATCTCACAATCTCTCTCTTCTCTCTTTAACTTTACATTTCTCAGATTCCTCGAGTCGGTTTGATATTATTGCTCAAGACACACTCACACGTAATTCTCCCCCCAACCATTTCCCGTAGGGTCCCTAGCCTCATCAAGATTCTTGATGTCGACTCCAGTCGCGACCGTCGTGCCCCCTTTCCCTTTCACCATCGTGAATCACGATATCTGATTTTTATTAATATTTTGCCTCTTTAATTCTGTTCCTATCAGATTTGATTCATCTGTCGTAATCCACGCTTGCAATTTCCTCTTTAAAGAGAGAACATTGGATATCAAAAGTGATATAATGGACAAAAGCCAATCATAGGTAGGGGTGAGCAGCGGTCTAGGGTTGACCCTGAACCGACCCTGGACCGGCCCAACCTGCGGTCTGTCCGATTTCCAAGGGGGACGGTCACCTCGATCCTCAAATTCTAGACCAACACTGTGCGGTTGATTCTCGGTCAAGAGTTTTGGGTCGGTCCAACCCGGACCAACCCTATATATTATATTATATTATGTATAATTCTTTTATATATTCAAACCTAAGTAAAATATCTGTTATATTATATTATATTGAAATGTTCTATCAATAACACTAATAGTAATTTCAATTTAAAACTTTTGTTAACTATTAATTACGTGTCGTTTGTTTTGTTTTTAGGTGTTTATAAGTTCAAGTGAATTAATAAGATGTGAAGTTATATATTCATGATTTATATTAATTATTTTGAACTTTTTATAGTTTAATTGTATTTTACTAATAAATTTCAGCTGCACTTTGCTTTTCAATTTGTGTCAAATGGTAGAAGTTTTTGAAGAGTAGAGTAGTATTGTAGTTGCTACGGTGATTTGCTAGTCAAGTGGTGTGAAGCTCATTTTTTGATTGAGTGGACTCTACATGATCAAATGCAGGAAAACGCTTTTGCATATGATGTTATGAATATTAAAGATAGATGATTACAAGAACTTTCCATCTTGTCCCATATCTCGATGAGCGGTCAGTAAGTACGAAATTTCTATTGTGTCATCTTAAATTTACTAAATATGTATTGGTATTTATAATTTAGTTACACAATGCAGCATTGTCAATGGATGTGTAATTTGAATTTATAGGTTTGCTTTTTTAGGGAGTATAAAAATAAGACGAAAAAAAATTATTGATCGGTCCCGGGTTGACCAGGCAACCGAACCAAACCCATTGGGTCGGTCCGGTCCTTGGTCCCGTGGCTCAATAAGGTCGGTCCTCGGTCCTAAAAATTGAGGACCGACAATCAGTATGGGTTGGTCACAGGGTTAGGGGTGGCGGACCAACCCGGACCATGCTCACCCCTAATCATAGGGAATTGTTATTTAAATGACATATGCATCAAGCATATTCACTATAGATAACTAGTTTTATTTGACAAGGGTCCACCACAATATAGGACCGTGTAATTTACCGTAACAAATTAGCAAAATGAACATAACTGGCTCTCTTATAAACACACAAATGGGCGCAGAATCGAAATTTATTAGCATAGAAGAAAATCCGTATTTTTTGAGGGGGAGCAAGATAAGCAACCTTGGATTTACAACAGCAATTAATAGAATATAACCTATATGGAGAAAAGAGGCCTCTTCCATTTTTATTTTTTTTAAGTATCTATTAAAGAAGAATAAAGCTAGAATGAAAGCGAAAGTAGCTCGCCTATTGGACAAGTTCAGGCGCCTGAGTATTGTAAACAAGCGTAGCAAAAAGTTAATCCGAGATTAACAATCCGAGTTGACTTCTCATATTATTCAAAGTTATATAGAACATATATTACGAATTTCATACGTTTTCACTATATCGTCTAGGGCACAATTAGGATTATAGGATTAGTGTCATCGTCATATTCTTTAATTTGATATGTACAAAAATGTCGATCTCAAAGCCTTGAAATGACATCCACATATTATGGATTACAACATTAAACCCCGATAGGGAAGCTAAAGGGCCCGTTTGGTTTGACTTTGGGGAAATGCTATTGGGAGAATATAAATACCTTTGAGGGAAATGGGCTTTCGGAAATGTTAGACTGTTTGGTAAATTATAGCATTGAAATGCAACTTAGCAAAAATACCATTTGGCAAAATTCACATTTGTAATTAGCTTTTGTTATTTTTTATTTTTTTTAAAGTCTGAAATCAAATTTCGGCGGCCGACCAACCGCCGGCCAACCACTGGCCGCCGAAGGTCGCGAAGGCTAGATCTAGCCTCGCCTAGTCGCCTGGCTTGCGCGAGACCAGGCGACGCCGGCTGAGGTCTGCGCGACCTCAAGTGACGTCGCCTGAGGTTGTGCAACCTCAGGTGAGGCTTCCCAGCGGCCAGATCTGGCTGCTCGCGGCTGAACGCCACCCACCGCAAGAAGAAGATGAACGGCAAAAAGAAGGCGAACGGAGGATATGATGAACGATGGCAACCGAGTGAATAGTGAAATCGCATCTTCAAAATGCACAATGCTCAAAGTTGGTCCCCCCGGCATTCGGCTTTCAGCATTTAAAATGCTTGCATTTCACAAATGGGCATTCAAAAGCCCTTGCCAAACACTCAAAATTTCCCCCCAAGGGCCTTTGGGGGCCCCAAAGCCCCTTGGGAATGCCCAAAAACACCCCCAAAGTGGGTTCACACTTAATAGCCGAAGTTTACAAGTTGCGCAAATAAAACTTAATGGTTTAACATATAAATTGCTAATTTACAAACTATAAAAAAATTGACAGTCACATTAAAGCATTGGTAAGTTACAAACAAATTACCTGCAAAAAAGTCATTATTATTTTTTTTTTATCTACAGAGTTTTTGACACTTATAAATAGTTATTGGAATTTATTGAAATCGGGAAAAAAAAATCAGTATTTCTAGGCCGCAAGGATTTGAAAATTCATTCAACTTCAAATAAGAAGCAAAACACTTTCGAAGCCACTTCAGGAGTCTTACAGAAGTCACGTGGAACACAGTTTCCTCGAACCCAAACATAGGAACACAGACATAGCACAAACATTGTACCTTTCGACGTACATGAATTCACCAAGCGCCACACCAAGAAGTTTATTTTAGCTCTGCAAGGCAAGCACGTGTATAAATCCAC
Organism: Eucalyptus leucophloia subsp. euroa; assembly: GCA_017140325.1. Lineage (NCBI taxonomy): Eukaryota > Viridiplantae > Streptophyta > Magnoliopsida > Myrtales > Myrtaceae > Eucalyptus > Eucalyptus leucophloia. The sequence goes on from CM029469.1 coordinate 37,434,868, forward strand.
AAACACACAAGACACACAGAGATATCATTTTGCCCTAAGAACACCACGAATCACTCACGCGTTGTTGATGAGATGAGCATCTGCATCCTTAGTGAGCTTGACTTCGAGATCTATGTAGGCATTAGGGTTGGCGACGCCTTCGTGCAGCTTCTCGTACTCCAGAGTCCACTTCACTAAACTTCCCCGGCCGTCGCTTTTCGCAGTCGTCTTGACGATTGCCTTGAAGGTCTTGAACTCTTCCAGGAGATCCCCTCCTATTATGTTGAAGGTGAGTACCTTGTTTGCATCGTCCACCTCAACCCTCTCCTTGGCCGTCAATGCCTTCCCTTCTGCATATTGAGGTTCGTCGAGTTACAACCATAAACCGATACAGCAATGTCCCACTTTTTGTTAAATATATTCAGCTGGAAAGATTTTCAGGAGAACACCTTCACAAAATTTTCTTTTCACAGACAGCTTCTCATAGTTCTAACACATAAGACTTGAAATTGGACATCTACTGTAGAGACATATTTCTCAGTAAAGGAAAATTACTACATGAAGCTAATACATCCACTAAATGGAGCAAATTGAGGGTAAATGATCCAAAACTAGACTCATTGCGCACATGTTTTGAGGTTGAAATCTCGGGCAGTGAAATCAGAATCTAGCATAGTATGTGCTAATGATAACGGTGATGCCGACAGAAGAAACAAAAGACATAACAAGTCACTCAGTCGATCGTGAGGCCATGCAGTACTCACCTAGGGTGTAGTTCCAGAGCTTGACGGCATCCTCCGAGTGCCATTCGCCTTCATGGAGCTGCACGCTCTGTATTGCATCGGAGCTCACATTCGGCAGGTGGTAAATCTGGTTCCTCCAGATGTGGTAGAACTCATCAGCTGATGACTGAATCTCTACTTCAAAGTCTAGCTTCCCCTCCAAGCCCATCCTCTCTCCTGGTGAAATGAATAAGCTCACTCACAGAGAAACCAAAACCCCAGTAGAAGCAAGCTGCAATTCAAGAACTGAAGACCGAGGCTGTCTCGTTTCAGTTGTAAGAGCGGAGGGCTAGTTCGCTTGGCCTTAATATGGAGATCAAGATGCCACCCTCCAGTATTTCAATATCACAACGTGCGTCCCCACATTTTTTATTAAAGCTTATCGTTTGCTAGACCGACATGTGGGAGGATTTTCTTATTGGGGGAGATGTCCTTTAAATTAGTTTTCTAAAAAAGAGTGGCATTATCCATCCAGCTTCAATTATTGGGGAGGATTGTTATCAATCAATAAGTCAACCGTTTGGTTGATAGCGGATATGGGTTAGAAAATGGATTGTGTAGCTTCATCTTGTGCACGCTCGAATTTAAAATTAGTTATTCTATCCACATGATCCTCCGTGACTCGTCATCATATCTTTGATATAGATTCAGAGCTCATAGTCAATCACATTTTTGAAATAATTAGAGATAATAAGCTAACCAAACACGCAATGCCGTTGTCCAAGTATTCAATTTCAAGGCTGACATGATGGATAATTACGTAGTTAATTAACGGATGTCTTGCGCTAAAAGTATTTTGACGTTAAGTACAAAAAGGAATCAGTGAGATCTAAATTGATTAATGGAATGATATACGATGAGAGCGATCTAATTTAGTTTTAGAAAGTGTAAAACTCTATAATATAAATGTATTAGAACCTCTCGTGGAAGTCTTCCAACCCAAATTAAAAAACAAACAAATATTCGAAACCTTAATTTCTTGGGTGTGAATGATATGGCTCACAATACAAAGTCGAGATACAAAGTTTGAGAGTAAACTAACACTCCATTTATTTTGCAAAAAAGAACGATTTAAAAAATATTTCCTAAAGATAACGACTTACATCACTACAAATAATTGGTCAATGAATAATATTTTCATTATAAATAATATTTATTTCCAAACATTTTTGTGGACGATGAAAATATTTTTTATTTATTCATTTTTGTAAACAATACAAGTGATCATATTTACGAAAATATCTTTCAAATCATTAATTTTTTGCAAATAAAACACACTCTAATTTTGAAAGCAAAGATTAATGAAGCTTTGGTGGGGGGGGGGGATCCTTTCTTTCAACTTCACATGAATTATTTTCTGAATAGTACACAAATTTCAATTGAGCTATCAATATTAACAGTTTAAATTTAGTTTTAAGTACTCATTAAATAATGTCATATGAAAGTTTTCCTATGCATCGTCCACCATATCAGTAAAGTACATGAAGTTGTATGGACAACCTTCCAATGGGATGGCAAATTATGTATGAAAAATCATGCACCTCTGATTGGTCAGCTTAACGACAAATCATAGACAACAAAGAGTAATTATAGGATTGCTTGTGTTGATTTAATAGGAGAACTGAAGGGCGAAAAAGAACAAGAAAGCATAAAATTTTGCATCCGCGGGGCCTTATAATCAGCTGACAAAGCTTGCCTGTTTTTGGGCCTGCCCATGAAGAGCCCACGTTTACTTCATCTTCCGTAAGTTGGGCCACGTGCAAGATTGAAGACGCAAAAAATTTAAAGGCTTAAACTGTAAAAAAGACGAGGAAGTTTTAAGGACTCCAGAGTAAAAACCTCATGCTTTTAAGCATTGCACTTGTATCTTGTGACTTGAAACTGTTGGGTTAATTTTTCATTTCAATAAACTTACGTTTTTAAGCCCCAATGTGAAATTGACAATATACGTGAAAGATATGTAAGCATTAAAAATAATTCATGCATGTTGCAAGTGTAATAGAGAATAAAAGGTGAAGTCAAGAAAAATGGCAATTTTAGAACAATGATGAGTGTCAATAACCGATGATGATTGGTAGATAATTATGGGAGAGTGGGATAAGAGAAGCACCTTTTTGACCGTGTCCTACACAACAATCATCCCACCCATTAATACTTCGATTGCAATAGAGACTAGGTGACAATAATTACTATTGCAAACAACACTGCATGTAATGAAACAAGTGATGTAAATGTCACGTGCAATTTAGTTGAAGTCAAATCATATTAAATCATGATCACTCCATAAAAGATCAAGATCCAAAGTACTTTACATATGTAAGGAACATATTGCCGATTGTCGAAATCAATTCACAGACTCAAAATCTTGTCAAGACCCAGGAAATTGCAACGAGTAAATTCGACGCTCTTATTTCGCTTTCTCGCACTTTGTTTCTAAATTTCCACGTGCAAGCTTGCTAAAGTAAATTGCACGCGAGTTGTGTGTTTCTTTGGAGTTGCATGAACTCGAATTCGGAGGGTCGGGATGGACCAATCACCAGTCATCGATCGATGGGAACCGTTTGGCGAGAACAAAGGAATCGAAAACAATGGCTCTGTCTAAAGGGGAAAGAAAAGGATGGGCTAGCGCAGAGAGAATATGCCGAGGAGATGTGCGGTGCGGACATCTCAGATTCCTGGAGTAGGTTTGACCTTACTGCTCAAAGCAATCCCACGTAATTCCCCCCAAACCATTTCCTGCGGTCTCTCTCTCTCTCCGTTTCTTCCTCGTCAAGATTCTCGACGCCGGCTTCGTCGCCGCCGCCGCCGCTGTTCGATTGCCCAATTTCGCCCTCACCGTCTCGAGAATCTCGCGGCGACCGGAGCTCTGAATTCGTGGCGGTTCGCATCGGCCGCCGGCGAAAACCCTAGTGCTCTGCTTCCCGGCTGAGGGAAGCTTGCGATCGAAGTAAGCCCTTTCTCTCTCTCTCTCTCTCTCTCTCTCTCTCTCTCGCGTGCGTCGATCGTTTGCTCGCGTAGCTAGAATCGAGCGCGTGACGTGAAGTGGGTTGCGTGTTGCCGCGCTCTCTGATCGATTGGTGCTGGTGTTTCCGGTTGTTGTGCGGAAGGAGCTGGAATCGGCGGCGAGGGGCGAACTGAGGATCGCGAGTATGGGGTCCGAGAGGCAGTCCATGGGTCTGCTGGGCACGCTGAAGATGAGGACTATCCTGACGCACACGTATCCCTACCCTCACGAGCATTCGAGGCACGCCGTGATCGCCGTGGTCGTCGGCTGCCTGTTCTTCATCTCGTCGGACAATATGCACACTCTCATCGAGAAGCTGGACAAAAACATCAAGTGGTGGTCCATGTATGCTTGCTTGCTGGGTTTCTTCTATTTCTTTTCTTCGCCGTTCATCGGGAAGACCATCAAGCCCAGTTATTCGAATTTTAGCCGATGGTGAGCATTCTGTTCCGTCCTGAGCCTAAAGGATTGTTTTTTTTTTTTTTTTTTTTTTTTTTTTTTTTTGGGCTGTGGAATGGGGCTTGCTTTGTATTCTTCTAAGTGCGTTGGCGGTCGTTTTAACTGTCTCGGGGAATAATGCTTGCTTTCCATAGGTACATTGCGTGGATTTTAGTGGCGGCTCTGTATCATCTTCCCAGTTTTCAGTCAATGGGAGTGGATTTGAGGATGAATTTGTCTTTATTTTTGACGATTTATGTCTCCTCTATTATATTCCTCATTGTCTTCCATATACTATTCCTTGGTCTCTGGTACATTGGACTTGTATCTCGTGTGGCTGGAAGAAGGCCAGAGCTCTGGACCATAATACAGAATTGTGCGGTTAGTTCTGAGGATCCATTTCTTCTAAGATTATATAGCATTTGCCTATTCTTGTCTTTTTAATATAATGCATTTTTATGTTATGTATAGGTTCTAAGCATTGCCTGCTGTGTATTTTATAGTCACTGCGGCAACCGTGCTATTTTGAAGCAAAGGCCGTTTGAGCGAAAAAGTTCTGGCTGGTTCTCTCTTTGGAAGAAAGAAGAAAGGAACACATGGATCGTGAAATTCCTTGGATTCATGAGTTTAAGGACCAGATTTGCTCATCTTGGTTTGCACCGGTTGGGTCTGCTAATGATTATCCACTCTTGTCGAAGTGGGTCATATATGGGGAGGTATAGAATGAAGGCTTCTTATATTGATCATATGTCATGTACTGACTTAATTTTTATGACTTTTGACATCGATAATTCATCATACATCAACTTAATTGTTATTAATATCTCTTTTTCGGTTGTTGCAGGGCTCGGGCTCTTCTGATGAAATTTCTCCTTTATACTCATTATGGGCAACCTTTATAGGCCTTTATATGGCCAATTATGTTATAGAGAGGTCAACAGGGTGAGTGGCATTTTGTTAGTTCTTTGAATAATTAATAGGACTTTGCCTCCTTGCTGTGGACATAGTGTTGTGATGGATAAATTGTTCATACTCTTGTTCTAGTGCAATAGTTTGCACTTTAGTTGTTTTGATTAGCCAATTAAGAGCCATATAGTAGGCTGAATGCGATGGATGATTCTACTATGTAATAGAGTTCTTCTTTATGGTAATGCAGTTGAGAATTAGGCAGTGGAAAAGTAGAGTGGGCTTGTGCTAACAGATGCCCTTGTATCTTTTTAGCCCAACTTTTGCCTGTCACTATAATCTTCTTCACCATGTTGTGGTGATTTCAACTCAATCTGTTCAAATGTTATAACAAGCAGGTGGGCTCTCACTCACCCTTTATCAGTTGAAGAATTTGAAAAGTTGAAGAAAAAGCAAATGAAACCAAACTTCTTGGGCATGGTTCCCTGGTATTCTGGGTATGCTGTTTCCCTCTTCTTTTTCCTTTTCTTTCCCTTTTTTCTTTTCTTTTCTTTTTTTTTTTTTTTTGGGAGGGGGATCTTGCGGTATTTTTTACTTATACAGTTCTCGTTGTGTACTGCAGAACTTCAGCTGATCTTTTTAAGACAATGTTTGATCTCCTAGTGTCAGTAACAGTCTTTCTTGGCCGCTTTGACATGCGCATGATGCAGGTGAAGTTCCATTGTCTAAACTTTTTGTGATGAATTTATGGTGTTCTTGTCTCTCTTGTAAATCTCCCTCTTAATTGCCATGTTACATCTCTCTCTATCTGTCTATCAATGTCTCCAAGAAGATAGTTGACCTGAGAAATAATTTTAGGGATTTTCCTGCACATTCTTTCCTCATTGGATCCTAACAAAAGGAACATCATGAAACTTATGCATTAATAACACAGCATCAGATCATGCTACTGACAGCATCAAATTATGCTTAGGTGGTTGTATCATGTACTTATTTTTGTTGTCCAACTTAGGCACTTGTTTTTAAGCTCCCTCTGGAAAAAAAAGAAGAAAAGGCGAAAAAAGAAGAAAAGGTTTTTAAATTGTTTGAAGTTTAGATGAGTATTTTGTGCTGGCAATCGATCTATAGTTGCTATTTGCGAACTGTGATTGTCAATGTTTCTTTTCAATCATTTATTTGCAAATTCTGTCTTATTATCAGATCAATTTGTTGTCAATATAGCACAAACAAAATCATTGTTTTAAGTACAAAACCATGTGTATATAGTTAACACAATGGCTGCATTGTTTCATCTTTCTAATTCATCAGGCAGCAATGAACAAGGTTGAAGATGGAGTTGAGCAGGATTTTTTCTATGATCACTTCAGTGAAAAAGATGATTTTTGGTTTGATTTCATGGCTGATACTGGTGATGGTGGGAACTCTTCTTACAGCATTGCACGGCTACTGGCTCAGCCTTCACTTGATGTGACAACCAGTGATTCTATGCTTTCCTTACCACGTGGGAACTTGCTTCTTATTGGGGGTGATCTTGCGTAAGTCAATCACATGTTTTTCAATTCTACAACATGACAATTTGCATCAGTATAAGTAATTCTCTTGCTCTTGTTATATTCCATCTCTTGCATGAACCAGAGCAGGTAGAGTAGCACAATTTAATGATTGGCAGTTCTTGAATAGTATTAGACTGTCAGTCGTAGAAATGGAATGTGTTATAAACTACTTTAAATCTAATCTATTTAGTGGGTTAATGGTCATGGTAATTAGTTCTTGCCTATTGAATTTCAAAGTTAAATTGGTTAGTTTGTTTTGTAAGTTTGACCCTGCGCTGAACTTTGCCTTGCTTCTACTCTCTCAATTGTTAAGCAGAATTTTCTCTTTCAGCTAGTGATGGACTGGACTGATGTTTCTTCAGTCTTAATTATATGAAACAGTACCAAACTTTTTTGGTCGGTTAAACATTGCATTTGAGCCTATTCTGGTCTGTTTTATATGTTGTTCTGCTTGTTCTGCATCTACTTTTGTGGCGGAGCATTTCAATTGGCTTAACTTGCCTTTATTGTACCATTGGGCTTTTAGATATATGTTGTGTTCATTGAGTTTGAAACTCTCATTGGCCACTCCAGGTATATGACTTGATTACCTTATGGTTGGTTTATTTTGACTAATGAAAAATTGAAGCAATTTTTACTCTCCTGCCAAAATTTTAATTAGTTGTTAAATTTTAAAACATTATGAAAAATATACTACGTGTCAACATTTACTATGTTGTGAAAATTTCAAGTGGTTAAGATTAAAAAACAAGTCAAAGACTGTGCACACACATCATTTGAAAAAAAAAAAAAAGGCAAAAAGTAAAAATAAAGCCACTCTGGACACATGTTATTTCAACCCCATGAAGCAGCCAGCACATGCTCTATTTTTGGAGAGTGATTGCATCTTGAGTGAGGTAGTCAAGCTCACTTTGGTTACTGACATCGTCATCGTCATAAAATGGGATTCTAAGATTAAATCATAACATTTTACGTACTTAAACAACTAGGTAGAAGTTTGAGTCTTATACTCCAAAGTATCAATTTAAACGATAGGAGACATTAAATGGTTCCATGCTCTCAATGTCATACAAATATTCTGAAATAAATTATATTAAAAAAGTCGCTTAATATATAAGCATGGTTTACAGTTTTAGATAGTTTTAGACTAATCTGCAGGCTAAAATGTATAGATTTATTAAACTTGAAGTTATCGGGATTTCAGTAAGGTAACAAGTACTATGACGCTGGACCAATGAGATTAGCTCATTTATGAGTAACAATATTGATGCCTATTAGAAGACACTTTTTTGATTTTTTTGTTCCCCTGAAAATTATCATTTGCAGTAAACCAGCAGTGGATCTCTCGTCAATTTAAAAAGAAAGAAAAAATCCCATTAAGCATTAGCAAAACTCACCATTTCACCAACGCCTGATGGACTGATGGACTGACGGAAGTATTTTTCAGTTTGTGGCTTCAGACAAGCCAAATACTCTAACTAAAATAACTGGGGCAGATATAAACAGTCTCATTGAGTCATACAAGTCTTTTAGGTAAAAGAAGAGTCAATACAAATTATATCGTGAGTTTGGTGATTTTGACGAGTCAGCTCGCTGTTTCACTCGATTTCACTCAATGGACAATTCTGTATGCTAGTTGAGATGATTACCTTGATTTGGGTTGTAATTTTATGAGTCAAAGTGTGTTGTCAACCACAATGATCTTGAGGGTTTTTGTCAATACTTAAAATGGACGGGTCTGCGCTTTATGGGCTCCAAACCCAATTATGTTTTATATCATCTGCAAATATTGTAAGTTCAGGCTAGTCTACTTTTACTCTTTTTCTTTATTTCGGTTATGTTGAATATTACGTTTTCTATTTGATCACATTCGTTGCTGAGTATACAAGGAAGTGTCAGCTGGTTTGATTTTAAATTAAGCATGGCGAACAGAGAATTAGGCATCATTTGCTTGTATAAGTGCATCATTTCTAGAAATGTTCATTCTTGCTTAAACAAAGTATTATGCTTCTTTTGCAGATATCCAAATCCATCTGCATTTACTTATGAAAAGAGGTTCTTTCTTCCTTTTGAGTGTGCTCTTCAGCCTCCACCTTGGTACAAACTAGAACAGATTGCTGTGAACAAGCCTGAAATTCCAACTGGGATTTCTGAGCTAAAGCAATATGATGGGCCCCAAGCTTTCCTAATTCCTGGAAATCACGGTCAGTTTTGGTTTCCATTGTGACCCTTGCTTAGGTTTTTTGTTTGGCTCTCTGAGAACACCTTGTATCATTTTGAAACTTGAAACTAATATCATTGCATTGTGCTCTCCCATGTCCTTAGTTGTTTTTGTTATTAGAAGTTTCTAAAATCTGGTGCTTTGAAGATGTAATGGTTACCTCATTAAATTTTGTTTATGTGGTTTTACAGATTGGTTTGATGGACTTCATACTTTCATGAGGTACATATGTCATAAGAGTTGGCTAGGTGGGTGGTTGATGCCTCAGAAAAAGAGTTATTTTGCTTTGCAACTCCCCAAAAATTGGTGGGTATTTGGCCTTGATCTGGCACTCCATGGTGATATTGATGTGTACCAATTTAAATTCTTCTCAGAGCTGGTAAAGAAGAAGGTACTTCCTTAATTTTCTTTGCGATTTTTTGACAATCTTTGTTAGAAAAACAATCAGATAAGGGAAATGCTTGAGTTGAGGGATCCTGTATGGGACATGTAGCTGGTAGTTTGTATCACTCTTGAGGATATTCCTCTGGATTGTATAGCATCTTTCTGCCTCTTGAGTCGCCATTTTAGATATTTTCCAGCAGCTTATTTGCTATTGTTGTGTGGTCTGATATGTTGTTGAGTTGTTTACAGTTGGACATATATTTTTCTGTTAGTAACTTGCTGAGAGAGGATCATGGTCTTTTATTTCTATTTTTATCAGAAGTCTTTTGAAGAACTGCACATTTATCTATCCTTTGTTAAGTTATTAGCTTGTGATATACTCCTGTTGGGGCCAATAATTCCAGCCCCTGAATGACAACTTTAGTGCTATAATTCAAAATATTCCCCAAGAGAGCTTATTGATATTATCCTTTGCTAATGGCCTTGGTGTTGATGTTAGTCCTGCTTTAAATTTTTTCAGATCTGATTTAGGTCCGAGTGAGAAGTCCTCTATCAATGCCCTCAGTGTCCTAGGATAAAGTCTGTTTGGCCCTGGCATTTTGCTCTATTACTACCATGTATGTGGCTTAATTTGGAGTTTGGACATTTGCTCTTTTATGAATAGGAATCATTAACTAGTGATCTTATGATTTCTTATCTGTGTCACAGCTAATCTGTGCATAAGGAGAATGGTTTGCTTTGAAACATGATAATGGTAATTGTATCTTCAGCTGAATCTAAACTTATAGATTATCGGAATTTGTTTCATATCCTGTACTACTGCTAGCAACTTACATTTCCACAATTGATTATGGTGTTTTTCTTTTCATGTTTCTGGTACCTCTACCTACACGTCTTAATCACTATAACACAAGGTGGAACATTTTATAGGGACTAAAGCTAGTCAAAAACCTCTACATCATAACACGATATCTACAGCTGTCTCCTGTTACAGTGAGTTGAGTATCTAATTCCACATCTAATGCAGGTTGGGGATGAGGATTCAGTGATCATACTTACGCATGAACCTAACTGGCTTCTTGATTGGTATTGGAATGATGTTTCTGGAAAGAATTTCTCTCATTTGATATGTGATCATTTGAAGGGGAGATGTAAACTTCGAATTGCTGGGGACTTGCATCATTATATGCGTCACTCTTGTGTACCTTCAGATAAGCCAGTTTATGTGCAACATCTACTTGTGAATGGTTGTGGTGGGGCATTTTTACATCCAACCCATGTATTTGGGAACTTTAAGGAATATTGTGGAGCTACTTATGAGACCAAGGCTTCTTATCCATCTTTTGAAGATTCTAGCAGGGTATATGACAAGACGGTTTCTAGCTTCTTTGATCAATTAGTTTTGAACTCTAGTGCAGAATCTTACTTTTATCTGGTTGCTTTGCAGATTGCTTTGGGGAATATCTTGAAATTTCGGAAGAAAAACTGGCAATTTGATATTATTGGTGGTATCATCTACTTTGTTCTGGTTTTTTCTATGTTCCCCCAAGTGAGTATGCCTTTTAGCTGAATGTGATTTTTGCATTCACATTCTTGGTAGACAGGTATCATGTCACGTAGCACTTCGCAGTCAGCATATCCCTTATTTATTAATCCAATCCGTCAGAAGCAGGGTGTTTTCATTTTACTCAACTCTTCATTGTGAATTCCTTTTTAAGCAGTCAAGGTTCCAAGGAGATAATTTAAGTTCCAAAGATAACTCAAACAAATAGCATGGAGCCTACTTATCCTGCTCCTTATTGATTATTATGTTAATATGTTTGAGTAGTTGGCTAATCCTTGGGCTTCCTTTGCAGTGTGAGCTCAATCACATGTTACAAGGTGATTCCGTTTCTGGTCATTTGAAGAGCCTTTTTGTCACCGTATGGGCTGCTTTCAAGTACTTGCTGGAACATTCTTATGTATCACTAGCAGGTGCTTTGCTACTGCTAATTGTATCTGTCACATTTGTACCATCGAAAGTTTCACGGAAGAAACGAGTGATGATTGGTGTACTTCATGTTTCTGCACACTTGACTGCCGCACTAATTCTTATGCTACTTATGGAACTGGGCATAGAGACCTGCATCAGGCATAAACTTTTGGCGACTTCAGGTCTGTCTTCATACATTCTGATGTGTGTGTATTTTTTTTTTTACTCAAGATGTTGACTTTGCGTGAATCAGCGGATGCTTTAATTGATCCTCTGCTTTGACATAATGGAGAACTGAGTGCATCTCCAGTGGAAAACTGATGTTCAATTGATGATATAATTTCGTTAATTGTCCTCTTGTAGCACATCTACACTGCATCTACTCTTAAACTAAGACACTGCAATTTTCTTGTGCTTGTGTGCCATGTCCTCGTGTTGGATAAAGTAAGCATTCACATAAGTGTCTTGAGGTGCTGACCTGGATTTTTGTCTTAGGTTATCACACATTGTACCAGTGGTACCGAACTGTAGAGAGCGAGCACTTTCCAGATCCAACAGGCCTTCGATCTCGTATAGAACAATGGACATTCGGTCTATATCCTGCTTGCATCAAATATCTCATGTCTGCCTTTGATGTCCCAGAGGTTTATGTCCTTTATATTTATTCATAGTGCTGTTTTTGGATATGGGTATCTCATATGACATTTTTACTACAATGTGACTTATCTTTGGATTGACTTGCTAGGTCATGGCTGTATCAAGGACAAACATTTGCCGGAGGGGAATGGAATCATTGTCACGTGGCGGTGCTGCAATATATTATGCTTCTGTGTTTCTCTATTTCTGGGTCTTTTCCACTCCCGTTGTCTCTCTAGTTTTTGGAAGCTACTTATACATTTGCATTAACTGGCTTCATTTACACTTCGACGAGGCCTTCTCCTCACTTCGAATTGCTAATTACAAGGGATTTACACGATTCCACATAAACAGTGGAGGTGATCTTGAAGTCTATACCCTAGTAGTTGATAAGGTAACCAGTCAGAACTATCTGATGCTTTAGTTACATAGACAGCGTGCTCCCTAGTATTATGAAATACCATTTGCTTATTCTTTACTCTGTCATTGATATTTTAAGCAATATGATTTCTTTGTGAACATTTTTTCAGAAAGCCTTTTCTTCATCAGAGTATATTTTAAAATTGAAGCAGCACTATTTGCAGGATGTCTTGAATATTCACTATTGTTTGTTTATTTGTTTATATATTGCACTATTGTTAAACTCCCTACACCATTGTCTAGAATCAAACACTGGCAGAAAATTTTGATGAGTTTCTGTGTTAATGGCTTCCCTACGAGTATCTCCTCTGTTATTAATTTGAGCATTTTAGTATATTAAGGACAAGGTGCTTCGTGGAAGGGAAAAATCAGCATTATAGAAAAGATCTAAGAGTTTGACTTAGCGCATTGTGTTGTGGAGTAGTCTTATGTTGTACTGGGTTCTTAGACATGAAATATTTGCTTCTATGCGGATTTGGCATTGTGGCTTGTTAAATATATCTGGAAGAGTTTTGACTTAAGTGCATTGTCTTGGGAACTGGTCAATACGTAGGTGTCGTGAGATATACATCACTTGTTTAGTCAGATTCAGTGATAAGGTCCCTTAAATATATGTTGCTCCCTTTTGAATGCTAAAAAAAAGTAAGAGCAGATATGATTACCTGTATGCCTCATAAAAGCAGGATATAATTTGGGATTCTGCGGTAAAACCTTAGACTGGCAGCATGTGTTAGTAATAATGACTGAGCATTATCTGTCAGAACATTTGTGTTCTACAATTCATTATTTCCCTGTTGCTACTAGGCTTTTGAAATTATTGGGATAGTAGGTGGTTGTAAGACAAACTTGCATTAAGAATGATAAAAGACTACAGAAATGCAGAGTTGATTGTGGATTTTTGACTGGTAAAGAAAATATAATAATATAATAGTAGAATGATACCAGATATATGTATCCAAAGGTCATCGAAACTCTGTATGACCTTGACTTGTTATGGAGAATTTCCATATTTCAAAAGTCTATCTGAACACAGTTTTTACCCAATTCAAAGTGTCTTTTCTTTGGTCCAAACATTAAATGCATCATTTCTTTCCAGATTTTATGATGCTTTCCTGCTTAACGGTGTAACTGTTACCAACAATGGTGATTCACCTTGTAACGCAGGTTCCAAAGGAATGGAAGCTGGATCCTGATTGGGATGATGAACCAAAACAGCCAGAGCAGTTAAGCCACCTTAGGAAGTTTCCTAGTAAGTGGAGTTCCGCAGCTCCCTTACAAGACCCAGTAAAAACAGTAAGAATTGTTGACCACTTTGTAATAAATCGGATGGTGAAGACTCAATCAGAAGCCAGTAATGGGTTGGTGAATTGCTGATGATCATCACTCAGTTGGGTATAAAATTCCAATACCTTGTCATTCACAAGGCAAAAGCAAGGGGTTTGGTCTTATGCAGGAAATGTGTGGGATCTGTATGTCTCATAGCATGTGGATTTTGCCAGTATGGTTTGAGTTGTTTCAACTCTGGCATGTGCTCTCCACATTTACGGTTGTCCTGGCATGAGAGAGGACATGATCGAGGCTGGCAACGAGATCAAGAGATTGAATCTTGAATTGATTACATGACTCCTTGATCGAATTAAAATCAGTGATGGATGTTTGCCGCTTTGCTGACGCTGGATGAGATTATGAGGTACTCATTTAGGTGACACTTGCAACAGCAAAGGTGACTTCAACTTTTTAGGTACTCTTTTAGTTCTTTACTAGAAGTAGATTCTGGTAAAATTGTACATAAGAATGTTCACACTTGTAATTCCTTTGGTAGAGATGGGCTAGTTGAAGGTTCACCTCTGCTGTTAGCTCACTACTGCAATCTGTAAAGAAAATATCAAACCATGATTCTGTAATTGGTCTTTAGATGGGATGGTGCTGCGATGTAATATTTGATCAAGGAATGATATCAATGTACCATTGGATTCTGCTTAAATGACGAGTAGCTTCTTTTGCTGGTCTTGCTTTCAAGTAGTTCAATTTGTTTTCCTGCAGAAAAAGGCAGAGAAAGCTATTCAATGCTTTAAATTTAGCTGTTAAGATTGGAATAAGACATGATCACATTTAAATGATGCTTTGATTGCTGGAAGGATAAAGAGAGACATTGAAGAAGGAAAGAGTGAAAAAATTGAGGACAACTAAAGTATAGGTAGAATAGAGCTTAGAGTGAATCATACTGGCATATTGATTGGTGGGCTTTCAAATGGTCTTTTCTTTTTCGAATTGAAGCTCAGAAATACTTTGGTGAATTAGACTTCCATGTAAATATCCAGCACTCCAATTTTTGCAGCTGGAGATTGTATGTGAGAATCTGAAGGTAATTGATTAGAAGTTTCCATGATTGGCCGTTACTCCTCCTTGCAATTTGTAGCTCTGGAACTCTTCAAGGAATTTGATTACAAGATAAGGCATGCGGAAATGTTTTTAACATGTAAGAGCTGGTGATTTTTGCCAGCTTTAGTTCTACACAATAGTAAACCCACAGCATCGCATGCTGAATCACTGATACACGTCTCAGAAATCGGAAGCAGTAGCTTCTCTTTATCTCACCAGTCGGTAAAATGCGTCCTTCAGGACATGCCCTTTGAGCTCTTTTTATCCACCTTGTTTGGCTCAAGCGTTTGTCGAGATCTTTGGAGGCATCGATGACAAACCGGAGATAATCGTGCGGCTCACCATGGGTCTCCTTGAACTTCTCATAGATCAATGAAATCTTCACCGTTCCATACTCCCCTTGGGGAAAACCTGGCAGACGATATTGTAGACCTTGTACTTTTCAAGGGCGTATCCACCTACAGCCGCCAGCGTCATCGTCTTCTTTTCCTGATCTATTTCCACCTTCTCCTTGAATACCTCCTGTACGCCATCTACAAATTGGTCCCACTTAAATTTGTTTCATTCATTATAAAACACAAACACTTCAAATAGTCCAAGAGCTTTTTATTATATTGTGTGTTGATCGACGACAAAATAAACATATCTACAGGTATATATTTACAAGCCTGAAGTACCTATCACAGGGCACAATTTGGACAGACCTCCGATTAATCAACGTTACTAGGTTCGTAAGTAGCGATGGTGTAGTTCCAGAGTGACGGAACCCGGATTAACCCAGTCGCCCTATGAATTTCAGCTCATTGGACTTTGTCCTGTGAGGCATCAGGAAGATGGAGGAGTTCGGAGCTCAAACGTTTGTAGTACTTGTCCTCTGGCTAGTTGATCTCGAACTCTTCCTCTAGCTTCCCCTCAAGGCCCATTTCCTTTCTCTACAAACGCGAGTGATTGGGGCACAAGCTTCTTTAAGGGTATCATACAACTTAGTTTCAATTATGATCACCGACCCAAAATGTTCATCAGTGGTACCGATGATCTTTGAGTTGACAAAGAACAGGAGCATCTCCATGATACAACTTGTGGATGAAGGACCAAAAGTTGAGGAACTTTGTAGTTGAGATGTGAGCGAAGCCACAACCTTTGGAAGGATTGAAGGTGGAGTTGGGGCGACCTAAGCCAACTCGAAGTAATATGATGATCCATATGCTTATTCAGGAAGTGGAAAACTTGCCAGACAACATGGAAATGGCTAAACTGAGGGAGTTGCTTATGGAACAAGTTGGGATTAAAGAGTCATATAGTCGACAAGTCAAGAAGGGAAAGATCAAGTTGCATCGGAGATAGAAAAATCACCAACTTTCGAGAAAAGTGACAATCCTAGGAAGGATGCCTTTGGGCAAGTGAAAAACTCTGAGTTGAGAGCACCATTGAGCTTGTTGCTTGATCGCGTGGGAGAGAATGTTACAGTCTCAAGGTTTTCAAGCCTTGATGTATCAAGAAATGATCCAAGGAAGCAGGATAAGCCTTGAATTAATAAAAGCCTAGGGTTTCTTGCAAATTTATGTTTGCATTCAATATTTCTTATATTTAATGAGGTGGATGGTGGTCTTGTATTTCATAAAATAGATGGTAGTTGCATTCAATAGGAATTCTCTCTTTCTCATTAATATCGTTCAACATTTGAATAATAGAAGTATATTCTTTCCTAGAGCTTCTCTCTATGGATTGAGCTAGTTAATAGGCAAGAGATTGACCCTCGACAAAGAGGAACAAATAAAAGAAAGCATAAGTTGCCACACTCTGTCAATCCCAAGTATTGACCCATCACATCAGGACCCAATAGAAGTTGTAAGAATTATCGATCATAAACTGGACAGGGGAAACTCATCAGATGCCTGTAACCGGTCACTAGATTGCTAATGGTCATCGCTCGAGTTTAAAATCCCAATACCTCATCATTCACAAGGCAGTGACAAGGGATTCGGTCTTCTATAGGAATGGTCTGAAATCTGTTTGTCTGCTCGCTAATCTATACCGAGTACATTTGGGCAATGTGATTTGAGGTGTTTCCACGCTGGCATGTAAATGTCCAGCACTCTTTTAAGTTTTGCAACTGGAATTGTATTTGAGTCACTAAAAGCTTTGATTAAAGTTTGCAGTAATTATTGTTGGCTCCTTGCAATGTGTAGCTCCGGAACTCTTCAAGAAATTTAATTACAAGATAAGGCGCACGTTTCTGTTTAAACAACATGAAAAGATGGTGCTTTCAAGCTTTTATTCTGCACAATAGTAGACCCACCGCATCACACACTTAATCACTGATGCACACATCTCAGAAGTCAGAATCAGTGGCTTCTCTTTATTTCGCCACTCGGTACCACACAAGGGACTTACGACATCCTCTTTCAGCTCTTTCTATCAACCTCCACCTGATTTTGGGGTCAAGTTTTAGTCGAGGTCTTTGACGAGATCGACGAGAAAACGGAGATAATTGTGTGGCTTGCCATCGGTCTCGTTGAACTTGTCATAGATCAACGAAATCTTCATTGTCCCCGACTCGCCCTTGGGGAAAACCTGATATACGATCTTATAGGCCTTATACTGCTCAGGACGTGTCCGCCCACAGCCACCATCGTCATCGTCTTGTTTTCCTCATCTATTTCCACCTTCTCCTTGAATACCTCCTGTACCCCATCTGCAAATTGATTCCACTTAGATGTGTTTCATTCATGGTAAAACACAAATGCTTCAATAATCTAAGAACTTTTCATGATATTGTGCGCTAGGTACATATTCACAAGCCCGAAGCACCAATCGCGAGGCACGATTTGGGCATTACCCTCTAAAGATTAATTAACAGCATATTAGGTTCATAAGTACCGATGGTGTAGTTCCATAGTTTGCCGGAACCGGGAGTGACCCAGTCGCCCTCGTGAATTTCAGCTCCTTGGACTTTGTCCGGCGAGGCATCAGGAAGATGGTGTTGTTCGTAGCTCAAACGTTTGTAGGACCTGTGCGCTGGTGAGTTGATATCGAACTCTTCCTCCACCTTCCCCTCGAGGCCCATTATCTTCCCCAGTGTGTATTAGAACACGAGCCTCTTTCAGGATATTATACTACTTGAGTTTCAAGAATAAAGATTGGGTGTCTTGGCTCTGATCTAGATCTCCTATTTATAGATTCTCTGATGGGAGATCAATGATTTTTTCGATGCTTGTGCTTGTTTTGGGTATGCGTCAAGATCATGCACAAACTCTCAAACATGTAGAAGCTTGGGTGAGCACCAATTGGTGACCCAAGAGCAAGTGGGGATAGTTGCTGGTTATATTCTAGGTCATATGTATATTGGTTTGGAGTTTTTTCAGGTATTAACTCAACTTTTGTAAATGGAGCTTAATCAGATTTATATATGTATTATTAAACTATATAGTTATTTAAAAGAACTTCTTTTCTACAAGAGCATTTCTTTTCATTTTCACATTGATTATATAGCCCACTGTAAGATAACTATATTTTCCATCATAACATACCCCGAAAAGGAGACTTTGGTCGAGTATATATCGAGTCGGTTCTTGCTAGGTCTTGAATGTGGGTATGGTCCTAACGGACAGGGAATCAAACAAAATCCCCCCAATATTGCCACACCAGGAAGCTCTAAATTTGTTTATGAATTGTCATATCCCGAAATGGGATACGTCATAATGCACGATATGATCTCCCTACGAAGGATTATGATCTCTAAACTTAGGATACAAACACATATACTTTGAATTTAATCCTTGAGAGAAAGTGTCAGAATGCATTTAACTTTAATGGCCAAAATGTGGGGTTTTTTCCTTATCTTCATGTTCCACCTTTGTTTCTTTTTTTTTTTTTTTTTTTTTTCCGGAAAATTACTAAAACAGTCCTAAACTTATTGTAATTTTTGCAATTCAGTTATAAACAATTTTGTTTTTTACTAATTCAATCTTAAACTTTTTTGTAATTGTAGCAATTCAGTCTATACGGTCAAATTTTGTTAGCTGGCATTGACATGGATGTTGGCCAACACCGACCGTATGGCCAATATCGACGTGGCAATCTTTTAACAATATTTTATTTTTTTGAATTTTTTATTATTTTTTCTTTTTTCTTTTTTCCCTTCTTCTTCTTCTGGTTAGTTGCCGAATCGGCCAGAGGTTACAACCGATGAGGTCAACATTGTTGGCCACCAGCAAGGGCAAGCCTTGTTGTTGCGATGTTGGGTGAGCTCGCCCTCACTTGGTGATGGCGAGGGTGAGCTTGCTCGTGATGGCGAGGTCTTGCCTCACCATGGCTTGCTCACGTTGGCTAGATCTAGGCATGGGCAAGGCCTCGCCGATAGCTAGTGAGGTCAACCTTGCCAACTGTAACCTTTGGCCGATCCAATGACCTACCAAAATAAGAAAAAGAAAACAAAGAGAAAATTGAAAAAAATAAAATATCATTAAAAAATTGTCATGTTAGTATTGGTTAGCATCCATGTTAGTGCTAGCTAGCCAAATTTGGTTAGATTGACTAAATTAGCATAATTGCAAATGTTTATGACTAAATTAGCCAAAAAAATAAAAGGTTGAGACTGAATTGGAAAAATCGCACTAGATTTAGGACTGTTTTGGTAATTTTCCCTTTTTCTCTCTTCCTCACGAACAGCTGCTCCTCTTCCTCCTTCTTGTCCCCGGTCAATGTTTATCGTTGTTACTCATACTTCTGGGCAAGAAAAAACGAATTAATCTGCGACTCAAGCCAAACCTTTTTGGCAATTTGGTTTGGTTTCGTTGGGTATAAAAAGTTTTTATACCCAACGACACCGTAAAAACGTATTGTACTACCTACTAATATTTTAATTTTATGTAAGAATTACATATTAAGTCACTTCCTTTCATATGTGTAGTAGTTTGGATTTTCTTTTTGGGAAGAATTACCAATTCAATTAGGAAATCTACTTGGATCATGCTTCCATTGTGGGCTTAAACTTGAATTATATTTTGAACAAGGGCAGTGAACAGCGAATTCTGATAGCAAAACCCTTTGGGAATTACTACCTGTACGGAGTGGATATAAGTAGATTAGAAAGATGAGAAATACTACGTCTATCCAGAATGATTTATGAAATTAGTCAATTAGAAGTGATGTGGCAGATTATTATACTGTGTTGCATATGCTCTTCTTGTTTGAATGCACGCTTGCAACCTGCTTTAATCACCTAATAAAATAATTTTGGAGATTATTCAAATAAACCTACCATCGCTCTAGTAAGATCCCAACTGGGAGTGAAGCGTATGAAAGTCATGTAGTTGCTCAAAATTGCCGTTGGACGACTAAAACATCATCTTCTATTCTCATCTTCATTCTATATGTATGGATCATGAACTTTGGTTATAGATTCTTAAGAGTGGGTTTCTGAATCCTACTACAAAAAGATAAGTACTACAGTTGAATCTGAAGTTTCAAATATAATTTTTGAGTAAGACAAAAGTGATTAAACATATTTTGTTTGATTTTGAAAATCATTTCCGTTATGACATTTGCATAACTAAAAATACATCCTACAATAAATGGTAGCATTAACATTTCACTTCGTAAGAATTCTTGTAAGGATTTATTTGTGAGATTCTTGGACATAACCATGCCTTTGGAAATATGAAAGTGCTTTTAGGTGATTCAATCGAGTTGATATCAATATTGTACCGCTTGTCTCATAATGAATCTTGCTTCTTTCTTAGACTTGCTTCCTATCATCTGAACTACCCAAATAATGTGTTTGATTTACTCATTTGGTTTTGATCGGATTCCTGACTTATTAGGGGAGAATCTAAGACACATAAATTTCTACAACATAAAGATAAGTACTTTTTGAGTTCATATTGCATGATCGACAAATCATGTGGACTGAACCTATCCAAAATAAGATGAGCCTTGTCAAATAGCAGCTTCACGAACTCCATGTAGTCCTTCGGGTCATCATGGCTCTGATGGTGCTTCTCAAAGTCAAGGGCGATCTTCGCCGCCGCGGCCTCGCCCTTCAGGACAATGTGGAGGGTGACCTTGTAGCTCTTGTACTTCTCCAGCAGGTGCCCACCCACGGCAACAAATGTCGCCGACTTCTTCGCCTCATCAACCTCGATCTTCTCCTTGAATACCTCCTCCTTCCCATCTACACACATATTTACCCGACAAAAGGAAAAACAAAGTGAAAGGTGTTCCAAAATAATTAAGAGTGCTCTCTCTTGATGACTGCAAAGTATTACTTACTGATGGTGTAAGTCCAGAGCTTGACCGATCCTGGAGTTTCCCAATCACCTTCATGCACTTCGATGGCGTGAACCTTGTCGGAGGAAGCGTTCCGGGCGCGGTGGAGTTCGCTGCTGATACGTTTGAAGTACCTGTCAGCTGGTGACTTGAGCTCCAACTCGGTCTCCAGTGTCCCCGCTAGAGTCATCTTCTCTGCTTCTTCACTCAATAATCCTAACTAGCTTTACCTCTTACTCAAGATCTTTCTTGAGTATTGTTAGAAATTAAACCAAATTTATTGATGCCGATACTTCAATATCGAGAATATTGAGTTGCCGATACCTCAACACCGAGATCCCATAATTAATACCGAAGACTGTTCAGTATCCGTATTTAAAAAGAGTCATAATTGTTGCGTTACTTTTAATTAGTCCTTTCGTACTTCTAAGTGTAGTGATTGTTTTTAGAAATATGATGAGATATGATGAGTTATGATGATTGTTTTGTAAGTTTATAGAGAAAGGAAACGAGGAAGATGGAGGAAGAGTTTGAGATCAACTCGCCAGCGGACAAGTTCTACAAACGTTAGAGCTAAGAAGTCCACCATCTTCCTGAAGCGTCCCCGGACAAAGTCCAAGGAGCTGAAATTCATGAGGGCGACTGGGTCACTCCCGGTTCCGTCAAACTTTGGAACTACACCATCGGTACTTATGAACCTAATATTTTGTCAATTAATCTCTAGAGGGTTTGCCCACATTGTGCCCCCGCGATATGTACTTTGGGCATTATATATATACCTAAGGCACAGTATCATAAAATGCTCATAACTTATTGAAGCGTTTTTTTTTTACCATGAATAAAAGACATCGAAGTGGAACCGACTTGCAGATGGGGTACTGGAGGTATTCAAGGAGAAGGTGGATATAGATGAGGAAAACAAGACGATGAGGATGGTGGCTGTGGGCGGACACATCCTTAAGCAATATAAGGCCTAGAAGATCGTGAATCAGGTGTTGAAAAAAATATGGTTTTGAATCAATAAAATAATCAAATCGGCCTTTGAGGCGTGATATCACTTTTTTAAAAATTTATTTACCCCACAAAGTTGCTAATGGTTACTAACAAATATCTTCCAAGATACAACAAAATCTTAAAAATAATAATACTATATAACAATTTTAATATTTCTCCAATGTCTCTTTAGGGAATAATTGAAAAAATGGCTGTAGTTTTGGAAAGAAGACTCAAAAAAATGATCTCATTCCATTCATCTAGAAAATTGACATATATATAAATCGGTCTTAAAGAACATAGGCAACTTTTCATGAAAGATTGCAAAGTGAACGAATGTATCATTTCGAAAGAAGTTGCAAAATAAACAAAGGTATCAATTAGGAAGAAGTTGAAAAATTCGGAATAATAAAAAATAAAAGTATATATTGTTTTTTCAATAAATAAAATTTCAAATTTTCATAATTTCCAAAAATTCTCAATAAACAAAAACAACTTTTGAACTAATTAAAGTTAATAAGATACAACAAAGTCTTAAAAATGAGAATACTATATAACAATTCTAGTATTTCTTTAATGTCTCTCTATAAAATAATTGAAAAAATGGCTGTGGTTTTGGAAAGAATACTCAAAAAATGATCTCATTCCATTCATCCTGGAAAATCGACATATATATAAATCGATCTTAAAGAACATAGGCAACTTTTCATGAAAGATTTCAAAGTGAACGAATGTATCATTTCAAAAGAAGTTGCAAAATAAACAAAGGTATCCATTAGGAAGTTGAAAAATTCGGAATAATAAAAAATTTAAAAAATATTATTTTTCAATAAATAAAATTTCAAATTTTCATAATTTTCAAAAATTCTCAATAAACAAAAACAATTTTTGAACTAATTAAAATTAATGAGATAATTGTACAGAATAAAATAAAAATAGGTTATTGGTAATTATTTGCGCACTTGCTCGTGAGTGTGGGATATAGCCTACATTCCATCTTTTT
The DNA here is from genome assembly GCA_017140325.1 of Eucalyptus leucophloia subsp. euroa. NCBI lineage: Eukaryota > Viridiplantae > Streptophyta > Magnoliopsida > Myrtales > Myrtaceae > Eucalyptus > Eucalyptus leucophloia. The sequence goes on from CM029469.1 coordinate 37,457,811, forward strand.
TTCAAATCGGTCTTAAAGAACATAGGCAACTTTTCATGAAAGATTGCAAAGTGAATGAATGTATCATTTCGAAAGAAGTTGCAAAATGAACAAAGGTATCCATTAGGAAGAAGTTGAAAAATTCGGAATAATAAAAAATAATATATATATTGTTTTTTTGATAAATAAAATTTCAAATTTTCATAATTTCCAAAAATTCTCAATAAACAAAAACAACTTTTGAACTAATTAAAGTTAATAAGATATAACAAAGTCTTAAAAATGCAAATACTATATAAGAATTCTAGTATTTCTCCAATGTTTCTCTAGAAAATAATTGAAAAAATGACTATAGTTTTGGAAAGAAGACTCAAAAAATGATCTCATTACATTAATCTGAAAACTGACATATATATAAATCAGTCTTAAAGAATATAGGCAACTTTTCATGAAAGATTGCAAAGTAAACGAATGTATCATTTCGAAAGAAGTTGCAAAATGAGCAAAGGTATCCATTAAGAAGAAGTTGAAAAATTCGAATAATAAAAAATAAAAAATATATATTATTTTTTAAAAATAAAATTTCAAATTTTCATAATTTCCAAAAATTCTCAATAAACAAAAACAACTTTTGAACTAATTAAAGTTAATAAGATAATTGTACGGAATAAAATAAAAATAAGATACAACAAAGTCTTAAAAATGCAAATACTATATAAGAATTCTAGTATTTCTCCAATGTTTCTCTAGAAAATAATTGAAAAAATGGCTATAGTTTTGGAAAGAAGACTTAAAAAGTGATCTCATTACATTAATCTGAAAATTGACTCATATATAAATCGGTCTTAAAGAATATAGGCAACTTTTCATGAAAGATTGCAAAGTGAACGAATGTATCATTTCGAAAGAAGTTGCAAAATGAGCAAAGGTATCCATTAGGAAGAAGTTAAAAAATTCGGAAAAATAAAAAATAAAAAATATATATTATTTTTTAAAAAATAAAATTTCAAATTTTCATAATTTCCAAAAATTCTCAATAAACAAAAACAACTTTTGAACTAATTAAAGTTAATAAGATAATTGTACGGAATAAAATAAAAATAAGATACAACAAAGTCTTAAAAATGCAAATACTATATACTTAATTCTAGTATTTCTCCAATGTTTCTCTAGAAAATAATTGAAAAAATGGCTATAGTTTTGGAAAGAAGACTCAAAAAATGATCTCATTACATTAACCTGAAAACTGACATATATATAAATCGCTCTTAAAGAATATAGGCAACTTTTCATGAAAGATTGCAAAGTGAACGAATGTATCATTTCAAAAGAAGTTACAAAATGAGCAAAGATATCCATTAGGAAGAAGTTGAAAAATTCGGAATAATAAAAAATTAAAAAAATATTTTTTTTTCACTAAATAAAATTTCAAATTTTCATAATTTCCAAAAACTCTCAATAAACAAAAACAACTTTTGAACTAATTAAAGTTAATAAGATAATTGTACGGAATAAAATAAAAATAAGATACAACAAAGTCTTAAAAATGCAAATACTATATACGAATTCTAGTATTTCTCCAATGTTTCTCTAGAAAATAATTGAAAAAATGGCTATAGTTTTGGAAAGAAGACTCAAAAAATGATCTCATTACATTAACCTGAAAACCCACATATATATAAATCGCTCTTAAAGAATATAGGCAACTTTTCATGAAAGATTGCAAAGTGAACGAATGTATCATTTCAAAAGAAGTTACAAAATGAGCAAAGATATCCATTAGGAAGAAGTTGAAAAATTCGGAATAATAAAAAATTAAAAAAATATTTTTTTTTCACTAAATAAAATTTCAAATTTTCATAATTTCCAAAAACTCTCAATAAACAAAAACAACTTTTGAACTAATTAAAGTTAATAAGATAATTGTACTGAATAAAATAAAAATAGGTTATTGCTAATTATTTGCTCACTTGCTTATGAGTGTGGAATATATCCTACATCACATCTTTTTGACAAGTATATTAAAGGAGCCTCACACTTATTAACTAGCCCACTTCCTTTCATTTTTCCTATGTGGGACAAGGAAACATATACTTATTTCATCTTACAAACAAACTTCCAACATCAGGTTTTACCCAAAGGGAAAGCAGGGTTCTTTGAATAGAACGGTTCTTTGAATTTTTTTCTATGTTTTCTTCTTCAAAAAGAAAGAAAAGAAAAGAAAAAATTCATTTTATAGAATATATTTGCCAATTAGTTCTGCAGTTCTGATAAACTGATACTCAATGAAAATTTGATATACACAAAGGCGAGCAGTAGCGATATCTGAATTTTGACAAGGCGTAACTTTTGATATGGATGAACTTATGAACACTATAAATACTTATTAGAAAGCTTATTCAATGTGTCGCGGTGCCATCGGTTTCGGTTTTGAGTCTATTTTCCGAGTCAAAATTCACCGCTTTGTCATGGATGAGCCAATTTTTAATAATTTTTTGTCAGTCGCTCTCGTTTGTTTGGAAAAGCTCCTATTGCGTTGTTTAGTTTAGACTCAGATTTAATAGCTATAATTTATAATTCAGTTCAATTTTCAAAATAAAATTAAAGGGGTAGAACCCTATTTGTTCAGTTCCTGATTTTGGGTTACCAAATTTCTAGAAATAATTCCGGTTCTCTAGTTAATTTTAGGTTTGAGTCCCAAAATCGATCCACTGGAATCATGCTTTTTAAACAAAATGGATGCAAACTAACCAATACATGTAGATGAAGAATATGTTGTTCTAGTGGGAAATGAAGAAACGAAAATAAAGTGTGAGACTTCACCTAAATGTCATACCTTATGAAAGACTGCGGTCAATTACTGCAATAGTTTTAGCTGTCATTGGCACATTTGGTTGACATTAGGGTGTGTTTGTCTGAGTGAAGGGATTTTTCACAAATTAGTTTTCTAGATTTTCAAAGGTCTGCTTTGCTAAAAATGATCAGTTAATAGAAATTATTTACAGTCCAAGGAAATATGCTTTTTTAAAATTAGAAATATGAATTCTCTAACCTAAAAAAGGAAAAAATATTCTCGGAAATTGATTTCCTAAAAAACATATTCTTTTTTTCCTGAAATTTTCTTCGAAAGAAACACGTCCTTAACTTCATCTAATAAATATTTACCCAAGCATTGCAAATTCCACTACGGATCTTTGTTAGGTATATGTATATCATCTATATTGGCTGTGAACGAACATTTTTTCATTATCATTTTCCCGTGAATGTTACATGCCTAGAAACGTGTTTAGATAGTTAACTATACTCTTTATTATATTATGACGAAACATAAGGAAAAATTACATTTTCCAGCGGTTAGTATAGAATGAAACTTGAAGGAAACCTAATATTTAGGGGGGCGAGTGATCACAACTTTGGTGAGCATCCCCGGGATGCACGGGGTCTTCATCATGTTTAGATGGTCCATGCAAAGTTGTCCCGTGGGGACGTCGCTAGTGAAGTGCCCTCAATAATTGCGTCAGTGATTCATAATGTTGGCACGATATTAATGGGTACGTTGGACAAAATATGTCCACAAAAATCGGATATCACATCGACTTTGCTCACTTTTTCGTTTTCTCCCGTGGTACAGATCTCACACGATTGGATATCTATGTCTAATTCTGTCCCCCACTTTATTGATTTAGTCAAAAAGACCTTCTATTTCTATATATATTGGATTGGGAGATCAAAAGAAAAACCGTAAAGGAAACTATCCCCTTTATGTTGTGGAAAACGTTGATGCTGAGGATTGAGATTTCGGGCAATTATGAGTGCGATGCTGTGATGGCTGGAACCCTCTTCTTGGGCCACTGTTGGGAGAGAATATCAGATAACCTCTCCTTATGGACGACAAAGGGGACCCAACCGAGCACGGACGTGAGAGAATTGTGGAAGCATGCATTCACGATTAGCTTTGGCGGTCCTCTATTTCCAGATATTTGATGCCAGTTGTATATTAGACCAAGCCTGGCCACACGTTGACTAGTCCATCGTCGAAGAAGATCCGCTCTAAATCTTCGAAGCACATTGTTTTATGTCGTTCCTAGCGTGACCGGAGATGGTTTGATACTTTGACTAATATCAGATGATGAAAATTTAAGCCGATTTGCGTGGGAATGTCAAGCTATGTGCATTGTTTGGCTACTTTTAGTGGTTTAAACTTTAAGGAAAGACAGCTTGTCTAAGATGGTATTATAGCACAGGTCAATGATTCAAATCCCGCTACTCGTCCTTTCTCATTTTTCTCTTGCCTATGATGCGCGGGTAAGGACCGCCGTACACTCGAGATGAAGTGTTAAATGATATGATTATATGTATTGTTTAGATATTTTCTAACATTTTAAACTTATGGGGGAAAAAAAGCAGCTTGTCTGGCAGGGATTGTATGACTTTAATAATCCTAGTCAAGTGGTTAAAAACATCACTAAGGTATATGAAGAGATAGAGAGCGCTCAACGTGGAGAAATCCATCTCCACATGTCAATTTATTTTTCCTCATCACTAACAAAACATATTTTGGCACACGTGCTTATAAGTTGTAGTCTCTAACACAATTGAGCCAAGTACCATAGTTCTTGGAATGTGACCTATACGGGAAGTACAACATTTCGGTATGTTTGCAATGAAATCTGAACATGTATTAAATTGAGTTTGGTTAGATCCAGAGGAATCCACGTAGTACTATTCTATCACTCAGAAACCCTAGCTACCTTTAGCTTTCACTCAATATTTTTGGTTTCGTTGGATGTCTCGTTTATATCGTCAAATCAGATTGGGCGAGCGAGGAAAGCTTACGAACTCACACGGTGAATTTGAAGTGGATGTTTAAATTACGGCCTCCGTTCAGCATATTTTCTACAAGGTTTCACTTTTCAAAGTTTTCTACTTTCACAATACTGATTACAATTTTCAAGAATAATTAGTACGCCGGACACTATAATGTGTTTTAAATTTTTAGTTTGTAATTAACAAGAAGCACAAGGACGCTCATTAACGCCTGCAAAACTACAAAGTGATACAAAGACCATGGAGTTACCTACATGCAAGTTTATAGATTCTCTGTCATGTTTGCACGCTTTATCAATTATTAAAATAGAAACACACGCTAATTTCATAGCACTTATAAAATTTATATATGGAACTTTTTTAGTACAAATGGCGTGTAATAAATAGAATGATTGTGTTAGGTTTAGTACCCTAACGACGCGAAAAAGGTGATCACTATCTTACAAATATCCTAATTGAAACGTCCAAAATGCATCGCATTATCTTTTCTCAACGTTGCTCAAAACTTTGCGCATAACTTTTCAAGGGATTTGCTTGCCTAGAAGACAGGGCGACACTACTTCAGTATCATACAACATTCGGTTTAATAGGCAACACATGCCATTGGTGCCGTCATAGTACCTTCAAATTGCCTTTATATGATTTTTAAATCACCTGAACAATAAAGCTTCAGACCACCAAAAAGAAAAACAGAACAACAAAACTAAGGAAAATAGAGAAGGCGCCAAATTGGAGCCCAGGACAAGTAGCACTAGCACAACCAACCACCATACGCCACATCTTACCTCTTGGTTACATCTTGTGCCTTTTTTTTTTTTTTTTTGAAGACCTAGACTCCTGCATCGGCCGCACTACGAGGGCCCAACTAGGCACCAACCAAAGGAGAACTAGCCTAGTCCCATAGACTAGTGTCATGGGCTGAAAGAAGGTCGACCCGAGAGATTCCCCAGAGACGACCGTGACTCGTCCGTGGTAGACCTCTTGTGCTCGCTCGGATTCCCAACGAGCCTTCTCCTTGAAGTTTCTAGAAGACTCTAGCTTTATTTATGTCGGTAGCTAGTAGTTGGCATTTATGTCTGGTAGTTGAACACTTATGTTGGTAGTTGAGGCGGTGTGATCTCGTCCGCCGATAGAATTCTAGATCAATGGATATAATCAGATGCCCTCAACTATAAAAAGGGGTGTTCTCCTTCATTTGTAAGCATCCACTACTTCTGTTATACAAAGCAAAACTTCTTTCCAGAGCTCTTCTCTCTAGATTCTTTCTCTCTCTACGATCCGGGGAAGGCAAGCGAGTGAGCGTTCGATCAAGCAAGGCTTGGCTTAGGTGCTTTGGCGATCTAATCCGATCCTAAAGTGCCCGAGTCGTTGTGCGGTCACGATCCTAATCAATTGGCCCGTGACAAGTGGTATCAGAGCTAAAGAGAGATCCATTTCCAAGAGATTGAAGAGTGCCAACTGTTCAAGATAATGTCAAGCCAAGAAGTGGCTATAGTTGGAGAGGCTATGCAAGTCAAGGAGACTTGCAAAGCAAAGAAAAGAGATACCTCGGTGGATGCTGCGGTCATGTTCGATGAGAAGATTGGGAAGATCCGAAGTGCCGTGCTCGAACTCATGGAAGGTCTTGAAGATGTGCAAGACCGGATCATGGAGGTTGAGGGCTCACTCCGTGAGGACTTCACAACCAGCATCAACCAAGCTATGGCTCCGTTGTTCGACAAGGATGAAGCTCTTGAAGTATCGATTGATGGTTTGAACGAGTGTGTCCAAGTGATTGAAGATGTAAGCCGGTGTAGAAGAGGTCGAAGCCATGAAGGCGGAGATCCAAGAGCTCAAGACCAAGCTTGCCCTATGCAAGCTAAACATCATGAACGGTGCGGTGCCTACTCAAGCGATGCCCAAAATTGAGGTGCCGAAACCAAAGGAGTTCAAAGGCAACCGATCCGCCCAAGAGGTGGACAACTTCGTGTGGAGCATGGAGCAATACTTCGGCACGGTCAACATTCGAGACGAGTCGATCAAGATACGAACCGCTTCAATGTTCCTTATTGATACGGCAATGCTATGGTGGCGAAATAGATGCAATGAGGTTAGACGCGGCGTCGATCCCGTGGTCACATGGGATGAGTTCGTGAGAGAATTCCACGACTACTTTTTTCCCGAGTTCGCTCAACAAGAGGCTCGTAGCATGCTCCATCGCCTCGAGCAAAGAGGCGCAATCCGAGAGTACGTGAAGGAGTTTACAGAGCTCAAATTCCAAATTCGCAACCTAAGCGAAGAGGAGGCTTTCGGAGCGTTCATGGATGGATTGAAACCATGGGCACAACTTGAGTTGAAGCGGCGGGACGTGAGTAGTCTTGTGAGGGCGCTAAGCATGGCCGAATCTCTCGTTGATCTCACTAAGGTTGAGTCGAGAAACAACCGAGCAAGAGATTGGAGGTCGGATCGACCCGAAAATGAAGCAAGAAGCACTCCTCGAGGCACGCATGATCAAGGCGGCCGAGCCAAAACATGGGGAGAAGGAACTTCTAAGCCATCCTTCCAAAGGGGTCGATCGCAGACGGCCTACACGAGTAAGTTCGATCAACCCCTACCTCTCCTTGCTTTATTTGCAAAGGTCCACATTGGACCCAAAAGTGTTCGAAGAGGGGTCGCATCAACGCCCTCCTAGCCATCGAAGAGGTGAAGGAGGAACCCAAAGAAGAAAGGCGGCAAATCCGACTCGGAGGCGTGAAGACAATCAATTCCATCCGAGCTCGATCGCCATCCAAAGAAGGAATCACGCCAAACACAAACATGCTCTTCGTGGAAGTCGAAGTGTGTGGCCGAACGCTTTACGCTTTGGTCGACACCGATGCGTTGAACATGTTCATGTCGACCAAGGTTGCAAAGGCCTTGAAGCTTCGCGTGGAGCCGACTGGGAAGACGTTCAAGCCAATCAACTCGGAAGGCGTCCATGGCGTAGGGTTGACTTCGGATGTTGCTGTCAAGATTGGCGGATGGAAAGGTAAAATGGATTTCGAGGTAATCCCTCTCGATGATTATGATCTCATCCTTGGTATTCAATTCTTCCATTGTGTGAGATCCATGATCGACGTGAGGACCAAGTGCCTCGTGATCCTCGACCCGCAATACCTGACAACGATCCCCATGATCAAAGGGGTGGTCGACACCAAGACCATCGCCACGATCCGATGCCTCAACAAGAATTTGAAGTCCGAGAAGCGACTAAACAAGCTGGCCGAGGTGAAGCCGAAGGTAGAGTTGGATCCTACTCCAACACACGCCATGCCCATCCAAGTGCTCTTCCTTGAGGTTGAGTGCGCGCCGCATGCTCTGTCCAAGCCAAAGATGGAGCCGCGTGCCAAGTCTAAGTTCATCATTGAAGGTTGTGGTCCTTCGTTCGTGAGCATCCGAGCGAAGCGAAACAGGAACAAGAGAGCCCGTGCCAAAGCCCGTGCTCGTACCAAGAAGGCTGCCCGTCAAGTTGTGAGCGACAAGGACGTCGCTTGATTGAGTGGGGGAGAATGTCACGGGCCGAAAGAAGGTCAACCCGAGAGGTTCCCCAAAGTCGACCGTGACTCGTCCGTGGTAGACCTCCTGTGCTCGCTCGGATTCCCAACGAGCCTTCTCCCCGAAGTTTCTAGAAGACTCTAGCTTCATTTATGTCGGTAGCTAGTAGTTGGCATTTATGTCTGGTAGTTGAACACTTATGTCGGTAGTTGAGGCGGTACGATCTCGTCTGCCGATAGAATTCTAGATTAATGGATATAATCCGAGGCCCTCAACTATAAAAAAGGATGTCCTCCTTCACTTGTAAGCATCCACTACTTCCGCTATACAAAGCAAAATTTCTTTCCAGAGCTCTTTTCTCTAGATTCTTTCTCTCTCTACGATCCGGGTAAGGCGAGCGAGTGAGCATTCGATCGAGCAAGGCTTAGCTTAGGTGCTTCGGCGATCTAATCCGATAATAAAGTGCTCGAGTCGCCACACAGTCACTGTGGCATCCTAGAATTCCTTGCCAAGCTTTAAGGGTGTTTTAATTCATGTCTTGCATTAAAACTTTGGCCAAGCTTTTGGTGGATAATAAATTGATAGGAAAAATTCTATTTTTGGCCATGTGAATTATGGATTGAAATTTAGTAAATTAGGTCACAAAGTTTTGAGATTTATAAATTTCAATTAGGTGATTATAAAATTTAGGTTTAAGAAGGATTATTAAGATGAGATATGGGCCAAAATTCTAGCTCAAGACTAGCCCACAAGAAGCCCCACCCTTCGGCCATTTGGGCCTAGCCCACGAAGCCCAAGGAAAGGAAGAGCAGCCGTCGGCCCATGGCTGGCCTCAAGCCTGGTCGGATGGAGCCCCATTGGGCCATCGACCAAGGAGGAACTGGCCCATGAGAGGCCCACTCTTTTGCATAAAGATTTTGCCAAGTGTTAATCCCCTTAGCCCAAGTGTCCTTCATGCAAAAGCAATGATTGTTCATCATTGAGGAGAGGAAAATTTGAGGGAACCAGTTGGTGATGAAGGGGAAACTTCATCCGAGAGAGAGTGAGAGAGAGAGAGAGAGCTACCAAGGGGAAGAGAGAAATCGAGAGAAAAGGAGAGTGAGCGTGCGGAAGAAGAGAGGAAAGGAGGAGAGCTGTCCGTCGACCGTCCGCCGTGCGTCCGTCGCTCGTCACCGTTCGTGCTCGCTGTTTGCTCGGTTTAGAGGCAAGTCGGGATCCTTAATCTGCTCTTGCATGTTGTGTGTAGTATGTGTGCTTGAATGGTGAAAGAATTCGGATGTTTAGGGTGTTAAAAGTTGAAGTTTTAAGAGGGATGTTTGAAACTAGTAAACTGTTCTTGAGAAAACAGTTCGACCTTGGATGTTCTATCAGCTTGCATGTGTTGTTTGAGTTGGATTTTGACCGTGAATTCTGAATGAAAGTTGTTAAGGACTTCTTGAAATATAACATACTCAAATTTGGGACAAAAAAAACAAGTATAAGTGGGTGAAATCCTTATTTTTCCGAGAGACTGAATCTGGAGATTTTGATAACTACCTTTGGTGAATGCATGGTCTGTAAGCCTATCTTTTTGTTGAAATTTCACTTTGATTTCTCAATGAAAGATGTAAAGGACATCATGAGGTTTAACATATCAAAAATTTAGAGAAAACTAACAAGAATAGATAGGTAAAATCGTGGTTTTTCGGAAGTAGTCAGATCTGGAAACTTCGGTATTGAAACAGAAGTTTTAACCGTCTATACTAAATCACCTAGAACGAATTTGACTTTGATTTATTCATGAAAAACCTACTTTAAGATCTTGAATATAACATAGTCGAATTTCATGAATTTTGAAGGTCATTAGGATATTTAATCGGAAATATCTCAAAAACCGTGTAATCTGACGCGTTTGGACTTAGTCAGTTTCAATGCATGGGTCATATCATTTTTTATGAAGCTCTTTCGGTAAAGTGTTCTTCACGAAGTATCTTTATTTATGTCTTCTCTGTAACATATTCAAATTTCATAATTTTTGAAGTTCATTTGCCTATTTAACCAAAAATGTTTCAAAAACTGTGCAAGCTGTATTGTTAGAATAGTAATGCTGCGATGCATGGTCTATATCAAATTGTATGAGGGTCTTTTGGTGTGGTGTCCTCCATGAAATATCTGCCTTTATGTCTTGACTATCACATGCTCGAATCTCATAATTTTTAAAGGTCATTTGAGTATTTAATGGAAATATTTTCTAAAACTGTGCAAGCTGGATTGAGCGAATTTCAAATGCTGTAATTTATGATTATTATGTTTTGGATGAGCCCTATGAATCATATTGATTGAGGTGATTGAATCTTGCTGAGCATGTGATGATATGGCATTGCATATGGAATCAAATGCTGAATTTGACTTTGTTGCCATTACATCATGTGCCATGTTGATTGTGAGACATAAATTGGTGAATATGAATTATGATGAATGAAGAGACTGTTGGAGGTGGGCCGATAATGCCCTAGGAGTGTCAGGATGCCCGGGATGGGGGGTGCCGGATGCCTGGTTGTATTGTGATACACACCCGGATGTCCTCGGGAGTTTCGAGATGCCCGGAATGGTTGGGTGTCGGAAGCCTCGAAGGTTCGTGCCCGGGGGGGAGGGATGCCTCATGATGCCCGTTGAGATATGAGATGCCCGGAATGTGGGGGTGCCAAATGCCCGGTGGTGTGTGCCAGAGGTTTTCTTGCGATGCTAGGTTGGGGTGCGAGTGATAAAATGTGGGATGCAATCACTGATCCCGGGAAAAAAAGATGTGGTGATCAAATTGAAAGATAAAAAGTGGAAATTGAACCATGCATGGTATGGTAACATGTATGCATGGCTATATGATATGATATGTATGAGTGCATGGTTGTATGTGCACCTATGGCATGATGATATGTGTACATGAGGCATGGTATATGCGTGGATGCTTGATGATGAGTGCATGGTTGTATGCACATATGGTATGATGACATATGCATGGCTGCAAGATAAGTTATGCTTGGATGCATGGATGACATGTACTATGCTATGATGTTGTGCTTGTACTGTGTGATACATTGAGTAGTTTATTGGATTTTTTAACTGCTGAGTGGCTATACTCACCCTTCGGGGACCAACATTTCAGGTTAGGAAGATGCCGCTATCTCCAGTCACGCGGGGTACCTTCTATGACATCCCATTTGACGTGGAGGTAGAGTGTTCGGAGATAGATTGCATTACCATCCCTGGGTTGACGTATGTGCGAGTTCGCGTGTTGGTCATGTACGATGTGGGCCTGGCTGGGGACCCGGTCATACAAGAGTTTTTGTCGGTCCACGTCCGCCGAGATGGAGTGATTCAGGGGATGTTGCCGCCGCCACCGCCCGCGATGCCAGGATGGGTGTGATGGCCGCGTGAGGGGTAGAGAGCTGACATTTTTTTAGAGTAGTCGACACTGATAGATGGAGGATGACACGTGATCGTTATAGGGGTCGAGATACTTTTTGGGTTATAGCCAAGTGTAGTTAAAAGTCTTGGCTTTTCTTTTTGGTTGTACCGACCCGAGAAATCTATCATGAAAATATATAAATAAAAGTGGTTTGGCCTTATCTTTTCTTATGGTCCGTAGTTGGTGTGTATTGCATTATGGTTATTGGAGGGAGAGATGGTGAGACTCAATTATGCTTCCGCTAATAAGTTGTGCTGGGACCGTTTTCAAAAAAAAGAAAATGCCTAAGGACCTCGGTCCTTCTATAAACCCATTTTTATAAAAGACAAGTAACGGATATCCTTGGAAAAGAAAGCGATTGGCAGGCCGTGGCGACCCTAACGAATCGGGGGCCGTCGAGGGGTGCCACAGTCACGATCCCAATCGATCGGCCCGTGACACTAGCCTCCAAGTAAGTCAAGGATATTGTAAAGTGGAGGGTTGAGGGACTCGAACTTGAGATCGATCACCCACAAGCCCATGCCCTTATCACTCCACTGACCTCTTGATTTTTATTATTTTATATGTTCTACTTTAACTCTCAACTTATTCTCAGACTTTTATTCTACCTCTTTGCAGAACATGGGAATTGAAATTCATGTCTAAAACTAAACGTCTCTACCCTCAACCTCCTAGAAGGTGGGGAGTTCGAGCTCTCCACCTCCCCACTAGGGCAACTCTTAGTGGTTCACCAACTCCTTGATTACATCTTGCGCTACTGTTTATGTTTTTAAAAAAAAAAAATGACACTAGGACCGTTAATTCTAACCAATCAAATAATTGAATCTTGTTTTATTATAATCCGACCTTCTTCTCTTTTCCATTAGAGGCACTAAAAAGATACGTGTTGCATGGCACAACTGGCAATTAACATGAATACTTGTCACAGGTCGATCAATTTCGGTCAATCAAACACCACGCGGCCTTAGAATCGGTGATCCCAAGTTAGCCTTACGCACACACACGCTCGAACACAAGAGTTGGATGAGCAAAGAGAGTGTATTTGCTTGTGAACGAACTGATTACAAAGTGGGAGGGGGATCCCTATTTATACAAGAGTGGGTCGTATCTCAACTGTTGATCGTCCCTCCAATCGAATTGTGTATTACAAATCCGTATCATCATTACAAGGCTACTCGTAGGCTACTCGATGGCTGTACAAGGCAGGCCCTTGGGAAGACCATGGATTGCGCACGTCAGGCCTTGGGCAGACCATTAGCGAGTGTCAAAAGCAAGATCAGGTTTACAGGTCCGTCTGACACGCAATCAGCCGAATGGTCATGGGCTGCCTGTGGGCTAGCTGAACATTATTCACAAGTCACTCATGGATTTTGCATAGGCCTTTCACTTATTCTGCTCATGGGTTGATCGTGGGTCGACCGTGTGCTGTTCTCAGGTAGCCCTTTGTGCTTGACACAACCGATCACGAATGGTCTTGGATCATGCTTCGTCCGTGGGCCGCGTTCGACCTAACGGTGTATTACAAATCCGTATCATCATTACAAGGCTACTCAATGGCTGTACACGGTAGGCCCTTGGGAAGATCATGGGTCACACATGTCAGGCCTTGGGCAGACCATGGGCGAGTGTCAGAAGCAAGATCGGGGTTGCAGGTCTGTCTGACACGCGATCAGCTGAATGGTCACAGGCTACTCGTGCGCTAGCCGAACATTGGTCATAGGTCGCTCATGGATTGCGCATGGGCCTTTCGCTTGTTCTGCTCATGGGTTGATTATGGGTCAACCGTCGGCTGTTCTCAGGTAGCCCTTTGTGCGTGACACGGCCGATCACGAACAGTCTTGGATCATGCTCCATCCGTGAGCCATGTCATTCTCCCCCACCTATTCTGGCGATGCCCTTGTCGCGTCTGTGGCATGGAAGTCTTCGATGTGCTTCTTAAATTGCCACAGGCCCTCAAAGGATTCCTAACTCGCTTCACTCCTGAGAAGGCCCTTCCACTGGACGAGGTATTCCTTCCTTGGTGCCCGATATTTCTTCCGTATGATCCAGTTGGCCATGATGTACTCAACATCCTGATAATAGGAGGTTTTCACCCCAAGGGGCGCTCGTTGTGATGTGCCTCGATCCAAATCGTCCTCGTCCGTGTGGAACGGCTTTAGCATGCTCACGTGGAACACGGGGTGTAGTTTGAGCTTGGACGGCAAGTCCAGCTTGTATGCCACCTTCCCGATCCACCGTATCACTCGGAAAGGGCCTTCATAGCGACGGCATGTGGAGTTTCAAGTCGGGGACTTGTGCTAGCCAAATTGCACCTCATCCTTTGATACAAGCCTATGTAAGAAAAATATGGTTAAGCCGCTGTTCCCATCTTTCTAGTAGGGTTCCTCCATTATAAACAAGCGGGAAAAGCTTCTATAGTGGGCAGCACAAGGTTTTCCTTATGGCCCATAGATCAGAGTGGGAACAGTTTTTAAAAACCAGGGAGAGTTTTCCTAGGCTAAAGCTACTTGATTGTACCGGAGGGGGGTAGTCAACTACCGTTCACTATTTTTTCACGATTGTCGGCAGACATAAAATAAAGTAAAAAGTGGGGACATTCGACAAACGAACGGGCATCGAGGTGCCAAACGTCATCAAACCGGTTAAAACTTCTTTAATAGTCTGAGCTAACCTCGCAAGTGCTGGGAAATGCAATCGTCGAGATGGGACTTCCAGTATCTTCTCTTTAGATGCGGGTTTTGGTAAAAAAAGCCGGAACAATGGCAGGGTCGGCCATTGAGCGGACCGCGAAGCGAGAAGTCGAGCGCAGAGGGAGAAAAAGAGGCAGACTTCTTGACGGTTCTAGAGAAGATTCGGGAAGATTTCCTTACCTCTTATTAAAAAGGCCTTCTGCTACCATGTCTTACACCGTGAAGATTTGCTTTTGCGTCGTTTTCCAGTGGCTATGACTAGCAGCAGCTCTTCGGCCCAATCAATGTCGGAGTATTCCCTATGAATCCTTGCTTGTGAATTCTCAATTTTATGTAAAGCCGTGTAAACTTCAGGGTTTATGCTATTTTTCTGAGCAATTGTTTGGACTGTGACCGTGACAGAAAATTGGCTTGAACTATGAAACTCTACGTTCGATTAAATCAATAGTTAAATCAAATATTCGATGCACAAGTCCTGGCAACACAGCACGTATATATGTATCTTGAAATCACTTATTCATTATCTCAGAAGTGGAACTCTGCTTGCAACATTTTATTTAGAAGGTAATTAGAGAAGCTGGATGACCACTTGGCACTTTATAACTCAATCAGCCTGGCTGGCAAGGTGCTCATCGATGTCCTTAGCGACGCTGATCACGAACTGCAGATAGTCCTTCGGGTCGTCATGGCTCTCGTGGTGCTTCTCAAAGTCGAGGGTGATCTTCGCCACTGAGGCCTCGCCCCTTGGGACGATGTGGAGGGTGACCTTGTAGCTCTTGTATTTCTCCATCACGTGGCCATCCACGGCGACCAGTGTCACCGACTTCTTCGCCTCATCAACCTCTATCTTGTCCTTGAATACCTCTTTCTTCCCATCTGCTCACATTTTTACGCGACAAAAGGAAGAACAATGTGAAAAGTGTTCCAATTTAATTAAAAGCGCTCTCTTGAAGACTGCAAAGTATTACTTACTGAGGGTGTAAGTCCAGAGCTTGACCGATCCAGGAGTTTCCCAGTCACCTTCGTGCACTTCTATGGCGTGAACCTTGTCGGGGGAAGCGTTCGGGGCGTGGTGGAGTTCGCAGCTGATACGTTTGAAGTACTTATCAGCTGGTGACTTGAGCTCCAGCTCGGTCTCCAGTGTCCCCGCTAGGGTCATCTTCTCTTTTCTTTCGCTCAAAAACCCTAACTAGCGTTACCTCTCACTCCAGATCTTACTCCAGAGCTGGATAGGATTCAAAGCTTTGAAGGGTTTGGTTTCGTTGGATCTCCCATTTATATTGTCCAGTCAAATTGAGGAACGCAGGCAAGTACTCGGTCCCTTGTGTCACGTGGCGAATTTTAAGGGGATATTATTTTCTCGATATTATATTGTGAACGATCCTGTTGATGAGTGCTTTACGGCCTTCAAAAGGTTTTTATTTTCAAAAGGCGGATTGTACATTTTTCAAGATTGATCAGATGTTGAAAAGTGTAATGTTTTTTATTATTGGATTATAATTAACAAATATAATAGACACCCTAAATGTTTCATCTATATAGCTAACTACATACAATTCTATGAATCTTTTGTTATACCAATATGCATCGATCAATTATCAAAATTGAAGTATGTGTCGTTTCAAAAGATCTACAAAAGTTTTATGTTGAATTTTTCCTTACACACGTTGCATTTATAATGTAAATGAAAATTTGAATAGACTTGATTGTATTCAAGTGTCATGATTATTTTTTTCACGTCATTCTATAAAAGACGATATTTATATCTCCAATCATACTATTGATTGGCAGAACACAAATCATGGATATCATCTACACAGAAACTTAATCAAAATTTAATAGTTGGTGACGTTTATGCTTGCAACCCACGATCCCCACTTCGATTCGCTTAGCTGGTCCCTCATTGATACTGTGTTTGGGCAGAAGATTGAGACAGACGAATGTTATAGAGAGCACAAGGATTTCTGAGCAGTGGTGCTTCTCCATCATCAATAGCGACCAAATTCCGTGGACGACGACATCCCTGGATGTAAAACGCATAGAGGGTATTCCCTCTTGAGGAAGAAAAAGATACAGAGTACAGAGAGGAGCTTAGGGATTTTGAGGGGTACGAGTACCAGCATGAAAAAATAAAGAACAGTCCTATTAGTCCGTTAAACGTATATCCTTTGAACAGGTGGGCCGGTCCTCAAGGGGGACTCTCGGGTCTGTGGTGAGGAACTCTCAAACCTCCAAGCCTCCACAGGGTACCTCAATTTTTTTCCCCTCCATATTTGTCAGTGTTATCTCCAGCTAGAGGTGTTAAATGGGTTGTGCAACCCATTTATGGACCCATTTAAGCATAAATGGGTCGTTAATGGGTCAGGCCTTGAGAAATAAGGTACCTGATGGGTTTTAAAAATAAAAGAACTAAAATAAATGGGTCTTAAAAGGGTACCCATTTAAGACCCATTTACAAACCCATTAAAGTCTAAAGATGAGTTGTGCAACCCATTTATTTTTCTTTTCTTTTTTTATTTTTCTTTCTTCTTTTATTTTTCTTTCTTCTTTTTTTTTTCTTTCCTCTTCCTCTCGGTCGCCGACGCGGCAACGGCCAGCCGACCGACCAGGCGAGCCTCGAGGTCGTAGGCTCGCCTAATCCGGCGAGGCTTGAGCCTCGCCCGACGCCGGCGAGCCTCGAGCTCCCGGATTTGGCGAGGCGAAGACCTCGCCAACGTCGGCGAGCCTCGAGCTCGCCGGATCTGGGAGGCGGAGGCCTCACCGACGTTCGGCGAGGCTCGAGCCTCGCCGATCTGGGCGAGACTCGAGCTCGCCGGCGTCGGCGAGCTCGAATCTCGCCAAATCTGGCGAGGGGGGGGCTGGGCGACGTCCGCGAGGCTCGAGCCTCGCCGATCTGGCGAGACTCGAGCTCGCCAAAGTCGGCGAGCTCGAGCTCGCCGGATCCGGTAAGCCTCGAGCTCGTCGGCGTCGGCGAAAGGGGCGAGCTCGAGGCTCGGCGTGGCCAGCCCGCCGGCCGTCGTCGTGGCCGGCCGCCGGCCAATGAAAAAGAAGAAGAAGAAGAAGAAGAAAGAAAGAAAAAGAAAAAGAAAAAAGAAAAAGAAAAAGAAAAAGAAAAGTTATATTTAAAAAATTAAAAAAATTAAAATTTTATTTTTTTAAAAATAATTAAAATTCGATTTTTTAAAATATTTATTTTAAAAATTATAAAAATTGTCAATTAAATTTGTGTTCTATAAAATTATTTTAGCAATACCATTTTTTTAAATATATATATATATATCTATATATATAATAAATTAAGTTTAATTAAAGGGGTCGGGTATGGGTTGGGTATGGGTCGGGTCGGGTATGGGTCAAAATTTTTGCATTGCATTAAACGGGTCATAAACGGGTTAAATGGGTCAATTTGGGTCGGACCATTTATGACCCGACCCAAACCCGACCCGACCCACCCGTTTAACGGGTCTATCTCCAAATCGTTCTCAACCCCTTTCTTAGTACGTGTCAAATGATTAGCATAAGTCGTGTTGCTCTTTATGTTCTTTTTAAAGTATTATAACATCGACGGCAGTCCCTTTTAAGATAACCTAATATCATGCAGTTGCAAGTTAAAATCATTTGGGGGATTTAATGTGGGCACGGTTACTTCAACCGACTCGTTGTTGAACTATTCATGTGACGTCCTGATTTTCGAGTTTGATTTCGATGAGATGAGATGAAATAGGCTTTTCATTGACGTGTCTATAACTTTTTTCTTTGAGTTGGACACCTACGAGTTAACTAGCCTATCGGGTGAAGTTATTAAGGAATCTAAATGCAATAGACATGATAATTTGATCAAGAATCAACTACTCGACCGTGCTAATCTACAAGGGTCATTACAACACCATCAAAATCGATAAGAGACTGAGGATAAGTCGATTCGATGGAGATATATGATTAATGCATGGGTGATTCCACCTAATTGTAAAATTTCTGTGAATGGCACTAGACCGATTTTTCTGTCATTTTCGTACTATTTATCTGTATTTGAAACCTCGATATTTTCACGGCAACCGAGAGTCACCAATGTGTTGAAGACGTACAATGTGACTCGAAAATAATCGATCACAAGTCAATTGCATTAAAAATTTCTAAAAGCTCGGTAGATTGAGACGTGCTAAAATCACGTTAGAGTGAAATTAACTACGAAATTGAACCCAATTTCAGAAATTGAAAGTTCGGTCGTATCACTATTCATTTTAGAAATGTCGACTCACTTTCTGAAAAATTTTTAGAGATTCCTAGATTTTTACGGAAATTCGATTCGGAAAACGAACGGAAATTCAGATGGACTCATTTAAAGGAGATTTGGACTTCCAAGCCGGGCTATGTGCCAATGGGAATTTGTGGAAATGTGTAGGATTTTTCTTCGATGAAATTGGGCGTTGATTTGGGAAATTTTATGAACAAATTGAAGCTTATAGGAAATTCGGAGGCTGGTTCGTTGGTTACAATTTTGACATCAAAATGGTTAATTTTAGGTCTGATTTGTTAGAAAAAAATCAGGGGACCAAACATTGATTAAGATAATTATCTTTGACTTTCAAAGCTTTGTCTTCTCTCCCTCCCTCCTCTCGCACGTTCATTTCTTTTCTTTTCCTTGCGACCGTTGCTTTCCTTCTGTTCTTATCCCTTAGCTGGCCAATATGACTTTGATTTCTCCCTTGTCCCCTTCTCTCTTGCGCCACCGCCTTAACCGAACAGCTCCGCAGCTTCCCTCCTTCGGCTTCTCTCTCAATCTTTTCTCTTCTGTTTTTAATTCCTTTTTGTTCCTTCTTTCTTCGAGCAAACCGAAGCCAAGCCCTGCAGAGTTTCAACCGAGAGAGGCCCTCAAGCAGCGTTGTCTTCACCGTTTTTCTTTCCCCCACCGAAGCCTCACGCCAACTGCAGCGCCACGCCCGAACCTCCATCTTCTTCGGTCAATTCCCAGCTACGAAGACACCTCCTGCTTCTATTTTCATTCCTTTCTTTTGATCCTGCAAGCCCACGATCTCCACCAGCCCATTCCCCCATTCGGCCGACCACCAGCTACTTCTTTTCCCAATTTGCTCGGCCACGGTGTCTCCTTGCCGCGCGTCTCCCCGTCGTGGGCCTTCTTCGGTCAACTCCAGCTGGGTTTTTTTTGACCGCATCTCATCAGCTCGTCCGCCTCCACCGAGTCTTCTCTTCTGTCGCCGAAGCAGCCCAGCCCATCCGGAGCAGCACGTCCTCGAGCCTGCAAGTTTTCAGCTCGAACAGCGAGCTTGCTGGACCATTTCCAGTCGGTTCGAGCTTCTCTCAGTCTTGCCGTGAGTTCAAGTCTCGGCCGCTGTTGTGCCGCCGTCATCGTGAGCTGATTTTTGTGCTAACCAGTGAGTTGCATTCTAATCCTTAATTAGTGGGCTAATGACACTCAGAGGCACATTAGTTAGCTAATTAGTGGATTAATTAGGCTAATTAGGCTTAGGATGGCTTAGTTAGATTAAGTATATAGTTAGTATTTAGTTAGTTGAATTAGTTTAGTTAGGTGGATTAGTTAGGAATTAGCTAGTTTATTTAAATTAGTGTACTTAGATTAAATTAAATAGAATGGTTAGGTTTAATTGTTAGTTGGATTAATTAGCCTAGTTAGTTAGGTTAATTTAATTAAATGCTTTAAATTTATTTATTTTGTAATTTATTTAACTTCCGGTAATTTATTCAATTACTAATTATTTTATGAAAATTAGACCGGTAATTTATTCAATTACTAATTATTTTATGAAAATTAGACGGGATAGCCAATGACCAGAATTCCGTGCTGATTGCAATTGTGTGTTTGATTTCTGCAATTAAGTGTTAATTTATGCAGATTGACACCGAATTTGTGAATTTTGATATTTATTCAAAAAATCCCGAGTGTCGGATTTTAACACCGAAAATAGTTTTATATACTATATAAAATAGTGGGATTTTACATTGGAAGTTGTGAATTTTCTAGGTCCAATCCGACCGTGTACCCATAATTATTTTACCGTGTATTTCTACTACGAAGAAAACAAGCCAGGACCACTGCCCGCAGCGGCAGCATTGGCTTTGGGCTCTTTCCCTTCACGAAGGGGAAAAGTTCGAATCCCAGCATTGTTGTTAGGGATTCTTAAGTGTGATATCGTTGTGGTGAATCCTGCGCTAGCATCATCCCGAGTTTACCTCGTCGATTGCCAGCCATATGGGGTTCTAGGTCACAAAAAAAAAAAAAAGGGCTAGGATCACCATTTTAATACAAGTATTTGAATGCAATGCACAGTGTCCTAGGCCAAAATTATTTGATCGTGTGTTGGTTAAAGAGAAACCGTCCTAACATTTAAGCCGGACGCCACTAAATCCCACTTTCAGGTTACCCATGCATTAAGGTAGTGGATTGCAGTAGATTCTGAATCTATGCTCCTTCGGGAAAGCTGTTAATGAGATGCAGTCATACTCGATGGGGAAGAGACAATCCCTGGCTTCACCAATAGACTACTGAACATGGAAGTCGGCAGTGCCTTAAGTGGCTTAATTTAACAATTGAAACGCATGATGGTTTGAATTTAACGCATCTGTTATGAGACAAAATTGTGTGGTATGGAATGGGATGTATCATAACAGTTTGGCCTTATAATCAGGACTCTTGTGATGAATTGAGTTGATGAGGTGTTCTAGTTGTTATGTGCATTGATTATATGCAATGTGATATGAACTGTGTTGACGTGCAGGAAGAAACTAAGGCGAGGTAAGTCCTCTGTGCTAATTGAGTGGTTGTGTAGTTAGGACACTTCTAGGTGTATTTCCCTCCTAATTGGGGCTTAGACCGTGAACTTGCTAAGATTTACATCTCACCCTGTCGTGGGCTTAAAATTTTTAGGGCTGTAGAGGGAGTACCTAGAGCTGAGCTAAGATGACCTGAAAAGTAGATCGAATAGGACAATCTCTTTTTGAAAACTAATCTTTTGGCTATAGACTTGTGTAAATGATTCAATATGTTTATAAAAGTGAGGTTTGTTTGCGAATGTGATGTCTTGTTTTTCTATCCTGAGATAATTACTATCAAGGGATTTATTTTTGCTTCCGCATGTGCAATCAAAATGAAAAGGGCGACGACTCGTCCTGGGAAGTCGCAAAATTTTATCGACTAGAGAAGGATGGGCACGTATTGGGGTTTGGGGCATGACAATTCAAAAGAAGCGAAAAATTATGAGCCTCATGTGAAACTCATAAATGGGCTCCACGACGTGGTAATAGAATGAGCATCATATTGTAAGTGAATGTGCAGTTTAATATATAAGTATTCTAACACTCTCGCTCATTCATAGGTTAGATTTTGGTCTAAACTTAAAGTATGAAAATACGTAAGTGGGAACATAAATAGGGCTTGCAATAAATTAAACTCAAAATCTCGTACTTTGATATTATGAGATTTTGTGAGATCTCTTGTTATGATATCATATGAGATTCCATGGAATTACTGACTACTATTTAAAAATTTTAAGTTATTAAATGAATGTATTATTTAATATTTAACTATTCTAACAATAACATTCTTTCTTAGGGAAAAGAAAAAAATCATGCTAATTGGTTCGATTTCAATCAAACTTAATCAAAACAAAAGCTGAAACTTTAGTATATATTTGGTGGTTGGCCCAAAGAATATTTAAACCATTTGAATGTGACGTCCTGAAATTTGAGTCTTCGAGGAATGAATGAATGTGAATTTCGTCAATGCATTGTTGGTTGATCTCACTCGGAATTGATCACTCCTAAAATACTGACCTTGAGGGGAAAGGCTAATGAAGACATAATTCGTACGACTAAAGGACTCGACTTGGGAAAACGACTTGACCGTGAAACTTGCGCGAGGATGATCATGTAGATAGGCAGGCCGATTATAAGGAAAACTAAAAGTTGATTCGCGGACAGAACATAATTGAAGATGAGTCATTCCGTTTACTGTTATCGAATCCACGAACAACCCTAGTGTACTTTGAAATAAGAATCTATCCTCCATAATTTCATATAGTCAAGGACGTCCATGTGTCGAGATATCTTGAACGTGGTTTGGCACGAGTTGGTCACGCATGAATTCTCAAAGCCACCTGTCGGTATGAGTTATTACCAAAATGGCATTTGGCGAAATTGACATGGCAAGAGAACTTAGGATTAGACTTTGAATTATCGGGAATGTCCGGGACGGACTTTGGATGAAGCTACTTCAGACAGTCGACAGAGCCAGTAAAGCAGAGCAATTGGAAAAAGGGATTTTCGGACCAAAGGAAGCAAGCCCGTGAGGACATGGGCTGGGCCAAGTCAGTGTGGGCCTTAGGCCCAAGTTGGAACAGCCACCAAATGGGCCTAAATCAAGCAAATGAGCTCATTAGGCCAAACCAATTATTCATCTTTTAAGCCCATGGGCCAATTCTTGGTCAATTCAAGCCCAACCAATTCCCAAGCCCATTCCTATTCATAGTCAAGCCCAACCCTTAGACTCATCCACCAATTTCAGCCCAATGACAGAATGGTAATTGTGTAAGGTGAAATGACCAAATTGCCCCTAAAAGCTTGTGGATAAGGGCAAAGGAAGAGAGAGAAGGTGAGGGGACTTGTATGGGGACTGGAAGTAGCCATTGAATGGCCTTAATGAGGAGTGCTTTCAGCCCTCACGTCACTCTCTCTCTCCCCTCCTTCGTCCCCAATTCGACGGAGCTCTCTCTCTCCTCGTTCTCCTTCTCCTCTAGTTTCTGCTCCAGCTGACCCTTCGGTGAAGAATCAAGTCAAAAGTGATCTTCTTGAATGAATCAGCCATAAAGCCACCCATCACCATGACCGGGAGAGAAAGAACGTTCCAATGGTCCTGATTTCACGCCGAACGGAGCCTCCGTCCTACCCGGGAACCACCATGAAGGAACCGGTCGTCTGGTCCATCGGTCCACCTGTAGCCTGCACTGTTTCGCGTTTTCGGCCATTTTTCTCCCATTCCAGTCCTTCCTCCGCCCATCCCAACCACCCACAAGATCCCCAAGACCCCCGAGAGCTGCTGGTTGCCGGCCAAACCCCTCACCAGAGCTCCGGCCAAGCCTTTCAACTCAGTTTCTCCTTCGGCAGGGCTGTTTTTCAATGTTTTCAGTGGGAGTCCGAGCCGTGGTTGCTGTGTTGAGCTTAGGACCGCCTTGGATCATCATGGTAGAGGTCCTAGAGCGTCGCCTCCATCGTTGCTGCCGCGTCGGTGTTTCCGGCCCGCTTAACAGGTGAGTTTAACTCCTAATCCTTCAATTAATGCCTAAACTTGCTTATGGTTGATTTAGTTAGATTTAATTCTAGTTTAAGTGATTTAATTAAGTTGTATTAGCCCTAAGATAGGTGGTTAGATATATAAATTAGATTAGTCTAGCTTAATCTTGCTTTATTTGCTTAATGTGGTTTATGTGGTTAATTAAGTATGCTTGGCTTTAATTAATTGATGGTTGCTTTAATTAATTCTTTTAATGATTTTTTAATTTAATTTATAGTTTATTAAATTCTAGAAATTTACTATTCATGCGACTATTCACGATTTACTGTTCACGAGGTACTGTTCACATGCACTGTTTATCCAGAATGCGAAAAGTGTCTAAAATTCATATGTGTTGATTCTATAAAGTAAATAAATGTGAAAATGCATGGGCATCTGCATGAATTGAGTGATGATTGTGCAATTGTGTAGTGATTAGAAATTTGGTATTTATTCAAAAAATCCTGAATATCGGGTTTTGACACCGAAAATGGATTTTAAGTATCATATCGAACGGTGGGGTTTGAAAAAGGAAAGTATCATTTTTCTGGTTCGAATTAATGTGTGCCCACGCACGACTACTTTCTCAGATGTTTTTAATACGAAGGAAAGAGGCTAGGATTACTATTTTAATCAGGGCATTTGAGTGAAATGCAAAGTGTCCTGGGCCGATACTGAATTGTCGTGTGTTGGTTAAGAAGAAATCGTCCCGAGCTGTTGAGCTGGACATGCCCCTATATGGGATGCTCGTGCAATGGATGCCGGTCGTAGTAGAGCTGGGTCGACTAGACCGATGCTCCTTCAGGAATGCCATCGACGTAGTGACGAAGCCGTGCTCCAAGGGGCGAGACGATGCTCCTTCGGGAATGCCATTAACGTAGTGACGAAGCCGTGCTCTATGGGGGGAGACGATGCCTGGCATTAATGTCAGTAGATAGCCGAACTGCGAGTAGGCTATGCTCTTGAATGGCAGTGAATAACAATTAGAACGCATGTTGGGTGTTGAATGACGCGCCGGATTATAGGATGGAATTGTGTGGCACGGTATAAGACGTGTCATAATGACTCGGTCTTATAATTATGATCCCTGTGATTAATTGAGTGGATAAGACATTTCAATTGTTGTATGCATTGAATATATGCATGATGTTGTTGAACTATGCTAATGTGCAAGAACACATGAAAATCATGGCATATGTGATTTCGATCATGCATGAGTTAAACGCATTATTTATGGTATGCACGCATGAATCAATAACATGTAGGGTATGGCAATAGCCAGGTAAGATTGTTTGTGATGCGACTCGTATGTAATTGATGAAATATATCATCTAATGGCCATGTGCATTGTGTGTATCTTGCTGAATTATAACGTGTAGGGTATGGCATACCAGGTAAGGTTGTATGCGAATCGACTATTAGTTGTTGCTTGTGGTGGGGTAGTTCTGAATAGATATCCTAAGTTGAGTTGGTGTACTAACCGAGGCTTAGGGGTGAAACTCGCTGAGATTTATATGTCATTGGTTATTGAATAACCATTTTCAGGTCCCTAGTGTGAAGAGCCAAGAGCTTGAAGTGGAAGGGTCAGGAGTATATGTGGCTCAATAGTTCTTTATGACATAGACCTTCTGTATAAGCTTAAAGTGTTTATAAAAGTGTATTTGATTTGAAGTTTGTTGTCCTGCTTTTCTATCTCATGTTTATCGTTGTCAAGGATTAGTTAATTCGCTTCCGCATGTGCAATAAAATGAAAATAGTCGGCGACGAGTCCTGAGAACGTTGCGAAATTCTATCAACCACCGAGGGTTGTGCATGCGCTTGAGGTTCGGGGCGTGACATTGTATATATAAGAATTCTTGTTTTTTTTTTGGTCGAAATGTATATAAGAGTTCAAAATGGGTTCTTATATTATGGAACAAATAAGCTTTTCATTTAGAGGGTAAACTTAAATTTGACATGACACGACTGTTGACTAGAACACGATTTGCCAATGAGTATTACCTTAGGATAGATTTATCACAATGAATAGAGAGAGAGAGAGAGTAAATCGAACAAATAAACAAAGTATGTGGATTGAATTTCGGAAAAACAAAGATGAGTCATGAACTTAACAGAAAAACTCAAAAAACTGACTTATAAAAGTTCAAGAATGGTAGTCAACCAAAAAAAAAAAAATCAGGAATGTCATCGAACAATCAGCGAAAGTTGACGAACCTCCTGTCATTGCCCAAGGAAAGAAAAAAGAACATCATTCATCTCCTGTGGAAGGATAGTTATAAGGCAAACTCGAAGTTCCTTCGGTCGTATTGCTATTTGGATTTCGCAAATTTATGTATAGCTCAACAAGAAGAGAACTATCGATCTCTCAAATCTTGTGCGGGACCAAATGAACAGTGGAATTAAACTAGACCGCCAGATGTTGCCAAAAAAATGAAGGCTAATTTTATCTTGTGATTTTTTTTTTTTTTACCGAAATGGAATTACATTGTAATGCATGATGTGATCTCCTAAGGAAGGATTATGATCCTCTAAACTCAAGATTAGAAAGTATATTTTATTGAATTTAATTCGAGAGAGAGAATGCATTTAATTTTAATTTATCCTTCTTCTTCACGACCGACTTCCCCTCTTCCCCCCTGTGCATAGTCCGTCATCGCTACTCGCACTTTGGGATAAGCAAAAAACGGTTCAAATCGGAAACTGAACCGAATCAAATTTTCTTTTGATTTGGCTTGGTTTTTTTTTTTTTTTTTTTCTAAACGAACCATACCACAAAACTGTATAGTACTACCTCCTACTATTTTACCATATTTAGTATTACATGAGTAACATTTCATTTTTAATGTGAAGCGGTTTAAATGTGAGCTTATGAATTGGTTTGAATATGAAGTTTGGTTTTGATAAGAATTTAATACTCTCTCTTAACTCCTTTTAGTGAATTAAGATCATAGTATTACTGAAAAAAGATGAAGACAGAACTGTGAAAGATAGAACAAACAATTTGGCTTGATTCCAAAATTGAACCCAACCAATTCGCAAAAAATAGTCTGATTCAGTTTGGCTCCAAATTACTATTGGTTTGGTTTGGTTGCTTTTCTTTCAGTTTTGTTCAAACCGCATACTCTCTCAAAAAACTAAAGTCTTCCGCCAGTAGGGTAAAGGAAAGATAGCGGAAGAAAGTGCATATATCTGGTACATACATATTTAATTTAATTTTTCTTCTCCACCACACCGAACAGTCATTCCCGAGTTTTTTTATTCCTTTTTCAATTCAAGACATGCCACATCAAACTTCTTTTCCCGAAACTACTTTGAAAATGATAAAACTCGTGTGACGTTAGAATATTAGATATTAAGTCAAAATAACATTATAAGAATTTTTAAATAAGAAGTCGCCAATAGCCTAGGGATTAGCTAAAAATTACGTACGCAACCAGAAATTGTGAGTACGAAGAGTTGATTATGCTAGATTTCTTTAATGCATTTTCAATATCGTTCTGCTCATAAAAAAATATTTAGCAGATAGCTCAGATTCATTTTAATTTATCCACTAACATGAGGAATTGATCATGCCAGTGTGTAGTCATTAAAATAATAATCTTTAACCAAAGCAACAAATAAATTGCGAGAATATAAAGAAATTTAAATACCTTGAAGCAAGCAAAGCATAGTAATCAATTCCCAAGTTTTTGCAAAGTATTTATTAAAAGAACACGCATACGTAACACGAACATTAATTCTAATTGTTTATGCAATTCTAATTAACTTTTGGGGGGATTTTCTCATTTTTGCAGTGTCAATCTAAGTCTAAATGCAAAACATGACATGCATTCTAATTAGATGAATCTAAACATGCAATCTCTAAATGATATGCAACCAATGACATGGCACGGATGATATGGCATGTATGGATGACATAGCATATGACATGACAAGGTGACATGGTATAATGACATGGCTTAACGATGATCGAGCTAAAAAAATATATATGACATAGTAAATAATAATATAATTAAATTTATATGACATCCACATGATATTTTGGTATTTCTGTTTAAATTCGTAATTAGATTTGTGCTAATTTAAGCATGCAATTTGAACGAAGAAAAGAAATCTTATGTTCTAAGATGATGTTTATTTTTTGGTATTTTTAGACCATGCCGTCCGAATTAAAGATAGAGTCTTACCTAATCCACATGTGCAATCCACAGAAATTTCAAATTAAAAGACTGTGACAATCTAAAAATAAAATATCGTCTCACAAATTAAATTAACGATTATCACTATCTTTAAGCACGGCAATTATCTAATGTCAAGTCAAAGTAATGAAAAAGAAAACGATGTGAAACCTTTACAGATCAAATTAGTAATTAAATTGGCCATCACAACAATGTCTAATTGGATAATGCCTAAAATCTCATATATCGCAATTAGTTAATGAAATCCATTTGGAATAAGCAATTCAATATTCATTAAGTCGGATAAAGATTGTTACCTAATTTGAACAACGATATTAGGATAAAGATTAATGGAAGGGGAATCTTGTCAAGCAATTCTTTGTTTTTCATTTTCCACGACTTTTTGAATGTAATCCTAATTACATGAACATTTAGCTATTAGACCACGCCTATGCCCAATAGTTTGGCTGTTGTAAACTTTTCTTTAGCGAAATTCGTATCTATTATGTATAATTTTTCAAGAAGAATGCCATGGAAAAGATGTAGTTTCTCGAAAATTGTAAAAACCATGATATATCAATTTTTTCTATTGCATGGTGGTCGACGGTGACGCAGCTGAGACTCACCGCTGGGGTGGTTCTTGGCTAGAAAGTACATCAAGGACTCTCGGGTGACCTGCAAAAGAAAGCACCACACCTCTCTTTGTCCTCCGTGTTGAGCATCCTTCGTCTTTTCTTCTCTGTGAATGCTTTATATTGAATAGAATATGGTTAATATCCTTAAAAATCATAAACTGGTACATTTATGATAAATTTACTCTAAATTAATTTTTTGACTACCAAAAACTTCAAATCAGTACACTTTTGACAAATTTATCCCAAATCGGTACACTTGTGACAAATTAATATTAGTTTGAAGTTTTTTTATTGTCAACTAGGGTAAATTTATCACAAGTGTAACAGTTTGGGGTTTTTCATATTAAAAAAAATAGTTTATAATAAATTTGTTACATGTGTACCAATTTGGGGCTTTTTTTTTTGGTAAAGTGTACCAATTTGGGGCTTTTCAGGTTATTAACCCAATAGAATAAAGCCCGGAGGCTCCTTATTTCTTTTTCTTTTCTTTTTTTTTTTCCTTCTCCACTTTGATCTCCATGCACAGCTTGGACTTTTTCGGCTAGTGCATGTGCATGTGCATGACATGTGACTTAGTTCTAAATTTTATCAATGCGGAGATCCTAAATGTAATGCACATGCAAATCAAGTGAACTTAGGTTTTTATTTAGGAGTTAGATCAACCCTTATATTTTTTTGTGTAATAAAGAACTAAACAAGATAATTAAAATTTAGGTATCAACAGCTATTTAATAGTACCCACATGATTAATGATTAGGATGATATTAGTTTGCATGATTTATTGGACATGCAATAATTTGGGTCATAAGAGAGGGACTCCTAAGATTTTCTCACGAAATACAATGATGTTTGAGTAAGAATTCTTGCAGTGGCTTATTTGTGAGATATTGGGTATAATGCCTTCAGAAACATAGAAGAAAGTTTTTAAGCAATTCAATTAAGTAATTTTAGGGCATGCATGACAAAATTTATGTTTCTCTATTTATTTGTTTTTCTATTCTTGGGAACATGTTTGGAACATAATTCTGTTTGGTAGCGTAATTCCATTTTTCTATTTCTGTAATAGATTTCTATTCTACAAATAGATTTTGAGCATAAATCAGAAACTAAAATATTTAACTTTTATATTTCCGAAACAAAAGTGATAAATGAAAAGTCTTCTAATCTTTCACTCTCGTCACCGTCTATTGCCCACTCATCGCTCGCCAATGCCCACCAAACGCCGGATGCCCACCACCCCCACTAGAAATAGAAATTTGATTTTGTTATCAAACGAAAATCTATTCCGAGACAAAAATTTTGAATCTTTATCAAAGGTGTTTCTTTGCTCGTAAACCTGTCCAAAGAAAGAGAAATTGAGACATCAATTTCTTGCTATTCTAGAAATTTTGTCATGCGTACCCTTAATTTCTATATTGTATCACTTGTTTCACAATGAATTCTTGCTCTTCTCGTCAACTTAGATCCCATCATCTAAACCATGTAGGTTTTGTTTTAATGTACTTCTTACTTAGTTTTGATTGGTTCCCTAACATCTTTTAATGGAGAAACTAAGACCCAGAAGTTTTACAACATTAGGATTGGTACCTTTGAGCTGATATTGCATAATCGACAAATCATGTGGACTGAACCCATTTGAAGGTGTTGGAGAAATCTTCTTGAAGTGTTTTGAAGCTGACAAAACGTTTCCATCAGTCTAGTCTGAAGGTTTGCAAACTCAGCTACTTAAAGTCTGAAGACCTCCGGATAGCCAGACTCAATACTCAAAGTCTATCCTCATTGACAATCTCTAATCTGTTGAAGAAAGGTTACCCAGAACTGGATGTTTCGTTAAGGATTCAACCTTATCAACTGGGGAAGATCTCGTGGCTGGAAAAGACTTAACGGAATCCTTTGATTGATCGAGATTGATTCAATGATTGAAGATTCGATAATTGCCTAAATATTCTTGGAAGGTTCTACTTATGGAAAGTGAGATCCTGATTGTATGGGCAAACGGGATTGATGGGCTATCGACACGTTCCTTTAATAGCTCGAACAATCTTCCTAATTGATTCCGTCCAACGGGTAGATTGGAGGAATTCTTTTGGTAAGTGCCAACGGGTATGATGGCATAAAGGAGTATATAAGGAAGATGTTCTTAGTTGTTCGAGGTGTGCGCGATAGAAGAATTCAAAGTCTGAAGCTCCTTGTTGTTTAGACAATTATTTTAAGTGATAAACATTGTATTCAAAAGAGAGTATATATTTGTGAGAAACCTTGAGGAGGTGTGGTAGAACATCTACATTGTGGAATCAAAGAAAAGCTGTGCTGTAATTACTCTTTTGATCATAGTGAAATCCAGCCGGTGGGCTATCAGTGCGGAAGAGTGGACGTAGGCTTGGAATAAGCCGAACCACTATAAACCCTGTGTTCAATTCTTTCTTCCTTACTCTCTTTACCTTAATCGTATTTCATTTTGTTAATCAAGAAAGAATTTCCTTTCTATCGTTTACCAAGAATTGCTTCCGTATTTCGATAAATTGTTTATGCACCTACTCACTCCCCTCTAGATGCTTATACTAGCTATCTCAGAAGGTTGGGAGAGGCTGGTCAAATAACAGCTTCATTTTGTTCTATGGTTATATAGAAGAACTCATGCTATCTTAAAATTAGTTAAACTGTCGAAATGCTTATAGTTATTGTTTTCTGAATCTAATATATCATCGGCAAACCTTTAATCAAAGTAATCAATAATCACAAACAAAAGAGAAAGTAAATTCAAGAGATGGAGAGGGGCACGAAAATGTATCAGAGAGTTCAGCACTAAGTAGTAGTGCCGATCACTCCCTATTTACTTAAGCTTATTTATTTGGATAATCGAAACACAAGCAGACGTCATAGTTCCTTCTCCTCCTTTCGCAGGGCTTAAGCCTTGACGAGGTGAGCATCAATGTCTTTAGTCATGTTAACCATGACATCGAGATAGTTGACCGGGTGGGGCATGCTCTCGTTCAGCTTCTCGTACTCGATGATCACCTTGACGACGTCGGGTCCTCCATCCTTATGGACGGCCTGCCAGATGGCCTTGTAGCTCTTGTAAAGGTTGAATAGCTCGCCTTCGATGCCGACGTGGGTGACGATCTTGTTCTGGTCGTCGAACTGTATCTTCTGCTTGAATGTCTCTTTTTTCCCTTCTGCGCAAGTTCCACAACCCCACATGAAAATTGGAACGAACGAGCGAGTAAAGAATGATTCTTCATCTTTTCCTTTCATATATATGTTCCTGAGGTTATATACATCCAACTCTTCACATCGAAATGCATTAATCATAGGACCAATCAAAGAGAATTTGAATATCTTCCTGCTTCTCTTCTCGTGTTCCACGATCACTTTAGTTGGTGGCGGACTAAGTATATGAAATGTAGATAATATCAAGTGCTAGCTCCATACACAGCGCAGAACAGAATCAGATCTATAATCATGCGTTTCGATGAGGTGGAATGGAATGACTGTAGTGAGAATGAAACGAAGCATGTGCTTGTCAAATGTGCGTGATTAATCCGGGCCAAACTAAAACGGAATCTCTCCAACACGAAACAGGGTGCTTACCCAATGAGAAAGTCCACTTCCTAATGGAGCCCTCAGAGTGCCATTCGCCTTCATGAATCTCCCCAGCGTGCACATCAGTGCAAGCATTAGGAAGGTGGTGCGGGGTGCTCCTGAAAAAGCCGTAGAACTGATCGGCCGATGATTTGAGATCCACCTCCACCTCCACCTTGCCCCTCACTGCCATTGTCTTCTCTTCTGAGAGAATAAGTAACCAACAAAATAAACGACGATATGTAACTTTTCAAACTTGGAGTGTACCTGGTGGATGGCAATAGCTAGTTTGTGCCCTCTTTATATAGAAAAAAGAAAGGACCTCATCCTTAGCCCCAAGATGTTAATAATTCCTCAGAGACATCTTTGCATTATTGATTGTATCAATTAAGATGGCCCCGCTCCATTGAATTGATAATAAAATGAATCGTGAATCACGTGGTTTGGATTTGCTTCATTGAGAATCCACTCATTACCCTGATGGGGGAGATGGACAGCAAAGCAAGTAGCTCATGCTGCGTAATTTAATTTCAGTATGTACTAATCACTACGTAAGTTCGTAAGATTTGATATTAGTTAAGCACAAATTTCCTGTCTGATGCCATAAGGAAAACTGGTTATTCGCCTCTTCATTCCCATTAGTAATATCGGTATGTGTTTTGACTAGCATCCTGTTGAGGACAGCCTCTGCCTAATCACATTATACGGGCGAGACCCAATTTGTTGTATTTTTAGCTCATCGCTCACGATGTGGTAAGTCAGTGGTTGTCCTCATCACTGTCGGGGGCTGAGGTGGTGGTGTCGTTGTCAAAGCTTTGGAAGTCGGTGGCTGAGGTGGTGGTGTCGTTGTCAAAGCTTTGGAAGGAGAGAGAGAGAGAGAGAGAGAGAGAGAGGGGAGGGAGGGAGGGAGAAATGTTGGGATTTCGTGAAAAGAGATGCCTATCTTTCTAACATTGATATTATTTGAGGTTTTTGTCATGTTTCTTAGGGTTCATACCATGACGTCCCCACAGCATGTCACGGACAACATAGTTATCCAACTTCTTTCATATTTTTTTAAGCATACGGAAGTGTTTTAGATCAATAGTAAGAATGCATGCGGCATTATAAACCAGGCTAATGAAGTTGGTGAAAAAAGGTGCCTATATTTCTAACATGGATATTACTTAAAGTTTTTGTCATGTTTCTTGGGGTCCATATTGTGACGTGCTAACATAGTTATCCAACTACTTTCACCTTTTTTAAGCATGTGAAAAGTGTTTTAGGTCAATAGTAATAATCCAGAACATAAAAAATTCAAAGAACGCACATGGTATTGTAAACCAGGCTAATGGATTTGGTGAAAAGAGGCTCCTATCTTTCTAACATGGATATTACTTAAAGCTTTTGTCATGTTTCTTGGGGTCCATATTGCAACGTCCCCAGCACATCATGGCTATCATAGTTATCCAGCTTCTTTCACTATTTTTAAGCATGCAGAAGTGTTTTAGGTCAATAGTAATAATCCAGAACATAAAAAATTCAAAGAGCGTACGTGGAATTATAAACAAGGCTAACGTATTTCATTTCTTTATTTATTTACGTTAGGTGACTAGGGATTTCAAAAACGCTAATTAAGAACTACGTCAAACATTGCCCATGGTACCATCCCAACCCAGAGATCTCCAATACATGTCTAGTCATCTATCCTCCAATGCTAGTATGCCCAAAAGCCGTTGCATGGATCCAAAAATATTGCTTCACCTCCCTACCCTTGCTTCGTTGATTGTACTGCTACCATCGTCACCTGGGTGTGGGATTGGCCCCACGAGCTATCAGCCTACTCGTGTGAAGATCTCGAGGAAGCCCATAAGTATAGGGCTTGCCAGGACCCCTATGTCTATGGACAGAATGGCTATGCATCGGATGAAGGTAATAATCCAAAAAATCTGGATTTCCGAAGTCGAAAAAGTGCTAGGTGAGTCCACAGGTACCCCCATAACTAATGGAAGTAGAAGCAGGGAGGATTGACATAATTTCTATTGATCTGAAAAGGTAAGATCAATAACCAGTGAGCCTGAATCCAGCAATCAGAAAATCCATTAGTCCATTCTATATAAATCAATCACCATATTGATAAGGAAAACATCAATATAAAGTATAGTAAATAATCAACTTACTTGGAAACCTTTTCAAAATAACATAATCTATCAATAAAAACAGTAGCTTTTCCCAATAGGTAATCAGTCACTCAAC
Source organism: Eucalyptus leucophloia subsp. euroa (assembly GCA_017140325.1). NCBI lineage: Eukaryota > Viridiplantae > Streptophyta > Magnoliopsida > Myrtales > Myrtaceae > Eucalyptus > Eucalyptus leucophloia. Next base: position 37,492,199 of record CM029469.1, read on the forward strand.
TCAAAAGTACTAAGGCAAAAGTCAATATAATCCATGTTGCCATCATCTTCTAGGGAATCTCATTGCCCCACGGGCATTTCGCACCCATCTGGCATCGCCAAGACATATGGGGGAATCAAGTTACGCCCCTGAGGCATCTAAAGGAATCCAGTTACCCTTCCAAGCATTCTTATTACAACTCAAGGCATCGTTATTCTAAGGACCGATGGTATTACCAATCACATATTCATGCCATGATGCAACAATTCCATAATTCAATTTAAAAAGAATATTGACATAACTATTACCAAGGAACTCGAGCATAAATCTAATAAATCCTCATTCATTTTTATGCCCTAAATTAATATATATTCACATGTGCCTACATTAGATGAACTATGAGAAGAATTCCCTATCCAAGTTCTTAAACTAACTTTATAAGGCCGTCTTGTGCACCTCTAGAAACTACAATAATTGTCTAGGTAAACGAATTTAAAAAATTACGAAACTTTAACATAAGATAGACAAGATCTAGAGAAAATGTTCTAATAATTTTTAGTAAACCAGGCCAAAACAATAGGTAATTCCCAGAACGTGACGGAGCAGAAAGATAAATATTTCATAGATTAAATGAGATTGAAAAATCATGGAAATTTTATATGTCATAGTATAGGATGTACTCTACAACTTTCATGGGGATGTGTGTTAGAATTCTTGACCGAAAATTCTGTGGAAAATGGAAAGTAAAACTAGGTCAATTCAATAACCCTAAAAACAGATTTCAAACTCAATAGTTTTTCAAATATATATTTGTCGTACAAAGTTTGAAAAATCTGAAATTTATAGTAAGTCATAGAACAGCCAATAAGGAATGACTTTTGTGAAGAATGTCCCATGAAATTTGCATGACACAAGTCAGTAAGAAATTAACAAAATTGAAGGTCAAACCAAACCGAACCTAACCTCGATAACCTTTTCCCATTTCGGCTTAACTTCGGTACCTTTAGTCCAGGTACATACGCAAATTTAACAACCTTCCCATAACACATAAACAAACCTAACGAGTAAAGTTTAAAACTTTCTAACTATATAACTTTGTCTGAAACCCGCAACTAGATGCTAACATCTCCGAAATCACTAATTTCAAAGGATTTCTAAGTAAACGCTCCTCAGCACACGACAAACGATTGAGGATAGAACAGGGGATATCATGTCACACCCCAAAATTATCAAGAATGGGGATGACAAACCACCAAAAATCCAATTCTCAAAATTCCGTCGTCAACATCACTCTTGTACTATTTATTGCTCACTAAGGAACCTAAAAGAGATTAGAAAATAGATTGATGAGCAACTATAGTTCAATGGGTAGTGCATGTTTACTAAGCAAATTGAACACCCACTATGCATATTTACAAAACTAAACCACCATTCTTTTAACCCAAATCTAGAATATAATAAATATACAATAAGAAAATAAGTTACGTATGCTTCAACATTGCTATTTATATAAAAATTATCATTTTAAATAAATATCAAAACAAACATCAATAGTCTAATCCATTGATCAATATTATTAATTCATATGCCAATGGTCTATTACATTGATTAATCTCATGTCATACATCAATGGTCTAAGTAATCACACATTGATGGTCTATTCCAATGACTAATCTCAAATCGTACATCAATCGTTCATTCCATTAATTAAACTCAAATCATATGTCAATAGTTTACTCTATAGACCAAACTCATATCACATGTCAATGGTCCACTGCATTGACCAATTTATTGCTCAATATCAAATCATGGTCATGACATACCGCCTAGTGACAAGGCGACTACGATTCCCCCCATAGCAAGGTCTCTACTTATTATTAGTTGGTGGCTTAGCCCAAAAGGATATCCTAAACTAGTATGGGCATACCCACAAGCCCCACACTAGACTCACAATGATCTTGAGCATAATTACTAATCCATAACATCCTCCAAAATCCACAAAGCCAAATGCAAAATTCATTTCATATATCACAAAAAGCTTTCGTAACTCAACTCAACTCATTCATTAGAAATACATTTCGTAAAAAATTTCTTAAATCATTTCAAGAATTGTCTCATAAACTGCTTTTACAAACCAAATCAAATCAAATACATATCATAAAGCATTATACAAATCTATATCTCTTAACTTCATTCCTCAAATAGAACATATTTTTCCACCAATCAGTTCTTGCACCATTCACAAATATCAAAACATAGCCAATGTCCGATCTAAATTTTATGCAACAAACATACTTATTCATATCTCGCCCAGCCAACGGTGCCCTTGGCTCAACCGAGTAAGGGCTGACGACCCTCATCGGATCTGGGGGAGGGCCATGACCCTCGCCTTAGATATGGGCAAGGGCTTGCAGGCCCTCACCGCTAGTCGACCAAAGCCCGGCGATGTTGGCCAACCCTCTCCCCACCGTGGCCGGCAACGATAGTGAGGTGGTAGCGAGGACTTACACAAGCCTAGCCATTCTGCCTTAATTTAATTAATATATATTAAATTTCAAACCAAGGCAAAACAACGTCATTTTGAATCCTCTTTGCTAACTCAACTCTCCGGTGAGCCACGTAGGCGAATTATATGAATAAAAAATTGTCATGTGGAATTTCCGACCAAAGTCGCCGGACTTGGCACTTATGTATTCTTTTTTTTATTAAAAAAAAAAAAGAAAAAAAGTGGCACTTAAGTATACTTTTCATAACTTTTTATATTTAAGTGTCCTCCGTGTTAAGTTTTGGCACTTGCACTATTTTTTTACTTACCTAAACTATCATTTCTATATAAATACGCAACTCAACAACTCAAAAATCGTATTTCACATGAATCTCCAATAATTCCGAATTTCAAGGTTTAAGTCCGAAACTAATTCAATTGGACAAATATATGGCACAAGTGCTTACTGAGCATTGCATTACGTAGTTAAAGTGACTTGGCGAGACTTCCTTAATGAGAACGCACAAAACCCTGTTTATCTTTTGCTTCTTCTTCTTTTTTTCTCCTTCTCCTTTCTTCCCCGCGCTCCTCCTTTCTCTTCTCTCTTCTTTGACTTTTCAACCTTTATTTTCCTTTCTTTTCTTTCTCGCTCTCTCTTCTTCTTTTTCTTCCTCTCTCCTGAAGGCTCTCGGTCTCTCCCCCTCCTCCTTCTTTCTCTTCTTTTCTTCTTCCTTTGACCTCTCAACTCTTTCTCCTTCTTTTTTTCTCTTATTTTTGACTTGGTCAAAACCCATATTTAACGTATCCACTTGCCTCGGGTCCTAAGATATCGCAGTTGCGGCTCGGCGGGGTGACGGCATGACTGACGGTGGCGACCTGCACAGCTGCAATGGAGAGGGAAGCTGCTGGTGGTCGTGAGTTGAGGCGGTGCGCAGAACAGGAACTTGAGGAAGAGGGCGTGACCGTGAGCTGAGGAGGAGGAGGACCGTGCAATGGGCGAAGCTGAAATGAGAGGAATTGCTGCCTTGCTTTTTCTCTTCTTTCTGCATTACTTCTTCGCGCCGCTTGCTGTTACTGACTTGTTGCGGCTTGGGAAGCGGTGGGGGGAGGAGAAGACACGGTGGCTGCTCTGTCCAGCGCATCTCACATGAGCTGGGATGGACACAGCTCACTGTTGACTCGATGGACGTGCGACACAGAGAAGGAGTTGGCTGTCTGGGTTGTTCGTCAAGCGATCCTCGTAGCTCGTCAAGCGATCCTCGTAGCTGCAGAAGGCGATGTCAACTGGAAAGCGGCATGACCTCACACGATGAAAGCGGAAGTCGGAGTTGTTGGCAACGAGGTAGGGGTAGTGGCTTGGTGATGCGGCTGCATCATTGAGTGAGGTGAAAATGGCATGGCTCAGTGACGACGCGGTGATATGTGAATGGTGCAGTCCAACGACAAACTCATTAATGTGGCATGGGCCATTAAGCATTTGGGGCTCGTTATATTATCAAGCGAAAAATCTGGATGTCACGCGTACAAAGTTAGGTAGGCCTTGCCTACAAAAATGTAGAGTCGGTTAATATTACAAGTATTGGGTACTTCATTTCTTTCTGCTGCTAAAGTACTTCCATTCACACGCAAATTATTTCCATTGGGGACTGCGATTGATCACTACCTCATCTGGAGATCACAGTCAGAGAAGTTATGACGTGCATAGAGAACATAATATATCATCTCGTTGCATGCACATCCAGATGTATGGGTATCTTTCTACCAATCAAAAGGCCAACTGTGCAAGCTGGCGGTGTACATTTGACTAGAAGGACCGGTCTGAAGGTATGTTTAATTGGATGAAAACGAAACGCCGGTCAGCAGCTTGGAACCACAGACACTTGTTTCGTTGTCGGTCGGATGCGGTAAGAGCACCGACATCTAACCAAGATACAATTATCCACAGCCTGTAGCTGGTTTGGGTGACCTGCTGTTGAATCTGTCCCAAAGTGTAGGGACCATCTTGACATTGTCTCTCATTTTCTAAAATTATAAATCAATTTTACAAAGATTTGACGATATGTTTGTATTGATCAGACAAATACTTTTCATTAATTAACTTTTTTAAGCAATACAAAATAGTAAAACCTAGAGGAAAAGGTCTGGCATAGCAGTTTCCCATGAAAAAGAATAACACTTGCTTTACTTAAGTGTTACAAATTTTTCTTTTTTTATCACTTCAATATCACGACTTCTAAAAAATATTCATTTGAGTGCCATAACTTTTTAGAAAATGTTTACCCCAAGTATCACAAATCCAACATGGCATTATACTAGTGGTGAATGCCTCTAAAAAATTATGGTGGTCAAGCGATTAATAGAAAATTATGGCACTTAACTGAATGGTTTTTGAAAGTCATGACACTCAAGTAAACATTTTTTTAGAAGTCATGGCATGGCATTCAATAAGACGTCTGGTTGACCCCTTTTTTTTTTTTTTTTTTTTTGTGGAACTATATCTTGGACAAGTCACTCCCCTAAGGAAAAAGAACTTCAATAAGACAACGGCAAATACCTCCCCAGTGCAACTCAACGTCCCGTTCATTTGACGCTTGGACCCAGTTTCTTTCAATATGAGAGGGAGAATTCTCAAACATCCCAAAGATATCACAAATTTTTACTTGGGAGATAACAACACCCATCAATTTTCTATCGATGCAAATTGAAGAAGACACTCAACATCATACATCTGCAATGCTATTTTTCAATTCGGGCCCAAAAAAAACTCGGTTTGAGAAATCTAACTTTTTCAATTTAGGGGTAGACTAGTCCGTGATTCAAAATACTAACAAACAATGTCGTTTCGCTCGCACGGATGAAAGTTTTTGGCGCTAGTGTTTTTGTCCATTAAGTAAAAGTTTGTGTAATTTTTTGGGTTGTTCAGAAAACGGAGCTATTGTCGTCCCGTGATTTTTTATTTTTGTTTTTGTGTGTATGGCTGACACCAAATTCTATGACAAGCCCACCTTATTTTAACAGTGGAAACGATGGAGGGACTAATCTATTCGTTTTTCATGAGTTGAGGGGTAAATTTTTTTAAATTTAGTGTTTGAATAACATTTTTTTTCTTTGCTTAAAAGATCAAACAAAAATAAATGATGGGTGAAAAAGTGATTCGAGGGAGACCGATGGAAAGGCGAGATAGGTCTCTTCTTGTCCTTAACTTCTTTTTTGTCTGTCGCAACCTCTTTTTTTTTTTGCGCGCCGTAGTCGGGTACGGGCACCTAAGGAGGCTAATAGCTCGGCTGAAATTAGTTATGCCCGGACTCTCCCAAGCCCACCAATTCACGACTTTAATAGTCTAAATCTTTAACCCGTAAATCAATTTTTTAAGATGGAGTCATCACTAATCGATTTAGGGTGGGTTGATTAGAAACCCAAGTGAAGTATTGGGAGAAATACTCACTCCTGCGCAACCGAGAGAAATTAGGATTGGGGACTTGATTACACTAGTTAATCACTAATGCCCTTTCGGTACCTAATCTTATTTAAACCTTAAGGCTTTTTGGATGTTTGAGGGATTTTCCATTCATTTTCGGGAGGAAAAACAATTTTTTTGAGTCTTTTTCTAACTTTTTGGACATAAAAAGGATTTTTTTCTGATTTTTTGGAAAAATACAAATCTTTTTGGGTTTTTCATGAATTTTTGGCTTTCTTCGGATTTTTGGCATTTTTGGAAGATATGGAATTTTTTTATTTTTTTATTTTTCGAAAAATAAAATATTTTTGGAAAATAAATTATTTTTGATTTTTCTAGATTTTTTAGAAAATAAAAAATTTTTCAACATTTTCTAAATATTTTTCGATTTTCTGGAAATTAAAACATTTTTTAATATTTTTTGAAAATAAATTATTTTTGATTTTTTTAAAAATAAATTATTTATTTATTATAATATTAATTTATATTAAAATATTATAAAAACTAACCCGGGTCGGATCCGCAGGTTGGCTCCGACCCGAGCCAGCGACCCGCATGCGAATAGGCCCGCAACGCGGGCCTAACTCGATTTTTCGTCCTTTTTTCTTTTTCTTTTTTTTTTAATTGAAACGGCGAAAGGGCCCAAGCCCACAACAAAATTGGGCCCTTCCCGGCCCGCGACTAAAACCCTAGGGGAACCGAGTCATGCGCCGACCCGATTCCATCCGATTCGCGGCGCTCTCTCTCTCTCTCTCACCTCTCTCTACCCGCGGCACCCATGGAGACCGAGATGTCACCGGACAGACGGCGACAATGGCAGCGATGACGGGCGACGGATCTGCGCAACGGCGGCGGCAACTAGGAAGACAGCAACGGCCAACTACTCGACAGGGATGCACCGCGGCGATTCGGTGGTGGTGACGGGTGGAGATGTAGAGGGGACGGCGGACGAAGCACGACCGGCAAGACTAGACCCCGCGGTGGTTCGAGGCGACGAGGACGGGTGGCGAGCGTTGGCCGATACCCGGCTGCGAGGGAGCACGGAGTGAGGGCATTGCTGGTTGGCGTCGGGCTGTGATGGCCGGCGGCGCAGCAACGATCGAATGGCGATGGTGCGGGGGAGCGGATGGCGACGACAATGGCCAATCGCTTCGGCGGAGGGCGCTCGACTCCCGGATCTAGCCTTCTCGCCCCTAGATCTTTAGATCTACCTCGGCGACTCTTGCGCTCTATTTCTCTTCTCTCCGTAGGCTCGCTTGCCCGCGGCCTCCCCCGATGTCTCTCGGTGGGAGGCCGTTTAAGCTCACGACCTGCCTCCGGCGGGCCTCAAATCTTCGGCTGTGCGTCCTCGGACCCCCCGAAGTCTCTTAGTGGGGAACCCGAAGTCTGCGACCTTAGATCCGACTCCCTCTCTCTCTTTGTTTGTCTCTCCGGTAGAACCTCTCCCTCTCCGGCCGCGAGCCTTCGGATCTGGGCTTGCTCGTCCTCGGTCCCCTTTCTGAAGTCTCTCGCAGGAAGCACGAAGCTTTGCAGCCTTCGATCGTTCTCGGTGTGCCCTTTGCAGTCGTCAGGAGAGGCCTATTTATAGGCGAGGGGGGCAGCCGGTCGACGGAGCTTCGACCGCCGATCTTCGCATGTCGAACGGCCTTTGCCGGCCGAACCGGCGTCCCATCCGGCGAGGTGGCTCTAGCTAGGCCGCCTCGCATTGAAGACACGTCCCTTCCGCCTGTAGCGTCGCACGTCGCCATCCTCTCCTTCCTTCCGACGTCACGCGCGTCCGGCCTCCGGCGCGTGCTGCTTATCTGATCGGGGAAGAAGACAACAGAGGAAGAAGACAAGCAGGGAGGGCCGGGCCAAGAAAAAAGAAAGAAAATGGGCCTAGGGGCCCATGCGAAAGAGAAAAGGGGGCTAGGTCTTGTGCCCAGCCCCAATGAGTTGCTATTTTTTTTCTTTTTTCTTTTTTTTGGTGTTTTTGTTATTTGTTATTTATTATTTGAAAAAAGGAAAAATAAAAGAAATTAAGGCCTAATTAATAACCTAATCAAAATTTAGGTGTCAACATTATCCTTTTCATTTGGTTTTTGTTCACTCACAAGGTAATTGTGGCACCCCTCGATGGCCCCCAATCCGTTAGGGTCGCCACAGTTCGCTTACCTTTCACTTTCCCTAATTACATGTCACTTTGATACCATTTCAATTGCAGTGGGTGCATACAACCATGGGGGTTTACATCTTTTAGATCGATCCCTTGTGCAGTTCATATACGGAAGCACATTCAACAACTCCATTCCCTATATTCAGAAAACGATGCACACCTACTAAACATTTATAGGTAAAAGCCAAACACTTTTATTTACTTAAACCAAATGGACATTATTCATCGGTACATCAAAATGCCATGGTCTTCTATACTCGGCTATACTTCAAAAGATGACCGACATCTCCTCCAACAGTCGTATACTTAAAGTCCATCGATCAGTGTCGGTGTCCAAAAGTTCTTTCCTTTGCTATCGTTCTCCTCCCGATCATATCCAACCACTCGATCCATCTACTGGTGGCAGTGACAGTAGATGAATCTTATCTAGTCTGAAATGTTAATTCCCAAAAAGGGCGAGTACAGCCACTCAGCAGTAAAGATCCACCAAGCTACTCATTGCATCAAACAGAACAATCAAGGCATCATAACAAAGCACATATTATTCATGCATTCAAGCATAACTTACCTTACAGCCATGCATATGTCATCATGCCATATGTGCATATACCATCATGCACTCATCATCAAGCATTCATGCATATATTACCATGTCATATGTGCATATACCACCATGCACTCATCATCAAGCATTCATGCATATCCATGCCATAGGTGCATATACCACCATGCAGTCATGCATATCTTACCATGCCATCATGCATATACCACCATGATTCATATCATACATGCTGTCAAGCATACATCACCATGAGATCCATTCATGCCTTTATGATCACATTTTCAATATCAAATAGCATTAATTTACTTTCATAAGCAGATCATACATCATGCTATATGCATACACCCATGCACATGATTCATTTTCAATTCTTATCTTTCACAAGGATCTCATCAGTTTTTCTCTCCATGGACCAATGTTTGCATCTCATAATTTATCGCTCGCACCCAACCTAGCATGGCAAGGAACCTCTGACACACACCTCCGAGCATCCGGCACCCCCACATTCCGGGCATCTCGCATCCCAACTAGCATCACGAGGAATCTCCTCGGCACACACCTCTAGGGCTTCCGGGATTACGTACCGACATACCACCAAGCATTCCCCCTGGAATTACGTACCGTATACCACCGGGCATCTCGAAACTCCCGAGGACCCTCCGGAATTACGCCACTAGGCCACCAGGCATCCGGCACCCCGACATTCCGGGCATCCCAATACTCCCGAGGCATCGTCGGCTCATACCTTCGATGGTATCCTCATTTATCATAATTCATATCCACATTTGTGTCTCAATATCAACATGGCATATGATGTGATGGCAACAAAGTCAATTTCAGCTTTTGATCTTATATGTAATGCCAAATATCATCACATTTGCAGCAAGATTCAATCACTTAAAACAATATAATTCATGGGGCTCATACAAAACAGAATAGTCCATGCATTACAGCTTTTGAAATTCGCACAATCCAGCTTGGACAGTTTTAGAAAACATTTTAATTAAATACCCAAATGACTTTCAAAAATTATGAAATTCGAACATGTAATAGTCAAGATATAAAGGCAGATATTTCATGCAAAACACTACAACAAAAGATCCCCATATGGTTCAATACAGACCACGCATCACAGCACTACTAATTATGTCCGTTCCACTTGCACAGTTTTTGAAACATTTTTGGTTAAATAGGCAAATGAACTTCAAAAATTACGAAATTTGAATATGTTGTAGGCAAGACACAAAAAAACATATTTCATGCAGAAAAAATTTCCAAAATAATCTCATACAAAACGGTATACACCACGCATTGCAACATTATCAAGTCCGAACACATCAGATTACATAGTTTTAGAAACATTTTCGATTAAATACCCAAATGACATTTAAAAATTATGAAATTTAACTATGTGATAGCGAAGACCATAAGTTAAATACTTCATGAAGACATCGAATTCAGATTCGTCCTAGGTAATTAAATATAGGCAGTTAAAACTTCTGTTCCTAGTACCGAAATTTCCAGATCTAACCATCTCCGAAGGACCACGATTTCACCTACTTATTCTTGTTTTTTTTCTCTAAATTTTTTATGTGTTAAACCTCAGGAAGTACAATACAACTTTCATTAAGAGATCAAAGTGATATTTTCACAAGAAGGTTACTTTACAGACCACGAAACCACTGAAGGTCATCACGACGAATTCCAGATCTAGTCTCTCCAAAGAAAATCATTTCACTAACCATTTCCTGTTCGTTTTGCCTCAAATTTTAGTATGTTGTTCTTCAAGGTGTTCTCTACAAATTGAAGAAATAGAAACCATACTCCGACTAAAAAGTCACATGCAACACACAAACTCAAGGATGGTCAAACTGGTCTTTCCAGAAACAGCATGCATGACCAACGAATCTCTCTCCATAGCTCCGAAGTTTCATCCCATCTACCACAACCAAGATTTACCATCTACTACACATACACACAGCAATGCAAAGAGCAGGTTTTAGGACTTCACTTGCCTCAAATCCAAAGAAAACACAGCAAGAATGACGGCGGCAGCTCAGCACGGGTGGAAGACGGTCCTCCTCTTCCCCCTCATGGCCCGTACTTGTGCGTGCCTGCTCCCCTTGCTCGAACTCTCCCTCTCACTCACTCAAAATTCTGTTCGGTTCTTCTCTTTCCCTCACACGAGCACTCTCTTTCATTCTCCCTTTTATTTGCTTAATAGACTAGTAATCATTGCATTTTGCATGCAAGTGACAAGTGGCCCCAAGGATGAAGACACTTGCACGTCCATGCAATGGGCGTGCCTCCACTTGTCCGGTCCCTCCTCCATGCCACTTGGCAATCTACATGCAAGGCTTATGGGCTTCAAGTGTTGGGCTGGTCTTGGGCCTTCATGGGCCGGTCGACCAAGCGGCTGGCGTGGGCTGGTTGGACAGTCTTTTTGGGCCTAAAGATCAGCCCACCCTCTCCTATTCCTATTCCATTTAACCCTTATTTTAATAAACACCTAATTTCAACTTATAAGCCCACAAAACTTTACAATTTAAATCAATAAAATTCTACTTATAAAGCGCACCACCAAGAATAAGATTTCTATTATCAATTGCACCTTAATAAAATCCTTGGATCACTTGAAGACACATCTCCATCCAAACAATTGTCCATTATAATGCTTGGCCTTAAATTAATTGAAATTCATTAACTCAATGGCTGATTCATAATCCAATGGCACTTCCATCACCTATTGATGGTTCATAGCGTATCCAAGGGTTGTCATGAAATTTTAGGATGCCATAGTAATCATCTCTTGAGCACGCATTCGAGACAAACCTACCATTTTGACGTTTAATATGTACAAGCCGGTTTTGAGAACTGCAAACGAAAAACTTGTATGATTAAACATGTTCCATTTTCTTCTCCTAATCATCGTATTTATAATTGCAATGTCTTCTTTCTTCCACATGCTACCTTAAAACATCAGCTCCTTCCTAGTGGACTTAATTTTTGGTTTCATTATGAGGAAGTTGGACTGATGATGACTCAACTCATGCATTATTCTCAGCCATCAATATTTGATCGTCAATGGCGCTTTTCAAGTTAATTCGGCTTCAGATCCGTGGCATAGCATTCTCTCAACTCGACACAATAGTCCCACCAAGCGTGCCAAAAAGATGTTTCACTAGTTTTGTCTTCTGCGAAAAATCTTTCACCAAACGATGCGTTTTGATTTTATTATAAGAGAATCAAGTTCTATATTGAATCTGGAAAGAGAATGTCAAATGCAAGGATAATTTTTATTCTCGACTTGTATATATAACTTTGACAATCGATACTCCAATGACTCAAAAACTAATAACTTTTGGGGACAAACTACACTAGAATTTAATTAACGATGTAATCTGAACAAAAGTAGCTAAGGGCCTGTTTGTTTGTGTTTCTTTTTTTTTTGTTTTTGAACACTTTTTCTGTTTTTTTGTTCCTAGGAAGAAAAAGGAACGTAAACGCGTTTGGGTGCGTTTTTGTTCCTTTTTTGTTCTTTTGTTCCCGTGAACAAAAAGAAACAGAAATAAGAAACAACAAATTCGTGTTTTTTATTTTTGAAACAAAACTTAGAAACACTTTTTTATTTCTTCTTCTTTTTATTCTTATTTTCTTTCTTTTTTCTTTCGCCGGTCGCCGGCCTCGGCCATGGCCGGCAATCAGCTGCCGAGGGCCGGCGGCCTCGCCCAGCCACGGCGAGGCTCGCCGTAGCCGGGCGAGGGTCGGCCTCACCTTGGCCGGGCGAGCTCAAGCTCGCCCGGATCCGGCGAGGCGGAGCTCGCCCGGCGGCCGATGAGGCTCGGCCTCACCGGGCCACCGTCGGCGACACCGACCTGCGGTGGCTCGGCGAGGCCGAGCCTCGCCGTAGCCCAAGGCTAGGCGAGCTTGAGCTCCCCCCCAAGGCGAGGCCGACGTCGCCGGGCTAGGCGAGCTCGATCTCGCCCGATCCGGCGAGGCCGAGCCTCGCCGACGCCGGCTGGCAAGGCCGCCGGCCCTCGTCGGCGGTCGCCGGCCATGGCGAGGCCGGCGACCGGCCAAAAGAAGAGAAAAGAAAAAAGGAAAAAGAAAAAAAAAAAAAGGAAAAATAAGAAAAAAATAGAAAAAATAAAAGAAATAAGAAAATTATACAAATTTACCAAATGTGTTTCTATTTATTTTTTATTCCCGGAACAAGTTTACCAAACGCATTTTTTTGTTCAAAAATTGTTCCTCGGAACAGAAACACTTTTTTCTATTTCTGTTCCCTGGAACAATTTTTAAACAGAAACGCAAACAAACGCACCCTAAATAGCATACACTTCAAGTTCAAACTATATCGGAATTTAATCTACAAGACAGCTTGTTTTAGATCTATAATTGGAATTCAATTGACAACAATACCCCTGGATAGAAGACATAACACCAGAAATTGATCAACGACACTGAGCTTATGGAATAATATTGGAATTTAATTGACGATACTGAACCAGATAAAGACACACATCGGAATTTAATAGACAATGGGAATCTTAAAAACTACAACTAATAGTGATAAAGTAAATAAAGTAAAGATAGTTGTTGTATTCTTTTGGTTGGGCCTCTTCGTTGAACAAGTTACAATATTTATAGGATGAACTAGTAGCCATTAGTTAGTTACTTTCCTTGGGCGCCGCTCTTAGCGTTCCCCATGTTTTCCTTTTCTTCTTGGCAATCTCATCCATAAGCAACTGTTTCTTGACTTGTTGATGACACTCACACGACTTACCCATCAAGTGAATAATGGCTTCCCTATTTTTATGTGCATTTTGTACATCAGCTATTCTTGCCTAAGCTCTAAGTCTGATGCGTTCCTCTCATAGCTTGACACATGACAATTAATTACCTTGTCGTTGACTCTAGTATATATGTCTAGAATCTCGTTGACATTTAGCTCAAATATCCTCATAAACACTAGTTGCCCTCAGCTTTCATGAACAAAATGGGGTGTATCACTCTTATTATTCTCCTTGTGGCCAGCACATACAATAGAGGTAATTTCGGGTGTCAACACTTTGTTCTTTCTTTTTAGTGATAGAGATCTTACAAGATCTCGTTGCCCAGCATATTTATTGGGTAGTTTGGTTGGTTACGTCTACTTCTATCCCTTGTATTGTTGATTTTCGGACGCATGGCCTTTCAACTGATAAAGAAAAAAGACCTTGTAAGTAATATCTATCTTGGATTGGGAGACAGAAAACAGAAAACGAAATTGCAAAGCATCAACTAAGCGGAGGATCTGCCGCAAATCTTCGAAGCGGAGTGTTTGACGCAGTTCACGTTTGATTGGAGATGGTTCCTTACATAGTCTAATATAACATGACGAAAAGTCAAGCCGATTTATGTGGGAATGTTAAGTAATGGGCTATAAACCACACATTGTTTGGCTCGGTTTCTAACAATTTAGACTTTGAGGGAAAATAGTTTGTTAAAGATGGTATGGAATACGGATTACCGGTTCAAATCCTAACATTCAGTCTCTTTCATATATCTCTTACCTATATTGCCCGTGTAAGGACTGGATTACATCTGAGGAGGAGTTTTAAAAAGATACGTTTATATGTGTTGTTGGGCTGTGTTTTCTAACATTTTGAACTTTTGAAATTATTGAAAAAAAAATTGAAATTAAAAAAGAAAAGTTTGTTAACAAGGACTGTATAACTTTGTTCCTGATCAAATCTTCAAAAGCAACAATAAGTTATAGCAAGAGATGAAGCGCTCAATGTCCACCACGAATCTTCACATATCAATTTATAATCAGCCATCACTGACAAAATTTGTATTGGCACGTACGCTTATAAGTTGTAGTTTGCAACGTATTTGAGCCAAGTATCATAGTTTTTAGAATGTGAATTCCTATGAAGTACGATATTTTGGTTTGTTTGGAATGAAATCTGAACATGTATTGAAATGATTTTGGATCGTTAGATCTGAAGAAATCCATATGTGATCCCCCATTTGTTCTTTCACTCAAAAACCCTAGCTACCGTTAGCGCTCACTTAATATTTTTCTTGGATACCCGGTTGCTTTGGAAGCCCTTGAAGGGTTTGGTTTCGTTGGATGTCTCATTCATATTGTCAAATTAGATTGACCGATAAAGGCAGTAAACATTAAATCCCATGTAGGTAGTGCGTCCAAAAATTGATTGATGATGTAGACGCAGAAATCGTGATTCATGAGGTTTAGCAGTTGAGTTAAGATAGAAAACCTACGAAATCGCATGTTTGAAATGGATGTTTAAATTAGAATAATCTTATTAATGAGTGCTTTATGGCCTTCGTTGGAAATGCTTTGTAAAAGGTCTCACTTTTCAAAGTTTTCTATTTTCGATATACTTATTTTCATTATTTCTTTTTAAAAAAAAAATTGGAGCCTTCATCTCTGTAGGCTTCAAAAAAACATAGAAAGGTGGATGAAAAGTAGTATTTTTGTCATGTTAGATGGAGGCTTCTATCTCTGTAGGCTCTCCGAATGTGCGCGTTAATAATTGAGCGATGTTGTTTTGTTCTTTAGTTGACAAGATGGTTACATAGCTTCTTTTATACTTATAAATGATGAGACAGAAATTAGAATTTTTCTGTAGTGTCTCTGTATTGTTTCATTTGGTCTGGTATAAAGAGGTGATTTTTGCTAAACCCCTATGCTTGCTGTGTGGAAGCATTGTTGGAGTTAATGCTTTTCAATAGGACAAGCTATCGACTTTATCTTTAGTTAATATCATGTTCAATTCAAGCCGGTTCCACCATCGATGTTTTCTTCTTTTAATTGCCGAGATTACAAGGATCTTCATGATTTTGCTCAACGTAATATGATCAACTCTTTCCACAGATTGGTTAGGGTTTCACGTCATTTGTTTGCTAAAAAACAGAGTTTGATAGATATTTCATTTGCTAAATGCAGAGGACAGAATGAAGTTTTAGAACAACAAGCACTTTTATGTGACTGGTTTCTTTGGACAGGACCAGAACCAGACCAAACCGGATCGGGAACTGATCATCCCTTATACAAGACTTGTAAAATTTGTATATTAATTTTTTTATACAAATTGCTTATAATATAAACCTAAATTAAATAGAATGATTTTATTTAGATCATAGAAATGGAGTTCAAATTATTGGGAGAATAATGACAACCTGAATAAAATCGGATTAGCACTACAAAACAAAATAATCTCCCCTTGTACACAACATAATAGGAAACCATACAATAAAGTAAATACCAAGCACCCACAAACACCAGCAACTTTACTTTGAAAACCTCCCCAAAGTGAGGAGACAAAAAAAAAGGGGGGGACCCAAGTCCACCCAAAATCATCATTATCAATAAAATTGGGTAAACAAAGTTTTTGCCTAGCTAATAATGCCAGAGGTAAAGGCAACAACAATATCAAGAACACAATTCTTGATAATACACAGGCACTTCACAAGAGATTAAGGATTGATCTCACTAAAATACATCTTTGGTTCAACCTACAAAAAAGTTGATGTAGGAAGCACGTATCAACCTCTAATTATCAGTTTGAAGAAAATCGAACGGTACCCATTTTTTCAAATTTTCTGCTCTCTTTTTCTCTTGCTACAGTCTCACATAAATCATTATTTGCAGCTACCACATGAAATAGAGATTTGAGGCCAATATAGCATTCCATTAATTTTTCATATGGATTATCATTAGGACTTCAGCTTTTAAGCTTGCGTTTCATTAGGCTTCCTCTACGGGGAACGAAACCATCCAAACACAAATGTCAGTAGCATCATTCGAAGATAGCCTTCCTTCCAGTCTTGGCCAAGGTGTCGGTCCCTTGATTGGCAGCCCAAATGAGTGCTTCTATGACAACATTGCGATTGCATTGTAGCAAGATTTGGCTTGCAGACTTGCTCTGCTGATAACACATTTTCAAAAAAATTAGGCACATTTCCAACATGTTGAGAAAACTCCTATTAGTTTGAAGTTGACAAAACTTTCATTCTCTTATTCTTATTATGAGGAATATTGGACTTCTATATTATATCGTGGAATGCTGTCAAAGTTTATTTTACATCATAAATCTTTCCCACTCGATGATGATCCGCAAAACCAAGCCTAGAATGGAGATACAATCAAACTCAAGGTTATTGATCTTTCAACAAGGATTCAGTAAGATCAAGACATATTTGGCTTTCTAGCGGGGAATCGCACTTACCTTTCTTAAATATATTGATAAAATCAATCACGGATTGGTGAAATCAATTTCGAAGATCAATTCCTTTTTGGAAAGCATCTACTTATGGAAACCAAAATTCTGATTGTATGGACAACCAGGATCATCGGATTTTTACCACAATCTTCAAACGGCTATAAGATTTCCTTAATTGATTTTGTCCAACAAGTTGATTGGAATAAATTTTTCTGGAAAGTGCCAACAGTTCGAAAGGCATAGAGAAGTATTCAAAGAGGTCATTTGGTTCATTTGAGATAGTGCGTGAGAATTAAAATTCCAAAGTCTGAAGCTTTACAAATCACTTGTTCTTCACTGATAGTGCTTACAATTGTACTCGAGAGAGAAAAATACAAAGGAGTGACTTAGTGAGAAAAAAAGAAACTCTTCATTGAGTGATCATACTCAAATCGCTGTAATTCTCTTTTGATTCATAGTGAAATCCAGCCTAAAGGTTGTCAGCGTGGGAGAGTGGATATAGGCTTAATCTAAGACGAATCACTATAAATCGTGTGTTCAATTTCTTCTTCTCTTAACTCCTTTAATTTGTTTGTTGTGATATTTTTATAAGTTCTACTAATTTCCAAAACATTCTATTTAAGTCTAAATTTATAGCAGAAGTCTTGTGTTAGTCAAACTCTGGTTGAAGAAAATATCTTTTATTGCTTTTATTGGCTAAATTTGTCTTTACACCTATTCACCCCCTCTAGGTGGCAATACTAGCACTTTCACATGTAAACATAAAATTACACTTTTTTCATATTATAAAACAAATAAAGTGGTTGGAGTTGTGTATAGGAACTTTGTGAATCACGTGTAATGGGTTTGCTTCATATAGAATCATTCATTCTACCGGTGGGGAAGATGAACAACAAAAGCAAGTAACTTTATTTCACAATGTACTAATCACTATGTAAGTACGTAAGATCTTATATATGTTGAGCACAATTGCTTTGTTTGATGTGATTAGGAGAATTGGTTATTCGCCTTCTTCATTCTCTTGAGTAGTAAATATCAGTGGTGATTTGACCAACATTCCGTGAATTTATTGGGGTTGTGTTTCTTATTAAATAGGCGAGACCTATTTGTAGTATTTTTAGCTCATGGCTTTACAATGTGCTTACGTAGTTGGAGAGCTCTTCTTACTTTATCTTGGGCTTCTCCATCATCAATAGCGACCAAGCTCCGCCGCGGACGACGACGAGCCAAGGAAGGAGACGATCAAAGGAGAGGCAAGTGGCTGAGAAGAAGCGTGGGTTTGTGAGGTGTAATTATGATACGGCGGGCGAGTCTTTTACTAGTTTATTTTCATTGGCTACGTGACGATCTTTTAATGAATAGTCGAAATGGGTAGATCTAGCCATAGCCATACCCCACTTTCTTTTCCCTCCACATATGTCGGTGTCATCTCCAGCGTTACTCTCAACCCCTTTCTTAGCACCTGTCAAATGAACAGCATAGGTCAATGTTACTATTTATGCTATTTTTAAGTATCGCAACATCAACAGCAGTCACTTTAAAGCTAACCTAATATGATGCAGTTGCGCGTTAGAATCGTTTGGGTTATTTAATGTGGTCACGGTTGCTTCAACTGACTCGTTGTTGAATTAGTCGAAAGAAAATAAAAAATTGTGAACCTTATCTAGAACTCATCTATGAGTTCCACAACGTGGATATAAAATGGATATCATGTTGTAAATAAAGGTACAGTTTAATATTTAAATTTGCCAACGTTCAACCTCATGCATAGGATCTTGGTTTAAATTTAAAGCGTGAAAATACATAATTGAAATACAAATAAATGCTTGCAAAAATTTGAACCAAGACCACCTACTCTGATATTATATAAGATTTTGTAAGATCTCTTATTGTGGTATCATATGAAATTTTGTGAAAATGTTGCTTATTATTTAAAAATTTTAAGTTATTACAAGAAGGTGTTATTCATTTATGTAATGTCAGTTTTAATGCAAGTGTTCTAACATGACATGCATTCTAGATGAACCTAAACATGCAATGTCTAAATGACATGCAGTCAATGACATGGCACGGATGACATGGCATGTATGGATGACGTAGTATAAGACGTGGCATAATGATGATGCAACTAAAAAAAAAAACTATATGCCATGCACATAACACGGCATAGTAAATAATAACACAATTAAAACTATATGACATGCATGTGATATTTTTGGTATTTCTATTAAAATTTGTAATTAAATATGCCCTAATTTAAGTATGCAATTTGAACTAAGAAAAGAAATCTAATCCATTCTAAGATGATGTTCTTTTTGTTAATTTTAGAATATGGCAGTCATTTGAATTAAACATAGATTAACAACTAATCAGACGCTTCCAATCCAACGAAATTTCAAATTAAAAGGTTGAGATAATTTAAAAAATAACGTATCATCTAACATGTTAAATTAAAGATTATCACAATCTTTAGGCACAATAATTATCCAATATCAAGTCAAAGTAATTAAAAAATGATCCAAAACCTTTACGGATCAAATTTGTAATTAAATTCACTATCATCAATAATGGCCTAACTGGATGATGCCTAAAATCTCATATATCGCAATTAGATAACGAAATCACACAGAAATTAGCAATTTAATATTCAAATCAATTCAGGTAAAGATTGTTACTTAATTTGAACGATATAATCCGGATTAAGATCTAGGGACGCTGGGATTGCGATGGCGGTCGATGGTGGCTTCACTGAGATTCACCCATGGAGTGGTTCTCGGCTGGAAAGTTCAGCAGGGACTATCGGCTGACCTGTAAAATAGAAACACCACACCTTCGTATGACCCCCTCCATGTTGAGTATCCCGCGTCTTCTCTTCTCAGTGAGTACTTTATGTTGAATAGAATAAAGCGCAGAGGCTCCTTATTTCTTTTTCTTTTTTCTTTTCACCGACTCTACTTTGATCTCCACCCACGGCTTGGACTTCTGCAGCTGGTGCATGTGCATGTGCATGACATGTGACTCATGTACGTATCAGTTCTAAATTTCATCGTTGCGGTACGGATCCTAAATGTAATGCACATGCAAATCAAGTGAATTTATATTTTTGTTCAAGAATCGGATCAACCCCTAATTTTTTTATGTAATAAAGAACCAAATGTGACAGTCAAAATTTAGGTATCAACAACTTTCTAATAATGGTACCCACATAATAAATGATTTGGATGATATTAATTTGCATGATTTATTGACCATGCAATAACTTAATTCATAAGGGAGGATTCCTAAGATTTTCTCACTAAATAACAATGACATCTAAGTAGGACTTCTTGTACTGGTTTATTTGTCAGATATTGGGTATAATGCCTTTGGAAACATAAAAGAGTGTTTTTAATCAATTCAATTGAGTAATCTTAATTTCTTTATTGTATCATTTGTTTCGTAATGAATTCTTGCTCTCCTCATCAACTTAGGTTCCATCATCTAAACCACGCAGATTTTGTTTTAATGTATTCCTCAGTTAATTTTGATCGGTTTCCCAACGTCTTTTAATGGAGAAACTAAGACCCCGGAAGTTTTACAACATTAGGATAAGTACTGTTTGAGCTGATATTGCATAATCGACATGTGGACTGAACCCATTTGAAGGTTTGGAGAGTCCAGTCAAATAACAGCTTCACTTTGTTTTTGTAGTTATATAGAAAAACTCATGCTATCTTAACATTAATTAAACTGTCGAAATGCTTATAGTTATTGTTTTTTGAATCTAATATATCATGGGCAAACCCTTAATCAAAGTAATGAATAATCACAAACAAAAGAGAGGGTAAATTCAAGAGAGAGGGAGAGACACGACAATAGATCAGAGAGTTCAGCACTAAGTATGCTGATCACTCCGTATTTATTTATGCTTGTTTATTTGGATAATCGACACACAAGCAGACATCATACATCCTTCTCCTCTTCTTTCGTAGGGCTTAAGCCTTGACGAGGTGAGCATCGAGGTCCTTAGTCATGTTAACCAGGAAATCGATATAGATGACTGGGTGGGGCATGCTCTCGTTCAACTTCTCATACTCGATGATCACCTTAACGACGTCGGGTCCTCCGTCCTTATGGACGGCCTGCCAGATGGCCGTGTAGCTCTTGTAATAGTTGAACACATCGCCTTCGATGCCGACGTGGGTTGCGATCTTGTTCTTATCGTCAAACTGTATCTTCTGCTTGAATGTCTCCTTCTTCCCTTCTGCACAAGTTCCACACTCCCACATGAAAATTGGAACGAACGAACTAGTAAAGGATGATTCTTCTTTTCCTTTCTTATATATATTCCTGAGGTTATATACATCCAAGTCTCCATGTTTCATCGAAATGCATTAATCATTGGACCAATCAAAGAAAACTTGGATATCTTCCTGCGTCTCTTCTCGTGTTCCATGATCACTTTAATTGGTGGCGGACTAAGTATATGGCATGTAGATAATCTCAAGTGCTAGCTCCATACACAGCGCAGGACAGATTCAGCTCTATGTTCATGCATTTTGATGCAGTGGAATGGAATGACTATAATGAGAATGAAACGAAACATGGGCTTGTCAAATTGCAATTGATTCGGTGCATGATTAATCTAGGCCAAACTAAAACGGAACCTCTCCAGCACAAAAGAGGATGCTTACCAACTGAATAAGTCCACTTCCTAATGGAGCCCTCAGTGTGCCATTCGCCTTCATGAATCTCCCCAGCGTGCAGATCAGTGCAAGCAGTAGGAAGGTGGTGTGGGGTGTTCCTGAAGAAGCCGTAGAACTGATTGGCCGATGACTTGAGATCCACCTCCACCTCCATCTTCCCTCTCACTGCCATTGTCTTCTCTTCTGAGAGAATATGTGACCAACAAAATAAAAGCACGATATCTGACTTTCCAAACTTGGAATGTACCTGGTGGATGGCAATAGCTAGTTTGTGCCCTCTTTATATAGAAAAAAGAAAGGACTTCATCCTTAGCCCCAAGATGTTACTAATTCCCCAGCGACATCTTTGCATTATTGATTGTATCAATTAAGATGGGCCCGCTCCATGAAATTCATAAAAAAATGAACCGTGAATCACGTGGTTCGGATTTGCTTCATTGAGAATCCACTCATTATCCTGATGGGGGAGGTGAACAGCAAAGCAAGTGGCTCATGCCGCGCACTTTCATTTCAGTATCTATTAATCACTACGTAAGTTCGTAAGATTTGATATTAGTTAAGCACGAATTGTTTTGTCTGATGTCCCAAGGAAAACTGGTTATTCGCCTCTTCATTCCCATTGGTAATATCGTTTATGTGTTTTGACTAGCATCTTGTTGAGGACAAGCTCTGCCTCATCACATTATATAGGTGAGACCAATTTGTTGTATTTTCAGTTCATCGCTTGCGATGTGATGACGCAGAGGCTGTCCTCATCACTTTCGGTGGCTGCAGTAGTGGTGTCGTCGTCAAAGCTTTGGAAGAAGGGAGAGCTGAAAAAGAGAGAGAGAGAGAGAGAGAGAGAGAGAGAGAGAGAGAGAGAGAGAGAGAGAGAGATGTTGGGATTTGGTGAAAAAGAGGTGCCTATCTTTCTAACATGGATATTACTTGAAGCGTTTGTCATGTTTCTTGGGGTCCATACAAATTTGGGTAGGCCTTGCCAACAAAGAAATGCAGAGTTGATTGATATTACAAGTTTCGGGTACTTCATTTCTTTCTGCTGCTGAAGTACTTCCATTCACAGGCAAATTATTTCCATTGAAGACTACGATTGATCACTGCCTCATCTGGAGATCACGTTCAGAGAAGTTATGACGTGCACAGAAAATATAATATATCATCTCGTTACATGTACATCCAGATGTATGTGTATCTATCTACCGGTCAAAAGCCCTACTGTGCAAGCTCTCGGTGTACAGTTGACTAAAAGGACCGGTCTGAAGGTTATGTTTCATTGAGTGAAAACGAAATGCCGATGCATCAGCAACTTGGAACCCCAAACACTTGTTTCGCTCAGTCCTGCTGTTGAAGCTTCTGTGCTGGATATTAACTTGATAAATAATAATCGACTGCATCAGCTTTGAAGAATCCGATAATGGTAATAAATAAGCCCATCGACGTGGCTCCTTTAAAGCCATGAAGTGAGGATGGCCGGTTCAAAAAGCCAAAAGCCAAAAGCCCTGCGCGATCCGGAAGGAAAGCAAAACGAAGAGTCCGCCAGGAGAGCACTATAAAGTCCGGACCCATCGGTCGGGACTCTAGCAGCCACGTCTCCAAGTATTCAGCCGAAACGATCGAAACGTGGGCAACAAGCCATTTTATACACTGCTCGAGGGTTGCAACTTTTTGTACATTTCAAGGATTCAAGATATCGGAGAATGGCATTTGGTATCTCATATCTATGACTTTTTCCTCATCATGAGAAGATAGGTAGGATTGGTAAGTATCTATACCCTACGTATTCAACACGTACATGGGAAAGAACTTGTAAAATCACAGCGAGAGCTGGAGACGCCTCACCAACTGGCCCCTCCCATGCCGCCGCCTCTGGCAATGCCAAACATGAGCTAAGGCCCAAGGACAGCGATGACCTCCGTCAGGCGTCCTCTTCCCCTAGTTTGCCTTCTGCACCCATGCCGCCAGCCACAATGGCCACATCTTCTCCAATGGCCTCATTCTTCTCTCTTCTCCTTACTCAAGTCTTTGCCTCGCTGCGGCAACCACCCCTTGACCCTTAAGCATACTGTCATCATCCTTGACGCTGCCGAGCCCTCTTTGACAGGGGCAACAAAGAGAGAGCGATAGACAGACAGGGTTGTGGGGTGTTGTGGTGATCAGGCTTAGTGGCAATTTGGCAATGTACATCCAACAATGTATTGAATATCATAAGAGAAATAGGAAGAGTAGCGGAGTGACCAATGGAATATGAAGAAATAAATTATAAGCTTTTGACTTTGGTGTCATTTTGAAAGTAAGTTGTAACATCTTATGTTAGAAGCGTAAGCACTCTGCAGTATAATTTGTACACCGTACTGGACACTGTATGATGAGCAACAAAACTGTGTGACCATTTATTGTAGGATGTATCTTTAGCTATGCAAATGCCGTAACCAAAATGAGATTTCAAGATTTGAATCTAAAGTTTCAAATAAATTTTTTGAGTAAAACAAAAGTGATTAAACTATATTTTGTTTGATTTTGAAAACTCATTTTGGTTAAGGCATTTGCATAGCTAAAGATACATCCTACAATAAATGGTAGCATTAACATTTCACTTAGTAAGAATTCTTGTAAGACTTATTAGTGAGATTCTTGGATATAACCACGCCTTTGGAAATATAAAAGTGCTTTTCGGTGATTTAATCAAGTTGGTATCAATATCGTACCGCTTGTCTCGTAATGAATCTCACTTCTCTCTAAGATTTACTTCCCACCATTTGAACTACCCAAATCATGTCTTTAAATTACTCATTTGGTTTCGATCGGATTCCTGACTTCTTAGTGGAGAATCTAAGAACCATAAATTTCTACAACATAAAAATAAGTACTTTTTGAGTTCATATTGCATGATCGACAAAACATGTGGACTGAACCCATCCGAAAGTAAGATGAGCTTGGTCAAATAGCAGCTTCACTGGAATTTCTATGGCAATTTAGACAAACTCATGCTATCTTAACAGTAATTAGGCGGTCGAAATGTTGCAAATGTATATGCATCATTTGTTCATTGTCTCACAATTGGAAGCTCAGTTTGCAATATTTTACTTACAACATAATCAGAGAAGGTGGATTATCCCCTTTTAACTCAATCAGCCTGACCGGCAAGGTGCTCATCGATGTCCTTAGCGAGGCCGATCACGAACTCCATGTAGTCCTTTGGGTCTTCATGGCTCTCATGGTGCTTCTCAAAGTCAAGGGTGATCTTCGCCACCGAAGCCTCGCCCTTCGGGACAATGTGGAGGGTGACCTTGTAGCTCTTGTACTTCTCCAGCAAGTGTCCAGCCACGGCAACAAACGTCGCCGACTTCTTTGCCTCGTCAACCTCGATCTTCTCCTTGAATACCTCCTCCTTCCCATCGGCACACATTTTTACGCGACAAAAAGGAAAACAAATTGAAAGGTATTCCAAAATAATTAAGAATGCTCTCTCCTGATGACTGCTTACTGATGGTGTAAGTCCAGAGCTTGACCGATCCAGGAGCTTCCCAATCACCTTCATGCACTTCGATGGCGTGAACCTTTTCGCAGGAAGCGTTCGGGGCGTGTTGGAGTTCGCTGCTGATACCTTTGAAGTACTTGTCAGCTGGTGACTTGAGCTCCAACTCGGTCTTCAGTGTCCCCGCTAGAGTCATCTTCTCTGTTCTTTTACTCAATAACCCTAACTAGCTTTACCTCTCACTCAAGATCTTTCTTGAGTATTCAATAGTATTGAAAGCCTTGAAGGGTTTGCTTTCGTTGGATCTCTCATTTATTTTGCCCAATCAAATTGAGGAATGCAGGCAGTGCTTAGGAGAAAATTTTAAATACAAAAGATGTGTCAGTTTAACAAACTACTAATCCACTCACCGAGCGACACGTCTCTTGTGGGCTCACTATCAAATTTCTCTCCTTTTGTCTCGACAAATTGTGGGTCCATTGATATAAAGTGATTAGAGTTGTGCATAGGAACTTCGTGAATCACGGGTAATGGGTTTGCTTCATATAGAATCATTCATTCTATCGGTGGGGAAGATGAACAACAAAAGCAAGTAGCTTTATTTCACAATGTACTAATCACTAAGTAAGTACATAAGATCTTATATATGTTGAGCATAATCTCTTTGTTTGATGTGATTAGAAGAATTGGTTATTCGCCTTCTTCATTCTCGTTAGTAGTAAATATTAGTGGTGATTTGACCAACTATTGAAAGCCTTGAAGGGTTTGCTTTCGTTGGATCTCCCATTTATTTTGCCCAATCAAATTGAGGAATGCAGGCAGTACTTAGGAGAAAATTTTAAATACAAAAGATGTGTCAATTTAACAAACTACTAATCCACTCACCGCGCGACACGTCTCTTGTGGGCCCACTGTCAAATTTCTCTCCCTTTGTCTCGACAAATTGTGGGTCCATTGATATAAAGTGGTTGGAGTTGTGCATAGGAACTTCGTGAATCACGTGTAATGGGTTTGCTTAATATAGAATCATTCATTCTATCGGTGGGGAAATGAACAACAAAAGCAAGTAGCTTTATTTCACAATGTACTAATCACTAAGTAAGTACATAAGATCTATATATGTTGAGCATAATTTCTTTGTTTGATGTGATTAGGGGAATTGGTTATACGCCTTCTTCATTCTCGTTAGTAGTAAAGATTAGTGGTGATTTGACCAACTATTGAAAGCCTTGAAGGGTTTGCTTTCATTGGATCTCCCATTTATTTTGCCCAATCAAATTGAGGAATGCAGGCAGTACTTAGGAGAAAATTTTAAATACAAAAGATGTGTCAATTTAACAAACTACTAATCCACTCACCGCACGACACATCTCTTGTGGGCCCACTGTCAAATTTCTCTCCCTTTGTCTCGACAAATTGTGGGTCCATTGATATAAAGTGGTTGGAGTTGTGCATAGGAACTTCGTGAATCACGTGTAATGGATTTGCTTCATATAGAATCATTCATTCTATCGGTGCGGAAGATGAACCACAAAAGCAAGTAGCTTTATTTCACAATGTACTAATCACTAAGTAAGTACATAAGATCTTATATATGTTGAGCATAATTTCTTTGTTTGATGTGATTAGGAGAATTGGTTATTCACCTTCTTCATTCTCGTTAGTAGTAAATAGTAGTGGTGATTTGACCAACTATTGAAAGCCTTGAAGGGTTTGCTTTCGTTGGATCTCCCATTTATTTTGCCCAATCAAATTGAGGAATGCAAGCAATACTTAGGAGAAACTTTTAAATGCAAAAGATGTGTCAATTTAACAAACTACTAATCCACTCACCGCGCCACACATGTCTCTTGTGGGCCCACTGTCAAATTTCTCTCCTTTGGTCTCGACAAATTGTGGGTCCATTGATATAAAGTGGTTGGAGTTGTGCATAGGAACTTCATGAATCACATGTAATGGGTTTGCTTCATATAGAATCATTCATTCTATCGGTAGGGAAGATGAACAACAAAAGCAAGTAGCTTTATTTCACAATGTACTAATCACTAAGTAAGTACATCAGATCTTATATATGTTGAGCATAATTTCTTTGTTTGATGTGATTAGGAGAATTGGCTATTCACGTATTAGTGGTGATTTGACCAATGTTCCGTTAAATTTATTGGATTTGTGTTTCTTATTAAATGGGGAGACCTATTTACAGTATTTTTAGCTCATGGCTTTACAATGTGCTTACTTAGTTGGAGAGCTCTTCTTACGTTATTGTTGACACCTCAATTTTAATTAGTTTTATTAATTTTGTCTTTTCGGATAAATAGATAATAAAAAGATAAAACAACAAAAAAAAATAAAAACAGAAAAGAAACAAAAGAGAAAAAGAAAGAAAGCAGCCCTCGAATGGGCCCTTACGGCCCATTTCCCCTTTCGGCCCGGCCCCACCGGTCATCTCCTTCCTCACTCCTCTGCAGCACACGCGCAGAGGACGCGATGCGAGAGGCGGGGGCGGACGGCAACCCACGTGGGAGGGGGCAGCTGGCGTCGGATGGGACGCCGGTTCGGCCGGCGGAGGCCGCTTGGCGCACGGGGACCGGCGGTCGAAGCTCCGTCGACCAGCTGCCCCCTTGCCTATAAATAGGCCCCCGTTTCCGTCGTCGCCAAGGGGACACCGAGAACGATCGAAGGCTGCAAAGCTTCGAGCCTCCTGCTGATAGACTTCGAAGGGGAGCCGAGGACGAGCAAGCCCGGATCCGAAGGCGAGGTAGAGAGAGGCCAGCCGAGGCTTGGGGTCCACGAGAGACTTCGGGAGCTCGAGTTCCGATCGGCCACGGCATGGTGAGCTCGGAGGGGTCCCCGAGAGACTTCGGGGAGCTCGAAGGGCGAGCTCGAGGGAGAGAGGAGGTAACTCGGCGCCGGATCTGGTCGGATCTGACCGTCCAGGACCCACCGACACCGTCATCGTCCGCCGCGGTCGTCGCCACCAGTCTGCCCTCGCCGTGGCCGCCACCGTCGTAGATCAACTCCTATTGTCGCCATCATCGCCTCCGTTCAAGAAAAGGTAAAAATCATCGCTGTCGCCGCCCATCGTGACCCCATTCTATCAACGTCGCCGTCGTCGTGGTTCCCATCGTCGTCGCCGTCACCGCCGTGGCCATCGTCGCCGTCGTATCGCTTTGGTCTCCTCCCCGGTGCCGCAGATTCGCAAACCCTAGGGTTTGCGATTTTCCGAGTCGCGAGCGGATCCGGACCCGGAAAATCGGGTAGGGTTTGCGATCCGAGGGGCGGCTGCGAGTCGGGTCGTGTGCCGGATCCGAGTCGGGTAGGGTTCCGAAGGAACCGAGTCGCGAATCGGAGCCGAGTCGGGTAGGGTTCGCGAGGGAGCTAGGTCGTGGAGCGAGTGGTGGATCCAGTCGCCGGGCGGGCGGCGCCCCAAACGCCCGGCCACGGCATCGTTTTAATTAAAATTAAAAAAAAAAGACAAAAATCCGAGTCGGGCTCGCATCGTTCGGATCGTCTGGCCGGGTCGGAACAACCCCGGATCCGACCCGGTCAGTTTTTATATTATTTTAATATAAAATAATATTTTAAATAAATAAATAAATATTTTATTTCAAAAAATCAAAAAAATCAAAAAATATTTTATTGTCAAAAAATATTTTAAAAATGTTAAAAAAATTTTATTTTCCAAAAAAATCGAGAAAAATAAAAAATAATTTATTTTCCGAAAATATTAAAAAAATATTTAAAAAATATTTTATTTTCCAAAAAATCAAAAAATCAAAAATATTTCATATTTTCCGAAAAATGCCAAAAATCCAAAAAAAAGCCAAAAATTCATGAAAAAGTCAAAAAATTTCAGAAAAAGCCAAAAAGACTTGTATTTTTCCAAAAAAAATACCAAAAAATCCCAAAAAATCCCTTTTGTGTCCCAAAAATTAGAAAATGACTCAAAAAATGTTTTTCCTCCCAAAAATGCATGGAAAATCCCTCGAGCATCCAAAAAACCTCAAGGTTTAAACAAGATTAGGTACTGAAAGGGCATTAGTGATTAACTAGTGTAATCAAATCCCCGATCCTAATTTCTCTAGTTGCGCGAGAGTGAGTATTTCTCTCGATACTTCACTTGGGTTTCTAATCAACCCACCCCAAATCGATTAGTTGGCGACTCCATTTTAAAAATTGATTTACAGGTTAAAAACTTGAACCATTAAGTCGTGAATTGGTGGACTTGGGAGAGTCCGGGCATAACTAATTTCAGCCGAGCCATTAGCCTCCTTAGGCGCTCGTACCCGATTATGGCGCCGAAAAAAGAGGTCGCGACAGTTATCTCGGGCTTCTCCATCATCAATAGCGACCAACCTCCGCCGCGGACGACGACGAGCCAAGGAAGGAGACGATCAAAGGAGAGGCAAGTGGCTGAGAAGAAGAGTGGGTTTGTGAGGTGTGATTATGACATGGCGGGCAAGTCTTTTACTGGTTTATTTTCATTGGCTCCGTGACGATATTTTAATGAATACTCGAAATGGGGTAGATCTAGCCATAGCCATACCCCCAATTTCTTTTCCCTCCACATATGTCGGTGTCATCTCCAGCATTACTCTCAACCCCTTTCTTAGCACGTGTCAAATGAATAGCATGGGTCAATGTCACTATTTATGTTATTATTAAGTATTGCAAAATCAACACCAGTCACTTTAAAGCTAACCTAAGATGATGCAGTTGCGCGTTAGAATCGTTTGGATGATTTAATGTGGGCACAATTGCTTCAACTGACTTGTTGTTGAATTATTCAAAAGAAAATAAAAAATTATGAGCCTTATCTAGAACTCATCTATGGATTCCATGACGTGGATATAAAATGAATATCAAGTTGTAAATGAAGGTACGGTTTAATATTTAAATATTCCAATGTTCAACCTCATGCATAGGATCTTGGTCTAAATTTAAAGCATGGAAATACGTAATTGGAAATACAAATAAAGGCCTACAAAAATTTAAACCAAGACCTTCTACTCTGATATTATATAAGATTTTGTAAGATCTCTTGTTGTAGTATCATATGAAATTTTGGGGAACTATTGCCTATTGTTTAAAAATTTTAAGTTATTACAAGAAGGTGCTATTTAAAATTTAACTATTCTAACAATAACATTTCTTTCTTTCTTAGGGAAATGGAAAAAATCGCACTAACTAGTTGGATTTCGACCAAACTGAATCAATTGCAAGACCTCAAAACTTTAGTATATATTTGCTGATTGATATATTTGCTTTTTGGCCCAAAGAATATGAAAATGTAAGCATATAATTAAACCCTTTGTATATGTAAGATTCAAAATGAGTTATAATATTGTGAAACAAATAAGCTTTTCATTTAGAGGGTAAACTTAAATTTGGCATGGCACAACTGTGACACAAGAACATGATTTGCCAATGAGTATAACCTCAGGCAAGGTCTACCACGTGCACACGTAGAGAGAGAGAGAGAATTGTGCAAATAAATAAAGTACACGGATTGAATTCCGGAAAAACAAAAGTGAGAGAGAGAGAGAGAGAGAGTAAATTGTGCAAATAAATAAACTACATGTATTGAATTTCGGAAAAGAAAAAAATGAGTCATGAACTTTATAGAAAAATCACCCTGAACTGAATTATATAAGTTCAAGGATGATGAAAAAAGAAATCAGGAATGTCATCGAACAAACAGCGAAAGTTGATGAACTACCCGTCATTGCCCAAGGGAAAAAAAAAAAGAAAAAAAAAAAAAACGAACATCATTCATCTCCCGAGGAAGGGTTGATATAAGGCAAACTCAAAGTTCCTTCAATCGAATTGCCGTATCGATTTGACCGACAGCTACATTGATTTGCACATTTATGTAAAGCTCAACAAGAAGAGAACTATCGGTCTCTCAAATCTCGTGCGAGACCAAATGAACAATGGAATTAAACTAGACCACCGATGTTGTTACAAAAATAAAGGCTAATTTTCTCTTGTGATTTTTTTTTTTTTTACCAAAATGGGCTTACATCGTAATGCATGAACATGATGTGATCTCCTAAGGAAGGATTATGATCCTCTAAAATCAGTATTAGAACGTATATTTTATTGAATTTAATTCGAGAGAGAGCATTTAACTTTAGTCTCTCCTTCTTTAACCAACTTCCCCTCATCCTCCTGATCCATAGGCCCCGTTTGGTTCAGCATTCCAAGAGGCTTTCAGCTCCCAAAACCCCTTGGGAAATAATTTAGATGTTTGGTTCAGCATTTGGAGGTATTATTGGCCAAATACTAGCATTTGAAATGCTAAAAGCCCAAAGCAATCGGAAATGCAAGTCCACCTCTACTATTCATCCATTGACTTCTTCTTCCTCTTCTTTTTTAAACCGATCATCTTCCTCACACCCCAACCGCCATTGATCGGCGATGGAGTTTCATCGGATTTTATTTTTATTGTTCAAAAAAAATAATAAAAACCCTTTACAAATGTTAGGTTCACCTTCTTCTTTTTTTGTCATTTTTATCTTTTGACAATCAATAGCCCAACTTTTTATCAATACACTAGAATAATCATTAATTAACAAAGATGATTAATACTACAATAATTAAAAAAATTATTCAAAGTTGAAAACAAATCTAAAAGAACTCTAGGCCAAAAGTTGAGCTTTACATATAATTTATAATCAAATTTTTTTAATATAATTTTTAAATAAATTTACTAATATATATCTTTTACATTACTCTCGACATGAAAATATAAAAGGTTATATAGTCATTTTTTTTTTTTGCAATTTTAAAAATACTAAAACTAAAAAACTTAATTTGGTCATACTAAAGGGTTTTTCAAATAAATATTTACCAAATAGTCTTGCATTTCCCTAAAGTACCTTTTAGTTATAATTTACCAAACAGTCTAGCATTTAGGAAAATCCCTTTACCTCAAAGGTATTGCATTCTCCTAAGGGCATTTCCCCAAAGTCGAACCAAATCGTTCGTCAAAAAACAGTTCAAATCAGAAACTAAACCGAATCAAAGTTTGTTTAGATCCCTTTTTTTTTTTTTTTTGTGGAAACGAACAGTAAAACAAAACTGTATTGTACTACCTCCTACTATTTTACTATATTTGCCATTGCATGAGAAGTAACATTTTATTTTTAAATGTGAACCAGTTTAGATGTGAAGTTATGAATTGGTCTGAGCATGAAGTTTGGTTTCTACAATAATTTAGTCCTCCCTCTCTCTCTCTCTCTCTCTCTCTCTCTCTCTCTCTCTCTCTCTCTCTCTCTCTCTCTCTCAACTATTTATGAGGACAAAACAGTATAAGATAGAACAAACGATTTAGTTCGATTCCAAAACTGAACTTAACCGAACCGTAAAAAATGATCTAATTCAGTTTTGTTCTAAATTACTTTAAGTTTTGCTTGGTTTCGTTTCATTTTTGTTCAAACCTTGTACTCTCTCAACAAACTAAAGTCTTCCGCAAGAAGGGTAAAGAAAAGATGGTGGAAGAAACTGTTGGTTCATAAACATATATTATGAGTGAATATATCTGATACGACATTTAGGGCGCGCATGGAAACACTTCTGTTCTTTTTTTGTTCCTGGAAACAGAAATTAAAAAAAAAAGTGTTTCTATTTCGGGGAATAGTTTTTGAACAAAAGAACGCGTTTGGTAAGTGTAAAAAAAAAACTGTTCTTGGAATAAAAAAAGAACAGAAACACGTTTGGTAACTGCAGTCAATTTCTGTTCCTAAAATAGAAAAATAACAAACACGTTTGGTAAACGACAAAAAAATTTCTGTTTTAAATTTTTTTAAAAAAAAACTTTTTTTAATAAAGTTTAAAATTGATATTGAATTCTCATTCTTATGAAATACTCATTAATTTTATTTTGTTCATGGTTAGTGAAGACAAACATTTTTAGCATGATCATATGGCATATTTCGTAGAAAATTTTGTAATTAAAGTTTGTATCAAATTTTTTCAAGTACTTTTTTATTTTTTAGTTTTAAAGCATATAAACTTGATATTGATTTCTCATTCTCATTAAATGCTTATCAATTTAATTTTTGAAAAATGGGGTGTGAAATGAAAAATATTTTCAACATGATCATATGTGCGTCCTTAAACGAAAATTTCATACATCTCAACATGAACCCTTCCATACATGACATCACAATAATGAAGTAATATAATTCATTGTTCAACTGCATCACAGTGAATACGTAAAAGCAATATTACAAAAGTCAACAAATCTCATGCATATTGTGATCCCTTGCCATTTTATTTGCAATTCTTATCATAAGCCTGTTTATCCCAGATGACTGCTCATCCGATGTATCATCTGCAACTTCCCCTCCTGTAGGTCCAAATGGATACTCTGGATCTCCATACATGGAAAAATTTCAGTCCATCCTATCTTGATCACGAATGTAATTATGAAGAGCACAATATGCAATTACAATAAGTGCTTGCTTCCGAATTGTAAATGGAAGCATATGTCTCAAAATGGTGAAGCGATTCTTTAATGCCCCAAATGACCTCTCAATTATATTTCTTAGTGAAGAGTACTTATAGTTGAATAACTCTTTTACTATTCTTAGCCGTCTCCCACTCCCTCTATATTCTTTGAGATGATACCGTTCCCTTCTAAAATGAGTTAAAAATCCCGAAAGTGCTGCATTACCGGAATCTACCACGTAGTATTTCCCTACAACATGATATATATAAATTTGTTATGATATTAAACCATAATATAATCACAAATGTCAATATTAACAAAGTAAATACCAGGTGGTGGTCGGGAAAATTGCAATTGAGGAGTTTCGAGTGCTGCCGAAAGCACTCGACAATCATTGGCAGATCCTTCCCATCCAGCATACACGTAAGTAAATTTCATATCAAATGAGCAAACACACAACACGTTCTGTGTGGTAGTCCCTCTCCTGCCTCTAAATCGAACCTGTTGAGACACCGGAATAATAGCATTTATATGGGTGCCATCCAGAGCACCTACGCAGTCCTGTCAATTTATTACCAATCTAAGATTATAAAAGATTATGAACTACATGTATTTGATGGTATAAAGTTGATATAGAAATCATACCTTGAAGTAGCGCTTATGACTAGGATCCATAAGAATTTCTTGAGGGATGACATAAAAGGACGGTGGTTTGATTATCTCTTTTGAAAGTTTGATAATTGCTTTCAACACTTTGCTGAAATACTTGCTGATCGTTTCTCCAGAATGTTGAAATCTCTCACATAAATTTCTATTTGAGTTACCATGACAAACTATAGATAAAAATATCCCAACTTGTTCGTCTATTCTAATATATCGACTATCTTTTAACCAACCTCTTACTCTCATCAAATCACATAAATTTAGAAAAACATGCCTCTCTATCCTAAGGCTTCATATATCCTATCTGAATGTCTAGTAATAATCTCCCTTATCCATTCAGATCCTAATAATTTGCTATCCCTAATTGGTTCTATTGTATGCACGGATGCGTCAATGGCAACCATGCACAACCACGCTAGCAATACGGCTAGATCATCCTCATCCAAGAATTGTTGAACTTGTTCTACCTCTTCACTACATATACTATCTGATCCCTCTTCCATAGTACCTATACCATCACAAAAATATAAAAACATCAATAACATAAGTCATAGTCCCAATAGAAAATGCCATTACATATAAGTATGAAGAGTCTCAACATTTAAAACGACATATTAACAGATAACATAAGTTATACAATCTCTACATTACCCCACTCAGTTCATAAATCTACTAAAGATGATAAAGAAGTCCAATTCTCCTTTCAGGTGTGGATTTAATGAAAGCCACCCTCCATGAGGCACTATCGCATGCTCGATCCACTGCTTTATTGTAAAGATCTTGGTCTATCTCAGGCATAGTAAGCAGAATATCCATCACAGCAGCGACGGAGAAAGGATCCTCAGGTGATGGC
Source organism: Eucalyptus leucophloia subsp. euroa (assembly GCA_017140325.1). Taxonomy (NCBI): domain Eukaryota; kingdom Viridiplantae; phylum Streptophyta; class Magnoliopsida; order Myrtales; family Myrtaceae; genus Eucalyptus; species Eucalyptus leucophloia. Next base: position 37,527,202 of record CM029469.1, read on the forward strand.
ATAACCCCAGAGGTCGCAGAGCCACTACCAAATTGACTGGACTTAACTTTCAAAAAGTCTTGGATAGCTTTGCAAGTGTCATCAATACTGTTTTTGGTACTCTTCCTTCTTCTCTTAGTAGTTGGAGTCCTATCCAATTTGTGCTTTCCACGAGTTGAAGTTCCAGTATCTTCTGGTGTGAAGACTCTCTCATCAGTGGGGTGATCATCGAAGTCATCTGTATGGCCACCACCAGCATCACCATAGGCATTGCCACCACTGTTGTCACCATATGCATTGTAACCACTATTGTCACCACCTACATTGGCATCACCAGTGTCATCTTCCTCCGACACCGTCACATCTTGAGCATTTGCAATGCCATATTCCCCAGTAGCATATGTACCACCAAATACAATACATAGCTCGGGATATTGGGGAAATCCATCCTTCCTGAATTTTGCCCACTCTACATTCCCATATAATTTTGACAATAATGACATTTGAGGTATATAATCATACATTTTAAAATTAATATACATAATGACATCAAAATGACCAAAAAGTTTAAAAAAAAATATATATATATATATATATACCTTGATGTGAGCTTCCCATATGCTTGGATCGTCGACAGTAACTATTTTATTGACATTATCCCAACCGAATCCAGATTGAGACATAAGTTTTTGAAAACTGCTATACTGTTTTCTCAGTTTGTTTACTTTGTTCCTCAATTGGACCATGCTATATTGGCGTCCCGTTTGCCTAACGAATTCAATATGTATATTCCTCCAACCCTTTTTGTTGAAAGTAGAAGAGGTCCGATTTCCCTTTTTGACCTCATCCACCATCAAGCCAATGAATATGTTGGTTACAGACTCGGTCCACTTTGCATTGAATGTCTATCTCTCAGATGCCATTTAATCTTTGATCGGTTGAGCAACATATAAGTTATGAGTTAAATCAATAACATAATACTATATATGCCAAACATTAAATCATTCTCAAGAGATGCAAGCCAAGAAGACTAACTTGTGTAAAAGACATCATAAGTTGCATTTTAAGCTACAAGAAGTACATGGTACTATGACTAGCAATGATCAATAAAACAGAATGCTCAAAATAAAATACAGATCATTGTGAGAGACCTAAACAACTACTCTCATTTGCAATATTTTTGAGCTGTAAAATCCAAATGATCAGCCTGAGCATTTCATTGTAATGCTACATATAGAATGCAACCATGAAATTCAACCAACACAAGGCAGCATTACCCTTCGTTCTTACCTTCTTACGATGCCGCGGTTGTCGCTACGCCCCGACTTTGGCTGGTTCTCCCCCTTGGTGGTGAAATCGTCATTGAACGCCCTCGCCACGAGCTTCACTAGCCTGTCCAATCCACATCACCATGAGCAACAAAACAACAATCGAAGGAAACTCCAATCCAATCAATGAATTGAAATTCCCCCATTCCAAAACTGAATCAAGTAACCACATAACATCACTCATCACTCGAAGCCCCTGCGGAATTGAATGATCCACCTGTTCAAAGGATCGATCGAGCGTCGGTCCGTGCTCCTTGAGCAAGCTGGAAGAGCAGCTCGATCACTTTCCCAACCGGCTCGAGCGGGAGGTGGGAGAGCCTCTGCCGCTGTCCCAACTCGCCCGCTCTCCCAGCTGGCTCTCCCAACTCGAGCGAGCAGGAACTCGCTCCAGCTGAGAGAGCCTCTGCCACTCTCGGAGCTGGCTCGAGCAGCGAGCTGGGAGAGCCGCTCTGCCGCTCTCCCAACTCGCTCGAGCAAAGCGACGCGTAGCTGGGAGAGTAGCTCTATCGCTCTCCCGAGCTGGCTCGAGGAGAGTGGCGGGCCGGAGAGCAACTCGCCGCTCTCCGGCTCGCTCGAGGAGAGCAGCGGAGCGCTGCGCCGCTCTCCCACCGCTCGAGCGGCGCGGGCTGGGAGAGCAACTCTGCCGCTTTCCGGCTCGCTTGAGCGAGCGGCGAGCAGCTCTGCGCGCTCTCCCGGCGGGCTCGACGAGCGACAAAGTTGGGAGAGCAACTCGCCTCTCCCAGCTCGCTCGAGCGGAGCGCGAGCCGGGAGAGCCACTCCGCCGCTCTCCCGCCTTGCTCGAGCAACTCGGCCTTCCGCTCGCCCGGCTCGCAGCTCACTCGAGCCGGAGAGCGGCGAGTAGCTCGCTCGAGTTGGAAGAGCGACGGAGCGAGCTCGCTCGCTCGAGCCGGGAGAGCCTCTGCCGTTCTCCCGGCTCGCTCGAGCGGCTCAAGCGACCGGTTGGTCACCCGGATCGCCGCAGATCCGGGCGACCGACGCTCGCTTAGGCGTCATTCGGTCGCTCGAGCGGCGAGCAGCCTCTCGCGCCCGCTCGAGCGACCCGAGCCGCTCCGCCGAGCGAACACAATAGCTTGAGCTCGGTAGAGCAACTCGAAGCGAACCGCCGTCGCCCGGATCTACCGCAGATCGGGCGAGCGGCGTGCACTTGAGCCTCCATCGAGCTATCGCCGAAGCCCTCGTCGACCGGAGAAGGAGGAGCACCGAATACGTACTGGATTCGGAAGCTTCAGCAGGGAGTGCGTCGGCGGAGTGAGGAGTCGGCGGAGAGTTGGCCGAGTGGGAGGCGCCGGAGAGAAGGGAGACACGCGGAAAGTTGCCGGAGACAGGCCAGTGCGTCGGCGGAGTGAGGAGTCGCCGGAGAGTTGGCCGAGTGAGGAGTCACCGGAGAGAAGGAGGACGAACGAAGGAGAAGGGGACCAACGAAGGAGAGCACGAACGAACGAAGTGTTCCCGTTTTGTTTTTTTGTTCTTTTCATTTTTGTTCCTTTCGGGCGTCCAAGAAGTGTTTCTCAAGGCCAGAAACAAGAATTTGTTGTTTCTTTTTTTTGTTCCTATTTTGTTCCGGGAACAAAAAAACAAAAAAAGAACAGAAACGCAACCAAATGCGTTTCTGTTCTTTTTTTGTTCCCGGAAAAAAAAAAAAAGTGTTCAAAAACAGAAATAAATAGTGTTTCCATGCACAACCTTAATTGAATCTTTCTTCTCCACCACACGAACAGTCATTCCCGAGTTTTTGTATTCCTTTTTCAATTCATGACATGCCACATCAAACTTCTTTTCCTGAAACCACATTGAAAATGATAATCTGGGGGTATCTTTATTTATGAACTCTCGAACGAAGCAATATTCGATTAGCAACATTTTCTGACAGCTTTTATGCGGTTTGCTTTGGTATAACGTAAAAATAGAACAAAACGGAAGCATCACCTTACTCACCCCTACTACTCTCTCTCTCTCTCTCTCTCTCTCTCTCTCTCTCTCTCTCACATTCGAAGTCGCCAGCCTTAGGCAACCCCAGATTGAAGGTTAGTTGAAGTAGCGACCTCCTCTTGTGTGGAGATGTAAAGTGTGGATCTTGCAAGCGCCCTTGAATGAGGAGACAATGGTGGCGATGCGTTACGTAAAATAAATGCAGCATTCGATTAGGCATGGACTCTCCCAAACTCGTATACCCCATATGACGTTGGAATATTCTAGATTAGGTCAAATTAACATTATGAGAATATTTAAATTAGAAGTCGCCACTAGCCTATCGAAGTTAATTAAAAATCAAATGAGGCATATAAATGTACCCACTTTCTACGCGACTAGAGATTATGAGTACGAGGAATTAATTATACTAATTTTCTCTAATGCATTTTCGGTATGGTTTTTCTTATTAAAAAAATTATATAGCAAGCAGCTCGAATGCATTTTTAACCTATCCTCTAACATGTAAGATTATTATACAAGTGTACAGTCATTAAAATAACAATTAATAATCAAAGCAACAAATAAATTGCAAAAATAGGGAAGAAATTAAAATACCTTAAAGCAAGCAAAGCATGGTAATCAATTCCTAAATTCCTGTCAAGTGTTTATCAAAAGAACGCGCATGCCTAACCTAAACATTAACTCTATGCAATTCTAATTAACTCTTTTTTGGCATTTTATTCATTTATGTAATGTCAATCTAAGTTTTAATGCAAGTGTTCTAACATGACATGCATTCTAGATGAACCTAAACATGCATTGTCTAAATGACATGCAATCAATGACATGGCACGGATGACATGGCATACGACGTGGCATAATGATGATGCAACTAAAAAAAAACCTATATGACATGCACATAACATGGCATAGTAAATAATAACACAATTAAAACTATTTGATATGCACGTGATATTTTTGGTATTTCTATTAAAATTCGTAATTAAATGTGCCCTAATTTAAGCATGCAATTTGAACTACGAAAAGAAATCTAGTCCATTCTAAAATGATGTTCTTTTTGGTATTTTCAAAATATGGTAGTCATCTGAATTAAACATAGACTATCAACTAATCGACACTTGCAATCCAACGAAATTTCAAATTAAAATATTGAGATAATTTAAAAAATAACATATCATCTAACAAGTTAAATTAAAGATTATCACAATTTTTAGGCACAATAATTATCCAATATCAAGTCAAAGTAATTAAAAAATGATCCAAAACATTTATGGATCAAATTAATAATTGAATTCACTATCATCAATAATGCCCTAATTGGATGATGTCTAAAATCTCATATATGGCAATTAGATAACGAAATCACACCAAAATTAGTAATTTAATATTCAAATTAATTTGGGTAAAGATTGTTACCTAATTTGAATGACGATATCCGGATTAAGATCTAGGGACGCTGGGATTGCGATGGCGGTCGACGGTGGCTTCACTGAGATTCGCCCATGGAGTGGTTCTCGGCTGGAAAGTTCAGCAGGGACTCTCGGGTGACCTGTAAAATAGAAACGCCACGCCTTCGTATGACCCCCTCCATGTTGAGTATCCCGCGTCTTCTCTTCTCAGTGAGTACTTTATGTTGAATAGAATAAGGCGCAGAGGCTCCTTATTTCTTTTTCTTTTTTCTTTTCATCGACTCTACTTTGATCTCCACCCACGGCTTGGACTTCTGCAGCTGGTGCATGTGCATGACATGTGACTCATGTACGTGTCAGTTCTAAATTTTATCATTGCGGTACGGATCCTAAACGTAATGCACATGCAAGTCAAGTGAATTTATTTTTTTGTTCAGGAATCGGATCGACCCCTAATTTTTTTTTTTTGTAATAAAGAACTAAATGTGGCACTCAAAATTTAGGTATCAACGGTTGTTCAATAATGATACCCACATAATTAATGATTGGGATGATATTAATTTGCGTGATTTATTGATCATGCAATAACTTGAGTCATAAGGGAGGATTCCTAAGATTTTCTCATGAAATAACAATGGCGTCTAAGTAGGACTTCTTGTACTAGCTTATTTGTGAGATATTGAGTATAATGCCTTTGGAAACATAAAAAAGTGTTTCTAAGCGATTCAATTGAATAATCTTAATTTCTATATTGCATCGTTTGTTTCGTAATGAATTCTTGCTCTCCTCATCAACTTAGGTTCCATCATCTAAACCACGCAGATTTTGTTTTAATGTACTCCTCAGTTAATTTTGATCGGTTTCCCAACGTCTTTTAATGGAGAAACTAAGACCCCGGAAGTTTTACAACATTAGGATAAGTACTTTTTGAGCTGATATTGCATAATCGACATGTGAACTGAACCCATTTGAAGGTTTGGAGAGTCCAGTCAAATAACAGCTTCACTTTGTTGTTATAGTTATATAGAAAAACTCATGCTATCTTAACATTAATTAAACTGTCGAAATGCTTATAGTTATTGTTTTTTTAATCTAATATATCATGGGCAAACCCTTAATCAAAGTAATGAATAATCACAAACAAAAGAGAGGGTAAATTCAAGAGAGAGAGAGAGACACGACAATAGATCAGAGAGTTCAGCACTAAGTATGCTGATCACTCCGTATTTATTAATGCTTGTTTATTTGGATAATCGAAACACAAGCAGACATCATAGATCCTTCTCCTCTTTTTTCGTAGGGCTTAAGCCTTGACGAGGTGAGCATCGATGTCCTTCGTCATGTTAACCAGGAAATCGATATAGATGACTGGGTGGGGCATGCTCTCGTTCAACTTCTCATACTCGATGATCACCTTAACGACGTCGGGTCCTCCGTCCTTATGGACGGCCTGCCAGATGGCCGTGTAGCTCTTGTAATAGTTGAACACCTCGCCTTCGATGCCGCCGTGGGTTACGATCTTGTTCTTATCGTCAAACTGTATCTTCTCCTTGAATGTCTCCTTCTTCCCTTCTGCACAAGTTCCACACTCCCACATGAAAATTGGAACGAACGAACTAGTAAAGGATGATTCTTCTTTTCCTTTCTTATATATATTCCTGAGGTTATATACATCCAAGTCTCCATGTTTCACCGAAATGCATTAATCATTGGACCAATCAAAGAGAACTTGGATATCTTCCTGCGTCTCTTCTCGTGTTCCATGATCACCTTAATTGGTGGCGGACTAAGTATATGGCATGTAGATAATCTCAAGTGCTAGCTCCATACACAGCGCAGGACGGATTCAGCTCTATGTTCATGCATTTCGATGCAGTGGAATGGAATGACTATAATGAGAATGAAACGAAACATGGGCTTGTCAAATTGCAATTGATTCGGTGCATGATTAATCTAGGCCAAACTAAAACGGAACCTCTCCAGCACAAAAGAGGATGCTTACCAACTGAATAAGTCCACTTCCTAATGGAGCCCTCAGTGTGCCATTCGCCTTCATGAATCTCCCCAGCGTGCAGATCAGTGCAAGCAGTAGGAAGGTGGTGTGGGGTGTTCCTGAAGAAGCCATAGAACTGATCGGCCGATGACTTGAGATCCACCTCCACCTCCACCTCCATCTTCCCTCTCACTGCCATTGTCTTCTCTTCTGATAGAATATGTGACCAACAAAATAAAAGCACGATATCTAACTTTCCAAACTTGGAATGTACTTGGTGGATGGCAATAGCTAGTTTGTGCCCTCTTTATATAGAAAAAAGAAAGGACTTCATCCTTAGCCCCATGATGTTACCAATTCCCCAGCGACATCTTTGCATTATTGATTGTATCAATTAAGATGGCGCCACTCCATGAAATTCATAAAAAAATGAACCGTGAATCACGCAGTTCGGATTTGCTTCATTGAGAATCCACTCATTATCCTGATGGGGGAGGTGAACAGCAAAGCAAGTGGCTCATGCCACGCACTTTCATTTCAGTATCTATTAATCACTACGTAAGTTCGTAAGATTTGATATTAGTTAAGCACGAATTGTTTTGTCTGATGTCCCAAGGAAAACTGGTTATTCGCCTCTTCATTCCCATTGGTAATATCGTTTATGTGTTTTGACTAGCATCTTGTTGAGGACAAGCTCTGCCTCATCACATTATATAGGTGAGACCAATTTGTTGTATTTTCAGTTCATCGCTTGCGATGTGATGACGCAGAGGCTGTCCTCATCACTTTCGGTGGCTGCAGTAGTGGTGTCGTCGTCAAAGCTTTGGAAGAAGGGAGAGCTGAAAGAGAGAGAGAGAGAGAGAGAGAGAGAGAGAGAGAGAGATGTTGGGATTTGGTGAAAAAGAGGTGCCTATCTTTCTAATATGGATATTGCTTGAAGCGTTTGTCATGTTTCTTGGGGTCCATACAAATTTGGGTAGGCCTTGCCTACAAAGAAATGCAGAGTTGATTGATATTACAAGTTTCGGGTACTTCATTTCTTTCTGCTGCTGAAGTACTTCCATTGACAGGCAAATTATTTCCATTGAAGACTACGATTGATCACTGCCTCATCTGGAGATCACGTTCAGAGAAGTTATGACGTGCACAGAAAATATAATATATCATCTCGTTACATGTACATCCAGATGTATGTGTATCTATCTACCGGTCAAAAGCCCTACTGTGCAAGCTCTCGGTGTACAGTTGACTAAAAGGACCGGTCTGAAGGTTATGTTTCATTGAGTGAAAACGAAATGCCGATGCATCAGCAACTTGGAACCCCAAACACTTGTTTCGCTCAGTCCTGCTGTTGAAGCTTCTGTGCTGGATATTAACTTGATAAATAATAATCGACTGCATCAGCTTTGAAGAATCCGCTAATGGTAATAAATAAGCCCATCGACGTGGCTCCTTTAAAGCCATGAAGTGAGGATGGCCGGTTCCAAAAGCCAAAAGCCCTGCGCGATCCGGAAGGAAAGCAAAACGAAGAGTCTGCCAGGAGAGCAATATAAAGTCCGGACCCATCGGTCGGGACTCTAGCAGCCACGTCTCCAAGTATTCAGCCGAAAGGCTCGAAACCTCGAAACGTGGGCAACAAGCCATTTTATACACTGCTCGAGGGTTGCAACTTTTTGTACATTTCAAGGATTCAAGATATCGGAGAATGGCATTTGGTATCTCATATCTATGACTTTTTCCTCATCATGAGAAGATAGGTAGGATTGGTAAGTATCTATACCCTACGTATTCAACGCGTACATGGGAAAGAACTTGTAAAATCACAGCGAGAGCTGGGGACGCCTCACCAACTGGCCCCTCCCATGCTGCTGCCACCTCTGGCAATGCCAACATGAGCTATGGCTCAAGGACAGCGATGACCCCCGTCAGGCGCCCTCTTCCCCCTAGTTTGCCTTCTGCACCCATGCCGCCAGCCACAATGGCCACATCTTCTCCAATGGCCCCATTCTTCTCTCTTCTCCTTACTCAAGTCTTTGCCTCGCTGCGGCAACCACCCCTTGACCCTTAAGCATACTGTCATCATCCTTGACGCTGCTGAGCCCTCTTTGACAGGGGCAACGAAGAGAGAGCGATAGACAGACAGAGTTGTAGGGTGTTGTGGTGATCAGGCTTAGTGGCAATTTGGCAATGTACATCCAACAATGTATTGAATATCATAAGAGAAATAGGAAGAGTAGCGGAGTGACCAATGGAATATGAAGAAATAAATTATAAGCTTTTGACTTTGGTGTCATTTTGAAATTAAGTTGAAACATCTTATTTTAGAAGCGTAAGCCCTCTGCAGTGTAATTTGTACACTGTAAAGGACACTGTATGATGAGCAACAAAACTGTGTGACCATATTTTGGACACTAATGTTTGACTGATCAAATGCTTTGAACCTCGTTGATAAAATTTCAGAAAGAAATCCGATTAAGTGAACTTTGCAAAAATGCTTTTATCTTCCCAAAAACTTAAACAGTCTTATCTCAACTTTAGCAACAAGAATGATCCTTACAGAAACAGATTCTGCTTCTGTTGCCTTACCTCAAATAAGACCAACCTATAATCTGTTCCTTTTTCAAAATCATTGCGTACTAATGTTGGAGCAGCAAGGGAAAGATGGGTCCCGACAAACAAAAGAAAGCAGATTTAGAGCAGTAAAGAGCAGACAAGAGAAATGACTTACATATCACTAGACTATACAGCTGTAAATGCATATAACAGGGTCGATAATAACTTATCGGTCATACATATGGGAGGCCAGTGAGGTCTCCTAGAACTGTATGGCCAAAAAGATCCTCTTAGAATGGTTGTTCTCACGAAAACTCAACAAATCAAACTGTTCAGATAGCGAACTGCCCTGAACATGTATTGTAATGTCAGTTACATTTCCAACAATACAGCAGAAGAACCACACAGCATAAATCTTTCACCCATGGAAAGAAAGGCCCAGCGCTGGGCACATTGAAGAGAACCAGAGCCAAGAACAAATACCTTCAACAAGCACCAGATAGTACCTAATAAGAATACATCAAGTTTCACTTTTATCAGAAATTTGAGCATTGCAGCAGCGTCTATAGAGCAGCAGAAGTCAAAAAATGATGCTGATTGTCCAATTGACACGGCATCCTAACCCCAAAAATTCAAAAGAATGGACCCTGTGATACCTGCTTTGCAAGATTAGTCAAGTTTCACAAAGGAACTTTGCTGTATCCAGATGGAACACAGAAAAGCACACTTACGATTGTAAAGGAATGCTGAAAAAACAAGATTAACGGACGCCAATTGCAGTTGCTAAGGCAATCTGCCATCCCCTTTGGCATTAACAAACAAGCAATCCTTATTAGGGTTACCTTCACATGAAGACCTCTAAACCAACATCTCAAAAGTTCTTGAACATCTAAAACCTTTTGCTCAATGCCCATAGAAACTATTTCTACAGTAACATAATACCAGGAGATTGAACAAGAGAAACGGACTTTGTACACTTCTAATAGTAGAAAAAGTCCATTGTAGTCTAAAGAAAAAAAAAATACATTATGCTGAAGAGAAGTTATTACAAGTTCTGCCCAATCTGATCTGTCCACGGAGTGATAGTGCCATAATGAGAGCAAATGCTTGTGCATGTCAAAACCTTCTTCAAGCAACTCGTTTGTTCATCTGCTGACATAACTGTATCTGGAATCACTGAGGAAAGCATAATCTACGTGCGAACAAGAAAAATTAAGAAACCATTCAATTTGCTACGCATTCACTTCTATGTATCAGCCAAAGAAAAATCGTTTGCCTGCAGAATGAAGATTAAAGCATGGCAACAATGTCCCAAATCGACTGCCTCAAATTTCCTCAAACCAAATGACTTCACATACTTTCTGCAGGATTATGCAACCTTAACCTCTAGTCGCTTAATGGGTTCTGCTAATAAAATCCTTCTTTTATCTTAATTAACTAAATCGTAGTCGTTTCTCGTGTGGAATAAAGAGTGTTGGTTATGTCACTACTTGACCAAACACATCGTTTGATGTGTAGAATTGACACTCGTCGATAGTTACTGCGGTCCTTTTACAGTTCACTTAACAATTAACCTTTTACAGTTCACTTAACAATTAACCTTTTACAATTCACTTAACAATTATGCTTCGATCGCTAGCTGAGTTTAACCGACGCCAGTGATTATAAGGAAGAGCATCTAAGTCGGAAAGCATTTTTTGATTTAGCGCATGTAAATAGTTGAACCTCTACATCGTAAATTAACCTAAGAGGGGACAATGATGCGATACCCAGTGGAGGTGAGCATACAGAAAACGGTCGACCTGGCTTCAATTTTTCAGTAGCATGAAACATTTCCTACTCGTTCAACATTTTAAAGGCAAATTGTCCTCGTGAACGACTTTAATTGGAGGATAAGAAAAGAACCAATTACTTCAGCTAAAATACAGATTCGATTTCATTAATTTAGCATTTTCAACTCGATCAGTGGTCAAATGTAGGGCCCCAAAAATATATTTCTACAAGCTAAGATTACAACATGTTTGTTTAAGAATGTCTACACTTTTCGAGCTAGGGTCCTCTGCTTTGTCGCATGCTGAACAACCTTTTCCTCCACAGGAAGGCCTTTTCGCCGCCTCACAGCGTCAATCAGCTTTCTCGCTGTATTAAGTACACTAGAACCATCTCCAAACTCCTCAATTTCCTCTTCAGTTTTAGGCACAAAGAAAGGATCCTCAGGAAGCGCTTCCCAGTGACTAAGTACTAGCAGAGAACTAGCAGCTCCACCTGTCCATCTCCTTAGCTCATATGCAAAGCCAAAACTTTCAGCAACCGGAACATATGCCTGGACTGTGGAAAGAAATGTTAAATTTGTAGAGTGTGGATCTTGCAAGCGCCCTTGAATGAGGAGACAATGGTGGCGATGTGTTACCTAAAAGAAATGCAGCATTCGATTAGGCGTGAGCTCTCCCAAGCTCATATACCTCATGCGACGTTGAAATATCCGAGATTAGGTCAAATTAACATTATGAGAATTTTTAAATGAGGAGCCACCACTAGCCTATTGGAGTTGACTAAAAATCAAGTGAGGCATATAAGTGTACCCACTTCCTACGCAACTAGAGATTGTGAGTATGAGGATAGTTATACTAATCTTCTCTAATGCCTTTTCAGTATGGTTCTTCTTATCAAAAAATTATGTAGCAGGCAGCTCAACTGTATTTTAACCTATCCTCTAACATGTAAGATTATTATACAAGTACACAGTCATTAAAATAACAATCAATAATCAAAATAACAAATAAATTGCAAAAATAGGGAAGAAATTAAAATACCTTAAAGCAAGCAAAGCATGGTAATGAATTCCTAAATTTTCGTCAAGTGTTTATCAAAAGAACGCGCATGCCAAACCTAAACATTAACTCTAATTGTTTATGCAATTCTAATTAACTCTTTTTCGGTATTTTATTCATTTATGTAATGTCAATCTAAGTTTCAATGCAAGTGTTCTAACATGACATGCATTCTAGATGAACCTAAACATGCAATGTCTAAATGACATGCAATCAATGACATGGCACGGATGACATGGCATGTATGGATGACAAAGCATACAACGTGGCATAATGATGATGCAACTAAAAAAATGTATATGACATGCACATAACACGGCATAGTAAAATGTAACACAGTTAAAACTATATGACATGTTTTGATATTTCTATTAAAATTCGTAATTAAATATGCCCTAATTTAAGTATGCAATTTGAACTAAGAAAAGAAATCTAATCCGTTCTAAGATGATGTTCTTTTTGGTATTTTCATAATATGGCAGTCGTGTGAATTAAACATAAATTATCAACTAATTGACACTTGCAATCCAACGAAATTTCAAATTAAAAGATTGAGATAATTTTAAAAAAAAAATATCATCTAGCAGGTTAAATTAAAGATTATCACGATCTTTAGGCACAATAATTATCCAATATCAAGTCAAAGTAATTAAAAAAATGATCAAAACCTTTACAAATCAAATTAGTAATTGAATTCACTATCATCAATAATGCCCTAATTGGATGATGCCTAAAATCTCATATATCACAATTAGATAACGAAATCACACAGAAATTAGCAATTTAATATTCAAATCAATTCGGATAAAGATTGTTACCTAATTTGAACGACAATATCCGGATTAAGATCTAGGGACGCTGGGATTGCGATGGCGGTCGATGGTGGCTCCACTGAGGTTCGCCCATGGAGTGGTTCTCGGCTAGAAAGTTCAGCAGGGACTCTCGGGTGACCTGCAAAACAGAAACACCACACCTTTGTATGTCCCCTCCCGTGTTGAGAATCCCGCGTCTTCTCTTCTCAGTGAGTACTTTATGTTGAATAGAATAAAGCGCAGAGGCTCCTTATTTCATTTTTTCTTTCTTTTCACCGACTCTACTTTGATCTCCACCCATGGCTTGGACTTCTGCAGCTGGTGCATGTACATGAGATGCGACTCATGTACGTGTCAGTTCTAAATTTTATCATTGCGGTACAGATCCTAATTGTAATGCACACGCAAATCAAGTGAATTTATTTTTTTTGTTTAGGAGTCAGGTCAACTCCAAATTTTTTTTATGTAATAAACAACTAGATACGATAGTTAAAATTTAGATATCAATAGCCATTTGATAGCTCCCACATAATTAATGATTTGGATGACATTAGTTTGCATAATTGATTGACCATGCAATAACTTGGGTTATAAGAGAGGATTCCTAGGATTTTCTCACGAAATTTTAATGATGTTTGAGTAAGAATTCTTGTTCTGGCTTATTTGTGAGATATTGGGTATAATGCCTTCGAAACATAAAAGAGCGTCTCTAAGCGAGTCAATTGAGTAATCTTAATTTCTATATCGTACTGCTTGTTTCATAATGAATTCTTGCTCTCCTCGTCAATTTTGGTCCCATCATCTAAACCACGCAGATTTTGTTTTAACGCACTCCTTAGTTAGTTTTATCGGTTTCCCAACGTCTTTTAATGGAGAAACTAGCACCCCGGAAGTTTTACAACATTAGGATAAGTACTTATTGAGCTGATATTGCATAATCGACAAATCATGTGGACTGAACCCATTTGAAGATTTGGAGAGTCTAGTCAAATAACAGCTTCACTTTGAATCTGATATATCATCGGCAAACCCTTAATCAAAGTAATGAATAATCACAAACAAAAAAGAGGGTAAATTCAAGAGAGAGGGAGAGAGACACGACAATAGATCAGAGAGTTCAGCACTAAGTAGTGCCGATCGCTCCGTATTTATTTATGCTTGTTTATTTGGATAATCGAAACACAAGCGGACATCATAGCTCCTTTTCCTCTTCTTTCGTAGGCTTAAGCCTTGACGAGGTGAGCATCAATGTCTTTAGTTATGTTAACCATAACATCGAGATAATTGACTGGGTGGGGCATGCTCTCGTTCAGTTTCTCGTACTCGATGATCACCTTGACAACGTCGGGTCCTCTGTCCTTATGGACGGCCTGCCAGATGGCCTTGTAGGTCTTGTAATAGTTGAACACCTCGCCTTCGATGCCGACGTGGGTTATGATCTTATTCTCGTCGTCAAACTGTATCTTCTCCTTGAATGTCTCCTTCTTCCCTTCTGCACAAATTCCACACCCCACATGAAAATTGGAACAAATGAGCGAGTAAAGAATGATTATTCTTCTTTTCCTCTCATACAAATGTTCCTGAGGTTATATACATCCAGGTCTTCATGTTTTATTGAAATGCATAAATTACTGGACCAATCAAAGAGAACTTGAAAATCTTCCTGCGTCTCTTCTCGTGTTCCACGATCACTTTAGTTGGTGGCGGACTAAGTATATGAAATGTTGATAATCTCAAGTGGTAGCTTCATACACAGCGCAGAACAGATTCAGCTCTATATTCATGCATTTTGATGCGGCAGAATGGAATGACTATTGTGAGAATGAAACGAAATATGTGCTTGTCAAATGTGCATGATTAATCTAGGCCAAACTAAATCTCTCCGACACGAAAGAGGGTACTTACCCAGTGAGTAAGTCCACTTCCTAATGGAGCCCTCAGAGTGCCATTCGCCTTCATGAATCTCCCCAGCGTGCACATCAGTGCAAGCATTAGGAAGGTGGTGCGGGGTGTTACTGAAAAAGCCGTAGAACTTATCGGCCGATGACTTGAGATCCACCTCCACCTCCACCTTCCCTCTCACTGCCATTATCTTCTCTTCTAAGAGAAAAGGTAACCAACAAAATAAAAGCACAATATGTAACTTTCCAAATTTTGAATGTACCTGGTGGATGGCGATAGTTAGTTTGTGCCCTCTTTATATAGAAAAAAGAAAGGACCTCATCCTTAGCCACAAGATGTTATTAATTCCCCAGGGACATCTTTGCAATATTGGTCGTACCAATTAAGATGGCCCCGCTCCATTGAATTGATGAAAAAATTAAAAAAGGGGTTGGAGTTGTGTATACGTAATTCGTGATTCACGTGGTTTGGATTTGCTTCATTGAGAATCACTCAAATCTCCTGATGAGGGAGACGAACAGCAAGGCAAGGAGCTCACGCCACGTATTTTTATTTCAGTATCTATTAATCCGTACGCAAGTCGGTAAGATTTGATTTGATATTAGTTAAGCATAACTGTTCACGTGGCTTGGACCTGCTTCATTAAGAATCATTCATTCTCCTGCTGGGGGAGATGAACAGCAAAGCAAGTAGCCCATGCCGCATGTTTTTATTTCAGTATCTTCTAATCACTACATAAGAACGTAAGATTAGATATTAGTTAATTACAATTTTATTGTCTGATGTAGTAAGGAAAGTTGATTATTCGCCTCTTCATTCCCATTGGTAACATCGGTATGTGTTTTGACTAGCATCCTGTTGAGGACCACCTCTGCCTCATCATATTATGTGGGTGAGATGAGGCGCCAACCTATCTATCATGGATATTACTTAATGTTTGTGTTGTGTCTTGGGGTCCATACAAAGTAGGGTAGGCCTTGCCTGCAAAGAAATGCAGAGTCGATTGATTTTACGACCACGTACTTCATTTCTTTCTGCTGCTGAAGTACTTCCATTTACACGCAAATCATTTCCATCGGTGACTGTAATTGATCACTGCCTTATCTGGAGATGACAGTCAAAGAAGTTATGACGTTCGTGTTGTAATAAAATGTCATCTTTTTTCGTGCACATCAAGTTGCACGTGTATCTATCTACCAATCAAAAGGCCCATTGTGGCTAGAAGGACCGGTCTGAAGGTAATGTTTCATTGGGTGAAAATGAATTGCCGATACATCAGCAACCTGGAACCACAAACACTTGCTTCGTTGTCGGTTGAACGCGGGCAGAGCATCAACGTCTGACGAAGATACAATTATCCACGGCCTGTAGCTGTTTTGGCTGACCTGCTGTTGAAGTTTCTGTGCTTGATATTAACTTGGTAAAAAATAATCGACAGCATCAGCTTTGAAGAATCCAATAATGGTAATAAATAAGCCCATTGACGTGGCTCCTTTGAAGCCATGACGTGAGGATGGCCGGTTCCAAAGGCCATGAGCCTTGCGCGATCCGGAAGAAAAGCAAAACGGAGAGTCTGGACGGCGGAGAGCAATGGTGAAGTCATCGCCAACGACTTTCTTGTTTGCAGCGTGCAAAGTACGGAGACCGATAGAAAAGTCATCGAGCGCTACTGTACTTGTTGGAAAAAGCAATCTCCTTTAACTGATAGATACAGAGGTTCTGCTAGAGACAGATTGCAAATCTGCTGCGGAATTCCTCTTGGGTAAAGAAGAATGCCCGTGGGCCCTGTCTCCAATTGTGGATGATTGCAAAATAATGTGCGCCAAGTTGACGCCTGTTAAAGTCACTTAGGGTGCGTTTATTAATTACTCTGTTTCTCTAAACAATTTTTAATTATAAATGATTTTTTTATTCTGTTCCCGAAAATAATTTGTACGCATGAATTGCATTTGGTACCGTTCTTAAAATTTGTAATCCAAACTATTTTCTTTTAATATTTTAATAATTTTATTACTTTTTTTTTCTTGTTTTCTCTTTTTTTCCTCTTCTTATTCAAGCTTTGGCGATGGCAATCTCAAGATAACCGACAACTAGCTAAACAAAAGCCAAAGACCTCACCGAAGCGTCATCGGCTCCCAGCAAGGCTGCACCTCATTAGTCAAGCCTTGCGGTAGCCGAGGGAAGTCGACCAAGCCTCGGATGGGTGAGAAGCCTCACCCACATCCGGCAAGGTCAAGCCCCATTGGCAACTGAGCAAGCTCAGCCTTGCCTAAGCATGGCTCTATCGAGCCTCACACGACTAGGCAAGGCTCATTGATGGCAAGGGCAAACCCAAGTGAGGCCCCTTGGCCACCGGCGAGCTCACTAAATCTCGCCCAATCACTAGCCAACAACTAGCAGCGGTGGACAGCAATCGGCAACAATGGATAGGGGCAACAATTGAAAAAGAAGAGAGAAGGAAGAAAAACAAGAAGAAGAGAAAATTGGAAAAAAAAAATGGATTGACTTTGATTTTGGAATTATATCAAGAAACAAAGAAGCAATCCTTTTTTTTTTTTACTCCTTGATTTTGTTTCAAATATACTATTGCCAATTAGGTTGCTAAAGCTTGCCGTTGAGATGCTCTTCCTCTTAACTAGACGACTAACCCTACAGAGCTCTTATGAAATATTTTGTGTTCACAAACCATTACGTTTGATTCAAAGTTTCTTCGTAAATGAATGAAAGGCTTTATTTCAACCCAAAAAAAGTACGGAAAGCCCAAAACCAGATGAATAAGGAATTAGTGTGAGGAAGGTTGAGTTGCGGCCTTATTCGCATTTGACTATTGCCGATGATAAAGGGGAAGAAGAATGCAAATATACGCCTATATCCACAGGCGTTAGAAAATTGACACTCTGCTCGAGAGTTGCAGCTTATTTTTATATTTCGAGGATTCAAGATATTGGAGAATGGTGTCTGGTATGTCATATCTATAACTTTTTCCCCATCACGAGAACATATTAAACCCGTACATGGGAAAGAACTTGCAAAATCACAACGAGAGCTGGGAACGCGTCACCAACGGGCCCCTCCCATGCCGCCGCCTCTGGCAATGCCAAACATGAGCTACGGCCCAGGGACAACGATGACCCCCGCCAGGCCTCTTCCCCTAGTTTGCCTTCTGCACCCATGCCAGCGACCACAATGGCCTCATTCTTCTCTCTCCACCTTACTTTGTCTTTGCCTCGCTGCTACCACCACCCTTCGACCCTTAAGCTTACTGTCATCATCCTTGACGCTGCTGAGCCCTCGTTGATAGGGGCAACGAGAAGAGAGCGACAGACAGACAGAGTTGCGAGGTGTTGCGGTAATTCGGCATCGTACATCCAACAATGTGTTGACTATCATAAGAGAAATAGAAGAGTAGCAGAGTGACCAATCGAATATGATGAAATAAATTCTAAGCTTTTCACTTTAGTGTGATTTTGAAATGTAGTTGTAACATCTCATTATGGAAGTGTAAGCACTCTGCAGTGTAATTTGTATGTTGTGCAATAAGCAGGACATGGTATGTAAAGCAACAAAACTATGTAATAATATTTTGGACAAAATTGTTTGAGTGATTATGCTTTGAACCTTGTTGATAAAATTTCAGAAAGAAATACCGTGAAATGAACTTCACAAATATGTTGTTATCTTCCCAGAAACTTAAACAATCTTATCTCAACTTTAGCAACAAGAATGATCCTTACAGAAACAAATTCCGCTTCCGTTACCTTACCTCAAGTAAGACCAACCTATAATCAGTTCCTTTTTTGAAAACCATTACATGCTAATGTTGGAGTAGCACGTAAAAGATGGGTCTCGACAAACAAAAGAAAGTAGATTTGGAGAAGTAATGAGCAGACAAGAGAAATGAATTGCTTGTCACAGGATTATACAGCTGTAATGCATACTACAGGGTCGATAATAACCTGTCAGTCAAACATATGAGAGGCAGGTGAGTTCTCCTAGAACCGTATGGCCGAAATAATCACTCAGAACGGTTGTTCTCACAAAAACTCAGCAAATCAAACAGCTCAGAATATGAACGACCATAAACATATACTGTAATGTCAGTCGCATTTCCAATAATACAGCAGAAGAAGCACACAGTATAAATCTTTCGCACGTGGAAAGAAAGGACTCGACACTAGTCACATTGAAGAGAACCAGAACCAAGAACAGATACCTTCAACAAGCACCAGATATTACCTGATAAGAATACAGCAAGCTTAAGAATACAGCAAGCTTCACTTCTATCAGAAACTTGAGTATTGCAGCAGAGTCTATAGAGCAGCAGGAATCAAAATGACCCAGATTGTCCAATTGACACGACATCCTATACCCAAAAGTTAAAAGAATGAACCCTGTGACAGCTACTTATTCAAGATCAGTCAAGTTTCACAAAGGAACTTTGCTGTATCCAGATGAGGCACAGAAAAGCACACTTACAGCGGCAGAGGAATGCTGAAAAAACAAGACCAACAGATGCTAATTGCAGTTGCTAAGGCAATCTGCCATTCCCTTTGGCATAAACAAACAAGCAATCCTTGTTAGGGTCACCTTTACATGAAGACCTCTAAACGGACAGCTCAAGAAGCTCCTGAACATCTAAAACCCTTTGCTCTATGCCTGTAGAAAACTATTTCTGCAGTCAATATAAAACCAAGAGATTGAACAAGAGAAACGGACTTTGTACACTTCTAATAGTAGAAAAAAGTCCATTGACGTCTAAATTCTCAGAAGTACATTATGCTGAAGAGAGATTATAACAAGATCTGCCAATCTGATCTGTCCAAGAAATGATAGCGCCATAATGAGAGCAAATGTTTGTGCGTGTCATAACCTTCTTCAAGTAATTTGTTCATTAATCTGCTGACATATCTCTGTCTGGAATCACCAAGGAAAGCATAATCTACTCGCAAAGAAAGATTAAGAAACCGTTCAATTTGCTATGCATTCACTTCTATGTATCAGCTGAAGAAAAATTATAAACCGTTTGCCTGCAGAATGAAGATTGAGCATGGTAACAATGTCCGACATCGACTGCCTCAAATTTACTCAAACCATCTGACTTCATATACTTGCTGCAGGATCATGCCAACCTGTCTCTCTAGTCGCTCAATGGGTTCTGCTGATAAAATCCTTCTTTTACCATAGTCGTGTATAACAAGGAGTGTCGTCTTAGATTGCTACTCGACCAAACACATCGCTTGATGTTTTGAATGATGCGATCAACAATAGTTACGTTGGCCCTTTTACAATTCACTTGACACTATGCTTCGATCACCGAGTCTTAACTGATGCTAGTGATCTATGTGGAAGAACATCCCACTCAAAAAGCTTTTTCGATTAGCGTATGTATCTAGTTGAAACTCTACATCGTAAATTAAGAGGGGAAAATGAAACATTTCCTACCAGCTCGCATTTCCAACTCAATTAGTGGTGAAATGTAGAGCTCCAAAAATATATTTCTATTAGCTAATATCACAACATGTTTGTTTGCAAATTTCTACACTTTCCGAGCCAGGGTCCTCTGCTTTGTTGCATGCTGAACAACCTTTTCCTCCACAGGAAGGCCTTTTCGCCGCCTCACGGCATCAATCAGCTTTCTTGCTGTATTCGGAAGTACACTAGAACCATCTCCAAACTCCTCAATTTCCTCTTCAGTCTTGGGCACAAAGAAAGGATCCTCAGGAAGCGCTTCCCAGTGACTAAGTACTAGCAGAGCACTAGCAGCTCCACCTGTCCATCTCCTTAGCTCATCTGCAAAGCCAAAACTTTCAGCAACCGGAACATATGCGTTGACTGTGAATAATGGTGACCCTTCCTGCATTTCCTCCTTCAGAACATGAGCCCTTCTCCTACCCAAAACAGCATACATTGATCCCAAGTTTTCGGTTGGAGTGTTTAACTCGCAGAAATACAGGGCTTCAACGAGTCGGGGTTTATTTCGGAGAACTGCTGCTCTACAGGCATCTTTGACTGCCGCCATAACTTGCCCAGTGAAGATGGCGTGCTGCTCAGGCTGCTGATTATTTTCAGGTTCATCAGATTTGCCCGCCAAAGGAGAAATATAGGCCTCAACAACAAAAGCTAAGCCCCACATTGGTTCATCACACAAGGGACCAGATGACGTAGCCAGTTGAAAACCAGATACGATACCACTCTCAAGACTCTTTGCTTCATCGTACAATTCTTGATTAGATTCTACAAATTGCTCTGCAGCTATATTATCACAATCAGGAGTATCCAGAAAGCCTAATTTCTCAGATACATAGGCCGACCCTCGAACGAGAACAGATTTATCAGAAATCGTTCTCTTGAAGTCTGGAGTGAAGAGTATATTTGGACCAACATGCCTAGGCCCAAGTGACCAAATCCTCCTAAGGAGCTTAAGCCACTTTGCTCTACATTTATCAGCACGATCCTTGTCGTTCTCAGCCGCTGAGTTGATATCACTATCTATCGCATCTATTATATGTTTCTTAAGTGCTTCAGTTGGATTTTCCTTTTCCTTCATTCCTGGTTGCTGTGTTTCCACTATTTTACTGCTCCATCCTTGCTTACCACCTATAACATCCCCAAGGAGGTCAGCACTTTCGTCAAGCACCTTAGTTAGCGCAGGCGGCAGTTTCATGACTTGCACTCGAATATCACACCTTCCATTCGAAGTAGTCTTCTCAACATAATCTGAGCTCTTAGATAATGACTGCAGGTTTTCTAGTGGATTGGATTGATCACCCTCAATAGTCTCTTTATAGGAAACGAGGGGTGGTGAGACTTCTAATCTTACCTTAGCAAACCTCTCCTTCAAATCCTTTATGCACCTCTCTAGATGAACCTCTCCTGCAGCAGACAGCACATGTTCACCTCTACCAGAAACACTGACTTCTACAAATGGGTCTGCTCGATTCAGAAGCCTCAATCCTCTCATAAGGGAACCCATATCTGCTGGGTCAGATGGCTCAATTGCCACTCGGAGGGTTGGAGCAACTTGGAAAGCCATGCTTGAGAAGGGCCAACAGTTCATGGTGGATGCAAGGGTCGCACTTTTCAATATATGCTGACCAAGGCCACGGATGGCTACAATATTCCCTGCCTTTGCACAAGAAACGGGCTTTAAGCCTTGACCCATCATCAAGTACAATGAATGCAACTCAGCTACCTGCACATGCTTTTGCTTCGATTCTCCCTTGAGGGGATCATACAAAGCCGAAAGCACAAAAACTCTCTGCCCCGAAGAAAGAACCCCGCTAAAAATCCTAGCAAATGCAAGAAAGCACTCATCTGACTCTCCACCTGGGCCTTCATCATTTGCATTGTTCAGCACTTCCCCCTGTGGACCTCTTAGAGGTAGCATTTTCATTGGGATAGCAAACATCTTGGATACAAAAGCAACACATGGTGCATCAGAGCTACCATCGCAATTCTCAACAGATCTTCTAACAAGTTCTGCCTCTGCAAGCACGTCTGAGTCAACTCCACTATCTAGAACTTCTCTCTTAGGAAGCAATCGTGAGACGCGAAATGATTGTGCAGCAATTGGATCCGGCATAAACCTAACAACCATGGATAAAATTGCATTGGAAAGAGGAAGCCAGCGGCTCATTATAGCTTGCAGCATTACTTTAGGGTCCTTATTCTGGAGCTCACGAGGGGGTATGGATAAATTAAACGATTTGATGAGCTTCTCAAGCATCTCCTTCTCCCCATCAGGTTCTAGAGCTGCCTGGTAAACCTTCCAAAGTGGCTCCAGCACAAACTGGACAAACATGGGTTTAGCCTTATTGCTTCCTCCACCTAATGCCTTCTTGCCCACTATCATCTTCGTTTTGTTATTGTAGTACCTCGGACCCCAAAGTGCTTTCTGCAGCGTGGCCGCACTGGCTCCGAGCTTCGAAGCATAAAACTCGGCAAACTCATTAATACTAAAGCCCCACCCATCTAATGCACACACGAACGCCACATTCCCTTTCTGGGGTTGAAAGGTATCTTCCTCGTCGTCCTCGATCAACTGCAGATTCTCGTCATCAACCACGCCGCCCATGGAACCCGCGAGCATTGAGTCCACGTCCGACAAGTACTTCTCCGACTTATAAGCGCTCACGATCCCATTAACCTCATGGACTATCCTCAACAACCTATTGTAAGCCTCCACGGGGCTCAGCTTCAGCTCACAGATCAACCTATCGATCTTGTTGAGCACCAAGCAAGGAGTGAGCTTCTCGATCCAAGCCTGGCGCAGCACGGCGTGGGTTTGGATGTGGACGCCCTCCACGGCGTCCACCAGCACCAGCGCCCCATCGCTCAACCGGGCGGCGGTGGACACCTCGCTGCAGAAGTCCATGTGGCCGGGGGAGTCGATGAGATTAACCGAGTAGTCCAAATAGGTGAGAGCAATCGAGGAGCTCTTCATCGTGATGGCACGCCTCTGCTCCTCGTCTAGAAAATCCATGAACCGGAGCTTACCTGCGAGCTTCGGGTGGAGCAGGCCGCCGCCGCAGGACGCGATCAGGTGGTCGGCGAGGGTGGTCTTGCCGTGGTCGACGTGGGCGAGGATGCATATGTTCCGGACCTTCCTGGCGTCGCCGGAATCGCCCATCTTTTCTTTCTTCTTTCTGCGCCTGCCCTCGAAGCAACGTCGAATCGCGAAGAGGGGAGGGGGGGAGAGCTCCTGCGAATTGGGAAGATGGAGCCGGGGACGGGCCGCGGCGGCGTTCAAGCGGCGAGCTTTGGCGGCGAGGTTCGAGGAGATGGAGGTGGCGGCGGAGGATCGAACTGGTTCGATTCGGTCGGGGCTTGTTCTTCTTCGGCGGCGTGAATCATAGTGGTTTTGGGTTTTTGGGGGAAATCAGGACGAGGAGTAAGAAAGGAGTAATTATAAAACATTTAAAATTTGGGTAATAACAAAATTTTATAAAATAATCGCCAAAAATTACTATAAAAAAGAGCAAATCTCGTTTGTTAACTTTAAATCCTTTTAAATGTAAGTATAAAGAATTTTTACGAAATAATTACGGAAAATTATTATGAATTATGATTTGAGAATTCATTTTTTCATATTATTATACTATCATTTTAAATGAATCGATAAATTTTACAGAGTGTGTGTATTTTGTTCTTGACCAAAAAAAAAATCTTTTCTTTTGGCTTTTTTCAAAAAAGATACTAGAACTTTCAGAAATTGTAGGTTTTTTGTTTCTACTCACTAAATTAAATAAACCAAATATGCTTTTTAATAATTTGAGGTGAGGGTATGTAAAAACGACGCACAAATGAGCAAAGTGTCAAATTTGACAATTGCAAAGTGAAAATAAAATGATTCATGATTGATATTTGCAATAAATATAAAATTAGTATTCGATGCATATATATTAGATAAAACACAAGCTGACCATAACATCATATTATTAGGAGACTTGTACAATGCATGGAACTTAAAAAGTTATTTTTTTTTACTTTAAAATATCAATTGAATTATAACATTAGGGTTATATTCCTTTTGTATGGCCAATATCAGTAATTTGATCTGATTTTTTTTACTTAATCCAAATAATCTTTGGAGGATATAATTAGTGCCAATTTAACATATATCTACTGTACTTTATGTGTATATTTCATCTTTAATTTTTTTTTTTTGTAAAAGAATATCATATGTAACATTTCCGTATGAGCTTAAATGCTCTCATCAACTGAAAAGAAAAAACAAAGAAAAAGGAAATGTATACATTTTATCTTTAATCAATGATTTTTTTTATTTTTTTTGTTCAGAACAATTTTAGTAATTTCTCACTGTGCAAGTATGGACGGGCTCAGGCGGGGTTGCTCGAGTCCGAACCTTCAGAGGCTCGGCCCAAGGAAAAACATGGACGGGTCAGCCCATCTGGCCACGTTTCTGTTTCTATTTTTAAAAAAATTTCAGGTTAAAAATAAAGGAAAAATGATTTTAGGACTTCGCGTTAATTCATTTTATTACTTTAGCTATGAGTTTCATGGTATCTTTTTTCTCTTGTTTTAGAATTTGAGCTTTTTTTTTTCCTATTAGTGTTCATAGGTTTTATATATCAAGGTGGAATTATTAATAAAATAATATATTATTGATTTTCAAATAAGTATATGGGTGGAATTATCAAGTAGCCAACCACAAATACACAATATGAATAATATGTTTTGGTACTTTTGTGCGGTCCAAGGACAGTATAACAAAAGCTCCTCGCCGTCCAACATTGCCCGTGCAAAACATTTTTTAGACCCTCAGCATACCTCTTAACAATTGTATTTCTTATTCATCGAGAAAGCTTAGGGTGCATTTTTTTCCAAAAATAAATAATATAAAAAATATTTTTCTTAAAAATAATTACTTTTATCATTTACAAAAATAAATAAGAGACAAATTATTTCATTATTCATAGAATTGTTTAGATATAAATCATTGTCAATAATTAAAAATATTTTTTATTGACAAATTGTTTCAAACAATAGGATCAATCAATTTTAGAAAATTGTGTTCCAAATCATTCATTCTTGTGAAATAAACAAAACCCTAAATTTTATTTCTTGATCCTTGCAAAGTCATGCATCAGTGCGGTGAGCATCAATGTCCTTTGTAATGTTGACCATAGCATCAAGATTGGCGATCAGGTGAGGCATGCTCTCATCTAGCTTCTCATCCACAGCGATGCCTTTGATGACGATGCCTTCTCCTCCGTCAGCCTTGGGGACTACTTGCCATATACCCTTAGGCTGCATTTGGTAGTCAGAATAAAATTCAGGATAGGAATAGGATATGATAAATCATATTCTACGTTTGGTGATTACTTAAGATAGGATAAAGTTGAATATAAGAGGGATATAGGCTGGATAAATTATCCCATGGGGGAGGTGGGATAAAGGTGAATAAAATTTCTAATATCTATAATAAGAAAGTTATTTTTCTCAAATAATAAATTTCTTAAATTAACAAAATTAAAACTATATTTCAATATAAATTATATTTAAATTATAATTTAAGAAATTAAAAATTAAAAAATATTTTTAAATGTAGTCTAATTTTAATTTATATATTCAACTGTAATTCTATCTTATAATAAACATTCAATCTATAATTATATATTTATATTTATCATATATTTTAGGTATTTTTGTATTTTAGGTATGTTAGTACAGTTTACTATTTGATAAAATTTTATTAAAGAATAATGAAAGGGGAAAAAGAAATAATAAAGAAAATAATTTTAAAAAGAGAAAAAATAAAATAAAACAATAAAAATAAATTAAGGAATAGTGTCACGGATATTTTCACCATCTCCATTCATATACTTTTAGGTTCATTTACAATGATATGCTGTTTATATTTTTAAAAATGTAAATGATATGATATAAATATATCTGACTTCAATACAGCGATTCACTAAATAGTTGATGAGATATAGAAAAATCTCAGGATTTCATATCCTATCATATCCAGTCATATCCTAGTTAGAAATCTGGACGACCAAACACATAGCCTTAGTAGATTTGTAATACTTGAACACATCTCCTTCGATCCCATTGTGAATCACCTTAACTAATTTAAGCGCATGTTAAGTATGTATAACAAAATAGAACGAATCAAAAGGGCCTCACATCTCAAGGTTCGGTAAAGCTAAAAACAGAAGATTAGGTCACGCAGCACATTAAAGCCATCACCCAAAAAAACCTAATGAAGGTAACAGACTATCAACATCATCGTATTAGAATATATAAGAATGTGAAAGAAACAAGGGTATCCAATTCAAAATCCCAATAACAAGCAACAGCTAGATTTTGCCACGGAGATGAGGATAAAAGATGAACCGGCTCAAGAAAAAAAGATCGGAGTCAGGTGCACTGCACAGATAGGTGCAAACAAAAGCTCATTCAAGTCGAGTGAAACCAAAACCTGCACTGCCCACAGAATAAACAAGAAACGAAAAATGCAAATGAATGGCACTGCTGCACAAACACATGCGTACCATTTGCCGTTTGGAATCTTTCATCGAGCATAAAGTAGCTGCTGCCGTCTATTTCCCCTACCTGAGATTGAGCAAACAGAAAAGCATCGCAAATGATCATCATGTTTTTGTCACGGTCCAAGAAAGTGAGATGATCCACAGAGTTTCTATACGAAGGATTGTGACTGATCCACGAAGAAGAATATCTTCCAAGTTCTATGATTTTCTTGAGTATTTTAGAATACTCCTAGAGTTGATGCCACTATACTTATACACTTTTATAATATATATGCGAGTGATTTGGTAGATAAAAAATGTACAATCTCTACCGTTAGATCGATGAGAGATCCACGGCTATAGCTGAGCATATACAGGTATCCTCCCCTCATTTTTATCCATCTTATAAGTAATAAAATCTTTAGAGTTTCTATCTCCATAGACTCTCTTTTTACAGTTTTTGCGGATAGAGAAAACTAGATCGTCGCACTTTCATCCATAAAACAAATGCCAAAATTCCAGCAAGCAAGACTTCAAAATCTCAACAATTATGGTGCTTGTACAAACATATGAATGAAAACATCTGATTCTGCACGCATGAAAGAAACTACAACCCAAAAAATCTTCATAGACAGAATTCATCAAAATATGGCGAACCTTGAATATCAATGATAATTTAATCTCCCCCATCAAAAATGAGAGCGTAGCCAATTCATACATTCTTTATGCTATTGGCATGCGGGATAACACATATGTTGACACCTAAATTTTGACAATCCGATAGTTATTAATTACATAGAAAATTAGGAATTAATTTTTTAATCCCTAAACAAAAAAAAATTAGAATTAAATTGCATAGCATGTAGTTTTAGAAGTATTCATTATTTAGTTTATATTTTTCAATTAATTGCATTAGCATTGGACCGGCAATCAACGGTTTTGAGCTTAAAATTTAATAAATTGAGCCCATGAAAGGATAGAAAATTCGGCTAAGCTTAGGGGAGGTGGTAGCCGAAATTTATAGGCTTGAAGGGCTTTAATTGGCCTAATTTGAACTTAATTCAGCCCATTGAGAGTTTAATTAAGGACAAACCTTAAGTTGTTAGAACCCATTACATTAGAAAAGGCTTGAGTTAAGCCCAAGATGTTAGAGTTAACCTAGGTTTGCATTATAAATAACGCGTTATACCTCACAAATTAGAGGTCGGCAATTAGAATTCCAGAGGATATAAAGAAACACACATGAGAAGGGTTTTTTTGTTTTTAAGTCGAGTTAGAAAAGGAGAAAATTGATGCCAATTTCAGTAAGTTATTTATGCAAATGTTATTTTCCACTAGATATGTTCATTGGGTGTGCTTGAAATCCTTTAATGAACTTGGGTGGGGCTTGTTTGGGCTTGAACCTCTGGAGGCCTTGCCCAAGAGAAAACATGGGGGCGGCCCATCGGGCCACCTTTCAATTTTTATGTATTAAAATTCCGGCCTTAAAAACAAATAAAACTAAAAAAAAAAAAATGAAGGAAAATTAAATTTAGGACCTTGTGTTATTTCATTTTAATACTTTACCTCATGGTTACATATGGTCATTCGAATTTTTTTATCGGATAGGATAAAGCCAGATAGAATAAAGAAATAATGGAATTTTGAAATTCCTATCTAATGTTTGTTAACATCTAGATATAATACATATTCAAATCAAATGTTATCTAAATGAGTGTTTGACATCCATAAAAAAAAATGTATTAGACATTGAAAAAGATCTCCCAACATGGATTGGCAAGTTTATTGCTTAGGTCGTCACAACTACCTATGCTGTCTAAATGAAAAAAAAAAAAAAAAAAAAAAACACCGACATCATTCACCTCTACTCCAACCCATATTGTGTCATGACTTTGCTATGTTTCTTGCTCGTCCCTCTTCTCTATCTTGCACCTCTCTCATTATGTTGTCCTTCTCTATCGCACCCTCATTTGTTCTCTTTACCTTGTTGTCGTCGCTATCAAGAAGGCAAGGTGGCAATGAGTAGAGGTGTGCAATTGGACCGAATATACCCGATTCCTAGACCGGCCCACCCGGAAAATAGGATTGGGAATCGGTTTCCCGTTGAAACCGGTCCAGGAACCGATTCCCAAAATTCGGAACCGGTTTAAACCGGTCCGGGAATAAGTTCCGAGTGATTACCCACCCGAAAACTAGTTTTGGAACCGGTTTTGTAAGTAGAGGTCAAAAACCCTTTTTTTTCCCCTCGATTTCTATTCTTACTCCCGTAATCACACGACATTTTTCCTCTTGACTATTTCAAACACACACAGCACTCCTCATTTGTCGTTCCTCTTCCTCACTTTCTTCCCTCCCTCACCGGCTCCCTCTTGCACCATCCGATGGACGGACCGTGTTCGTCACTACCAAATTCTTGTGTATCACATGAATTGGCTCGCCTAATTTTTCTTTTGTAAGATGAGTTATGCCTGCATAAATGAGTAGCTTTATGTAATAGTTATGGGAATAAGACTAATATTAGACCCATGTCCGTTGCTAATTCTTTGCCTTATGATTTTATTTATTATAATTAACCTTGTGGATCCTTAATTTTTCGTTTAGTCAAAAAATTCATATATTTATTTATTACAAGTGCTTAATGTTTCAATACAAATTATGAAGATTACGTTATTTTCTCATATATTAATATAAAATTCGAAATTGTATAGGATATCGAAAGATTGCAAAACAAGCTCCAGTGAAAACAGGATTCACCCTGGAACCGGATCGGAAAAACATGATGGGTCGGATACATGGTCCAATATAAACGGGATCGGGTATAGGGTCTAGAAAAGAAGAACGGTTATAACGGTCGAGCACGGGGTCAAAGTCTAGACCCTACCCATCCTGGACATGATCACCCCTAGCAATGAGACAAGCATTTGATCTAGGGCTTAGATTGAGCATGAACTTCATATTTCAATTCGTCCATGCTTGATCCTTGCCTCAAGTCATCCTTGGCTTGTTAGTGCTTGATGTTGACCGAAGGTTATGTCAAGGCTACGTGTGACAGAGCTAGAAGCAACAGTCTAAGGCGATGTCAGTAGAGAGATCAATCAATGAGAGCAGATATGTCGCCTCAAAGTGAAGAGTGAATGGAATATGATCAGAGTCTCATAAATTTTGAAACTTCAATTATGGACTAGAGGAAGAAGAAGAAGAGAGTGAGACCGTGGCCCAAAATTCTAAAACTTCATTTTTATTTTTATTTTTGTGGATTTTGCATATCTTATTCAATCTATCCCATCCCTTACATGAGATTTTTTAACCCGGATGATATCTAGTCATGTTCGGAATTTGTGGTACACCAAACATTGAATACAATAAAAGTTACCCTATTCAGAATTTTATATGGATGACCAAATGCAGCCCGTGGTTTTAGAATTTTAGCATAGCTTATCTTAAATATCAGGGTGGAATTTTTAATAAAACATTCTTTTATAGATTGCTATACATATTATGGGTGGACCGGGCCTCAAGGTTCTTGCCCAGGCCCAGCCCGCCCACAGACGGAGCCTGGATCTTTTGTCCAGGCCAGCCCAACAGGCCTACAAATTCCAACAGAGCGGCTTGTCCGGGCGGGCCCGCGAGGTCTATTATCCACCCAAAAGAACAGTAACAGCGGTAATCAACGCTGTTGCTAGCAATTGTAGACTCTTTCTCTGCACATAATCTTTACTGCTTCCTTGACTTTGAAACCATGTGCGAGCATTGAACGAGATCGAGAACTGATACTATTCATTTGCCCAGCCTGTCTAGGCTAGAGCTATACGGAGGAAGCTAGCTCGTAGTACCCAACACGGAGTGAATAGGGCATCTGCAGAAACCCAAACGGTTTTACACAAATCAACTGCAAGAAGACATCACGGATAGCATGGACATCACTGTCGAAAACTGGCACGGATACGACCCTTCCATTAATTAACCCATTAATAATACATAGGGGCCGTGTTGGGCAGTTGCTATTCAATTACATTAGTGACGGATGATCAAAGTTAGAAATGGGGCGGACAAGCACACAGGCCTCGTGGGTCCTCCACTTTTAAGCCCTGCACTTTTAAGCCCTTAGCTTCCCTCATTCATGATAGACTGTGCCAATGATATGATGCAGACAGAAGCAAGGAAGACGTGTTTTGCGAAGAGTCGGCCTGGAGGAGAATCGGAACGACCCAGATCACGAAGCGAAAACGGAGTAGGGCGTCGACGTGGTGGTGGGTGAGAGCAATAAACCCTGGTTTTATTATCAGACATGAGCTGATGTTGCGATAGAGAGAGAGAGAGAGAGAAGAAAAAGCAGAAAGAGAGAGCAGAGAGAGGGTAGTTGCCCGCTCTTCATCACTCACACAGACACCCACTGAAGAATGAGGGCATTAAAATATACAGATGTAATGGCTCCATAAAGCAGACATTCATTTCGTTTGGAAACAAGCCCATCTTCTCTTTCACAGGAACGAAGCCTTCGCATCCGCTGTCTCGCCCCAACAGAATCTTTTGGGACAATCAAAAACTTATGTTACGAGGAAAAAAAAATTGTATGACGCACCCCCCTCTCTCCCTCGAGCTATATCTTAGGGTTTTTATGAGGGTTCGTTTGACTAAGAGCTGATTCCAACGAAGTTTCCATACAGGCCACACCCTTGTTTAATTCGTCGCAGATCCCTTCTCGGAAGGATGGACTTTTATTTTGTCTGAAGGCGACATTGAGACTGCCTAACTTAGTTTTTTTATTCAACCTACATGGGTAAGCACACTATGCGACTTTATACTTAATGCACATGAGAGTGAATGACCTATACATGCGGTTGTTTTTCTGAGGATGTTTGATTGATAAGTGATTCTATGAGGATCTTAATTAAGATGGAGCGAAACCCTACCCTCAAACGAAGCAAAGACATTCGCCATTAAGGCAATAACGAAATGGAGACATGGCTTTGGGATGGTATGCGTGGTTCCTAGGGTTTAAACCTAGAGGGTTGTGTTCTATTTGTGTGCCTTCTTATTCAAACACAAATAGCGTTAGAGCACCTCTGATATTTGGTGTGGCCATCTTCAAACCTTTTTCCCCTAATTTTAGAAATTAATGCTTACTTTTTAGTTTCAAATCAATCAAACATTTTTGTGTAATTCTTCTTGTGTCTTACATATTAGAAGAGGTAGATACAGTTTCGATAGTACATAATTAGAATGCACAAAGTACTAATATATCTACTAAGTTTGAGTTTAGAATTTTGCACAGGGCATCGCATTTTACAAAAGAAGTTTTCAAAGTAATGTGAGTCAACTCACAACTTCCTTATCTAATATAAGAAATGCTCATATTAATATAATCGCTCGGTCCGATTGGTAAATTCTGTATATTCAAAGCACATTTAAATAAGGCTTAACAAGTATTCAAGGGATAAGTAAAAATCACTTAGGTCAACATTACTAGGCCTGACCCAAAACATTATTCTAATGGCCCCCCAAAATGACGGTTTTAAATGTTTCGTGCGGACACATAAAATAAAAGATAAAAAATAATAATAAGAAAGGGCATTAATTACGTCTTTTTTGGGGTCGCATTTGTCCTGAGAGCCTTGAGAAAGCGTGTTGGCGCCAGCAAAACCGGCGAGCGAGACAGACAGGCATCCTTCCCCCCAGGCTCTCGCTTTGAAGACCCCCCAAATTTCCAAAGGCATTAAAGTCAAAGGGAGGTCGGGCGAGAGGAGGGTGTGGGAATCGGTGTGGTCACCCCTCTGGGGAATAATCAATTTATGGCCCGACCCAGCTTGGCCAATCGCATTCCGCCAGCTGCCTCCCGGCTTAGCCCCATGGTGCAGCTTGAATTGAAGCTTTGGGTTTGAATGGGTGCACACGACCTTTGTTCTACTGGACCCACATGCACTTCTTATTCAATGGCCTCATTGATCATTTCAAAATAAATCACATGCATGCATCCATCCATCAATCCATGCACACACACACACACATATATCATCTAGAAGAAAAGGAACATTAGTGAGTAAACCCAACTTCGTAGAATTTGCATTGTGAATGTAATTATTTCGAGATCTTCTCTTTACGTGCATTCCTTCAATCTTTGTGCATACGGACGTGTATGCTTTGAATAAAATATTTATCAGATATTGTCGTGCTCACACGCTCATTCTCTTTGAGTCTTGCATGGTAAGTTTATAATGTTTGAAATATGTTATAATGAGTCCATTATCACGAGGGATGTCGACTGAGAAATCGATGGAGTGTCTAGCTTGGGACTTCCATACGTCAGGAGGGAAGCAACTTACGAGATTACATTACGTCAACATGGCAAATCGGATTTCCATGTCGTGTCGATGTGGTTTTAGCTATTATTAGATATGTGGTCAGATCTCTTCAGCGTGTAATTTTGTCTATGCAATCTCGTAACGTAACCTACGACCACAACACGAACCTAATTTTGCTCGGACCTCAAAACCTCGAATCCTACTCTAATTACACATCCCCCGGAGCCTCCAAACTGACCATCTCCAAGCGGTTTTCCCTTTTAAGCAAGCAAGGAACTAAATGTCGACAAAAAGTTCAGATGAAGATCAGAGATATAGGCCGACTAAACAGGTTTATGGGTTATTATGCAACAATTATTCTAGAGGCATTTGCGCCAATATCTTTAATTAATTTATAAGGTGACGCAACAGCATGACTAAATTAAGTCGTCGTTTGCATATCGTCGCAGCATGCTTTAAACCAACTCAATTTACTGGTTTCAATGTCTCTTCCTTTGCTCTTTACTTAATATTGATGGGTCTTGGAAAAATATAATAATGTAAGGATATGGTTATCAAGTATCTCTTTGTCACTTGTTAAGAATTAAGATAAGATTTTCTGGTTTCAATGTGTAGTTTTATTCGCGAACTATATGTAGTTAACATTGGAAATCGAAACGTTTGTCATTGAAGCATATTCTAGTAGATATCCTGGACACATTCATTAACATAACCTCGAATTTCAAATACCATGAATCATTTGAATACGTATAGGGTCCATTATTTTCTGAAAAGTTAACTACAAACTCCTGAGGTTGCTCAAGATGCAAGACGAATATACATATAGAACATCATCGTTTGACAAAATTCAAACACGATGAATTAATGCTAATAGAACTGTACAGAGGAGGAATACAGAAGAAGAAGAAGAAGAAGAACAGCGAAAAGTAAATAAGAATCAAGAGCATTAAAGCCTAGCCTCTTCATTGTCTGTCTCTCTCTCCATTTGCAACAACTGCCCAGAACCACATTAAACATCGACTGAAAAAGGCTAGACTGATGCTCTCATTCACTCCTACCATTCTTAGTTAAAACCGAAAATAAATTACAAATACTGATGACAGGAATATGAGATCACAGTTATATATTTTCGCTTGGACTCGCAGCATTAAATTTTTGACAGTAGCTAAAGAAAAGCTACAAAAATAAAACGAAGTACCTACCAACAGCTAGTGACTTTATTTTATTTTTTTCCTCAATCTTCTTCCTCTAGTTGTGAAGAGGATTTGGACCTGTGTGAATTATCCTCTTATCTTCTTCATACACCGTGTCTGGATCTCCACTGCCATTCGCAAGCTTATCGCTGCTAGGGTTGGAGGGTGCATGGACAGTGACTGCGTGAAACGTCTTCGCTTTTCTCGGTAGAGACCTAACGCTGCTGGCGGCAGATCGGTCGCTGCTAGTCGTCGCTCCGATTTTATCAGACGCCTCCGAGGAGACGCTTCTACTAGTTGTTGCCCTGGTGCTCTTATCTTGCACAGCAAGAAGCAGAATCAGCTCCGCCGAGAAAACCACGACGACCCATAACAAGAAAACCGCGCTTCTGGCTCCAATACAGTGTCTCCTTCCTGTTCTTGTTCTTGCAGACTCTGCAGAAGCTGTCATTGCACTGACTTGAGTAGAGAGTCCAAAAGTGAGATCTCTAACGCTGAACCAGACTTGAGAGTGCGACCAAAAGTGGGGTTTTTTGACTGAATTCTGAGAAGAGAACCTTCTGTGGGAATTTAGAGAGAGAGAGAGAGAGAGAGAGAGAGAAGGGACACAAAACCTAGGTTCTTGCTTATCTTAAGGGTCCAGTCACATGACCCTTGATTCCTGGAACCTTCTTATAATTTCTTACAGCGCAGAGGGGGTGTGTTGTGAATATCTTGAAGTTGGGGAAACCCTCGTTCTGAGCTTTGATTTTTGGGTGTTTTTTGGCATCTGGTGGCTTGGTTGCTTGTGGGTTTGGTGCGATTGTTTCCTTTCTTTTTTTGTACTGGTATTGCTCGGAGAGGGTGCTGCGGGACTGTCCAGTATTAATAGCCGTTGTCTCCGGAAATTTCTATAAATCCTGCTGTATTTTATTCCCCAAATTTGCGTAGTACACTGTAGTGAAGTTTGAAGAGGGCATGGGGTTAACAGAGCCTTGGCTCAATGGACCCCTCGTTTGTATTCTTTGCCATGATTGGTCATAGCAGGCTGTGCTCTAGTTGAGTTAGCATAGATTTTTCGTGGCAAAAGAACACCCAAATACTAAAACTTGGTACAATAGGATACTTAAGTGCCCAAAATTAGGAAAATGACATTTAAGTGCCACTTTTTTTTAAAAAAAAATGAGTCACTTGAGTGCCACATCCAATATGCGATGAATCTCGCTGGAAACTTACGTGGCAATTTTTTGTTGATTTTTCTCGTTTATATGGCCCGCCAAAAGGCTAACTCAACAAATAAACACAAAAATGACATCGTTTTAGCACAATTCTAATTTTAATATAAAAATTAATTAAAAAAAGAGAGAGGAAGGGAGGAGGCGACCCTAGCTGACCCTCCTCCTGCCTTCCCAACAATGGTGGGGCAAGCGGCGACAATGAGAGCTAAGTCCTCAACTGCCGCCATATGTTCATCTTTCTCCTCCCTTCCCTTTTTTTTAAAAAAAAAATATATAGTTTTAAATTTAATTTAATTAATTTTTATATTAATTATTTACCATGTCAATACCAAAAAAAAACGTCATTTTGGCACTATCTAGCCGCATCAATGTGCAAAACAATGTCGTTTTGCATTAAACTCGCCGGAAAATCGTTACGTGAGCGTTTTGGCCGGATTTTCTTGTCATTGACATTCAACTAATTCATTTTACTCCGATTTTAGTATTTAAGTGTCATTTTCCTAACTTTGGGCATTTAGGTATCCTTTCATGTCATGTTTTATCATTTCAGGTGTCCTTGTGTCAATTTTTCATATCTTTAACGCCCTTATTGATCAAGAATCAACAAAGTATCCTTTTGTGATAAAAAGGTTGAGTCTGGTTGTTTTTCATAGTTATTATAGAATCGCGAATGTTATAAGGGCTAAAGACACAAATAAATACAAAAACCTGCACACGCCCACAAGTAAGTTAATTCTTTATCACATATCTTAAATACATTCACCGCTCATAATTATCAAATAAAATTTTCGAATGGAGTTAGTAATCCACTAAACTAATCTGGTCCGCAGAATCTGTGGCATGGCATCCATGGAATTACCTTTTTTTCTGGACTTAATCTTTCGATAACTTAGGAGCACGGGATAGAGACTTGACTATCTGAAACTCATGCAACACCTCACAAATCAGTCTTAAACCACAACGATTTGCATGCGATCGGTTAGGCTCAAACCAAGTGACCTCCAGCTTACGTACGGGAAATCTTCCAAAGTCCCAAACCAATTGCGCCAACCTTGAAGTAGTTTTGCAATTGAGACTGCATTCAGGATTTATGACCGTGCACGGAAGATTTGCTCAAAAGCATTCTCGAACTAAACGACTGGGCCTCAGAGCAAATGAACTCCCCCATAAGGGCTGAGGAGGGTTAAGAGCCCAACTAGCTCACGGGAGAGATTTCCTTCTCTGGGCTTTAGCGACCCAATCCGAAACATTGCCAGCTTCCCGGTGGTAGTGGGCTTTGAACTTGCTTCTGTTCGGCCCATCCTTTTATATTTGGACAACTTAGGCCCAGGGCCCAAAAAGACGACACTTTTAGGCCCAAACGTGTAAGCCGGCTCTTTGCCCACGCGATGTTTCGAGCTCCGGCACTGTCGGTTGTCTTCCTCCCCGTCCTGTGGAGGGTTTTGCATCTTCGCTCTTTCTGGGAGGACTGCACAAAATCTGGCTTCGTCCCTCTCTCTCTCTCCATAGGAGCTGCCGGGGCCTGAGCTTTCCGCTCACTCGGTGTGAACAATGGACGGTGGAGCTTCCGGTGGTGCCGGCGAAGGGTACGTGCCCCCGCCGGAATACGTGGAGGATGCGAAAGAAGCTCTGGTCGATCTCGACGCTGCCGACTCCACCGAACTTTGGCTCATTCAGTGGCCTCGTGACATGGTACCGCGAACCCATTCGCTGCCCTTGGTCTCTGGCTTTCTCTGAAGGAATTAAGAACAATGCCGAATAGTAGCACATGGCTTATCTAGTCTCTTTGCGTCAAATTGGGTTTTGCTTTTCTGGGATTTTTATGTTGTTGGATTGCGAGGATTGGGGAGATACCATCCAGTTCTGTTTTCAGCTAGATGGTGTGGGTCTGCTCTTTTTCGCAGTTTGTTCACAGAAAGTGATTACTGTTCTTGCTTAAAAATCCTATCTTGAGTATTTCTTGTTGGCATGGGTATGATTGTGGCGATACCTTTTTGTGGTCATTGCAGCCTCCTGATTTGGGTGGCCAAGAACTCAAGCTCAAACTTCATCGTGACGGGAAATTGGGGAGTTTTGAGGATTCATCTGGTAACCGTTATAATCCTTCTCAAGACAGAACAAATTTTTCTTATGTTAAGTGGGATTCTATTCGTATCTTAACTTGCTTACCTTTCTCAATGTGTTGTTGCTCTTTGTTGAAGGCAAGGAATATGATATGGTTAGTTTTGCTGCTCAGGAACCCGATGCAACAGTTTTCACATCCTCTTCCTCAGGTTCAAGAATTGGTATGCGCTACTGCTCATGTTGATGCACTTTCTCTTAAACCAAAGCTTGTGCATATGTTATTTATTTTCTTAGTTTTTGGGCTGTGCCTTGAGTATGGTAGATGAGGGCTTTATCTCTATGTTAATGTGTTGTGCGAGATATACTTTAATAGGCGAATTTTACTTACCCTCTCATGTTCATCTGTTCATATGTTCATATGTTCTGCACTCGTGTCATTCTTGATATGTCCTAAGGTGGAATCTGCGAAAGTAGCTCCCTCAGATATTTGCTCTTTGCCAATTTGCCAACATGAGTCACCAATCACTTTCCAGAAACAGGAAGGCATAAAAATTAAAACGAAACAATTAAGAATTTTATCGATCAATTTGTGGGGGATAGGCATCAAGGCAAAAAAAAAAAAAATTCTGAAATCCATTATTAGTTGCAGGGTAGATATAAGCAGGCTATTACCTTAGAGATTGGTGACCAATTCATGATGAATTAGCACTTACTTTATAGTATCGGTTGCTTTGATATTGTTCTTGTCTTTTCGTTTTTGGACACACTGGTTTTGTATTAGTAAGCTATGTTTGATATGATAGACATCCTTTAGTGCATCTGCTTAAAGCGCACAGTATCGATTGAGGATATTTGGTTGGAACTCGATTGGATGAGAATTTCCCT
Source organism: Eucalyptus leucophloia subsp. euroa (assembly GCA_017140325.1). NCBI lineage: Eukaryota > Viridiplantae > Streptophyta > Magnoliopsida > Myrtales > Myrtaceae > Eucalyptus > Eucalyptus leucophloia. Next base: position 37,565,619 of record CM029469.1, read on the forward strand.
TGAACACTTCTTTTGCGGGCTTAGCCATTCACTTGACTTGATACTTTCTTTAATAGTGCATTTCATATTGTCTCTCCATTGTTTGATTCTGTGACCATCTGCACCTGCATTTGCTGATGTCCGGTTTTGTTATGTGTTACACCTCTAGGCAGAGATATTTTTATTTGGTATCATTAGTTGTTTTTCCAAGTTCAGTACTCAGATTGGGATGGATGTTCTCTCTCACTGAGCATTATTGAGTTTAGCTGGTCTGCAATCGTTTGTAGTTCACTTCGCTTCTATTTTTGACAGTTGGGAAGATTTCAAGGAGAGTCTCCCTGGTCCACTACCCAGATCCTAATGAGCTCGAGAAACTTGCTTCCAAAGTCGCATCCGGTAGATTTAGACCCGGAACGTCGCTTACAAATGCCTCCCATCAATTTTCCTCTGTGACACCAAACAGTAGATTGAGAAGTTCACGCTCATCCAGAGGAAACACATCCTACACTCGTAGCAGTCGGCAAAAAAGCGGCATAACTGATGCTGGAGAGACATCAAAACCTTACAAGAGGAGATATCCTCAGGAATCCACTGACTCCTTGGGATTGATGAATAGTACTCAAGACTCTGGGCAGAATCATAGCAGTGCAACAACTGCAGAGTTCTCAGAGCGTTCCCAAGATCACGGTTCAGCTGCTTCATCTCAGTCAATTGAGCATTCTGACAGGAAATCGAAGAAGAAGAAGAAAGAGAGAATTGAAGAATAAAACTGCTTGGTCTTTACTCCATAGGATTCTTGTGAATTGTTTGTGCTTTCTTACCGAGCATGACTTCTGAATGCCAGGGGGGGTTATGTTCATTACTATATGTTTAGATCTTTTCATAGTGGAGTCTTCCTTGAGCCAGGGTATTGGGAAGGCAATCATGGAGATTCTAGGTTCTCCAACCCATGTCTTTGCTGGTGGCCCACTGTCGATTTCTTCAACTCTTGAATCCTGGCTATAGTCATTTTTATGGGTGAAATCTCTTGCCTGGTCTGTGATCCATCATCGACTTGCTAATCTTCCTCGGTGAAATTACCAACCTCGTGCCAGATGCTGAGGCCGAGAAGCAGTAATATCTGAACTTTCAAGATTTGATGTTTTTTACTCTCTTTAGAAGAGCCCCGCTGCTTGCTGTTAAGAAGTGAAAGTACTCAAGTAGCAAGTGGTGTCGAAGAAGAAGAGAAATACAGAATAATAGTTAGCGGCATTCTCATGATCAACAGCTCCTCCTTCCATTAATATGAGAGCAGGATCGGGTGCAAATGACTTGTACAAATGCGGTCTAACGCGTGCATGGGGTTTGTAATTGCAGATTCTGGTCTATATAAAGAGACTTCACCTCCCGGTTGGGCTTATCTGATTCTGCTTATCTGTTCAGTCGAGTAAATTGATATCATGATCTTGCTCAATACTTGCAGATTCTGGTCTATATAAAGAGACTTCACCTCCCGGTTGGGCTTATCTGATTCTACTTATCTGTTCGGTCGAGTAAATTGATATCCGAGTAAATTGATATCATGATCTTGCTCAATACGCTCAATACAACACCAATGGTAATCGTCGCGGTCGCAGCTATCAAATCCAGCCCAACAAGTGAAATGACTCAAATAAGACCCAAGACAGGGTTCAAGATCTATTGAGCAACTGATTCCTCTTTAACACGAACCAACTCATAAGCAAATACGGTGCTTTTAGCCCATCACGACTCGGACCAGAAACCACAAGCATAAGAAACAAAGATCGATCACGTTTCCCCATTATATAATTCAAGATAATTGCAACGAAAGTAAAACAGAAAGAGCAGATCGTTAATCACCCGCGAATAGGGTTGATCCAAAAACGCCATTTATCAATCAATCTCAGCCCAGCGATGGAAATGAGAGGAAACGACAAGTTACAATTTCACGTCGTTCAGAAGAATCGAGCTCTACATTCTAGCATTAAACAGAAGGAATCACACGGCATACAAATCAATCTCATTGACTCAACAGTTTCGAGCTCGACAACGTCGTTCGACATCGAGCGCAAGAATCCGCCCAAAATCCCCACCGACCGGCCGACCACACACGGACCGGGATCGATCAATCGTGCAGCGTCCCCAGGATGTCTTCATCCCTGTACAGGTGGTACTCCTTCTCTCCCAGCTTCACCTGCGTCCCTCCGTACTCCGGCAACAGCACCGTGTCTCCCTCCTTGACCGAGACCGGGACCGCGTTCCCGTGCGCGTCTCTCGCCCCCGGCCCCACGGCCACCACCTTCCCGGAGTTCAGCTGTTTTTGTCCAAAAGAAACACGGAACGGCTCGAATCAAATCGAATCGAGAAAACGAAACGGAGGAAGATGACGACGCATTTGACTTGACCGGAAGTTACTTACCTTGGTAGATTTCTCGGGGAGCAGGATGCCGGCGGTGGTCTTGGAGGGCGGGACGATCTTCTCCACCAGCACGCGGTTCAGCAACGGCACCAGTCGCTTCGCCATTCTTAGCGGATTCGAGCTCTGGAGCTAGGGTTTAAGGGAGGGTTTGCGAGCTGCAGGAAGGCGACGGGGAGGGTCTCCGAGGGGCTATAAAACCGAGAGACTTGAAGCTTCGTGAAGGAAAAAATGGAAGGTTCTAGGAGCTAGGGTTTCTAGTTGGGGGCGACGGTTTAAGGGACGGATGCGGGAAGAAGATTATATGGGCCTTGCCTTATGGGCCATCAGCCCACAGTTGGGCTTGACTGCAGCTGATGGCCCTCTCGACTGGACCCTCGGTCCTGATCGACCAGGATGTCTCCGTCGTATTATGACTATGTACTGGACTTGTTAAATGGATGAGTCCCATTGGCTCCCAAATTATCCAACCTAAATTGACTCATTTAACCTATTTATGATCTATTTATCGTAACGCAAATTTCTCGACCCATATTCAATTCATATCTGACCTAACTCATTTAACCAGATCTATGAAATATTATTTCTTATGAGCTTTTTTTATGATTTTTTTTATAATGAGGCTCTTTTTTTTCTTGAAATATAAAAATATTTTCTAGGTTTACCTGAAATATGAAAGTAAATTTATATTTTTTTCTTTTTTTCTTTTTAAAGATTTGAATTTTTAATTATTCTTAATTTTCTATTTCTTTTTTTTTTTTTTTTCATTCTTCTTCAATCGGCCATCGACCACAAAGAATGGCCCGCGACTAATTATAGGCAAGCTTGAGCCTAATCACAAGCTAGCAAGGCTTGAGCTTGCCCAATTCCAATGAATTGAGCTGAGCTAGATTAGCAAGCTCCTCCATCACCTAGCCTATTGCCAGTGGTAGAAGATGGAAGAAGGAAGATGGAAGGGAAAAAAAAACATAATTAAGTCCTTTCAAAATATATATTATAAGGCTAAAGAGGGAGAGAGAGTGTTTGTGAGCCTTAGGTTGGAAACGAGTTATAAACTCAACCTATTTAAACCCATTTATTTTAGGTTTTAAAATTTCTAACCTATTTAAAGAAAAATATTTAAAATTGAAGTGACCCATATATGCCTCATGTATGATTTAAATGGGTATATAGATTTAAAACTCATTTTGACAAGTCTACTATGTACTCATGATTTAGCAACACTAAATGACCTTAAAAAGGATGTTTAAATGGTCACTGCATCCCGTCTCCTCCTCTCTTAAAACCAAGGTATGAATTGCAATGTTTGCCAAATTTCTAAAGGTAATCAATTCCCAGTCCGATCTTATCCAATGTAATTGGTCACTTAGCAAAAAAACATTAAAATCAAAAAATAAAATAAAATACTAGAGTTATTTTTATTTTAAGGTTTATCATTATTTTTGAGAAATTTAAATATATATATATATTTTAAAAGAGTCAGTCTAGTTCATTGGTTTGATCCGGTTCGATTTCCCCTCAAAATCGAGAATTGGACGAACCGAGAACCGAATCAAATCGGCCAATTGGAGTGATTTTGATTTGATTGATTCGATATACTTATCTCAATAACTCTCTTTGGGTTATTTGCGTGAACGTAGGCTCATAGGTCGCGGGCGATTAAATATGGTCATATATGAATTTAATACCTACCGTGATTGTTCTATTATTTAATCATGATTTAGCACATCGAATGACCTTAAAAAGTGTTGTTTGAGTGGTCAACGCATCACTTGACGCTTGGTTGATTAAGTGATTGCTGAGTTTGGGCATTTGGGCTTTCTAATCAAGTGAGACTGTGCAGGAGCAGTTTTAGGATGGGACATCCATCTATTAGTGGGAGTGTACGACTAATTAGATTGGACATGTCCTACCTTGATAATTTGCTTCATCGCTAGCCACTGGTGTGACACTGATTACAATGTTTTCAACTACTTCCCTTCCTCATTTGCTACGCCTGCCTATATGCTATTTCATCTACACGTGTGAAATTTGCAAGCTTGCAGCTTTTATCACTTGTTTGTGGCTCAAAATCGTCCAATATAAAATATGGTTTTCGGCATATACAATATGATGGACCAGTTGCATTAGATTTAACGCTCCCTCTTGTGTAAGTCGGTCCTCAGAAAAATTACCAGAAAGTTCTCCCGTTGGCCTTTGTTAAGGGCTGAGCAAGGCCACCTCTTGCTAGATTTGGTAGCCTCCAAAGGAAAAAACAAAATACAAAAGAGATAGAAAAAAAAAAAATACGATGAAAGGAAAAAGAGAAAAAAAAAGAAAAATTCAGAAAATATTCAAAAATTATAAAAATTATCAATGTCAATGCTAGTTATCTTAACCGGTTGTGCTACCTAGAACAAACAGTGCTGATTAAGCCACCATGTTAATAATTTCCAATCAATGTTGACTTTGGAATGACTTAATTAGTAAATCATCAAAAACTTTAAGATTTAACTGACAAATCCCTACAAGATTTAAGACTTAATTGACATAATTAAAAGGTTTATAATTAAATTAACTAAATTAAAAGGTTTATGACAAATTGGTATAAATGTAATAATTTTAGGGTTTTTTTGATAATTTTCACATCAGTTCTCACACGTGTGACAACCTATGTGGAGGTAAATGCACAGATTGATATTGTAGATAGAAAAATATTTGAAATAACGGAAACAACATGCAAGAGATAGATGATTGGAAGTACTATGATATGAGCCCTTGATTGATGATGTTAGATATACTTTTATTATTATTATTATTATTCAAATTTCAAGTGTTTACAAAAACGAACCAAACTATATATATATATAGCGTAGTTACTTAATGGACAGAAAAGAGGTTCTCTAAACCTAGGTCAAAGCCTGTATTAACCATAATAAAGGAGCAAATTTCACATTCATTGATTTGTATGGGTATAATATGAACATTATATTAGTTAGAAAGTCACAGGTAGAGCATAGAAAGCTAAAGAACATGTAAATCATCATATCAATATATAAAAAACGTTACCCACATTGGGATCCCCCAGCGGAAAGCGTGGAGGAAGCTAATAACGAAAATAATTTTCAATCGATTAACCTTATTTTATTACTGTCTTCATTAAAAGAGGGGATGAAAGTTCGAAGTTCTTGCTAAATCTGTACAAGAAAAATCATAATATAGACTATTATGGATCGATATTTATAAATTGAAATTTTTGGGGTCAAACGTAAAAATAAAAAATAAATAGCAAAGCAAGCTTAAAGTTTTCAATAAAAACACACATAAAATTTAGAGAAAATGACAAAAATGATTCCCGAATTTTGGCTAATATGTATATTTTCCTTGAATTCTTAATTTATTTAATGTGATCTCTAGACTATTGATAAATATTAAATTTTGTCCTCCATCTTGCTCGAACATCAAATTAGGCGTTACATGAGTTGGATGTTTAAAAATAATAGAATTAATATCATAAAAAACCCTAAATCGGTATACCCATGACAAATTTACACTAAACTACTTTTTTTATTATAAAAAATCCCAGATTAATACATTTGCAACAAATCTTTTCAGATCCTTAGTAACCTCTCCTACTATAAATTTTCATGATTAGTCTTAAACCAAAGTCCAATTTATGCACAAAGAGGACTGCTAGAATATAAATCACGCCTTCATCTATTAGAAGCTCAAGGGTGGCAAATAAGGCACTAAGAAAGATTTGAACTAGTGATCTCATATTGTAGGAGTATTGCTAATTATTTTAATATTTTAAATTAATAAATAAATATATTATTATTATTATTTAAATATTCTAATATTATTACACTTTTTGGACGGTGAACTTGGCTTGATCCGGCGACCAATCAAATTTCCAAAAGATTTGTTGCGAAAGAATTGCGAACTAACTCGACAAGACAAGTGTTCAAGGTTTCTATCTTTGCTTTGACACATGTACTTTCATACACCTCTCTATGAGGCTTGCTCTTTAATTGTTTTTGGTGAATTTCTCTGGAGAATGCATGGACTATTAGGGGTGCGCAAAAGAACCGGGACTCGCCCGAACCGCTCGGAACTGCCCGGAACCAGTGGTTCTGGAGGGAACTGGTCTGGTTCCCGATTTCAATTTATGGGAACCGGTGAGTACTGATGCGATTCTCGGTTCCATGGGCGGATCCATCCACCCAAACCGGATCGATTATATTATAATAATATATTAATTTTTAATATTAAAATAAATTTCAAAATTACTAATTAAAAAATCTAAATTTTAGGGCTCCATTTCCTTTCATGGTTTTCAAGTTTTAATAAGAATTTAGTAAAGTGTGTAAGCTGCCTTTCAACAACTCAACAAATGGCTCATTCAAATGATATTTTTGAGACTCACATATGGCACTATATTCAAGAATATGTTGAGTACCAATGGAATTGTTTCTACCAAAAAAGTTTCAGTAAGTAAATGTTATAAGAGATTGAGCATTGTTAGAAGATAAAGGAAAAAATGATCTATATATAACAATCATCCAGAATCTTGAACGTAAAGAATATTTTAGATTTTAACTGAAATGATTCAAAAATAGGAAAAAAAAAACCTATTTCTCTTTTTTGGTAGTGTTTTCCAATAAAATAAAGAAAAAATGGTACCCTTAATTAAGCCTATTCGATTTAAAGACGAATATTACTCGATATGAAAAATACTCATTGCGGGATTTGGAAAACGATATTATTATTGGTGAGATCGATTCTATGGATCCACTCAGGAACCGGACGAGACTAGCGATCCGGTTCTCGAGTAGATCCATACAACAACAGGTGGTTTCTGGTTCCAATTTTTTTGAATTAGTTCTTAGCAAGCGCCTTTCGGTTCTAGTTTGAGAACTGTCCACCCGGACCATGTACACCCCTATGGACTATGAACCACACAAAAAAATATACTTAGAATCATTAATTATATGGGTCCATTATAATCCGTATGTAATCAATGATTCCGATAGGTTTAGTCCACATTGCCTATTGACTATGCAATATCTTTTTCATTTAGCTTATTTATGGCCATGGACATTTTTCCACCTTGCTCAAACTACATAAATTTGTGGTCTCTATTTTGTTGGTGTTGAAAGAACAGTGAAATCAAAGAAACATTATCAACAAGGTAATCATATTTTTAGCTGAAAAAACGATGAGACATGTCGAGACTAGATGCAAGTTCATCTAGGGGTGGGAGTGAGGATGACGTTCGATATAATTATATCGTATGGCCACATCAACAAGAACAACTCGTTAATAATTCAAATGATCACCTCATACGCAATTTCTATTCTCAAGTTAATCCCGCCTCTTATTGAGTCCGTGACAAATGAATCATTATTTAGTAGGGACAGATTGCCTGAATGGAGGAAACGTATATTTTCTAAGGGCCAAATCGATTAAGGAAAAGACATTCGATGCCTTTCAGATTCTGCAAGAACCGTTTGATGTGATACATGGGGCACGACCAAAAATAGTAACCTTACAGTGTGTATACAAAAAAATTATATTTTGACTTATGAAATATTCTTAATCTGATTGATGAGACAAGATGACATGCGATAGGAGAGTTACTTTTATTTTCAGAAGAATACATACTACATCGACTTAGTAGGGATCACATCACGCAATGTGACAAATCGCTGTGAAGCTCCATTGCCATTTCAATGATGAGCCGGTGACAAAAAGTATAAAATGGATGATGACGATGACAATAACAATATGGTCATATAATATCGTGAACCCTTGCCAAACTAACCAGGGTATATCTAACTTGATAGGATGATCAAACATGGATGTTGGGTTTCCTCTTAATTGGGGTACAGATAGGAACATGAACCCAATATGAATTGAGTGACATTTACTCATTCACTGGTTTAACCTAACTAGAACATTGAATTAAAACGCTTTAGTGATGCACCACTTGATTAGAAGCCCACCTCGCCGCTTCGACTACATAATTAAAGACCATGGCCTACATGCAGCTTCTAGACTCCGATCGCACTGTGGAATTGATTGCATTATCAAGAGACACATCAGCATCAGCTATCCTTACGTTAACATCCATATTTGCTTGTAACATACAAACCCACTACTTTTTTCCTCTTTAGAGTTCTGCGAGTCCAATTGAAGGAGATGATGCAGGCACGGAGAGAGACCCAGCAGAGCCACTGTGCAAAGAAAACGGTCCCAGAAAAGCAAAAACTGAGCTGCTGCTTCTGCTTCTTCTTCTTCAAATTGGGAACCTTTTTGAACCACAAAAAGAGGCCATACGTATGTAAATTGCTTTTTGCGGTGGTATCGTGGGCAAAGATCTATCATGATTGCAAGAATATGCGTGTGGTCCAAAAGATGTCAACCATACCTCAAAAGTAGAACATTTTCTCGGACCCCTCTTTATTGTTTCTGGTACTGAAAAACAACCAAATGATGGAGAGAGAAAGAAGCAACTCCTTTCATCCCACAAAGTCGGTACCATGACACCTGGTCCTAAAAACTTTCCCTAAAGATTAGATACAACGTGAAAGAGAGAGAGAGAGAGAGAGACAGACAGACAGACAGACAGAGAAATGGCCGAATGTTGTTCGTAGCTAGGAGTGGTCGAACTTGTGATGAATACCTTGGAATCTAACTTTGAATAGCTTTACCCTGAAAATATGTGGTCTCAAGGTGGATGGATATCTATCTACCGAACAAGCTGGGTTCCTAGCTTTTGCACATCAAGACTTCGTTAGCTTCATTATTTTGCAGCCCTTTTGAAGCTCCTGGAACACCTGTTATTTCCCACTATTTAAGAGTTCATCTTGGTGTTGGAATCTCGATCTCGTGTGCAACGATGGGCGACCACAATAAAGATACGCGTAGCGCAAATACCCTACAAGTTTGACATACTTTAGTCAACGTGGTATGTTACAAGAGAGTATTTCAATAAGTGAGTCATGTTCGACCCGATTATGGCTAGAGGATAGCACTAGTTTAGTTTGGTTTGATATCTTCTCACATTAAACCAAACTCATCATGGGGGCTTTCATTTTCATGAAAAGTGTCCAAAAAGTCTTAAACATATTGTAGGACAACCAATTCAATTCTATACTTTTCAATTGTACCAATTCAATTTTAAGCCTTTTGATAATTTGTCAATTTAGCTCTTAAACCTTTCAATTGTGTCAATTTAAACTTAAACGTTTTGATGATTTGTCGATTTAATTTTAAACATTTTTAACGATTTACCATTTTAGTTATTTTAACCAATTTTGGTCAAAAATTGCTAATGTGGTGGTCTAGTTAATACTGATTGTGCGGTGCTGATATAAACAATTTGTGCAATTCTTTTTTCTTTTTTTCTTTTTCATTTTATTTCTTTTTTCTTTTTCTTTTCCCTTTTTCCCTTCCTAGCCATTGACGAGCTAGCCATCACTTAGCCTCATTGATGGTCGGTAGAGGTCATTGGCTTGAAGTGAGGGCTACCCCTACTAACCTTGGGCAAGGGATGCCCACAACTGGCTCGGCAAAGGAGACCTTGCTTAAGTTTGCCCTTGCTAGCCTAGACGAGGGTGAGGGTTGGGAAAAAGAAGAAAGAATAGAAAAAGTAAAAGGAAAGGACAAAAATGAAAATAAAAAAAGAAAAATAATTTTTTATGTTAGTGATGACCATATCACGTAAGATGGCTAGTGTTGACTATATCGTCACGTCAGCAATTTCTAAATTGACAACTCGTTAAAAGTTTTAGAATTAAATTGACAAATTATCAAAATATTGATGATTAAATTAACACTATTGAAAGGTGTTGGACTAAATTCATACAATTAAGAAGTTTAGAAGTAAATTGGCTACTGAACAATAACTTTAAGACTTTTTGAACTACCTTCCTTTTTTTCACTTTACCGGGCCATGTTGAGATTCCTTTCTAAAGCAATAAAAGAGATGGAAAAAAGATCGCTTCATCTCTATCTTCCTCGTCGTTTTCCATCATGTCCTGTCTCGTTTACATCCCAACTCTACCAGCATTATGCAATAAGCTCATCATCTCGGCGAGAGAATCTCCAGAAATCATTCTTAATCATTAAAGGAAGTGAAAGCTTGCTTTACGGCCTTTTCTTCCCCAATACCCGAATCCCTTCTCTATCGTCGCTAACTCACTCGGTCGGCGGAGGGTGAGTACCCCACAACGTCGGTCGAGCTTATCTCTAGAGCTCTCCTATCTGAATTGCATGCCACCCTCAAGTCTAATTGGCGAGTAAAGTAAACTACTTTGCTAGGATTTCAACCGTACCACGATCCAAAAGTATAATGCCGCACTTGTTTTCGATTTAATTTAGGTCCAATTTGAATTTTTTTCTCCTTTTCGCCATAGAATATTTGGGATTTGATCATACGACTGGTACTCAATCGGCCTATCCAAACAAGAAATAAAGTAATTCCACTAGAGGAGAGAGAAAAAGGGCTTCTCTCCTTTTTGCTAGATCATGTAAAGATCTGGTCATATAGGATGGTCCTTTGCGGGTCAAATTTGGTCAGCCCCTTTTTTGCCGTGTCCTTTTATATAATAATTTTCGCTATTCTGCGCATTTCGCATTACGGGACAAATGAAATATTCAGGTCACTTTGGAATGTGGAGGACCTTTGTGACCGCAAGAAAAGAGAAAGAGAAAGGAGGCCAATAGAAAGGTAAAGGTGTGTGGGACATACTCTAACTTTCACGACACAAATTCGACTACCATTGTGATGTGTCTGGGAACAAGTTGGTATGAGATGAGATGAGATGATTAAGAGAATCTTGCAAAAATATCGCTTGAACCGGTTAGATTCGAGCTTTTGGTATGAGTCTAATCCGAAACTGTTTTCAATCCAATTGATGAAATTCAAAGGATATCTTTCAGTTTCTTAATTGAAAATCCCAACGCCCCAATTAGTTGCTCTCAACTTTGAGGGGTTAAATTTAGAGTATTTACAATTTTTATTTTAAATGGAGTTGTTACAAAAGAAATAATATTGAAGAATTATGCACATCATCTTTTACATCCAGTACTCTCAAGTTAGGGCATTACATGGTTCATCCCCTCCAACCCCAAATACATCTAAAAATTTACCACTATTCCACAGTATCTGACATTTATCATGTAAAAATTTTCATACATTTACAACAAAAATATAATATATATATATATATATATATCGTTTCCTCTTCCCCACTTGAAAAATTTGTCCGGCCAATAAGGTAACGGAAAGAAAATATAAATTGCGAAGATTGATCGTCCACATATTTCTCCAAGGGCAACCGACAGTATCTCTTGGTCGGTGAAGCAAGAACCCACAACTTATCAGGAAATCAGGTGATCAATGATATATTGACACTTCATCGAGAGTTCTCACGAAAAAATATCGTTCTTTTTTTTTGGTTGAAATGAAGAGCAAAATCATCCCTTCCGTGGAAAGCTCTCACTTGAGACGAAGAGATCTCCACTCGTCTGAGTGTTGCAGAAATATATGGATAGTCTTGGTCGTAATAACTTGTGGAGCTGTATCTTTAAGCTAATAATGAAAGGCGGAGTAGAAACAAAATAAAAATAATACGGGAAGCAACCAAAAGCAAGACCCAAGCAGGCTTTTCCCAGTCTTGTTCTTATGCATGGTTGCATGTGGGGGATTTGAATCATTGAGAGACAAGGCCCACGAACATCATTTCTGCTCAAGAACGTGAAACAAAAGCAAGAAAACAAGCGATCCATGTGGTGTTCGCTCATAATACGTCCAGACACGAGGTCGAGTGCGTGATCTCCTCTCTGATTAATTTTCGTAATCCTGCGAGGACAGCTCCTCTTCGATATCGCCGCGTCGTACTTAGACACAGCCTCGTGACTTCTCGCTCGTGACTTCTCGGGTCTATCCATGTATGAACACACATAAATATATAGCCTTTGCCGGTTGCCGATTCTCTCTTTTAATTATTCACTTTTCGGCCTTTTTCTACGCAGACGAAACTTGAAGTTCATAACCAAAGTTCGAGAACTGCACCATCACCCACCCAGTGGAGAGGGACGTCATTCCATTTCCCCGTCTCTTACCCACGCGTGCCGGACAGACCATCCCCACGTGAATCTAGCCCGTCCGTGGGAATGCTCTTCTCCACCCCAAAACATGACGCATCAGGCTATCACCATTGGGTGTTCGAATGAATACATAGGGGCCCTCGCTGTACGTTACAGAATCTCTTTTCCATCAGAGTTATTATGGTCCTTTTATTGGTCCAAATTTCGAGGTAATGCATGTTATGAATTTATGAGGACGAGGGAGACGAGTTGCATGGTCAAATGAATCAATGCTTGCTAATATCAAGCATCCAACATATGCCCGGAGTTTGGCGATGTTAGGTGTAGCCGTAGAAAGGTTATATTGCGGACATTGATTTGACACCATGAACGTCGCATGCACAGTTAATCGATGCCTGAAAATACACACTAACTTGTGATTATCTATCCTGTCCACAAATGAAGCGTGAAAGAAGGTCCTTATTCAACAAAGACACCTTACTTAAATGAGGTTCTCATGCCATCATATTCCTACCTTAAAAGGGAGAAAAACAATAATTTCTCTTTCACTAACACTCTCTCTCTCTCTCTCTCTCTCTCTCACACACACACACACACATATGCACAGAGACAGAAGTTTTGTTTGGTAGCGGTCGTCGATTGATCCGGTGGAACCACTCCATCGCATAATAAAAAGCTAAGCCACTGGGTGCTCAAATCATAAAACCTTCAAACCAAAGAATAGAAACACTAGAACTCACCCCTGCCATTAACACCTCTCTCTCTCTCTCTCTCTCTCTCTCTCTCTCTCTCTCCCTCTCTCTTTCTCTCTCACTAGAACTCACCCTGCCATTAGCACCTCTCTCTCTCTCTCTCTCTCTCTCTCTCTCTCTGGCGGTCACATGGATCAAAACCCTAGTCATAACACGACGAAGACGACGACCCTCGGCCCGCAGTCGCTCTGCATGGAGATAACGGCGATGGAGGCGCACAGGGTGGTGGTGCCGCCCGCGAGGACCATGGCCCAGAAGCTGGGGTCGAGGCTGAAGGAGACGTTCTTCCCCGACGACCCGCTCCGGCAGTTCAAGGGGCAGCCGGCCAGGAGGCGGTGGATCCTCGCCGCCCAGTACGTCTTCCCGATCCTCCAGTGGGGCCCCAACTACAGCCTCAAGCTCTTCAAATCCGACGTCATCTCTGGCCTCACCATCGCCAGCTTGGCCATCCCTCAGGTACATCACTTGCTTCTCATGTCAAGGTCGTCACCTAACCTCGCGCACACATATGCTTTCGCTTGACAGTATGCGACACTCGGTCGCTCTCGAAAATGATTGATATCCTTATCAAGTCTAAGTTCTTAAGGGTACACCGACTTTGAAAGCAGCTGCTAATACTTTTGAGATTTCTGTCTGTCTTTTGGACTCAAATGGGCAGGGAATAAGCTACGCGAAGCTAGCGAACTTACCACCCATCGTGGGTCTCTGTGAGTGGACTACTCTCCTCCTCCTCTCATTGCTCGCCGCTTCGAATTACGCACTGTTTCATTAAAAAGATGTTTTACTTTCTGATATATCTGTTTCTCGCCTTTTGTGTTGTTGGGTGTTGAATACGTCCTGGAAATCAAGATTCGAGCTTTGTACCGCCTCTGGTGTACGCGGTTCTGGGGAGCTCCAGGGATCTGGCGGTGGGGCCGGTGTCGATAGCGTCGCTGATCATGGGGTCGATGCTGAGGCAAGAGGCGTCGCCCACCAAAGACGCGCTCTTGTTCCTCCAGCTCGCCCTCTCTTCCACCTTCTTCACTGGCCTCTTCCAAGCTTCTCTGGGACTACTAAGGTTCGGTCGCTCGCTCTATCTCAATTCCCTCGGATTTCGCCGTACTGATCTTTGGCAACTGACAGGCTGGGATTCATAATCGATTTCCTGTCGAAAGCGACTCTCATCGGGTTCATGGCGGGGGCTGCAATTATAGTGTCGCTGCAGCAGCTAAAGAGCCTGCTTGGGATCACGCATTTCACGAAGCAGATGGGTTTGGTCCCTGTCTTGAGCTCTGTCTTCCATCACATCAACGAGGTCAGTCATTCGTTTATCTAATTAACCCCATGTTTTTAGCTGTGTCGTATCTCATCTTTGACCGACCACCAGTCAAGTTCAGTTTACTCTTCCCTTTCCGGAGTCAAAGTTCGTGAAAGGGAAAAAATATCCAGAGCTTAAAAATTCCCTTGTCGCTTTCACGTTTATGTCTCTGCTTTTCGGTTCAGCGAGATTTAATCAGTTTTGTCTTGACCTGCCCAGGTAAGAAAAGCAGTATAGCCCATTAATCACCTGCGAGCAAAAGCACCGTTTTTAATCGTCTTCTTCTGGAAAAATGGATTTTTTATTCAGGCTTTGAGTAGAACAAAACGCCCCCCGCAGGTCGTCTGAAACTGAACTGCTTACATGCACTTACGAATTTCACTGGCAACATTTATGCCTCGAGATGGGGTCAAAAGCTGTTGACTTGGAGTTGAACTTGGGGGATGGCTTGTTTTGCTTCTTGTGTGCAGTGGTCGTGGCAGACGATTCTGATGGGGGTGTGCTTCCTGGTGCTGCTTCTGGTGGCGCGACACGTCGTAAGTAAAACCCCTCCTCGTCATCTCCTTCAATCAATCAGTCAGTTAGTCTCTCAGAGTCTGAACCACAAGCGGTCTTCCTCTCTCTCTGTGAAAATCACGCACTTGAAAACCGCCGACTGTACAGACAGTCCGACTGACCGACCCCAGCATCGCACGCGTCGTCACGTCGTTCGCGGCCGACTTCGATTTCGGCCACCGTTTCTGCGTGCCGCCGCCGACGATGCATATCACGTCACCGCCCTCTATTCCTTTTTTCTCGGGAAAAGGATATGATCATTATATGTACTAAAAATTTCTATACTTGCGGAAACTTATCTTTTTGGTTGATTTTCCAATATGCTTTTATTTGTAAGAGATTGCGGGTAATGTTTTAAATAATTCTCTAACATAATTTTTTCATCAAAACATTACTTATCATATCATATAAATGGACTTCTCACCTTAATCAGCTGAGAATATTTTTTCTTTATAATGTGTAGTTACATAATACACGGGCATTTTATAACTATTTTCAAAAATATGATATGAAAGAATTCCAAAATACTATCTACATATAAACTAATAATTATCTTTAACATTTATTTTCGAAATATGCTGAGATCTATTATTTCTTGTACTTTCATTAGAGATTTATTACCAAAATAGGCATTAGAATTGTAAATTTGCTAGAATGACAATGACAATGACAATGACAATCAAAAGCAAATTACTGGATAAAACTAGCAAGTAATGTGCTGAGCAGCTCAACTTCACTCGATTACAGCTTTTTTCGGTGCAAAATTGACATTGTTTCTAAACAGGGATGATCATATTAGACGGAAATTAGAAGCTAAGAAAAGATCAAGGAGAATACTTACGATGTAGAGTATATGAATAAGCTACTAATTATATTTTGAGGCCGTTTACTAAAACAAATCATACTTTTTATATAATTAGAGGAAGAAATTGATTGATGAAAGGAATTTCAATGGTTAATAAATCATTCGAGAGAAAAGGTCATGCATAAATTCCATACCGAGGTTAAGCATGATTCTACATCATGTTTACGTTTTCATTATCTCTTTCATTCATCTATATTCGAATACAACTATAGCGAGGTTCATTTTTATAAGGAATCGCTCTCTTTTTGTCTCTCCGCCAAACGCAGATGTGTATGCAATCTGAAATTTTCACTTTACGAAATTGGAAGGAGAGGAGCCTTAAGTACTATTAACATACGAAAACGACTATGGCTGAAATTCTTCTTAGATTCGCAAAAGGAAAGATTGTGGAGTGTTTGGGATGTGTTGATGATGACTGGGTGTGGTGGAACTCCGTGCAGAGTATGAGAAGGCCGAAGCTGTTCTGGGTGTCGGCGGGTGCTCCGCTCGTGTCCGTCATTCTCTCCACCCTCCTCGTATTCGCCTTCAAGGGTCAACGCCACGGCATCAGTGTGGTATTACAATCTATTTCCTCTCCAGTGCCTGTAAATAGCTTTGTTTGTACCGTCTGTTGATTCGTGATTATATCATTTTCATGTTCACGTTCGTTTCGTTGGTCGATTATTAGATTGGGAAATTACCAGAAGGCCTCAACCCTCCCTCCTGGAACATGTTGCAATTCCATGGTAGCCATCTGGGTCTTGTAATCAAGACCGGACTCGTCACCGGCATCATCTCCCTCACTGTGAGTGGACTTTAACTTAGTTCCTTCATGAGCAATGCTAGGGATGCTGCGAATTTTCACTAGAACTGTTAAAGTTTAAGTGCTCTTTGCCTCCATTGGAGTTGCGATACCGAGATGATAGCCCTGAGACTTTACTTTCGGCTATATATATAGTTACATGAAGCTCAAGGTAGATGAAGAAAATAACGTGAAGCATAAAGCGAGTATTTCTAATTTGAGGTCTGTTACATTGCAGGAAGGAATTGCAGTGGGAAGGACATTCGCTGCTCTGAAGAACTACCAAGTGGATGGAAACAAGGAGATGATTGCAATCGGCCTCATGAACATTGTCGGTTCCTCTACTTCCTGCTACGTCACAACAGGTTCGATTTCCTCTTAGACGCCTTCGGCTCCTATTTTTGTCGGAATACTTTTCATAGAAAGAGCATGCAAGGAGAGCGCATGAGAGAAGGGGGACATTGGAGCCTAATATGTTTCTTTTTAGGTGCTTTCTCACGGTCGGCCGTGAATCACAATGCGGGATCGAAGACAGCGGTGTCAAACATTGTGATGTCTGTGACCGTGATGGTTGCTCTTCTTTTCCTCATGCCTCTGTTCCAATACACGCCCAACGTCGTGCTGGGAGCGATCATTGTCACCGCAGTGATAGGCCTCATCGACATTCCTGCTGCTTACGGCATTTGGAAGATCGACAAATTCGACTTTGTCGTGATGCTGTGCGCGTTTCTGGGCGTCATATTCATCTCCGTCCAAGATGGTCTTGCTATTGCAGTAAGCTTAGGATTTTCTTCGATTTCATGAGAAGATTTAAGCTGCTGTTCTTTTCTTGAACTCTGTCGATTTTCATGACAAAGGGACAAAATCTGATTACAAGACGAATTAGACATCACTACTCAAACAAGTGACAATGGTGTTTTTGGCAGGTTGGCATTTCCCTATTCAAGATCCTCCTGCAAATCACGAGGCCGAAGACGGTTATGCTGGGTAATATTCCCGGAACAGACATATATCGGAATCTTCATCACTACGAGGAAGCCATGAGAGTCCCCGGTTTCCTCATTTTGAGCGTCGAAGCTCCAATTAACTTTGCTAATGCTACTTACCTCAATGAAAGGTAAATTGTCGCTGCATAAGCTACTCTACTGCTCAACCAGTTTTATCAGTAAAGACAAGGAATGCGCATGTACCGGTTTTTCTGGATTTTGGATGTAACAGGATCTTAAGATGGATAGAAGATCACGAGACGGAAGAAGATGAGAAGCAGCAGTCGACCCTGCGATTTGTGATTCTGGACTTGTCAGGTATGTTTACCTTCCATGTTATGGATAGCTGACAAGCAAGATGATGAAAAGATCAAGTTGATTCGTCTGTTCCAACAAACGCGAATTTTTTTGCATTGTGTGACTCAAATGTACTATAGAGATTACAGGCCTTCGAACCATGTAAATGATTTTGAAGCATAACAAATGTCCTCGTTGCCATCTCAGCTGTGAGTGCCATAGACACAAGTGGAGTATCGCTCTTGAAGGATCTGAGAAAAGCCATGGATAAGAAGGGTGGCGAGGTAAGTACTCCAGAAACTGCGTTCCTTTCGGTTAATGACACAACGTCGGTACAATTTCAATCTGTCGAGAACTTGAATCTCGGGTGAACATTGAACTCGTGCTGCGCAGCTCGTGCTGGTGAATCCTCTCGGAGAGGTGATGGAAAAATTGCAAAGAGCAGATGAAGGGCAGGACCTGCTCGGACCAGATAACCTCTACTTAACGGTCGGAGAGGCCGTGGCGTCTCTTTCTTCCTCAATCAAGGCTCAATCCACAAGCCATGTCTGATCTGTGATCTTTCTTTTCTTTTCTTTTTCGATGTTTGCTTCGCTACTCCTCCATTATACTAGCCCTTCCTTGAAAGCAGGGAATCAAGGAGGAGAGCGAAGGAAGTGAGTAAGGAAAAAGTTAGTCAAATCAACGTTGAGCATCTAATCTCTTTATATAACTCCTCCATACGTCTATGCACACACGCACTAACCTCTTGCTCGTGCTAGAGACGATTCACAGCAAAATTCACCAAACTAATGGTGGGATTCGAATTCAATCATAATGTCGGTTTCCTTCTTCAGTGGCAGCTATGGATCAGAGGATTCTATTTGCTTTGGCCGGAAATAGAGGATTAGATTAACCTAAGGAGTTTGGACCTAAGTAGCACTGATACTAACACGCGACACGCGACACGACACGTCACAACACGTCGACATATCATTTATCAAAAAACAAAGAATTCCAACACGTTGGAACACGTTATATATTAAATATATAATTTTACATATACATAAGGAGTATGTCCAATCCTCCAAATTGGACCAACCCCCTTATTCCTGCTACTGAAAAGGAGTATTTTGTTACTCTTTAGATCCCTCCAGAATTTCCCAGACAATGGGTTCAACAGGGATATACTTATGTTCATTATGGCGCTGTTTGTCTTGCTCTCACCTTTCATGGTCGGAAAGGCCTACCAGTTGTGGCAAGAATTGCGTTGTTGGATACCAGGTTTTTACAATACCAGCATGCTTGCATCGGTACTGTCCAAACCACTTTGAATGCTAGAACAGTTTTGTGACTTTGTATCTAAACTTCAACATCGCTCTTTCGGACCCCTAGCTACTCTCTTTCTTAGAAGTCCAAGTCCAACTCGCCGGAGCTCCTCAAATTGCTGACTCTGTAGCTGCAACACTACATTACCAGATGGTTTATCGAGTGCAGAACCATGCTCTTGATTTAAACTTCAACAATGGTAATGAAGATGCTTTGTTTATCTCCATGCAGAATGATTAGGCATCCTGTACTCATGTTCCTAGACAGAGTCCTCTGAAGTAAAGTATGTGCTTTATGAAAAACCTCTCTATGGCTTTCTAAACTTCTCTTCTTATCCAGCCTAGTAGGATTCTCTTAGAAATGCAGCTCGGGTAGGTTAGAAACGCTTCAATCCCGGCATCTCTGAGTGTCTCTAGGCTCTGAACTAAATGGCTAAGTAGTTTTCTACTAAAAAGCTGTCTCTAAAGGGATTGAACGGGTTGTTCGCCCACTGTGGGAAGGCATATCTGCAGAAAATTGACTCCGTCTTCCCTGGTTCTAAGTCTAGGTCTCATTTTTATGCTTATTTCAATCAAATTAATTTGAATCAAATTTATAAATAAATAAATAAATAAGCCTAGAATGAATATATACTAAAAACATTAATCCGCCATTTATTAATATTATTCATTGTTTCAATTTGACAAATTCAACTCTATTTCAATAATTCATAAAACGTGGAGAAAAAATAAGTGATCAATGTTCTGGACTTGTATGTTAGATATGTTAGAAGAGGAGAAAAAAACTTAAGGGGTGAATTATGTATCATAAGAAGTGGAAGTCGAAGAAAAGAGAATATTAGATTTTTCTTCTTTCTCAATTTATTATTTTTATTATTGTGTTTTATTTTTTCACATATATATTTTACCTCTTATTTATTGAATTTTTAAAAGTGAACTTGCTATTAGAATCACGTGTTAGAAATTCGTATGTCATAATTCCAACACGTGTTGACTGAGTGTCCGAGAGTGTCAAAGAGTGTCGAACACATGTCGAAGCATCCGACATGACACGAAGGCTTTTTGAGAGTGTCGGTGCTTCATAGATTTGGACTGATGATTTTTAGTTAAATCTCAAGACTGATGCACATCTGTCCACCCATAGATATGGCCCATAATTATTGTCTAATGAACTTGGTGATGTCGACCGCATCGAAAATTTTGGTTCATTTTAATCTCATGATCTATTATATGATGGCACAGGAAAAAGCATGTGCAAAACGAATTTGACCTTAAATATGAGGACAAGGGCACTTAATTAATGAATGCCGAGTCAATGAGATTAGAAAATAGAGATGTCACATGTCATGATCATGTCACATTACCAAGACAAAATCATTTTAATCCCCTAATCTATTGTATAATAGCACCGAAAAAAATATATGCAAAAGAAACGCAACCTTAAATACGAGGATAGAGGACTTAATTAACAAATGCCGAGTCAATGAGATTAAAAAATAGAGACGTTGCACATCATGATCGCATCGCGTTACCAAGACAATCACGATTCTCAATCTTGACAACACGGTAACGGGCCGAGACTTTCGAATTTTAAAATTGGGGGGGACTCGATTGGGTCCAATGAGAAGAGTGGGCTGGCGGGGACATCTTAAGTTGCACGGCAGCAAAAAGGTGGAAAATGGTTCGAGAAAAGCCAATCGCACGTGGTTAACATTAACATTGGATCCGATGCGGCCCTTCCCCCACTTATTTTATCTCAGTTCACGTGAGCTTTTTAACAACCTCCCCAGTCGGATTCATCTCTGACACCAAATCGTACAAAGCAAAGTCAAAACACATGGACATACACGAGGAATGGTCAGACGGTAACTAATATTTGGTGATCCATCTCTCTCCTTTTTTTTTTGTTAACCTATGATGTTGAAAATATATATATTAACACACACACAAAAGACTTGTCAAGTTCGACTACTGGTTAATGTCTAATCAAATGAAGTCTTATCTTCCACAGATTCTAGATCCCTTTCGGAGGGTACTTGACAAGATTTTTTTTTTATAGAAAACCCACTTTAAATAAGTAAATTTGGCCATTCATAATTAGGGTATAAATTTCACTTCACAATCAACTAGATTTTTTATCGGCAAGATTTACTCATGTCCAATTCTCGTTGTAAATATTTGCTATGAGAAATATGTTTCTCAAGTCCTTTTGAGCTACAATAGAGACTGTATGATCACCCTTTCGGATAACTATTAAAAGATATACAAAAAAAAAATGGAAAAAGCCACCAAAAACCCCAAACTTTGCCTGGAGTGACACATTCACTCTGAATTTTATTTTGTGATGTGAAAACCCCGAAATTTACTAATTGTGACACATTTACCCCATTAAGAGTATTTTCGTCTTTTTTTTTTTTTCTTTTTCTTCTTCTCTCTTCCCTCCGCCGGCCATGGCGGAGCCAACGGAGGGAAGCCGGCATCTGGCAAGGGTTGCCCTCGCCGGCGTTAGGCAAGGGTCACCCTCGCCCGACGCCGACGAGGGCCGCCCTCACCTGCGTCGGGCGAAGGGTGCCCTCGCCCAACGCCGACGAGGGCCGCCCTCGCTTGCATTGGGCGAGGGGTGCCCTCGCCGATGTCGAGCAAGGGTGCCCTCACCGAATGCTAGTTTCCCTTTGTTGGATCCGCCATGGCCGACGGATGGAAGAAAGAAGAAGAAAAAAAAGAAAAAAGTTTTTAAAAGTAAAAAAAGACCAAAATGCCCATATAATTTAGGGTAAATGTATCACACAAATGAAAGTTCGGCGTTTTCGTGTCACAAATAAAAGTTTGGGGTAAATTTGTCATAGTTAGCAAATTTCGAAGTTTTCACGTCACAAAATAAAGTTCGGGATAAATATATCACTCCAAACAAAGTTGGGGATTTTTTGTGGCTTTTTCCCAAAAAAAATTATGACCTTGGGATGGTACAATGTTATCCGTTCGCATGCTTTGTTGTACTTTATTTTCTTCAGTCGTAGGGAGTGACGCCATATTTGTTACAAAGGTTAAGTTGTTTGAAAAGCCCTAAATTAGTTGTATGATGGTTAATTAAATTTTAAACTTTTCAATTTTATTAGTTTAGTAATAAACCATTTGATGGTATTTCAAGATAGTTGACTAAAAATCATTGACATAGCGATTTAGTCGGTACATATGTATTACATGGCATGACCAATGTTAACTTAGATTCCTTTTGCAATTTTTAAAAAAAAATCTGAATTTCTTTCTTTCTTTTATTTCTTTTGTTTTTTCTTGTTCTAGCAAAGGCCGTATTACCTTCGAAGAAACAAGAAAACATCTTTTAAAAAATACAAAAATTATCCACATCAGCATTGGATAGTCATATTAGAAATTTTTAGCCAAAATTCGCCTAATGTGCTATTTTGAAAGATCGTAAAAAAATTTATGGTTCATTTAAAAAGCTTTCGATTGAATTAGCCACCAAATTTAGGTTATTTTGGATGATTATCTTATTTACCATTGTACAAATAACACAATTATGAACTCAGATCATCACGAGCCTTCTTGTGGCGAGGGATAAGGTTTGACTTTTAGAGGGCATTTAATAATCATTATGCTCCCAAAAACGATTTATGCTAAAAAATGATTCTTTATTATTTTGTTTTCTGAACGAGTTTCTAATCATTTAAATACATTTAATAACTATTTAAAAATTTTATCCTCATAATAGAAATGCATTTAATACGACTTTTATATTGTTTTTGTGAGTTATAACTTTTTTTATATTTTTATATTTTTTTGTCTTTTTCCTTTCCTCTTCTTCTTTAGCCGATTGCCAGCCATGGCAAAGGCTGGTGATCGATTGGGCAAAGTTCGGCGAGCTTGTCTAAACCTTGCCTGGTTGGTGCAAGGCCGACCTTGCCTTGGCTTGGCGAGGCCGAGTCTCGCGAAGGCTGGGAGAAGCTTGTCTCACTAGAATCGAGCGACAGACCTTGCCTAGCCACAAGCTCAAGCTTGTCGATGGCCAAGCGAGCTCTCCTAACCATTGACGATGCTCGACCTTGCCCAACAAGTTGCCGGGCATTGCTGTGGCAGGTGATCGACAATGATGAAGAAGAATAGAAAAGGAAAAGTGTAAAGAAAAAAGAAAAAAATGGTTTGCCTTAATTCTAAAGTGGCTCTTGAGTGTAAAAAGCAACTTATTTTATTTTTTTTAATTTTATTTCCAAATTTATTCTCAATAATTTGTTCACGAAAACAAAAAAATTATCAAATGGATTATTATTATTATTTTTATTATAAGAAATAAAAAATTAGAATTATGCATTGTTTAGAGTGTTAATAAATAGGCCCTTACTAGTTTAGAGTATAGACCCGAGATTCCACATCAAAAGTATAATTTTAGGTCATTCTTACATTCAATATATGCATAAACATACACAACTAATTTTATTTAATATCAAGCTCTTTATATTACTACCACTACTACTACTATTATTATATCAGCATTGCCATTCAAAGTATAACCTTTTCATAATCAAATTTCGGTTGTCCGAGATAAATCCTTGATCATTTAAATTACATATCGTGAATGGGAATTTTTTTCAAAAAATTATAAATTTATTATATGGAGACCAATTTATTTATAGGGTTAATATCATGAAAAATCCAAAACTGGTACATCTGTGACAAATTTACTGCAAACTATTTTTTTTACTATGAAAAACCTCAAACTGGTACGCTTGTGATAAATTTACCCCGATTGACCATAAAAAATCATAAACTCGTATATTTATGATAAATTTACCATAAACTAATTTATTCGACCACAAAAAATCTCAAACTAGTAAATTTGTGACAAATATACCCTTCACTAAATTGGATTAATACCACACAAAAATCAAAAAAATTATAAGCTGTGACAAACGACGCGTAAAATCCCAAATCGGTATACTTAGTTAACTTTCACGTGTCATTTAACTTAATAATTTGACAATAAAATTTAACAAAAACTAATAGAGGGTAATTTTATCACAAATGTACCAATTTGAAGTAAATTTGTCAAAAATATACCAATTCGAGATTTTTAGGCGGTCAAAAAAATAGTTTGGAGTAAATTTGTCGTAGATGTATCGGTTTGGGGTTTTTAAGGTATTAACCTTCAATTTAATCATGAAATTTTTGATAATCTGAATAGAAATGATCAAATTGGTAAATCTTCATAAAAATAAATTAATGAAATTGAAAAATTCATGATTAGATTAATAAATAGTTAAAAATTTTAAAATTAAGTTATTAAAATTAAAATATTTATATTTGAATTCTCGAGTCTGATGAATCTATAATCTCTTTGACAACTGTCCTTGTAATGAATAAAGCCGAATGATGTGGATTGACACGAATCTCTATGCAAATCGGAAATAATTCCACCCGATTTCAAAGCGTGGGGCCAGCCGCCGGTGCTTTATTTTCCTTGCACGGTGGACCTGAGAGAACTGCCGAAATACGTGTCCCAAAGTAAACCCCGAAAGCAAGAACAGAAATGAAAAGAAAAAAAGACAAACCAGTGTACGTCTCAACTCTCGAGTCAAAGTGACTTTCACATTTTCCATATTGCTCCATTTATTGTACTTTTTATTTTCTGGGGTTGAAAAAGATCGCATCCTCTTTTTACGCGGACAAATTGCTTATCATAAAGAAATGGCGATGGAGACTCCGTCGATGATTATTACCTTTTATGGTTATAAGTCGTCGATGGAGAGAACGACTTTTGCCAAAAAAATTTATGATCGGTGGGTCCCACGAAATATTTCCTATATCTTGTACGCCCAGTGGCATCGCTCCTCTTATTGTATACTTTCCCATCGCATCGATCTTCCACTCCCGCATGCTTCATTCTTTAATCGATCGGTATCTTGAACGAGTATTTTAAAGGGCACTTAATTAGATAAATCGAGCTGAAAGAAAAGTTTTGTCCATTTTTCAGTCTGGGGACTTTTCTCGACTTACGTGCGGCCAATATTTATACACCAAAGAAAGTCCGAAAAATATTAATTAACAAGATCCCTTTCTAAGGACACCATAGATACGTTTGGTAATTATTTTGTTCTCTAAAATAATTCTTCTTTAAAAATGATTTTTTATGATTTTGTCCCTTGAATGACTTTATGGGCATTTGGGTTCGTTTGGTAGCTATATAAAATTTATATTCTTTAAAGATGAACGTGTTTCGTACAACTCTAAAAAAAATTTATGACTCAAAATTTCTTTTTATTTTTTTAATAATTTATTTCATTTTTCCATTTTCTTCTTCTTCTTCCTCTTATCGATCACTAGTCTTGGCTATGGCCAATTACCTCACATAGACTCAAGGGAATTGGCTTAAAGAAGAGGAAGAAGAAAAGGAAAAGAAGAAGAAAAAAAAGAAAATGCTTGATTTTGGAGTTGTTTTTAGGAATAAATAATACTTTTTTTTAATTCTCAATTCAGTTCCAAATTTGTTCCCAATAACAAAAAAAAGTTACAACCGAATTTCGGTTCTTTTTTTGTTTAGAGGAACAAAAGAATAGAATTATGCACTGTTTAGTAAGTTACAAAAAATACCCTATTTGATATTTTATTATTTCTTAGAATATCTAGTCCTCCTCTTTGCACGAATTCTCTGATCATAAATACTCATCAATTATAAAATATTATGGAGTTCGATAATAAAAATAATTTTCTTATCTCAATTATCAATTCTTGACTAAGAGAGATACATAGTATGCATATCGTTTTCACTAACTATCCAAATTTTTTTCAACCCTTGCGGCCAGTAATCGAGAAATGGACCAGCATGTTTGAATAAGGCTCGCTCAGTACATGTTATCTCAACAAGATCGAGCACAAATGAATTGATATCGTCGCATCTTATTTGGTGTATATACATATATAATATTTGGAAATTATCATTATTTTTTTATTTTTTAAATGTTGGTGGTGATGGAAGATGAGGTAGGGTGATGATTAATACGCATCATAACAAAAGGCGTGGATTCCCCCTCCCCCACTTCGTAATGGACTCCCCCCCCAAAAGTCAACGCTCTCTCTCCTCTTCTTCCTCTTCCCTTCCCCCAGCGCACTACTACCTTTTTCTTTTTCTTTTCTTTTTTTTTTTGTTTTTTTGTTTTTGGGGGTTTGGAGTTTAGTGCGCCCCTCCGCGTGCGCACTTCACCGATCCCCAGGCGGAGCTACGCTAACCTGCACCCGCCCTCCCCCCGACCTTAACTCGCGGCCGCTATCCTCCGCGCGCGTCCCCACCGGATCCCCGTGCACCCTCGGCGCCTCCCCACGTCGGTTGGCACGACTTTTTCAGCAGGACTCGTGGACGACGAAAAACGACTGAAATAAAAAAAAAAATGGACTGGCCGAAAAGGAGTGGTTGTCTCGAAGCTGGTGTGGTCATTTTCGCGAGCTGGCAATTGACTCCCAAAATCATGTAGCTTGGACCCCTACAACTATAGATTTTGAGAAAATGACATGAATAATTCTCAAACTTTACTTCAAGTTTTTAAATTTTTAATTTTTTTAATATAACTCTTGAATTTTGGGTAGATGTTAAATTTAGTTATTAAACTTGATAATCTAAGGACTTGATTGAATCAAGAAATAATTATAATCATTGACTAGATTGAATATTTATAAAAGATTTACGGATCATATTGAACAAATAAAATATTAAGGGTTCATATCATGTATTAAAGTAAAATTTAAGAATTATTTATATAATTATTTATTTTTCTCCATGTCTCTCCATGCTTCAACTTCCCATATAAGTCAATGTGAATCACCTGCTTGGGTTTGAAAACCCAAATGGTCCTATTTTGGTTTGGTGGGAGGGAGGTTTTGACCTGCAATGTTGATAGGGATGGATGGACTAGTTCATGGGTAGAGCATTAAAGTTGAAAATAATAGGGAGTACCCATCTTTGAAAGTGAAAAAAAAAAGTCAAAACAATAGAAAATACTTTGCTAGAACGCTCGTATTAAGTAGTGCCTAATTTTGGAAAAGATAACAAATAGATCGTTCAAAATGTTTGAGTGCCGTTGACGGAGTTGCATTAAAAGTTGAAGTTTGGTATTAAATATATACAGTCAAAATAGAATGGGTCACCTTATGAAATGCGAGAATAGATTAAAATTTCCATTTACAGAGAAATTGCGATAATAAATGTTCTTTGCCTTGAAAATATAGAAGTTAACACTCTCTGTGTTTGGCAACTACTTTCTTGTATCATAGTGCACAATTATCCGCACATATATTCAAACTGTAATTACAGTGGCTGATTGCATATTTCTATTAACATATATATGTTTTGTCTTTCTCGCTAGTTAGCAAATTGATTATCGGAATGAAATTCGATAGAATTCAATTTCGCCAATTTGCACAGCCGCAAAGGTACACAGCTTAACATGGGACGTACCACTACATCAAATCAAATGACCCTGATTCATTTTCAATTCGGATCATGCACAGAACGATTCATTTAATCTTTTTCGATCTCCAATGAACGGAGGGGGAGCCCGCGAGGGGGACGGGAAACTTACGGTACACTCCACCGCACCCAAGCAGAACCCCGCGGCCCGAAAAAAGTGACGGGACTATTTAATCCGTCAGGGGACGGGGGCACTTGGATTATTTAATCCGAAGAAAGTCAACCCTGTGGCCAGGGGGGTGCGCGCGAGGCCGTGCGCAGGATAAGGGAAAAAGAAAGGGAGGAGAGAGAAAGACCAGAAGGAGAAGAAGAAGAAAGAGGAAAAGCTCTGTCGCTCTGTCTCCCTCTCCCTCTCTCTCTCTCATCTTTCTCTCTCCTCTCCGTGCATAAGCGTTACGCATCTCCCTCGGCTGGCGTCCAATTCGGTCGTCCTCTGTGTTCCCTTGGCAGTGACGCAGAGTCACGCGCGCAGCTTTGGAATGTTAAAAGGTCAGCGTCACCCTCCCCTCTTCCTATAAACCTTCTCCTCACTCTCTCTCTCTGTCTCTCTCTCTTTCTCCCTTTCTCTCTCTCTGTGTAGAGCTCTCGCCTTTCGGGCTTATAATTCGACGGGTTTTCCCTTAGGCGCAGTGGAGTGACGGAGAAGAAGATGGACGGACTGCCTCCCGGTTACCGCCCCAACTTCGGCGTCTGCCTCATCAATTCCGACAATCAGGTCCACCCCCCCACGACACGTGATCCCTGTTTTTCTTTCCTACTTCGATGTTTCCGCCCGGAGTAGGTGATCGTGTCCGTTAGTTCGGTGATCGTTTCTTCTGCAGTTCGATCTGCATCTGGCTATGTGGGATTGTTGCGCTTCGGCCGGATTTTTGGCCTGGACGTGCTCGTTGCTTGTGCGTTCCTGTTCTGGTGTCTTGAGGAGATTCTGAACTTGAGTGGAAGGTTTTGGTTAGAGTCGAGGATTCCTTACTTGTCGTTCGACGAATTTCCTTCTTGGATGTCTGGGGGTGGTTTGTAAATTCCTCGTTTTTTTGAATGGAAGATGGCCGGCCGTTTCCGGGCGTGTACTGAATTTCGCTGTGCTGTTGTTGTTTCCGTGGTAAATCATGGAAAGTACAAAGGCAGAAGCTTTCGTTGTGGGTCCGTAACAACAGTATTTTCATCTTATTCGAGCAATTTAGTTCAGTCACTTCTCATTTTGGAGTGAATAACATGCCAGGCAAACAGAGTAAATGAAGGGCACGAGACCATGGAAATTTTACTTGTGGAGTACCTCGCTAATTACGGAAAAAAGTTTACCCGAAAACGTGGCTTCTGGGGGAAAAAGAAAAAATGCGCTTGTGCTATAGTTTGGACCGCCGTATGAGGTTTAAAATCCACTTCGCACGTTAATTGCGAAGAGACTAAGAAAAGCCAACACATGCTTGTTATTGTTCCCTTCTTTTTGTTTTTTTCCTTTTCTTTTTGGTGGTTTGGTGTGGTTTAATTGCTGCGAAATGCTGATTTGGTGTTGCGTTGAGATTCAACTCAGTTTTTGAAATTTTGACAATGACAAAGGCACGAAAGATCAGACTGCATAGCTCTGAATTTTATTTTATTTTTTTAATCATTGATATAAACGAGCAACTGGAATTCAAATGTGCATTCTCCTAGGTTCATATTCAAATCAAATGAACTCCGGTGCTCATTACTTATATCAGGTGAATTTTTTGCTCGTGTGAACTTGTATTAGTTATGGTAACAAGTGAAGCCACCCCATGTTATTTTTCCACTTAGACGACACTGTTGGAAGTCAATTATGGGAAAGCAAATGACACTAGGTTGTTGTTGCAGGTTTTTGTTGCGTCCAGGTTAAATGTTCCGGGAGCTTGGCAGATGCCTCAGGTGAGCGCAATAGCCTTTTATTCATCCTCTCCTTATGTTTTACTGACATTTCCAGCAAGATAGTGATGGTCCAATGTCAACAGACAGGAGCATAGTGAATGATTTTGTACAGTGTTCTGGATCTATCAGAAGCATTCACTGTTTCCCTTTTGGAGTCTCTTTTTTATTTGTTTATTCATGGTTTGGAGATTAGTTTCAGCTGCTATGAAAGTGAGTTAGTGTCCTCTTTTAAAAGCCTTTTGTGTCTTTTGCTGCAATTGAAGGTATTTTCTGATTGAGGGGAAAAATAAATCCCAACAGACCTTTTCCGAAAGTTTGTCAATGATTTCCAAATTGCTTCATTTGTCTCCATAATGGATTCACTTGGTGGTTTGATTAGTCATCATTTTCCTAGTACCTTCCAGTTCTTATCAGTTTCTCAAACACAAAGATTTGGGTAGTACAGAAAGACTACTGTTTCCTTGGAAAACGTTGTATGTCCATATTTTCCTCCATACTTTCATACACTTAACAAACAAGATAGTTTGCGATGATGAGATCCAACATGACATGTGCATTGGGCCAGTTTAAGTTCATATGTTTTCTACCCCAGGACAGCTTAAGGTCTTCAGAGAGGAGATGCTAGGCGTATAACTGGGTTCATATTAGCCTAATCATTCCAATATCTGATTCTAGTCAATTTAATACCTTTTTGACTTCTTAATACATTGTTTTGTCTTCTAATCATTCAATCAAATTTCTTCATGTTGATGAGTGTTTTTGGGACAGGTACATCACACATGGGACTTACAATTCAAAGGAAACACATATTAGCTTAATTTTTTTTTTCTTTTTTTTATCTTTGCCTGATTTTTCTTGATAAATAGAGAAGCAATCGTACTTTTGTCTGAGCTCCTAGAAGCATGCGTGAAATTAAGTTTCTTAAACTGCCTTTAACAATATGAGTGGTGTCAGGGGGCCATTGAAGATGATGAGGAGCCTAAACTTGCTGCTATCAAGAAACTACGTGAAGAAACTGGTGTAGTGTCTGCTGAGATTATTGCTGAGGTCTAGATTTTTTTATTCTGCTTTCTTCTCTTCTTTGGTGATTTATATGTAATATATCATACTTGCTAGTACTTGGATGTGTTGAAACATGGTTAGAAAATATTATGCTGAGAAATTTAAGAATGAAAAGTCATCATGGAGTTGCATATTGATACTCTTCTGGTTTGTTGTTGGATGCTTTCAAAATTTATTTAAATGAGGAAAAAGGTGAATTTGTATGATGTAGAAAGTAAAATTGCTCATTTTAGGTAACAAAACTGGAAATGAAAGGAAGGTTAAGAGAGCTGAAACCAGCAAGGCGTGTTTCTTTTTTCTTTTATTGTTTAAATTTGCCTCTGTCGCATTTCACCTACACACTATTTGTTCACCTCCATAACTAAAAATTCCAGCTACCATAATTCCCATGCTGAAGGTATAATGGTTATTTTAACCTTTTCACACCAAATTTTGTCTCTTCTAATCTTGTTTTAAGTGTTTTAGGGGAAGTCTTAGGGGTATCTTCTCATTGGTTATTAGATAACAATTAATTGAATGAGTGGTTAAATTTGTTCCCGTATGCATTTTTGACAGGTTCCAAATTGGTTGACCTATGACTTTCCTCCTGCTGTGAAGACCAAAGTGAATCGTCTCTGGGGTGGCGAGTGGCATGGGCAGGCGCAAAAGTGGTATGCTCTCCCTTCCTCCCTGCTAAAGCATACTTCAATATTCATGAAATTCATAGCAACGCACTGCTACTTATAACCTTTATCTCGCATATCTTGCCTGCATGTTTTCTTTCCTTTGACCATCTATTTTTACCTGGTATGGCCATACCATGTAAGGCACACAACTGGTTGGCATGTTTATCTTGGAAAGCTGTTCATCTGCACTGCCATAGTTTAGATTATGACCTTACTTTGATCTGGTACGTTTAGATGGAGTTTCTGGTGTCCTTGTGAACCGAAAAATTTAAACATGATAAGAACTCTTAAACATGACGTGCATTTGACTTTGAAAATCTGCAAGCAACAATGGTATCTCTGATTCTCTTTCCGGTGGTTAGCATCTTGTCGTCCTTCCTTTTTTTTTCTTTTACACGATTGATTCAACAGTGTCTCTGATACTCTATGGAGGCCATGATTATGGTTTCTTTGAACTTGTTGTATTTTGGAGAGTTTCTACGTCCACTATAAAGAATTGCACTGTTGCAATTTTGTTTTCTTGTAATGAGATAATGATGGTTTTTGTCCATCTTCAGGTAACTACACTCACTCTTGTGATCTATGTGATGCTTTGAAGTGAAAGGAAAATTGACGATTTAAGAGTTTGCTGTTCGATTAGTCTGAGCTTTTGAGTGTACTCTGTTAATTGGCAGGTTTCTCATGAGACTGACAAAAGACAATGACAGTGAGGTCAACTTAGCAAATGGTGAAGCCGACACAGAGTTTGCAGAGTGGAAATGGGCAAGCCCGGAAGAAGTCATAGAGCAGGTGTGTTTCGACGACTGTCATGTTTGATTCATCGTTTGTTTCCAAAAACGCTTTTGTTACAGAAAGTTTATTTTTGAAACGAAATCATTGACAGGCTGTGGACTACAAGAGGCCACAATATGAGGAAGTCATGAAAACCTTCGAGCCCTATCTCAATGAAAGCAGCATATCAGCTAAGTGTAAATCAACTAAATGGTGAAATTTTAGTCGTCGTGGGTAGATCTCTCTTTTGTTAATAGGTAAAAGGTTTGAACATAGTAGTACTCTGCTCTTTGTAAATGAACAAGCCGGTTTAATTTGTAAGCTTTGGAGGTCAACTTTAACATAATCCTGTCCTTTAGTTTTGCTAATCAATCTGTCTTGATTTTTTTCCCTCACCGGTGCCTCTGGCGTGTAGTCTGTGAACTTATTCGGGTCCTAGCTTGCTCGGAGACTCCCCAGGAACGAAATTAAAGGATAAATTCAGTGTCCGCTCGCGGCCATTTTTTAACTTCAAAAGCTTCAACCATGTTCACGAAGTGAAAGAAGGATCAAGGGAGTCTTTTGGGGAAAGGAAGACTTAAGTCTATTCTTTAGATTGCTGTTGGCCAAACGCGGGCTTTAAGTTGCTTCCATCTGCTACTCCTGTTCGTCTCGCCTCTGCATTCCGATTTCGCCCGGAAAAAAGAAAAAAGAAAAAAAAGGGACAGACTCTCAGGCGTCGAAATCTGGTGAAGTTTGAGGTTCTGCTGCCTTTTGTTCTTATGGGTTGCCTGTTCACTGGGAACAAATTTAAGGTTGTCATGCTAACAATACTTCCGATAAAACGAAACTCAATTCCAAGCAGCTTCCTTTACCAGAAGAATAAGCTCGAATCAACAGCAATTCCCGCTTGGTTTTTCTTGAAATGGAAATGTGGAGGAAATGTGATTCCAAAACGGGGAAAAACTTGTACCATAGAACTCGAGTACAGTCGAAGATTAATGATACAATTCCTACCTGGAAAGGCCAACCATT
This sequence comes from Eucalyptus leucophloia subsp. euroa, assembly GCA_017140325.1. Classification (NCBI taxonomy): domain Eukaryota; kingdom Viridiplantae; phylum Streptophyta; class Magnoliopsida; order Myrtales; family Myrtaceae; genus Eucalyptus; species Eucalyptus leucophloia. The sequence continues at coordinate 37,598,818 of CM029469.1, forward strand.
CGTGCGCTTTAAATTGTTCCATTTTGAAATTTGTGGCCCATTAACTTCATTCTCAAGCGCGGTGGTTGAATCCACATTGTCAATGACCGATACGCTCTGAATAATTTTGAGGTAATCGTACGCAATGGTGGACTGATTTATCAAACCCTTTGTGCGGCAGCTTCAACATAAAACTCAGAAAAATCAAGTTTTAGCCTCGCCCATTCACTGCTTAATTCGAATTGTCAATCGGGTTAATGAGCACTTCTTCAGCATTGCTGGATATTTCCATGAAACGGACCCAACTTCCATTCTAACGTCAACTGGCTTAAGTGGACGGGATCTTGATGTGATCATTCACAAGTGTCAATTCGGCTTTTTTATTTCTCTAAAGTCTAATGCCAACCCTTCCAATTACGGAGGCTGAAGACCAAGTCAATTACTTGCAAAATAAAGAACACAAAAGTCAAATTGAACTCTCATTATCACGTGGTTCATTCATAGTATGGTAGCCGTCACGTCGGCTTAGTCCAAACGTTTTTGGGAAATAACAATTCAAACCAAGATAAGTTTAACAATTTACATTTGCATAGTCAAGAAATGATTGTTTCGATGTTGATTGGCCGTTGATTATGTTTATACATGGTGATACGTTCGAAGCAATATTTAGTAGTGGTACTAGAAAAATATTAAGTAAACTCGGTCTATACGGGTTGAGTCTCATTATGAAACTCACATTATCAACAACTATAATAATATAGGTGTACTTAAAATCAGTTTACATCATAACTTCTCCTTATTCGCACATCTGTATATAGAATTGAGATTTTTTTATAAAGATTTTATCTCGATTTATATGAGGTCATTTGGATAAGGATGTACCATTAAAAGATTTATGGTATTGACAGCACTAACATACATCTTATTCGGCTTTGTACTCTGACGATTATGGCGCCTTTGGAATAGTCATCTTGACATTAGATTATGTTACGGTTCCGTACATTCATAAGCAAGTTTTGACCAATAATGTCAACGAACGTTTTTAGGAGTTTCATAAACGCGGGAACAAAAAAAAAAAAAAAAAAACCAAAGGAACACTTGACTAATTCTCATGTTGAGTTCTCCAATTTCGACACTAGCTCGTCTGCATTTGCTAGAAAAAAAGTGAGCTTTTATTTGGGTGGTTCTCTATCTCATCTTGCCCTGGGTCTTTCAGTCGCTGTTGTTGCTAGTTCCAGTTCACTCGGCTGCTGCTTCAGTTTGGTTGTATCCTGGTTTTGTTGGGTTGTATTTCTGCCCTCCCTTTTCGTTTGTTCTTGTCTTGCTTTCTGCCCTGGCTATGCTGTTCGTTAGTCTTTTTCTAGCTGCCTGTTTTTCCGTTTCTTGTATCTTTCTCTGCAGCTCGGTTGGCACCCTTCCACTCAATTGGTACTCTGACATTCTGAGTGCAAGTTTTTTGGTGCTGGCTCTTCTCTGCTGTTCTTTGTATGGCCTCGTGGTTCTCTAATCTATCTATAATATTTACTTTTTACCAAAAAAAAAAATTGAAAGTTTTAACACAAAATAATAGCATATAAAATTGCATAAGAAATGAAATTTGAAAAAAATAGGCCTGTCTTACCAAACAAAATGTCATTAATGAGTGGCCTTTTTTCTTTTTTCGACTTTTTCTTTATACAATTTTATGGCCCCTTTTTAACGTTTTAATTTAATTTGATGACTCTTGGAAATTTGGCTATCTCAAAATTTTCAGAACATCCAATCATTGACATATAGTATCATGTGTACTAGTTTTGTAGTTTTCTCAAATTTCTAAATAGAAAGTCATGAGCAAAATTAACATGAAAATTTTTCATTCAATCTATATTTAACTCAACGATTACATTAGAATTAAAAGTACATGTTCCATAATGAAGTAAAAGATTTTTTTACCAAGCATGTCTAATAAAAAGTTTTAATTACCATATGATTACAAAAATAATGATAGCATTAAAACTTTATAAGCTTATTTTTTGTTTAGTTAATTAAAAAATATGTAAAGTGCATTAAAACTTTTCGAATTTGTCGCGAAAATCAAATCAAGCTTTAAAACTCGTAAAAAGTCTAATCAAGTTTTAAAAATTATTAAATCGATACAATTAGATTTTACGTCGATTCGATAGATTTTAAGACTTGATTATATTTTTTGAAAATTTTGAAGTTTAACTTTACCCTCGTGCTAAGTTTTAGGAATACAATTACGTTTTGTCCATAAAGGGTTAATACATATTTAAGAAAGAGCACCGTGTCGGTTCTCCGCGTAAATCGTGGAGTCTCTGTTCATCTCCCCCTGATTTTTATTTACTTGCCTTGTCTTAACTGGGGTAGGTGGATTCTTCAAGCCTCTGAGATATAGGGGCCCCCACCATTTCCGCTTCCGATCACCCTCTCTCTCTCTCTCTCTCTCTCTCTCTCTCTCTCCTCGAATTCGTCCAAGTAGCGGGGGGAAAGTTCCTTCCTTTACGACTTGGCTGTCCCCATCTCGGCTCCAGGGGTCGCCCGACGACGTCGTTGGACCGTTCTCTGCGTCGGCCAGGCGGCTCCAGACCGCTGCCTTCGCAGAAGGGAAGGGAGGGGGAGAAAAAAGCTTAGGGTTTTCAGCTGAAGTTGGGTTTTTTCCCCCAGTTCAGATCGGATTCAGCTCCAAAAGAGGGCTGCGTCGCGAAGGAGGAGAAGAAGAGGAGGAGGAAGACAGGGTGGGTGGTTGGCGCGCGACCTGCAGCGAGGATAAGATCTGGAATCAGAGGCCCCCTCCCTTTCCCGTCCACCCATATTCGCTCCCCCATTTTCTTGGGTTGTGTATTCGATAAGATAAGGTCCGATTTTTGATGCGCATTCAATCTATTGTCCTTTTCCTTCTGCCTCTCTCCCCAACCACCCTTATCTTTTTTTCTGGAGCACGATTATTTTTTCAATTCTGGAAACTCCTATTATAAAAATCGCTGCGTCGAATTTGTACGACTTTGTATTATTTTTAAAGAAAGAGGGAATTTTTGGTACGACTTGCTCGGAAGCTACAGCTGTCTTTGTTGGGTGGGTGTGGTTTGTCTGCCCATTTATTTATTTTCGGGGTTATTTTTTTATATGTGCGGGAGAACTGGAGATAAGATGAGCTAATTGTAGTTGTTGTGGTTGATTCGTTGATGACGAAGACAGTTCAGTCCACCCACGATTTTGGATATTTCTGACGCGCGCGATTTGATCACCACAGAATCGTTCGGCTCTCTCCAGCGTCATTTTCCCCTGTATTTAAACACGTTTCTAGTAGCTTCACTTTGAACAAATATAAGCGAATTTCGAGATAGCCGGGGCGTTGAAGCATTTCTTCGTCCGGGCTGGTATCTATCCGTTAGGTTTGGAGATTGTCGAGAGGTTTTGTGACTACCCAGATAGTTCACCTCCTGGATCGAACTGCTAAGACCCGGAAAGAACAAGAAAGGTGTTTTTTTTTTTGGGGTTATGTCTTGTCTCTGTTCTTGTTCATTTCTTCGGTTTTGTGGGTACTTGGCTTCAACCCTTTCTTCAACGCCCTAGCTTCTGGGCTTTTATAGTTTGAGTGGTTGTCATATGATTATGTTGTCCCTGCTATCTGTTTATTCTGTAAATTCAAAGTTTAAAGAATGTAGACCGTATTGGTAATATTTTGGCATCTGAGAACAGCTCCAAGTCTTGTGGCATTTGGTGGTAGGTGCAGAAGCAATTGATGTCTACTTGTTGATCTGTGAGGAGGCAAATATGTGAGTTTAGAGCCATCTTATTTGGCATTTACTCATTCGATCATGATTTTGGCATTTCAGATGTTAGGTTCGTGTTATAGACTGTATACAATTTTGTTGTGGTGCTGCTACTTGATAGGTACGGATCATTAAGGAGTTAATTCCTAACTTGCAAGGTGTGCTACTGAGCTTTTGGCTAAAACGAAGGAAGTGTATTACTGAGTTATAGTGTCCTGAATTGGTGCATGCTTAAACTTGTTAGATGTATATCTCCATAGTGAAACTCTACCGGACAATGCTGTAGTGCCTATGCTGGTTCTACCTCATGTAATTCCATGTTGAATTCCTGTCATGACCTCCCTTTTCCAGGATGTATGCTAGTAGGTTCATGTTCATAGATTCATGCTCTGTCCATTCCTTACCTTTTGAACATGTGAATGGAAAGATCGAATTCATATCAATGCTGCATCGCTTCTTTTTACAGCTAACAGAAGAGGTGTGATACTCTTTCTATTTCTATCCAATTCAATGTGGTCCTATGTAGCACTCAGTTTGAGGCTCCTTTTCATACCAAGATTAACCTTAGAGCTTCAATTACTCTTTATTTTTCGGTTGGGACCTGCACCGGTGGACTAGATTTGGTAGTTTATGCAGTCAATTAAAAGTGATGACTGAAAGGTTTAGAAAAAGGGAATTTCTCATGCTGTATTTGTTTGAGAAAATTTATTCAGAAATAAAAGAAGTGACAATATCCTTAAAAAATGAGGATAAACGGTGTACTTTTCTCGTATTGTCGATGTTTTCTGGATGGCAGTCATAATTACAATCAACTCCATAAGTCCAATGCACATGACATGACTAAGCAAAAGGCCTAGGAGTCCCGTTGGAAAGCACCAACTACCAACATGAGATCTGTCACCAAGATGATCAGTACACTGTCTTGGCACTTGGAACCTATTATATTTCTACCATCAAATAATCATTTATCTGTCTTTTTTTCTTTAATGTTTCATCTGTGAGTTCAATCCTTTGTCATCTGGGGTCCTAATAATCTGATTTGACTCAGATAATGCCGGACAAAGAATTCTTCACGGAATACGGTGAGGCAAGTCAGTATGAAATTCAGGAAGTAATTGGCAAGGGAAGTTATGGCATTGTTGCATCAGCAATTGACACTCATTCTGGAGAAAGGGTAGCTATCAAGAAGATCAATAATGTTTTGGAGCATGTTTCTGATGCTATACGCATTCTTAGAGAAATTAAGCTGCTCAGGCTGCTCAAACATCCTGATATAGTAGAAATAAAGCACATAATGCTTCCTCCATGCCCAAGAGAATTTAAGGACATATATGTCGTCTTTGAACTGATGGAGTCTGATCTTCACCAAGTAATTAAGTACAATGATGATCTCAGTCCTGGCCACCATCAGTTTTTCTTGTACCAGCTTCTTCGAGCCCTGAAGTATATACATTCAGGTTGGAACCCACTTTTTGATGATGGACCATTTTTTATCTTCTTTTTTGCATTGACTTTGTTCAAATTTTTTCTTGACTTCTTTCCCTAAACTGTTCTCTGTTTATATAATTGCTCTAATGTATTCGTTTGCTTTGCAGCCAATGTTTTCCATCGGGATCTGAAGCCAAAAAACATACTTGCTAATGCAGACTGCAAGCTGAAGATTTGTGATTTTGGGCTTGCTCGTGCTTCATTTAGTGATACACCAACTGCTATTTTTTGGACTGTATGTGCCTAAATGATTTTTTGTTTAATAATAAAATTGGTGATGTGGGGATATGATACAGGTTTCCAGTGAAATGATCTAATGCACGAACATGGATTATGAACCAGAGCCTACATAATTGAGAATTTATTAGTATTAACTTGGTTCGATCACTGATAACATGACATAAGTAGGAATTAATCTGATAACCTCATGGTAGTTCATGTACCCGAAAGGATCTATTGTGAACATTGTATGAATGTATGTACGTTTTTTGTAAATTGCAAATAAAAAATTTGGAGTATCTTCTGTTATCTTTCGAAAGTTAGAAATTGTGCCATCGAGAAATAGTACTGTCAATGTATTCCCAAATAGCGTTTAAACATCAATTCTATTGCATGTCTAAGCTGACTACTGGCGATTTGCTCATTTAGTTTTAGAAGGATATGTTGGATAATGCTTTGCCAGCTATTAGGGGTTGTCTAAATACTTGGTAGACTTGAGGTGTGGACATGGCTTAAGCTGAAGTGAACTGAAAATTCAATCTTTTCCGCCTATTGGATATGGTTTTTGGGAGTAGGTGTATTTTAGATATGGTTTCAGTTCCTGCTGCCACATATCAAGAAAGATTTATTTTAAATGGGGGGCAACTTTTTGATAAAAGCGCTTCTGTTGATCCAACATTGTTTAAGACTCAGTAATTAATTGAGGCACAGATTTTTCATAAGTAGTTGATTGCTAATCGTAGTTATTTTTAAAGGATTATGTGGCAACTCGATGGTACCGTGCTCCTGAACTGTGTGGCTGTTTTTACTCGAAGGTAAGTAATTTGCAGTCCTATAGAATCTAGTCACTATTGTTATTTGCTATCACATGCAATTTTTTTCAGACATGATATTTTGTTTTCTTATGCTGCGAATTCACTTTGGTTTTCCATCTATTTGAGTTCCTTAGATGGTTTCACTTTCAGTCTGAAAAAGGGGAAGTTCTTTCACTGCATAATGCTTATTCCATGCATCATACTCGACGGTTACGCAGATATTTTCACATTTATCAGTGCAATCTTGATTAAGCAATTATGTACTGGTCTAGAAGGGGATGGCTGTAGAATTCAATCCTTCGATGCGTGCTTCTCATGATCCATCGACATTGAGTGTTTTGGTTTGTTGACAAACAAGCAACATAATGGCATTATGCTCTTATCAACGAGTTTTCACCATTTGATATTGCAAAATTAGTTTATATCCTAAAGAAGAGTTGCTTTTAGCAAACAGCCACATATCGTGGTTTGACATTGCCCAACCAGCCGTGAGTATTGCACAGTACTCTTTATGCATCAGAGATTGCATATGCAGGTGCTATGTTTTCATTAGACCAACTGCACGAGAAGGAACTAAACCCTGTTGCTGTTCTGAAGATCTACAAATCTTGCTCGTAGAGGTTGATTTTTCAAACTCTTTTAACTTTTGGTGTGTTGGCCATTCAATTGGGACCAAACATGTCCGAAGATGCTTTTCTTATACCTAGAGGCTAAGAATCTGGAGTGGGGCCTTCCTTAGAGATTGAGACTCTAGGCTTGGCCTAATTTTGGAAGAAATTTAGCAAATTTCTTTGAAACTGCACTTTTCGCAAAATTTTGGTTTGATCCTGATGTTGGTTATGAGGTTTTAAGCAGGCACCATGCCAGCTAAATTTCAGGTGCTAATTATGACTCAGTAATTAGTTGTAACTTAATACTGAAGGCACTTGTAACTTAATACTGAAGGCACACTTTTTTGGGCACTGATATTTCTTCAGCAACTTAAAATTTACCTATACGATTTTGTTGTAAGTTTGACTGCTCTTGTCTTGATGAACTGAATTGTGCTGAACTATGCATATATGGTTACATGAAGCTGCTTATTTGTATAGTCCAAGGATTCCTTTTGTTGGGGGTGATAAGCAATAATTTTGAAGTTCATTTCACGATTGTATTGCTTTTGTTTGGTATTCCTCGTCATGCTAACTGGTGGATTTAGAGAAGACACTGTTTCTATTGTTAGCTTGTAAATGGTATTGTTGATTGGAGTTTATCAAGGTTTGCCACTGTTTGAAGCATGATATGTCAAAGCTTGTCATTGCCATAGAGTTGGTATGGCTAGCTCATGCTTTCTATGCATTTTTCTCACATTAACCATCCTGATTTGTGTGATTCTTGTCAATGTTGAGGTGAGGGCACTTCACTTGTTTGATTACGGTTCATGGACCTAAACCTCAACTTGGAGGGGTTGCTGTCAATATGTTAAGCTTGTAGTTCCAATGTGAGATAACTTGAGGTTTACATTCATTTTTTTTTATATAATGACTTGTTGCAGTACACCCCTGCTGTTGACATCTGGAGCATAGGATGTATATTTGCTGAAATGCTCACAGGCAAACCTTTGTTTCCTGGGAAGAATGTCGTACATCAATTGGATCTCATTACTGATTTGCTTGGCACCCCTTCTTATGAATCGATTGCTAGGGTTTGTTTCTCCTGTTGCACTCTCTTATTTTCTTTTTATTTAACTGTCAGAGGAGATCAGGAGAGCTCTTTTGTGGTTTCTGCAGTCCTGGTTACAGTGATGTGTCTCTCTGTCAATCTGCAGATACGGAACGAAAAAGCTAGAAGATATTTAACTAGTTTGAAGAAGAAGCCTCCAGTTCCCTTTTCACAAAAATTTCCTGATTCAGATCCATTGGCTTTGCGTCTGCTAGAACGTTTGCTTGCTTTTGATCCTGAAGATCGCATATCTGCTGAAGAGGTGAGAATAGCCCAATTAAGAGCAAAGTTTTTGGATTGTGGGTTTTTTCAAATTAGAATTCTTTTCTTAAAATGGTTGTTTTGTGTACAGGCTTTAGCTGATCCGTACTTTCAAGGGTTGGCCAATGTTGACTGTGAGCCGTCGACGAAACACATTCCAAAGCTGGAATTTGAGTTTGAGAGGAGAAAACTGACAAAAGATGACGTGAGGGAGCTGATCTACCGAGAGGTATGACTGTTGGTTTTGCTCATTTAACTTTTAAAGGTATTGATGTCCTTAAGATTTTATTTATATCAAATATCTAATTTTGCACTATGCTGAAAGGACTACAGATTTTGGAGTATCATCCACAGATGTTGAAGGAGTACCTTCAAGGGGCTGAGCAAATACATTTCATGTATCCAAGGTGAGGTGAAAATATCTTTTAGTTGTGATTGGACAACGAGAAATGGATAGAAATAAAAATTGACTTTATGTATCAAGGCTGTGATGATGAGGATCAAATTTCAGTCAGACTGAGAATTAGATTGCAGTACTTCCAATCTCAAAAGCATCATAATTTGAAGTTGCACGCTCCATGTTATGTGTTCATGTTGAAAAAATCTTTCTATGTGCTTGCAAAAGTTATAGGCAGCCATAAATTGTGTGAAAAATGTGCTTCTCTTTGGAGTTTTGAAGTGGGCAAAGGTGAAAAATTATATATTATTTTTCAATATGTCTGCCTTGTCAAGGAGTAGTTCTTGTATGGACTGGGTACCATCAATCCAACATCAGAGGAGTCAAGGTTGCAACAGATATTGTCCCTCAGTTTCCATGAATTCAATATATACGCTTCTTGTGAATTAAGCCTGGACAATAATATCAAACTGTCTCGCTATTTATCCCCTGCTTTTTCCTGCGACTAAAATTGAGATCGTGAAATGGTCGAATCCAGTAATTGGTCCCTACAGAATGCAGTTGTAATGCATATATGCTCATGTTAAAAACTATAATTTGCTATCCGATTTTTTCTATTGCTTTATGTGAAGTCTTGTATCTCTTGGGGTCATGCTTTCATGGAGGGAGAAAGAAAAAAGGGGGGGGGGTGTTTGTTTACTAGAGCCACTGCAGTGGTGTTTGAGCATGGTTATGTGTCATGTAAAAAGAACAGTGGAATTGATAATTGTTAAGTGGTGAGCGAAGTGAAGTGGTCACTGATGTATGCAAATGTTCTGTGAAACACAGTGGAGTTGATCAATTCAGGCAACAATTCGCTGAACTTGAGGAGCACTCTGGTAAATCTCGAAGAAGTACGCCACTACACAGAAAGCATGCCTCCTTACCCAGGTGATGCAACATATCTGACACTATCATTCCAGATGAATGGTATTTCAAAGACATTGGCCCTATCAATTATTTGATTACTTTTTAGGATGAATAATGTCCATTGCAGTTGTAGGTTAACATTGTTTTGGTCTTATTGGATCTTTGACACTATCATATGTTTGCTCAATTAGTTGCATTTTAATTGAAAATCAATATGCCAAGCTTCTTATGTAATTATTATGTGAAAGGAACATGCATGTGCGAATCCAATAAATGTGTGGGAATTCCAGATACTCGTTGATGTCAATGATTGTTCTTTTCCCTTTTGGCCTGTGGATAGATGAAAGCTTTAGCATTGCTGACTGTAATCGGCCTTTTCCACAGGGAGCGGGTATGTCAACCCAAAGAGGAGATTTTGGAGCAAAGCAACGAGTCTGTAAAGCGTACCTCTACTTCCGCTTCTCGTGCATCATTCCTTAGTCCTCCAGGTCTACAAAGTATCGGGAATCTGGAATCTGCTTTAAAAAATGGTTGTAGTGTTCAGGATGGTTTGACCAGGCCCAGATACAGCTCTCATATCCTTTCAAGGAGCTCCAGCATGGTGCTTACACATGCTCGAGCATGAAGGGAAAAAGTTGCGAGGTAATTGATCTCTAAACTTACATTGAGTACAATATTGCTAATGGTGCCTAATCATACACGGACCTCATGGCTGAGTTTGTAGAATCTCAAAAGTTATATTGATATGTGATGACTGCAATTATGATTATCTTTTGGCTACCCTAGCTTTCTCTGGCACTCACGAAGGCCTACTGTTTCCAATTTTGAAGAGAAAAGAAGGCTTCAATGCTTATATTTCTATGATTGTGAAATTCATCTCTCATTGTCTAGCGTCATGTCAAAGTTACTGTACACTAGCCACATAAAAAATCATGCTAACCTTGTATCTTCTCCAGGCTGATTCGACTTTCAACCGAAATGGTGAGCTGGTGAAGGGTTTCTAGTACAAGGGGAAAAGAAGTGAAAATTGTTACTTCATATGTAACACAAAGTACCGGCGACATGATTTTTGTGTTTGGTCTGTTGGTGCTTATTTAGGATAATGGTGACTTGCCTCCATTCCCGCAGCATTAGCTGCTGCAATTTGTATGCTGACTATCAGCCCATTGATGATGACGAAATATAGACATGTTTAGTTCCTAGGGAAATAAGAAATAGACACGAGCATATGCTTGTTTTCTATGTCGAAATGGAAATTCTACTTTGGAGGGGACCGGAATGTTAAGCCAAAGTAAATGCTATTATTGTAGGGTATGGCAGCAGACAAAGGCGATGGGCTCCTTTACGCTTTTATGGATTCTGTAATTGAATGCTGGAACCTTTCTAAGGTTCATTCCAACTTAGTAGTTAAATTTAATCCCCCTTAAAGTGATCTTAGATCATTTGCCTCTCTCTTCTTCGGATATTTGATATGTTGATTTAGAGCTGTTACCCCAAAAAAAAATGAGCGAGAAATTTGAAGGCAGCTGTTCATTTAAAAGGTCGGGACTTACGGTCTATATATCGTTTTCAATTTTCCTCTCGGCAGAGTAGTTAGTTTTCGCATCTCTACCGCCTAATGGTGATTCTTTCCTCTTCCCTAGAAGCGGAAACTTGAATTATGGATTTGCTATACACTCGAGGCAACCTGAGATACATCACTGTAGAAGTAGACGGATTGGAACTATTCACTGCAGAAAGCTAAACAGGTGGTCATGTTTTTCCTGCGTCTCAGTCGTTTTGGGTTGGCACGCGACAAGGGAAGGTTGCTGTCCCATCCTTTCCCCATCCGTTCTTCCAACTGGAGGAGGTCATAAGCAGCAAATCAATTTCCAGAGCAGCGTGTGGAAGGATAACACAAAGTGCGGAGGGAACTCTTTCAATCAATGGAACTCCTATGCCTCACATTTGTTAGCCTTGCAGCGCCTGTATTTCCATTCCGTTCCAGTTGGGGAACACAAAGCACAGCTCCAGACGATCTTGCAGCTCCTGATGAATGATGATAAAAAGCTTTCACCAGAAAATGGAACAATATCCACGTGCCTCTTTTTCACTGAGCTCGACTCCATTTGTGGTCGTTGAAGTTCTAATGATCATTCAATTTTGATTTCAATGACGTCAATACACTGACCTTTAAACTCTGTTTTTCTTTCCTTTTTCAATTGAGGCAACTCAAATGAAATATAACCGATTTCCCAGTGAGCTACTGATGTGGCTGATATGTGGCCAAATTTTAGAATGCCAAGTCACATGAGTGACACGGCAGCATTTTGTTCGAAATAAGTAGGGTTCTGGACAAAATGCAACAATTGCAAGCTACTAAAAGCTTGGTTCACTTGGTGATTAAATCAAAGTTCAGTAACCTATTAAAAAAATGACCAATGGCCACCACTGAAATTTATCCTCTACCTCTGGATGCACAATGAAAGTAAATAAAAGAAAGCAGGATGCGGAATGAACACCAATCCAAAACAGGGCAACAATGATTGATAGGAAGCAGTGATAAAATCCCTGAACAGCACGATAAAATCATGCTCTTCTTATATAAAACTTAATTTTTGAAACTAGTATATGTTAAAAAATTAGTTTGGAATTTGCGCGTCTTTGTGATATTCACCCCTATATTTTTTTAACTTATTACTAACCAATGCTTTTGGTGCCCAAGATTTGTTATCGGGATGGCTTTTGGGCCACGTGATTCTAAAAAATTCGTGAATCAGAGCCATAGAAAAACCACATACACTTCAACCGCCCGCTCCTACTACGGTTCACTGTGACTTTTAAGACGCTCAACATGATCATCACATGTTTACCAGAGGACTGAGACATGGTTATCTTACTCATAATTCTACTCTTGGCGTGATGAGCGGAAGACTCGTAAAGAAAGGACTAAGACTCATGCTAATATTTGAGATTTTTACTAGGTCAAAAGATAAGGTTGTGGGGCCCACTCTAAAACATTAAAAAAAGGATTTGAAAAGTCAACAAAAGAAAGCAAAATGAGGAAGTGGACGTCAGGGAAAAGAAGAGAGAGAAAGAAAGAAGAGGAATGAAGAATAAGAGAAAAAGAAAAGAAAGAGCTTTGTGCGTACAAACTACCGCGCCTAACGCAATTACGTATTGCAATGTTTGGTAAGTGCTCGCACGTCGCACCCTTGATTTGTCCGATCGGAGTGGTTTTCGGTTATAGTGCTTAAATTCAGAATTTTGGGAAATTTGAGCAATGTAATCCGTTTTTTGAGTTGTGGAGTTTTGGGACTTCATGGGAATTGTGGTTTTTAGTGTCATAGAGCCGTGAATTTTGATGTGAGTTGTTTTGGCACGATGGTTTAGTCAAAGCGAAATTTTAGGATTTTGAGGTTGAGTTTCATGTCATGTTTAGATTTGTGTAATTGCTTTGGGTGAGTGATTTGTTAGTGCGTAAGAGTCATTTTGTTAGCATTTAGGTGATGTTTAGTCCATTTGTAATGGTTGTAGTATTTTACTTGATTTTAATGTTGATTCTCGTTTAATTGATAGGATTGCAAGATCATCGGCTCTTTTGATTACGCGTTGTTAGGTTTGGGCATTTCCAAGTGAGTGGTATTTTTAAACTATTGCATACATTTAGGCCCAACGTGGTCATCGCATGCTTATTAGAGGATTATAGTCGTTTGCTTTATGAGTCTTTTGCATCATGCCAATAGTAGGATTGTGAGTGGGATAGCCATGTTTCAGTGAGTCTTAGTCTTTTGCTTTATGAGTCTTCCTTTATTTTATGAGTCTTCTACATCATGCCAAGAGTCTTAGTCCCTTGCTTTACAAATCTTCTGCATCATGCCAAGAGTAGGAATGCGAGTGGTATGGCCATATTTTAGTGAGTCTTAGTCCTTTGTCTTCTGAGTCTTCCGCATAATGCCAAGATTTATGAGTCTTCCGCATCATACAAAGTAGGATTGGGAGTGGGATGACCATATTTCAATGAGTCTTAGTTATTTACTTTAGGGAAAAAGCCACCAAAAACCTCAAACTTTTCTTGGAGTGACACATTTATCCCGAACTTTGTTTTGTAACGTGAAAAACCCCAAAGTTTGCTAACTGTGACACATTTACCCCATTAAGGGTATTTTCGTATTATTTTTTCTGTTTTTTTAATTTTTCTTTTTTTATTTTTTAATTTTTTTTCTTCTTCTCTCTTCCCTCCGCCGGCCATGGCGGAGCCGGTGTCTGGCGAGGGCTGCCCTCGCCGGTGTCGGGCAAGAGTGCCCTCGCTAGATCTGGCGAGGGAGGCCCTCGCTCGACGTTGACGAGGGCCGAACGCCGGCTTCCCTAGCGGAGGGAAGAAAGAAGAAGAAGAAAAAAAAAAGAATTTTTTAAAGTAAAAAGACCAAAATGCCCCTATGATTTAGGGTAAATATGTCACACAAATGAAAGTTCGGGGTTTTTTTATGTCATAAATAAAAGTCTGGGGTAAATGTGTCATTACTTAAAGAAATTTCGGGGTTTTTCACGTCACAAAACAAAGTTCGGGGTAAATATGTCACTCTAGGCAAAGTTTGGGGTTTTTGATGGCTTTTTCCCTTTACTTTATGAGTCTTCCGCATCATGCCAAGAGTAGGATTGTGAGAGGGATGGCTATGTTTCAATCCTCCGATAAGTGTGTGATGACCATGTTGAGAGTCTTAAAATCACGCAATAGTCTAAAACTAAAACCTGCCCAAGAAGTTTGTTTGTTTCCTTTTTTTTTTTTTTTTCTGGCAAGGGACTAGACTCACATACTTTGCATCTTCCGCATCATGCCAAGAGTAGGATTCCAAGTGAAATGACCATGTTTATAATGAACATCTAGTAGCCGGGGGCTGTGGCCAAAAACTCCATCCATTTCTTAATAGATAGTGTTCAGAGTGTGAGGGCCAAAAAACTTTCAACCATGAGTTCTTTCATGTCCTTCTCAATCACTTGTTTCTATCTACTTTCTTTCATTACATTGATGGTGCCAATGTCCTATTGTAGAGCAATCTCAATTCCAAGAACTAACACAACTGATCAAGATGCATTGCTTCAGTTCAAAGATAAAATATCCAATGATCCATTTGGAATTTTCAGCACGTGAAACAACTTTGCCCATTTTTGCCAGTGGCACGGGATCACATGTGGCCGTCGGCACCCGAGGATAACCGGTTTGATAGTTCCATCTCTGAAACTCGTAGGGTTGCTGTCTCCTTTTATTGGAAACCTGAGCTTCCTCCATAAGTTGGACATCCAAAACAACAATTTCATTGGCGAAATCCCCTTGGAGATCAATAAGTTGTATAGACTCAAATACTTAGGCCTAGCAAACAACTCATTCGTTAGTCAAATTCCTGCCAACATCTCAAGCTGCAAAATTTTTGAATATATGGGACTGAGCAATAATATGCTAGTTGGTGAAGTTCCGATAGCAATTGCTTCTATGTTGAAGCTAAGAACATTTTTTATAGGCAGAAACAATCTCTGTGGAAACTTCCCTGAATTCTTGGGGAACCTCACATCTGTGATGGCCATCTCAGTGGAATTTAATAACTTTGTGGGAAGAGTTCCGGCCTCATTGGGCCGTTTGCAAAATTTGGAGTTTCTTCATCTCACTGAAAATGGACTCTCTGGCACTCTCCCTTCCTCCATCTTCAACATATCTTCTCTTGTCTACTTTAGGACAGACTGTAACCAACTTGAAGGGAGTCTTCCTCCAGATTTAGGTGTCACTCTTCCTAATCTTCCTAGTAGTGAAATTGACGATGGCGGAAGAAGAGTCCAGCTTTTCGCAAGGAAGCAAGACGTTGTCTAGTCGCTCACATATGCAAATCTTCCCTATTCTAGTTTGGAACACCGTCAAGAGAAGCGATATGAGACCCAATAGCATCAACTCTACCAGAGTCGTCGTAACTTAAAAAATCAAAAAAAGATCAAAGAAAAGAATTCACGTGCATCCACATTAGTGTAGTGAAATAGTCAAAAAAAAAAAAAGGCAAAGAAAACCGGAGAGAGAGAGAGAGAGAGAGAGAGAGAGAGAGAGAGAGAGAGAGAGAGAGAGATACGTCACCATCTTTGATCTTTCGTGAGGCGCCGACGAGCGGCCACCATTTGTGCTTCTTTATCGTGATGCTCCCACTTTGCCCTTTTTACTTGTCAAACCATCTTATTTTACCGATTCGACCGTTATCCATAAAACATAGAGAGAGCCACAAACAATAAGCTGATGATCTATATGGGCTGTCACTATTTTGAGGCCTAATTACAACTTCTCGACCGAATTTTGAAAATAAAAATACGTTCTTTCAAGTTTCAAAATATCTCGAAAAGAAATTGGATTCGATTTTTCATGCCAAAATAACTTGGAAGAATTCTAGCATTTCAAATTAAATTGAAGTCGAAGTGTAAGTCACAGAATATTCACATAAGGTCAAAAAGTGAAGAATGGAAGCCGTCTGAAATAAGGCCATGGTATTCTATCCACTCGCTGATATAGCTAGTACAAGTACCTAGAGGGGGGTGAATAGGTATATAAAATATTTTTCTTTTGATAATCGCACAATACTTAGATAGTTGAAGGATTTGCAACAAATGATAATCAATGTAAGACTGAGTAAAGGAAAGAGAGAATTAAACACGCGGTTTATAGTGGTTCGGCTTGATTTAAACCTACGTCCACTCTTCAAAGACCGACAGCCAATTTGGCTGGATTCCACTATGAACAAAGAGATGTTACAGTATTGATCTTCCTTGATTTCTAGGTGTAGATGATCTACCACAGTCGCTCAAGGTATCACCAAGTATAAACGCTCTCTCGTGTATACAATTTCGCTCGACCGTATCGACTAATAATCAAGGTGCTTCGTACTGAATTTCTCTATCGATCACGTACTCAAACAACTAGAACGTCTTCCTTTTTATATTCCTTTATGCCATCATACCCGTTGGCACTTTCTAAAGGAATTCCTCCAATCTACCCGTTGGACGGAATCAATCAAGAAGATCATTCGAGCTATTAAAGGAACCTGACGATAGCCCATCAATCCTGTTCGCCCATACAATCAGGATCTTGGTTTCCAAGAATAGAATATTCCAAGAATACTTCGTCGACCATCGGATCTTCAATTGATCTGGATATGAACAAAAGAATCCGTTATCTTTATCCAACCAAAAAGATCTTCTCCGAGAGGATAGGATTAAATCCTCAACCATATACTTCGACTCGATTTCCTTCATCACCGGATCGAAAGACTGTCAATGAGAATAGCTTTGAGTCTTGAGTCTTGAGTCTTGAATCTTGAGTCGGTGATCGAAAGTCTTCGACTTTAAACTAGACGATCTGCAGATATCCAGACTAGACCGATAGAAATGTTTTGTCAGCTTCAAAATATTCGGAAAGATTTCTCCAACAATCTCCCCTTTTTGATGGTGACAAAAATTTCCTGTAGATTTGAACCACTTTGACCTGCAAAAATATTTCTCAAGCAATATGGTTATCTCATAAAGATTTAACAAAACAATCAGACTCTGCATCCACAGAAAATTGGTTAGTCTTTCATGAGTAATACCATATAACAACACTTGATATAAATGCAAACAGTCAAGCATCTAAATCCACAGCCAATTCAGTCAAATTCAAGTTCACACCCAAGTTCACTCAAGTCATACTAAAAAATAAACACATTCAACCACAAAAATAAATTTAAAGTCAAAAGAAAGTTGGTTGGTTGGTTCAAATTGCTTCTCCCCCTTTTTGTCATCATTAAAAAAAAGGTTAGAAAGAAGTCAGGTCTGCTTGGGAATGCGCACGATCTGGAAATCTCCCATGGACTGGACTACGCCTTCTAGCCTCTTCAAGTCCTCCCTTAGTTGAGCTACCTCCTCTCCTTTGGCATTGGCTTGAAGTTGTAGAGCGAGGTCTTTCATTTTATCCTCCAAGGTAACTGAAGATGCTTGTCCAGCATTCTTCATGGCTTGAACTTCACAGTCCAGAGCGTAGATTTGGCCACGCATTTCCAGAAGAATATCCATAATACGACGAAAATCTGCAGAATTGTCCGTTTGTGTACTTGCATTTGCTTTCTCAGATGGAGTGAATGCAGACGATGGCGCTTCTGTATAGTCTTGTAGACTTGGTGTTATCGTGTCGTGTCCTTCTTCAGGCAATTGAGAAGCCTGAAATTCTTCTGGGTCTGCTGGAGATTGTCTTAGACCTTCACTATTGGCAGCATGAGGTGTGGACCTTTCTTGCTCGCTAACTCCCCCTGTCTCTAGGACATCAAGAGGGGAAGAGTGATGATCATGCTCTTCTGTATCTTGATTCCCCCTCTCTCCAGATTCAGCTGCAGACTTTTCTTGCTCTTCTTCTCCTTCTTCTTCAGCTTCTTTCTCCTTCTCTCGCTGCTCTTCTTCTTCTTCTCTGTTCTTGTCTTTCTCCTCTTCTTCTCTCTGTTTCTTCTGATGTTCTGTTGATTGGGGAACAGAACGTCTGGTCCTTATCAAGGCAGTGATTGTGAGATCTTCCTCCTCATCTTCATCCTCCAAGATGAGAGTTCTCTTCTTTTTGGATGGGGCACCAATGGCCTCCTTTCCTTTTCTCTTTGAAGCAGATGGAACTGGAGTCTTCACTCTGAATTTCTCCATTGCCTTGGAAAGTTCTTTCAGACGCATCTTTGTTAACATCTTCAAACCTACCACCATCTTATCGCACGGTCGAACACAAAGTGTGTGTGGAGGTTCAATATTCATGTGTATGAAGATCTTGGTCACCAGACCTGGATAAGGCAATTGTCCCTTGTCTTTCGACATTGCTCTGTACATGTGAAAGAGAATAGTGTGAGGGAGAGAGAACTTCTTCCCTGAGTTGATTGCGTACATCAATTTTGCTTCGAATTAGACACATCGTCTTTGATGTAGACTTCGGCCTAATGCAATTGATAACAATTTTGTGCAACACAATATTGATGGCACGCATCCTTGAATAGATGATTTTTCCCTCAATATCTCTATCTTCGACAAGGTCCATTGTGGCACGAGCAACTGAGACTTTGACTAGTTGATAACGTCCTCGTTCAACTCCAATTATGTCCGCCAACATGTCCACGTCTACCACATAATCCTGATCTCGAACACTGAATGATATTCTATTCGCATCTATAAAGCTGAGATTCGAATAAAAATATGCAGTCAGTTGTGCATAACCGTTCGTGGTATCAGTGCAAAAACGTTCCAGTTGAAGCAGACTGAACTTCTCCCTTAAGTTCACATTCACAGCATCCAAGAAATCGAAATCGACACTCCTAGGGTTTATCACCCCTCGTTTCAGCAGTTTAAAGAACAAATTTTCCTGTTCCTTCGATTTAAATAACTCCATCCTCTTTCCCTTTACCTTCGCAGCAACACCCATTCTCGGTTGAAAATCACTGAACATTTTGTCATTGTCGTTCCCATCAGTCAAATTTGGTCCCGACATACGAGGATCACTGGGAATATTCGCAAGCGCTTCCTCTGCTTTACCCTTGAGAGCAATTCCCAAATTCTCCATTTTCTTCAGAAAGATATACTCATTCCCATAATTCTTATCTTTAAGAAAATCATCCACGTACTTCAACGGAGTCCCAATACTTTTCAACGCACAGTAAAGTTTGTAAATAAACAAGGGTTTTTGGACTCTTATTGGGTCTGCGTCCTCGATTATCTCTTCCTCTGGATGTTGACCCGCATCAAGTGGGGTAGATGGCGTTGAGTGACGTGGTGGAGAATGAGTCGGGTTCTGTTGCTGACTCGATAATTCTTCCTTTTCTGTGAGATTGAAGTGGGTAGGTCCCTCCTTCATCCTCTGTGGTCCCCTGTTCGCGATTCTTGAAGACTTCCTCGAAGAAGACATTCTTCTTGTCGCTGAAAGATTCCTTGCTTGCTTTCCCAAGAAAAGATGACAACTCTCTCGAAGATGAACACGAAGTAGAAATCGGATTGAGAGGAGAATGCTTTTTAGGGTTTTGAAGATTGAAAATGAAAACTGTGTATATATAACTCAGTTTTGAAAAGGGAAGTTCAATCGGTACAAGGAAAATGTACAAATACCTCTTTTCGAAATCAATAACTGCCAAAATTAATCATTTTGAAAAGACAAGTTTTTCGATTTTCACGGAGACTACAAAATAACCGAACGAAAGATCATACCTTTTCGATTTTAGATAAAATAACAACTTACAGTCTATAGTCATCAACGTCTGAGTCTGAGAGATTTGAGTCTGACGGTCATCAACTTTCTGAGTTTGAAGGATGGTGAGTCTCTAGACTTTAACTTTTTCGAGCTTCAAAATGTTGAGTCTGGAACGGATAAAGTCAAATTGATTTTTCTCTAAAGGCTTTGTGAATATATCCGCTAGTTGACTTTTTGAATCAACAAATTGAATCGAGATTTCTCCATTTTGAATATGATCTCTAATGAAGTGATGTCGAATCTCTATATGCTTTGCTCTTGAATGAAGAATTGGATTTTTGGTGAGATTGATTGCGCTGGTGTTGTCACATTTGATTTACGTGCATGAGTCTTCAATCCCAAAGTCTTGTAGCTGTTGTTTTATCCATAGAATTTGCGAACAGCAGCTTCCAAGGGCTACATACTCTGCTTCTGTTGTTGAGAGAGCTACAGTGCTTTGTTTCCTTGAAAACCAAGACATTGTCCTGCTTCCAAGCAACTGGCAAGTTCCTGAGGTACTCTTTCTATCGACTCTGCAGCCGGCCAGATCTGCGTCTGAATATCCCAGAAGGTTAAAGTCTCCCTTCTTAGGATACCAAAGACCGATGCTTGAAGATGAAGCAACGTATTTAATGATACGTTTTGTAGCACTGAGATGAGATTCTCTAGGATCCGATTGAAACCTAGCACGATGCAAACACTCAACAAAATGTCGGGTCTAGAAGCGCTTAGATAAAGAAGTGAACCGATGATGCTCCCTGTACAGCTTTTGATCAACTTTCTTCCCTTCTTCATCCTTGTCTATCTTCAAAGAACTTGACATTGGTATATCAATCTTCTTGCAATTTTCCAATCCAAACCTTTTGACAAGATCATTAGCATATTTTTCTTGGTAAATGAAAGTTCCTTCCTTCAATTGCTTTACTTGAAGACCAAGAAAGAATGTTAATTCTCCCATCATACTCATTTCAAACTCATCCTGCATAGACTTAGAAAATTTCTTGCATAGACTTTCATTAGAGGATCCAAAAATAATGTCATCCACATATATTTGAACAAGTAAAAAGCTTTTGTTTTCCTTTTTGATAAATAGAGTAGTGTCTACTTTACTTTTGACAAAACCATTCTGTAATAAGAACTTACTTTGTCTGTCGTACCAAGCTTGAGGTGCTTGCTTTAAACCATACAAGACCTTTTTCAGTCTGAAGACTGAGTCTGGCTTCTTTGGGTCTTCAAACCCAGGTGGTTGTTCCACATAAACTTCCTCTTGGATAAATCCATTTAGGAAAGCACTTTTGACGTCCATTTGAAATAACCTGAAATTTTTGTAACAAGCAAATGCAAGTAATAGATGAATAGCTTCTAACCTTGCTACAGGAGCGTAAGTCTCATCATAGTCTATTCCTTCTTCTTGCGTGTATCCTTTGGCCACGAGTCTTGCTTTATTTCGTACGACTTTTCCTTTTTCATTCATCTTGTTTCTGAACACCCATTTGGCTCCAATAATAGTTTTACCTTTTGGTTTAGATGTCAATTCCCAGACATCATTAATGTTGAACTGTCTGAGCTCCTCTTGCATAGCTTCGATCCAGCTTTCATCAGATAAAGCTTCTTCTATGCTTTTTGGTTCAATTTCAAAAATGAGAGCCACAGCACTAGACTCTTCACGTCTTTTGGATCTGGTTCGAATTCCTTCATTAATTTCGCCGATTATGAGATCTTTGGGATGACCGGACTTATGCTTCCGCCATTCTTGGTTGATTTGTCTCGGATGATGATCTCTTTCTTTATTTGAATCTTTATGAACATCTTAATGCTGGTCTTCCGTCGAGACATTTCTTGAGTTGTCGCCTTTGGAAAGTCCGGAGAAGATTCGACTCTTCGATCGAGTCGATCGGATTCATCTTACGTAGAGTCTTGAAATTTGACATTCATTGACTCCTCCACCGACTGGCTCTTCTTGTTGTAGACTTTGTAGGCTTTGCTTGATGTAGAATATCCACGGAAGATGCCTTCATCTGATCTTTCTTCAAACTTACCAACTCGATCTTTTGCATTTTTCAATATAAAGCATTTGCAACCGAACACATGAAAGTATGAAACAATGGGCTTCTTACCTTTGAATAATTCATAAGGGGTCTTCTCAAGAATAGGTCTTAGGAAGACTCTATTGATAATATAGCATGCTGTTGAAACAGCTTCAGCCCAAAATCGTGAAGAAATTTTACTTTCAATTAAAAGAGTTCTAGCCATTTCTTGAAGAGATCTATTCTTCCTTTCCACAACTCCATTTTGCTGAGGAGTGTATGGAGAGGAGAACACATGCTTAAATCCAGATTCATCACACAATTTTGTGAAATCTTGATTTTCAAATTCACCTCCATGATCTGTTCTTATACTTGAGATAACACATCATTTTTCATTTTGAACCTTTTTAGCAAATTTTTCAAAATACGAAAAGGTTTCTGACTTACTTGCAAGGAAATATACTCAAGTAAAGCGGAAGTAATCATCCACAATTACTAGGCAATATTTCTTACCTCCAATACTCTAGGTTCTGGTTGATCCGAAGAGATCTATATGCAGCAACTGTAGTACATGATTAGTAGAGACATGATTTATTGGCTTAAATGAATTTCTTACCTGCTTTCCCAGAATACATGGTGTGCATGGATCGGTCTTTTGATATAGTAATTTTGGTAGACCTTGAACAAGCTGCTTTGATGAGATTTTGGCTAATTGCTTCATGTTGACATGACCGAGCTTTCTGTGCCATAAGCTTGCTTCGTCTTGAATTGAGATTAGGCATTGTGATTCATTTAATTTCATGTCTAAAAGGTAGATATTTCCATGCCTTCGACCCATGAAAGATCGAGTAGAGTCTTTACGATTCCGAACATATTCCTTCCTGAAAGGAGATCTTGAAACCAGTATCACACAATTGGCTAATGCTGAGGAGGTTATAGTTGAGTTCTTCCACTAGAGAAACATTGCTTATTGTGAGATTTCCAATTTTCACAATTCCAAATCCCATAATGCTTCCTTTGCCGTTTCCTCCAAATGAAACATTTCCACCGTTTACTTGAACAAGCTTTGTGAAGCACTTTGAGTCTCCTGTCATGTGTCTTGAACATCCGCTGTCAAGATACCACTTTACCTTTTTCTTGACGGAGACCTGCATTTAAAAGAAAGTCTCAAGTTTTCTTTGGTACCCAAATTTTCTTGGGTCCTTTGGTGTTAGTAGGATAAACATTATTAGGCCATACTTTCTTAACAGGCTTCCAAACCATAGGACACTCTTTTTCAAAGTGATCCCGATCACACTTTGAACACCTTAGAGCATTTCGACCTACGAGACTTTACAAAAACTTTCTTGAAATGATTTTTGTAAGCCTCTCTCGACGGTCTTTTCTTAATTCTTTCTTTTACTTTTGGAAAATCAATCAAAGAAATTGTTTCTGCTGTCATGTCTAGACCAGACTTATTGAAGTAAGGTCTTTGAACTGAAAGAACTTTTTCAAGTTTTTCCGATCCTGTCGAAAATTTCTTTGAAAGATTTGATAAGTCAGTTTTTAAGAAAACATTTTCTTTCAAAAGATTATCTTCTTTTTCTTTAAGAGTAGAAACATTTAGGTCTAGACTTTTAACTCTTTCTTCTAAAATGGCTTCCTTTTGTTTTAGAGCTGAGTTTTCCTTTTTAAGTTCGGAAATCCTTTTGAGAGAAGTCTTAAGACTGAAACACAGTTCATCAATATATTTAGAGACTTCGACAGGAATTTTAAAATAACTTACCTCAAATTCACTGTCTGAGTCTGATCCAGAATCGAGTCGAGTCTGAATGTGCCATCGACATATGTTGGCATATTCATTATCACTTTCTTCACATTCTCGTATCACTCCGAGTTTCGGTTTTGAGAGCTTTTCGAAACTTCTCAGCTTTTCCTCTTTTCTTTTCGAAGAGGACAGTTGGGTCGATGTGTCCCTTTTTCTTACATTCGGCAGACTACATCTTTGTTTGGTTCCTCATCATCACCGACTTGGTCTCTGTCTCTGGAAACTTTGTTTCTTTGAGTTGAACCTTCTACATTTTCTATTCAGTTTTCTGAATCTTCTTATCATAAGAGCAAGCTCCTCGTCGTCCATATCATTTCCTGAATCTGTATCATCAGAATCATCATTTGATTTTAATGCAATGGATTTCTTACCTCTTGGAACTTCGTTTTCATTTATTCGTTCCACTTCATAAGACTGAAGAGTTCCAATTAGCTCGTCGACAGATAGAGGCATAATTCTTTGCGTCTCTCTTATTGAAGTCTTTATATGATTCTAATCCTTGGAGAGTCCACGCAGTAGCTTGTTCACCTTCATGGGATCAGAAATTTTTTGTTCTTGGTTCTCAAGACCATTGACAATATCTGTAAAACGACTAAACATGTCAGTTATAGATTCTCCTGGCTTCATTTTGAAAGCTTCATATTGACCGAGGAGAATGTTGATTCTGGTCTCCTTCACTGGATCTGTTCCTTCATAGGTGATATGTAATTTATCCCATACTTCTTTTGCTGTAATACAAGAAGATATTCTGTTATATTCAGTTGGAGACAAGGCATAATATAAATAATAAATTGCTTTTGCATCGAGTGCTTGTCTCTTGTTTATCTCTTTTTGAGTCATTCCGCTGGCATTAACAGTTTCTTTCCCTCTTTCAGAGACTGATGCAGCAGTAGGAGTGATTCCTCTTTCCACAACGTCCCATTCCGAGGATCCTTTGATCGTAGGAAAGCTTTCATCTTGTTCTTCCGGATGTTGTAATCCTTTCCATCAAAGTAGGGTGGTCTCGGTATTGCTTTGCCCTTCCACCAGCCCTGGTGCTAGCATACTAGCCATGGATCTTTTACTCTGAAGTAAAACACTTCAAATAAAGTAAGAACACGGGCTCTGATACCAATTGATATAGCTAGTACAAGTACCTAGAGGGGGTGAATAGGTATATAAAATATTTTTCTTTTGATAATCGCACAATACTTAGATAGTTGAAGGATTTGCAACAAATGATAATCAATGTAAGACTGAGTAAAGGAAAGAGAGAATTAAACACGCGGTTTATAGTGGTTCGGCTTGATTTAAGCCTACGTCCACTCTTTAGCACTGACAGCCAATTTGGCTGGATTCCACTATGAACAAAGAGATGTTACAGTGTTGATCTTCCTTGATTTCTAGGTGTAGATGATCTACCACACTCGCTCAAGGTATCACCAAGTATAGACGCTCTCGTGTATACAATTTCGCTCGGTCGTATCGACTAATAATCAAGGTGCTTCGACTGAATTTCTCTATCGATCACGTACTCAAACAACTAGAACGTCTTCCTTTTTATACTCCTTTATGCCATCATACCCGTTGGCACTTTCCAAAGGAATTCCTCCAATCTACCCGTTGGACGGAATCAATCAAGAAGATCATTCGAGCTATTAAAGGAACTCGACGATAGCCCATCAATCCTGTTCGCCCATACAATCGATCTTGGTTTCCAAGAATAGAATATTCCAAGAATACTTAAATCGACCATCGGATCTTCAATTGATCTGGATATGAACAAAAGAATCCGTTATCTTTATCCAACCAAAAGATCTTCTCCAGAGGATAGGATTAAATCCTCAATCATATACTTCGGCTCGGATTTCCTTCATCACCGGATCGAAAGACTGTCAATGAGAATAGCTTTGAGTCTTGAGTCTTGAGTCTTGAATCTTGAGTCTCGTGATCGAAAGTCTTCGACTTTAAACTAGACGATCTGCAGATATCCAGACTAGACTGATAGAAATGTTTTGTCAGCTTCAAAATATTCTGGAAAGATTTCTCCAACACTCGCAAATTTCAGACCTAATCAAAAGTAGAAGCAGTTCTCCCTCCATTGTATTAAGTCGATTTGATTAGTCTTCACTTATTATTAAACCAATGCTTTTGGTGGCATCGAGACCGCTTTTAGGCCGAGGATTCAGAAAGTTTTGTGGAATTGAAACAATAAAAATCTCATTCAACTTGGGCGGCTCCGCTCTGCGGTTCACTCATATAGCTAGCCATTGCTTTGTTTTTCATTTTTCTGACGAGGGACTAGACTCGCATGCTTTACATCTTCCGCATTATGCCAAGAGTAGAATTGCAAGAGGGATGGATGGAGCGCTTTTCAAATGCACATCTAGCAGCCGGGGGCTGCTGCAGCTGTCACGACTGTTGGGAGGATAAAGAAGCCGAGATTTAAAAGCTCATCGCATCGGTCCATATTTGATCAAAAGCTTCACCAATTTCCTAATAGGCAGAGTGTGGAGAAATTGTCCAAAAAGTCCTAAACCTATTGTACTTTTATTAATTCAATCATAAACATTTTAAATTTGCCAATTAAATTCTAAACCTTTTCACTTTCAACCAATTGAGTCCATTCAGCCAATTTTGGTTAGAAATTGCTAACGTGACAATTTTTAAATAACCTTTAATGATATTTTAATACCATTTTGAATTTTAATGTTTTTTTTTTTAACCTTTCTTTTAAGGATTTGGAGAGAAGGCTAGGGACGGTGGCTGGCCGACCCTTGCCGGTCACAAGTGAGGGCCGGCGACCCTTGCTAGCCGAGGTAGGGTTCATTGTAGAGGTTGCTTTTGCAGGCGGCTGCACCATTTGTGAGTCTAGAAGACACGTTTCGACTGCCCCGCTCTTGTTCCTTTCCAGCATTTCATTTCATTTTTGTTACGTTTGCTTTCGCTTTGTCTTGCGGACGTGTAACGTGTGCCCGAGCGGTAATGTTTCTCGAGTTGATTGACAGGAAGTTTCTGTGCGAATCAGCCAACTCAAGGACAAATAGACTTGCTCTATGAATGAATGATGCGGTGATTAGAGCAAATCACGGATGGAAAAACTGGAAGGGAGCTTCTGTTTTTCGGTGGGACCTTATATGAATCCCACCACTGTAGAGAGTCAATTTTTAGGCTATTGTGTATTTTTAAGACGCTCAATATAGTCATCACACACTTGTCAAAGGATTGAAATATGGTCATCCCACTCGCAATCCTCCTCTAGGCACAATACAAAAGACTTGTATTGCTTTTAAAGTGAGATGACCTCATCTCTGATAGACATCTATCAGTTGGCGTCTGTAATATTTGACTAAGTCAGTAAGTGGTGGGTGTAAGAGTTTTCCTGATGTGAGCTACATTAATTGATATTATAATTTACCATTTTATGGTTACTGTTAGGGGTGAGCGCGGTTCCCGGTTTTTTTTTTTTTGGGAACCGGCTATCCCGGTTCTGATTCTAGTTCCCATCGGAACCGGAACTTGAACTGGAACCGGAACCGGTCGCAGAACCGGTCGAGGAACCGGTTAGTTAAGGTTCCAAAAGGAGCCCCCCTCCCCCGCTTGGCGCTTCCGAGTCCCAGAAAAGAAAGTGCTGCAAAGAACTCAACTCAGTCTCACGTTGCGGATGCCACTCGCCCTCAAGGCCGCCGCCGCCGGACGCCGCGCCGACGTCGCTCGCGCGAACCCTCTTCGCTTGACGCCCGTCTCTCGCCGTGCTCGCGCCTCGCCGCCCGTCGCCAATGCCGCTCTGACTCTTGCCCGCCGCAACTACCCGACGCAGACAGATCTGAGCCGAGCTCGTTTTTGCTCGCGACCCACTGCCTTCGCTCAGCGCCAGAAGCCCTGACGCCCCTACTGTTGGGTCCTCCTCTGCTCCACCGCCGCTGCAACCAGACGCCAGAAGCCACCATTCTCGCCGCGACGCTCGTTGCTGTCTCCGCCTCGCTCCGCGACCCGACGCCCGGCCGATCGCGATGCTGCGCCGTTGCCCGAAGACCAACGACCGACATCCCCGCTCGGTGCCAGAAGCCCCGATGGCCCTGCAAGTGCATGCTGCTTTATTCTTGGTTGTGAATGCTGGTAGAGCTAAGTTGCAGTGTTTGACTTCCTCATTATTGTGATTTATTTAATACTTTTGAGGCTTTATTCCCCTTGTTTTCTCTTGACTAAGTGTGTATCTCCAAGTGTGCCCTCTCTCCTTGTTCTAACCCTCTTTGTGTCAGTTTCCACATTTGAGTTGACCCTCCGTGGATGATTCTGACTTTTAATATGGCTGCACTTATGCCTTGCTTCTCATGCAAAACTCTGTTTCTGCGATGATAATATATTAAAGGTCTTACTATGGCAAGTCTGTTGGTGCCATGCCATTTTTAGGAGTGAAATTGGGTATGATGGATGGAGGCTCGATTTTGTTAGAGGCTTTTGGGGTGGCTATGTCAAAGACTACTTGGATGCTAGTGAACCTTACTTTGCTGTTGGTGAGTACTGGGATTCCCTCAGCTATACATATGGAGAAATGGATCACAATCAAGATGCACACAGGCAGAGAATTATCGACTGGATAAACGGCACAGCTGGAGCATTTGATGTCACCACAAAAGGAATTCTTCATGCCGTAAGCACTATCACTGATAGATAGGCACTTTTTTAGATGTTCTAGAAGCATAGACACTCTGATTAAGTGCACTGACTCTAGATAGAGGAAATTCATTCGGTGTTTTGTTTTTCTTTTTGGATGAGTATGCATACCATGTCAATTAATTTGTTCACGTTATGCTTAAATTAGAGATGTACAGCTATTACACTGCTAGACCCGCTGTTATTCAAGTAGTTATGCTCTTGGATGTTGCCGGTGAAGGAGAACTGTAGACTAAAACTCAGGCTCTAACGCTTGAATTATGTACTGATCCGCACTTGATGAATCTCACTAATTAGGTTGCTGAAGGACAAGCTTTTATAGATTACTTGTATGAGCATTAACTGTACCGCTGATTATCTTCAGAAGCAAAAGCTCTTGATTCCTAATTCTCTCTTTGTGCTTTCTAACCGAATTAAAGGATTTAACTTGGCAGAAAGTGCCATTACCTCTACCAACAAATTTATAGAATCTGTAGAGTTTGTTACCCTTCTTCAAGTTTCAATGATGTGTGCCTGATGTTTCAACAGTCATCCATTAGCCAACATCTAGCATTATGGATAATTGTAATTTTTAATTTGTTAACAGGTTAAGCATAGCAAAACTTCTTCACGGACTTACAAAAAAGATTTCTATGTTTTGATAAAAACATATGGTTTGAGAAGAAAGATCGGTGATGACCAGCATCTCGACAGAGCTGAAGATTCCGATAATATGCACGTACGTTATAATTCAACTCTGAAAATGAATTAAAAAAAAAAAAAGAACCTGTTGGAACGTGGAACCCACCCTGGAACCTGTGACTGGGTAGGTTCCAGGTTCCAAATTTTTTGGAACCTGTATCCGAGGGTAGGTTCCAGGTTCCAGACAGAACCGAATCGGAACTCGGAACCGCTCACCCCTAGTTACTGTAAAACGGGGTTTGGTCTAAGGTGAGATAGAAGGTTTCTTAATTAGTCTAATATGGGACTGGCTAGTGTGAGCCGAGTTGAACCTAGCCCGTAGTGAGGGGGCCTAGCTAGAAACTCTATAAATAGTGCTCGAGTCTCTTCTCTAACCCTAATTCTCACATGTATCCTCACATAATGAGCATTTACCTAACGCTAAAGGTGAGGGGGCCGCCTCATTGAGCCAGTGATACGGAGGGCAATAGAAGAGAAGGACTTGCGCGTGGAACATTAGTTTTCTGCTTCCACTTCAAGAACAATGGATCCCAAAATAGGTGCGTTAATCTTTCTACTCAATTATGTATGTTTTTGTTTTGGTTATGGAGATTTTGGGATTGTGCAATTTGCATCCAACAGTGGGACCAAAAAAAATAAAAAGAAAAAAGTTGAAAAGTCAAAAGAACTGGGAAAGGACACTTGGCTCAGTAAAAGAGAGAGAGAGACCGAGAGATTGAGCGCAGGAAAGAAAAAAAGGGGAGTGGAGAGAAGCAAAAAGAAAGATGGGGGGTTTTGCGTGAACTCGTCATCAACGCCTCACCAAGTCAATTTGATTTCATATCATAACATCCGGTAAATGCTCGCACCTTATTCATCCAATCGAGTAGCTTTTGAGTTAGGATTCAATTCAAATTTTTATGAAAATCGAGCTTATTGAGCTTTGGAATTTCAAAAAAAAAAGAAAGGAAGTGATTTATGGCGTTGTGGAGCCGTAGGACCTCTTGAGAGTCGGTTTAGAGCAACGGTTTGGTCGAAGTGAGAATTTTGGGGTTTCACATGCGAGTTTCGTATGGCATTTAGGTTCGAGTCATCATTTTAGGTGAGCAATTTGTTAACGTGTAGGAGTCATTTTGTTATTATTATAGCTTGGTATAGCCATTACGTAGTTGAGGTAGAGTTTCGTTTGTTTTGACGTCAATTCTCATTTAATTAATAGGATTATGAGATCATCGACTCATTTAGCTACGTGTTGTTTGGCTTGGACATTTCCATGTGAGTGGTACTATCTTTTCTTTGAATTTATAAATTCATATTTTGAAAATTAAAAGGATTAGTTATATATTATGAGTTAAAAATGGGCATATTTCATGCATAAATTGGATTGAATATTTACTACCATTTGTTTAGGAGAGATGCACACCGGGCTGTAGTTGCTCATTCCATTCATGTTTCACATTTTTTAGGTCCACAATTAGTGGTCGATAAAGCGAGAGCGTTATTGGTGAGGAGCTTTCGAGAGTTGGTTTTTTTTTTTTTTTTTTTTTCGCTTTGAGGCTGTGGTTTTGTGGTGAAAGGACAGCCATGTCACTACCTTTATCCCTATAAGATTCCAGGTGTGATAGGGACTGTGGCAAAAAACTTCATCCAATTCTTAATAGATAGTGTTTAGAGTGTGAGAAGCCAAAAAAATTGCAAGCATGAGTTCTTTGATATCCTTCTCAGTCACTTTTCTCTGTCTACTTTCTTTCATTACATTGGTGGTGCCAATGCCTTACTATAGAGCAATCTTGATTCCTAGAACCAACAAAACCGACCAAGATGCATTGCTCCAATTCAAGGATAAGATATTCAATGATCCCTTCGAGGTTTTCAGCACATGGAATGACTTTGTCCATTTTTGCCAATGGCACAGGATTGGGTGTGCCCGTCAGCATCCAAGGATAACCTGTTGGAAACTTCCGTCTATAAAACTCGTAGGCTCTCTCTATCTTATTTCATTGGAAACCTGAGCTTCCTCTAGGTATTGGACATCTGAAACAATAGTTTTGTTGGCGAAATCCCCCTGGAGATTGGTAACTTGAATAGACTCAAATACTTATGCCTAGGGAACAACTCATTCTTAGGTCAAATTCCTGCCAACATCTCAGGCTGCAAAAATCTGGAAGCTTTGAGAGCGGGCAATAATATGCTATTTGGTGAAGTTCCGATAGCCATTGCTTCTATGTCGAAGCTAACATCAATTTATATACACTCTAACAATCTCTCTGGAAACTTCCCCGAATTCTTCGGGAACTTGACATCTGTGGCGCCCATTTCAGCAACATCTAATGACTTTGTGGGAAGAGTTCCGGCCTCATTGGGTCATCTGCAAAATTTGGAGTATCTTTATCTTGGTGCAAATGGACATGGGCAATAATAAGTTCACGGGCAACATTCCCGATACCATTGGAAATCTCATCGAGTTGAAGGAGTTTGGTACTGATATGAACAAACTCGCCGGATTTATCCCTTCCATGATAGGGAACCTGAAAGAGATAATAAAACTCTTCTTGAGGGGAAACGATTTAGAAGGGAGCATTCCTCCGAGTATTGGAAAATGTCAAAACTTGGTAGGGATCAACCTTTCACGGAATGATTTGAGTGGAATTATACCATCTCAAGCTTTCACTATCTCTTCCCTGTCTACCTTTTTTGATCTATCCGAAAACCAATTGAAGGGTTCCTTACCAGAAGAAATCGATACATTGAAAAACTTAGCCGCATTAAACTATCAGGAAATATCCCTGGTAGCCTCGGTCGATGCACTAGCTTGGTGGAGCTTCGCATGCAAAAAAATCTAATTGAAGGGAATATCTCTTCATTCTTGAGTTCCTTGAACGGTCTTCAGTACATAGACCTCTCGAGTAATAATTTATCTGGCCCTATTCTGACATTCCTGGAGAAATTTCAATTGCAGTACTTGAATTTGCCTTTCAATAACTTCCAGGGTGAGGTACCGAGGTGCTCTTGAACACGAGCGCGACTTTGTTCGAAGGAAACGATAAGCTCTGTGGCGGTATGCCGATCCTAGATTTGCCAAGTTGTTCGATGAGCAAAGGAAAACGTGGATCATCTACCTCCCCTCACGTTATCATTGTAGTTACTTGTGCGATAGTAGCCACACTGATTCTTCTATTGCTATTGATGACGTTTTATTGGCTGAGGAGGAAGAAAAGCGAGGCTTCTCTAGAGCCTTCATCAATAGGAGGATTTCAGCAAGTGTCTCATGCAGACATAGTCAAAGCAACAAATCGGTTCAGCCCTAGCAATTTGATCGGAATGGGTGGTTTCGCCGGTGCCCAGCTTGTCTTCTTAATGAACGGGCCTAGGCGACTGACTCTAAATCTGACGAGCTGAAATTTGAATGCCTTGAAACTTCCTCTTCGTCGTGCCGCCTTTCACCCTCTTATCCTTTTGGGAAAAATGGGGCAGTACCCTTCCGGCGCTTCGAAGTGCCGTGGTGGCCCTGGAAGCAAATGCTTCGTTGATGCCCAGTTGAGTCCTGACACTTTGCAGCGTAAGCAAAACGTTGCACAACTTCGGCCTCGAGCTGCACGGCGTAGGCCTGAAACATCGAGGCATTGATCCGTGCTGCGTGGCACATGCTCGGACGGATTAACAATGCTCGCTTTGTGCTACACAGCATTAATGAGGGGAAAAAAAAGAAAGAACAGTTTAACGTAACAATAATCATGCACGATATTTTCGTCTGATGTCTGATTTATCCAATTCTTGCGTCGTGGATGAGAGCTTGTGACCCAAACGTTTTCAGAAGAGCCAACCCTTTTTTTTCCCCTCGCTTCGAGGAATGAAGTGGCAAAACTCGGTCGAGATGCGATGAGCAAAATTGGGATGAGCAAAGCAGTCTTGAACATAGTAAGACAGGCTCATTCTGTACCATCCGAGGCGATCGAATTTCGAGGAGAACTCCGTGGCAATGGCACGGTCTGTACCGTCTCCGAGATTCGGGTTCCACCCGGCACAGATGGTTCCGATCGCATACCCAGCTCCGAATCCAAAAATCGCATCCTCTTTCACCGAAAACAGCAAGAACACCAAACAACAGTAGCCAAAGCAGGAAGGAAAAGCCAACCATGATGCCAAGGAGCTCCACATGTTCGTGTGGGAGCTCCAGTGCGTGGCCGGTGTTCGAAGGAGGCAGGCTCCAAGAACTTGGCCCGTTGGAGCAATCCGGACGGTCTGATCAGGGCGCCAAGGAGATCCAGATGATTGTCGCCGACCACCCAGCCAATGGCGAAACCAAAGGTAGTCCCTTTTTTTCTATGTTACTGGTTATCGACTCGGTTAACGTAATGATTAATCTTGCTATCAGGGGCAACACAATTTCTGCGAGAATTAATTGTTTTTAAATTATTAATTTTTTGTTTGGCTCGCATTACTAATTTTTCTTTCCCTCCGTATTTCTAAATATT
Organism: Eucalyptus leucophloia subsp. euroa; assembly: GCA_017140325.1. NCBI lineage: Eukaryota > Viridiplantae > Streptophyta > Magnoliopsida > Myrtales > Myrtaceae > Eucalyptus > Eucalyptus leucophloia. The sequence goes on from CM029469.1 coordinate 37,632,216, forward strand.
AAATTTCGAACGTTACATGATTGTGATGGTGATGTAAGCGGTTGTGGAATTTGAGATATCTCTACTTGTGGCTCAAGGCTCACTGGAAAGCGACAAGCGACCAACTGAGGCCGATGAGGCTGGAGTAGGCGTTGGGGTTGCGGATGAGCTTGCGCCACACCATGATAAGGATGAGGCAGGTCATGGTGCTCGCCGGGGCATCTGCTCCCTGCCGCTGCCTCCGCCGAGGCCTTCTGGTGCAGCTCTGCCGTGGATGATCTATCAATTGGATTTGTAGGTGGAACTCCTATGCTTCATCATTTGTTACCCTTGCAGCATTTATATTCCCATTCCTGTCAAGTTGGGGAACACAAAGCACAGCTCCAGACGATCTTACAGCTCCTGATGACAAGAAGCATTCACCAGAAAAATGGAACTATATCCATACCCCTTTCTCGTTGAGTTCTACTCCATTTATGGTCATTGAGGTTTGGATGATCATTCAATTTCGATTTTGGATCGCTCAATAGACTGATCTTTAAAATTTTTATTTTTATTTTTATTTTTCAATTGAAACACATCAAATGAAATCCGGCCAATTTCCTCGATGAACTACTGACGTGGCTGATATGTGGCCAGATTTTAGAATGCCAAATCACATGAGCGCAACATGTCAGCATTTTGTTGGAAATAAGTCGTATTCTGGACGAAATGCAACAACCGCAAGAAACTTAAAGTTTGGTTCATTTGGTGATTAAATTAAAGTTCAGTAACCTACTCAAAAATTTATCCTATGCCTTGGGATGCACAATGAAAGTAAATAAGAGAAAAACAGGATGCGGAACGAATACCAATCCAAAATAGGGCAACGTAAATCGATGACAAGCGTTGATAAAATCCCTGAACAGCACGATCGAATCATACTCTTTATCAGAAAGTTAATTTTTGGAACTAGTAAATGATAAAACTAATACCATACAGCATAATAATTATAAAAATTAGCCACGGGCTCTTGGCTTCACAATTTTTAACAAATCCAAACAGGAAGATATTCCCTCTATCCTGCAATTTCCATCTTTACACAGTCCAAAAAAAATCTCGCAGTATCAGCATTCTCCCTCTATCCAGATCCATCTAGTTGTCCAAGGGAGAGAAGGTGTGCCGCATATTGCTGCAACAAAGAAAAACAGAGACCAAATATGAGAAGCAACGAACTTTGCAGTGCGAAGTTGACATTACAAATGCAAGAGTGTGCTTGAGTTGGAATTTGCGAATACAGGGATTAAAACCTTGACGTCTCAAATGAGAACACACTCTTTGATCTTCATTCCTTCTTTTAAAGGTTTATATGTAGGTAATTATGTATAACAAGGTTCATTGGCATCACAAGCTTCAGTAAGACAAGTTTTCAGGATCTTAGATCTTTGATTCGTAATAGAATCCTATCTTTGAAGATGAAAGAATCAGAACCAACTGAGGATCCTGATCTGCACAAACCTGCCGTGCACCAGCAGCTTAATTGTGTAACGTCAAGTTCCAGTTTCAAGTCTTTCATGACGGTCGCTAAGAGTTTCACTGCATCATCAGGACAAGAGAAAATGACACAGAACACCTAATCTATGAATGAGCAATTATTCTTTTCCTCTTAGTTCTTGATTTTTACTATGACTCAGTTAAATAATCGCAGTAATGTCAAAGCATTCCTTGAGGACAACGGTTTTTTTTTTCCCTTCAACATCAGGCAAGCCATCAGGCGACAAAACAAAGGCCCGCATGGTAGGGACGATTAAGCTGAGAAGCGAAAACCATCTGTTTTAAATTAGCAAAGAAAGGGAATATCATTGTTTCCTTCATCTCCAAAAACTTGGTTTTTTCTGATCCATAGATACACAACGATACAAAAGGGGAAAGAAAGAAAAAATTTCGACTTTCAAGCGTAACAGTCAACCATTGTGGTTTCAAGTGGTCCATTAAAGAACAAAGCACTGTTGAATTATCGTTTCAATGTGGTATGTTTAGACTGTTGTGTACATTTAGGTCCACCTTAGTCATCACCTAAGTAGTATTGACACACAACATGGACACGCGACATGACATGACATAATACGTCGACACATCATTTTTCAAATATGTAGAACGTTGACATTTGGGACAAGTTATATATTGAATAAATATTTTTATTTCAATTATTTTTATTCAAATTCATAATTAAATAAATAATAAAAAAAAGAGCCTATAATGAATATACACTAATAATATTAAGAAATTTATTCATAGAAATTAGAATATACACGTCATAATTAATGCGTATCCATGTTTGGGGACATATTTTTAATTCTAACAAAAGTTATTGATGAAACTAATGATTAATAAGAAATTATAATTAACTTATTTAAATAAATTTATGATCTTCTATAATTACCAAAATTTAGTATTTAGTATTTTTATTTTCCAAAATCACTTTGTGACCTCTCTTATTTATTTTTCTGATTAAAAAAGAAGCCCCCGCGGTCATTTGCTTCATGAGTCTTCTGCATCATGCCAATAGTAGGATTGCGAGTGGGATGGTCATGTTTCAATGAATCTTACGAATCTTTCGCATCATGCCAAGAGTAGGATTGTGAGTGGGATAGCCATCTTTTTGTGAGCCTTAGTCCTTTGCTTTATGAGTCTTCCGCATCATGCCAAGAATAGGATTGCAATTGGGATGGCCATGTTTCAATCCTTTGATAAGCGTGTGATAATCATGTTGAGAGTCTTAAAACCACACAATGGTCTAAAACTGAAACTCGCGCAATAAGTTTGTTTTTGTTTTTTCTGGCGAGGAACTTGACTCACATATTTGCATATTCCACATCATGCCAAGAATTGGATTCCAAGTGGGATGACCATGTTTATAATGAACATCTAGCAGCTGGGGATTGTGGTTGAAAACTCCATCCATTTCTTAATAGACAGTATTCAGAGTGTGAGGGGCTAAAAAACTTTCCAGCATGAGTTCTTTCATGTCATCCTCAATCACTTCTTTCTATCTACTTTCTTTCGTTACATTGATGGTGCCAATGCCTTATTGTAGAGCAATCTCAATTCCAAGAAGTAACACAGCCGATCGAGATGCATTGCTTCAGTTCAAGGATAAAATATCCGATGATCCATTTGGAATTTTCACCATGTGGAACGACTCTACCCATTTTTGCCAGTGGCATGGGATCACATGTGGCCATCGGCATCCGAGGATAATCGGTTTGATACTTCCATCTCTGAAACTCGTAGGATTGTTGTCTCCTTTTATTGGAAACCTGAGCTTCCTCCAGAAGTTGGACATCCAAAACAACAGTTTCATTGGCGAAATCCCCCTGGAGATCAGTAAGTTGCACAGACTCAAATACTTAGGCCTAGCAAGCAACTTATTCGTTGGTCAAATTCCTGCCAACATCTCAGGCTGTAGAAATCTTGAATATATGGGACTGAGCAATAATAGGCTAGTTGGTGAAGTTCCGATAGCAATTGCTTCTATGTCGAAGCTAACAACAGTTTTTATGGCCAGCAACAATCTCTCTGGAAACTTCCCTGAATTCTTCGGGAACCTCACATCTCTTGTGAACATCTCAGTGGCATATAATAACTTCGTGGGAAGAGTTCCGGCCTCATTGGGCCATTTGCAAAATTTGGAGCTTCTTTATCTCAATACAAATGGACTCTCTGGCACTCTCTCTTCCTCCATCTTCAACATATCTTCTCTTGTCTTCTTTAAGGCAGACGAAAACCAACTTGAAGGGAGTCTTCCTTCAGATTTAGGCATCATTCTTCCTAATCTTGTTTATTTAAGTGTCGCAGTCAATCAATTTACTGGGCCCATTCCTGCTTCCATATCAAATGCCACAAAATTAATGCGGCTAGTGATCGTGGAAAACAAATTTTTTGGAAACGTGCCTACTGTGGAAAAGCTCAATCAGTTGCAGTGGATCAGTATTTCGGTCAACCTGCTAGGTAGTGGAGCGCAAGGTGACCTGCAATTCCTTGAATCAATCAATTCTACCAGCCTCAATATCTTGGCAATCAATGACAATAATTTCGGAGGTACTTTGCCTGAATCTATATGCAACTTATCCTCCCAGTTGACTCTGATGTGGATTGAGGGCAATCGATTGTTTGGAAATATCCCTTCAAGCATTGGGAACTTGCGAGGCCTAGAACGGTTGAATATGGCCGATAACAAGTTCATGGGCAGCATTCCCAACACCATCGGAAATCTCATCGAGCTGAGGAAGTTGGTTGTTGACAAGAACGAACTCACCGGGAATATCCCCTCCATGATAGGGAACCTGACGAAGCTATTGATACTTAGCTTGAATGGGAACAATTTCCAAGGAAGCATTCCTCCGAGTATCGGGAAATGCCAAAACTTGATAATGATTGACTTTTCGCAGAATTATCTGAGTGGAATCATACCATCTCAAGTTTTCACTATCTCTTCCCTATCAATCTATCTTGATCTATCGGAAAACCAATTGAGGGGTTCCTTACCGGAAGAAATCGGTACATTGAAAAACTTAGAGGTATTATATGTACACGGCAATGAACTATCAGGAAAAATCCCTAGTAGCCTTGGTGGATGCACTAGCTTGGTGGAGCTTTACATGCAAAATAATCTATTTGAAGGGACTATCTCTTCATTCTTGAATTCTTTGAATGGTCTTCAGTACATTGACCTCTCAAGTAATAATCTATCTGGCCCTGTTCCAACTTTCCTGGAGAAATTTCAATTGCGGTATCTGAATTTATCTTTCAACAACTTTGAGGGTGAGGTGCCGAGCAAAGGGGTGTTCCTGAACACGAGTGTGATTTCATTTGAAGGAAACAATAAGCTCTGCGGTGGTATGCCGAGCCTAGATTTGCCAAGTTGTTCGAAGAGCAAAGGAAAACATTCCCCTTATGTTATCATTGCAGTTACTTGTGGGATAGTAGGGGTGTTGATTCTTCTGTTGCTACTGATGACATTTTATTGGTTGAGAAGGAAGAATAGTAAGGCTTCTGTAGAGACTCCATCAATAGGGGGATTTCAGAAATTGTCTTATGAAGACATTGTAAAAGCCACAAATGGGTTCAACTCTATTAATTTGATCGGAGTGGGTAGTTCTGGATCTGTGTATAAAGGGAACGTAGCGGATGAAAACAAAATTGTGGCTGTTAAGGTTTTTGACCTGAAGCAACGAGGAGTATGCAAAAGTTTCATGGCAGAGTGCGAAGTCTTGAAAAACATAAGGCATCGGAACCTTGTTAAGATTCTGACAGCTTGTTCCAGTGCCGATTTCCAGGGCAATGAATTTAAGGCTCTGATCTACGAGTTCATGGAAAATGGTAGCTTGGAGGAGTGGTTGCATCCGTATTTTGCACCAGATGGGACACAAAGGCATAGATTAAGTTTTGTTCAGAGACTGAACATTGCTTTTGATGTAGCATGCGCAGTGGATTATCTCCATAATCAGTGCCAAATGGCGGTGATCCATTGTGACCTCAAGCCAAGCAACATTCTTCTGGATGCCCAAATGAATGGACATGTCAGCGACTTCGGCTTGGCTAGGATATTCCCTAACGCCATTGGTGATTTGCTAGCAAGTCAAACAAGCTCAATTGGACTAAGAGGAACCATTGGCTATACTCCTCCAGGTATGTATACTTGCAATATATCCAATGTTAATTGTCATCTTATAAGCTCTTTCCCTGATAATGCATGTAGGGAACTTCTTGTCTGAAACATCGCCACTAGTTATGTAGATAGGTCAGACTCATTCATCTCGGCTAACTTTCTCGTGCCTCACAAAACTAAACAGAACATAGAAACTTAACATGGTGAAGTTCGGTTTAGTTCAGTTTTTTTTTTTTTTTTTTTTGTCATCTATTTGATTCAATTGTACATTCTATTCATAAAAGTACAAGGTTATATGAATAGAAAATCTGACTTCAATGAATCATGCCTAACATGCTATGTAACTTGCCGATGGCAACCAGAATTCTTAATCGTTGCCCTTTAATAATTTTTCCCCTCGCCTCTATACGTGCGTCCTCTTCCCGACCCTTATGATTTGCCGATGTCATCTCATGTGTCAAGTAAAATCCAATTGTAGAGTATGGAATGGGAAGCGAAGTGTCAAAAGATGGCGATGTGTACAGCTATGGGGTTCTACTGCTGGAGATCTTTACAGGAAAGAGACCCACCCATGACATGTTTAAGGATGCTTTGAACCTTCATGATTACTGCGCAGCAGCTTTGCCAGAAAGGGTGGCAGATATAGCGGATCAGCAGCTCCTATTTTGTGAGACAGAAGAATCATCAATTCTAGACACTCTGAGCAATCAAAGAAGCATAAGTGCTCATGTTCAAGAGTGCCTGGTCATGATATTTGAAATTGGAATTGCCTGTTCAGCAGAGCTGCCACGAGAGAGAATGAAGATCAGCGATGCGGTGACAAGATTGAGTTTGCTGAAAGAGAAAGTCGACAAAATGGTATTCCGCTAGAAGCAATGGAGAAATATGCACAACATGGGAAGATTAGGAGTTGATTGCTTACTGTTTCGTCAGTTCCTTTTTGGGAAATGTGGGTTTGCGACGCATTCCATGTTGATTAGTTACTGTTTCCATAGTTTCATGTTGTTGGGGGTAGTAGATATGTCTCGACTTCCTAAATCCTGAAAGAGGATGGTACTTGAAAAAAACACTTTAAAGACCTCTGTTCTAGCATCAACAGGCCCATTTACATATTTCCATTTCTTCTTCTACGCCTTTATCACACGGAGGAGAAGCAAAATGCTCGTATCGAGGAATAAAAAAAGGAGGAATCCTCAAACGGTGACTCAGCAAAGCCCAGACTCCACCCCTGTCGCCCAGAAGTATCTCCGGAAACAATTTTGAAAAGAAGAGAAGAATGAGATTGGGAGGAGAGGCTCCATGTTTTTAGTGTTCTCACCTTAACAGAGGATTAAAAAAAGACCAGTACGGAAAGACACAAGACATGTACAAGTTGTATTGAACCCTCAACCGAACACTCGCTTCGTACCAATTCGCCGTAGTCTTCACATCTCTCTTAACACTGGAGATGTGCAAAGACTTTAATAGATAATTAGTGTAATAAATGATGTGGTCGACTCTAAATCCCTCACAAAACACTACTGCACTCATTTAATATCCGTTTGGAGTTTATCATATAAATTTGTATATCAATCTTTTCAACTTGCCTGTGTGTTTTTAAGATCTCTATAATTATTATAGAAGAAGAAGCAGCTCTAGTAAAGTTACCTTTTGACTACAGTAATCTTTAGTATCAGAAGCCACTGTCCTCGTGTTGCACTGGAAGCGAAGGAACTAGTAGTGAAATCGACGATGGCGGAAGAAGAGTCCAGCTTTTTGCAAGGAAGCAAGACGTTGTCTAGTCGCTCACATATGCAAATCTTCCCTATTCTAGTTTGGAACACCGTCAAGAGAAGCGATATGAGACCCAATAGCATCAACTCTACTGTGACATCCCAAATTTCTGATTCTGTTTTCAATTAAATGAGACGGACTTTTCATCGACGCGCTTATAGTTCAATTCTCCGAGCTGATCACTCATGAGATAACTAGTCATCGTCAGGTGAAGCCGTTAAGAATTTAAATGCACATAGCTTGAGAATCGATCATGAACCGATCGTCGACCGTATAAATCAAAAGGATCATTACGACATCGTCGGGAATCGAACGTAGATCGAATAGGTCGATTCGAATCGAGATATGTAATTAGAGTGTGGGTGATTCCACCTGATTTCAATATCCTCGTCGACTGGCACTAAACTGATTATTCTGTCGTTTTGGGTACCCTGTGTCCGTATTTGAAACCTCGAGATTTGCACGACAATCGGGAGTCGCTAATGTGTCGAAGATTTATGTCGTGGCTTGAAAATAATCAACCACAGTCAATTGCACTGAAAATTTCCTAAAGCTACCCGATAGATTAGGACGCTCAAATCGTGCCAGATTGAAATTAACCGTGATTTTAAACCCGGATTCAGAAATTGAAGGTTCTGGCATGTCACAATTCATTTTAGGAACGTCGACTCATCTCCAGAAGATTTTTTCTATAAACTGAGATTTTTGGCGAAAAAGAAAAGTAAGGCCGTTTTTGTGCGGGATTGTTAGAGGGCCGTTTTTAATCGAATCTTCGGGATGCAAGTTGGATCATTTGACAGGAAAATGTCATGAGAAGGCCGAGGACACATGGGTTGATTTAATTGAGCTTCAATTGGATGGAATTAAGTGAGAATTGATTTAATTTGATGCACAAATGTCTAAAATTCGTATGCCATGGGGCTAGGGACATTTTGCACCTATTAACAAGCTTGTGGAGGAAGCTTGAGGAGAGAGAGTGGCTGATGGCATGTGATGTCATGGTGGGGGCAAGTGGAAGGAGAGATTGACAAGTGTTGCAAGCGAGAGAGCCACCAAGGGAGCCCCCCTCTTCAGCAGCTTCTTCTCCCTTAATCCAAGGCTTTCTCCATTGTTGTTGTCCATCTTGAACTTCAAAGAACCAGAGGAGATCAGCCCTCAGCCGCCCAAGACCGTCGCTTGCCCGCCGGACCTCTTTTTCCCCTTGTTTTCCCCTCGTTCCAGTTTCTGCTCCAGCTGACCTTTCGTCAAAGATTCGAGTTAAAAGTTATCTTCCCGTGAGAATTAGTCAGCGCTCCACCCACCATCGTGACGAGCACACCCAACCCGTACCGGAGCACCTCGCCGCTCGCCGGAAAGATTCTCCGGATGTCCCGAAATCCTGAGAGAAGCCGCCGCTCGCCGGACCGCCTGGTTCTGCCCTGTTCCGCCTGTTCCGCGTTTTCTTGCTGTTTCGCCCCATTCCGACCATTCCTTTGCCCGTCCCAACCTCCAGCAAGATCCCCAAGACCCCGGAGCTGCCGGTTGCTAACCACCCGCTTGCCGGAGCTCCGATCGGCTGTTTCCTCTCCGTTCAGCTGCTGTTTTCTTCTCCCGGTTCAGCTCAGATCGAAGCAGAAAACCAGCAAGCCGTGTGATCTTTGTGGCCCATTTTCAAGCCCTTTCCGGCCTCCGTTGGCGTCGCCGCTTTAGGGTTTATCGACCGCCTTGGCGTCGTGGTGCCGTGAACTCACCGGCGCGCAAAACCGGTGAGTTTATCTTCTAAACCTCGCTTAGCAAGTTAATCATGCTTAAGGGGTGTTTAGATTAGTCTAATTAGGGTTAGGTGGTTAGATTAGATTATTTTAATGTAAATTAGATTAGTTGTATGATTAGTTTAATGGATGTTTAATTAGGGCTAATTGTATGTTTAAATTAGTGTAATCTAATTTAAGCCCTAATTGATTATTTTTAATTAAATAATTATTTCGAATTTTTAAATATTATTTTATTATTTTATATTATTATAATATAATAATTAATTATTTAATTTTCGGAATTAAATTTAATTATTTAATAATTTCGAAAATTTTGCCGGGATGGCTTGGCGTTAGAATTTCGCCGATCGTAGCAAAGGCGGCTCGGTTTGTGCTAATTGTATGTTTAAATTGAGAAATTGAGTGATTGATGATTATGGTTAATAATTCCAAGAGTGTGGAATTGTGTGAAATTGATGAAGTTGTGGTATTTAACTTAAAAATACCCTGTTAGCTTTTAGCACCGTAATTGATTTGTATGACCAGTTTGAATCGATTGGATTGATTGATTGATTGAATTGAGATATGAGTTGGTTTATTATTGAATTATCCGCTTTGGCGAGCAATTGATTTATATATGTCAGCTTGTGAGAGCAATGATCCATATTTCAGCTTGTGCGAGCTATCATCTATGCATATATCAGCTTGTGCGAGCTACCATCTATATCAGCTTGTGTGAGCCGTGATTTATTAATGGATGGATAGATGGTATGAATTGATAGATGATATGAATTGATATATGGTATGAATTTATCGACGTATGAGTTACACTGACGTGCAGGAAGGACTGAGGCGAGGTAAGTCCTCTATTCTCTTTATGTGGCTAGAGCACCCTGAGGCTTATTTTCTTCCTAATCGAGTTTTAGAGGGTAGGACTCGCTGAGACATTGTCTCATCCCGGTTGTGGGATAATATTTCAGGTCCCTAGATGGCGGATCCTCCGGAGCTTTTTGGTAGACCAGTGAGGGTCGCTGAGAGGATTTTTGACTTCGCCGATCCCGACTGAAGAGCTGGCGAATGGACCTATCTAGCTGATCTTAGGACAGCCTAGTTTTTTTTAGGACTGATCTTCTATAGATCTTTTGTAAATAGCTTAGTCCTGTAAATGAACTGGTTTGATATGTATAAAAAGTATGTGGTTGGTTTTAAAAATGTGATCCTATTTTTCTATCCCAATTGAGTTTTGTCTGGGGATTATTTATCCGCTTCCGCATGTGCATTAAAATGAATGGGTCGGCGACGTGTCCTGGGAAGTCGCATTTCTATCTACCGCAGTGGGATGTGCACGTGCTCGAGGTTCGGGGCGTGACATCTACCAGAGTCGTCGTAACTTAAAAAATCAAAAAAAGATCAAAGAAAAGAATTCACGTGCATCCACATTAGTGTAGTGAAATAGTCAAAAAGAAAAAAGAAAAAAAGGCAAAGAAAACCAGGGGGAGAGAGAGAGAGAGAGAGAGAGAGAGAGAGAGAGAGAGAGAGAGAGATCCGTCACCATCTTTGATCTTTCGTGAGGCGCCGACGAGGGGCCACCATTTGTGCTTCTTTATCGTGATGCTCCCACTCTGCCCTTTTTACTTGTCAAACCATCTTATTTTACCGATTCGACTGTTATCCATAAAACATAGAGAGAGCCACAAACAATAAGCTGATGATCTATATGGGCCGTCACTATTTTGAGGCCTAATTACAACTTCTCGACCGAATTTTGAAAATAAAAATACGTTCTTTCAAGTTTCAAAATATCTCGAAAAGAAATTGGATTCGATTTTTCATGCCAAAATAACTTGGAAGAATTCTAGCATTTCAAATTAAATTGAAGTCGAAGGGTAAGTCACAGAATATTCACATAAGGTCAAAAAGTGAAGAATGGAAGCCGTCTGAAATAAGGCCATGGTATTCTATCCACTCGCAAATTTCAGACCTAATCAAAAGTAGAAGCAGTTCTCCCTCCATTGTATTAAGTCGATTTGATTAGTCTTCACTTATTATTAAACCAATGCTTTTGGTGGCATCGAGACTGCTTTTAGGCCAGAGGATTCAGAAAGTTTTGTGGAATTGAAACAATAAAAAATCTCATTCAACTTGGGCGGCTCCGCTCCTGCGGTTCACTCATATAGCCAGCCATTGCTTTGTTTTTTATTTTTCTGACGAGGGACTAGACTCGCGTGCTTTACATCTTCCGCATTATGCCAAGAGTAGAATTGCAAGAGGGATGGATGGAGCGCTTTTCAAATATGCACATCTAGCAGCCGGGGGCTGCTGCAGCTGTCACGACTGTTGGGAGGATAAAGAAGCCGAGATTCAAAAGCTCATCGCATCGGTCCATATTTGATCAAAAGCTTCATCCAATTTCCTAACAGGCAGAGTGTGGAAAAATTGTCCAAAAAGTTCTAAACTTATTGCACTTTTATCAATTCAATCATAAACCTTTCAAATTTGCCAATTAAATTATAAACCTTTTTACCGTCAATCAATTGAGTCCATTCAGCCAATTTTGGTTAGAAATTGCTAACGTGACAATTTTTAAATAACATTTAATGATATTTTAATACCATTTTGAATTTTAAGGTTTTTTTTTTTTGAACTTTTCTTCTAAGGATTTGGAGAGAAGGCTAGGGAGGGTGGCTGGCCGACCCTTGTCGATCACAGGCGGGGCCGGCGACCCTTGCTAGCCAGAGGTAGGGCCGGTTGACCCTCCCCGACGAAAGTGAGGGCGCGCGAACCCTTGCCTAGAATTGGTGAGGGCTGCTGTGACATCCAGATTTTCGAGTTTTAATTTGACTGGATAAATAGGATCCCGTCTCATCGTCGTCAATTTATTGACGGGTCCCGCAATTTCAATAAAGAAATTATCGGAGGAAAAATTGAAGACCAAAAAGAAAATAGAAAGGGAAAGAAAAAAAGAAAATAAGAAAAATATGATTTTTAAATTTCTCTCTCTCTCCCCTTTTCTCTCTTTTTCTCTCTCTTCTCTCTCCTCTCCCCTCTCTCTTCGTGCGGACACACCCCCACCGAACACTCCCCTTGCCAATTTTAAATTGGCTTCTCCTCCTCCTTATTTTCCTCTTTTGACCGGTCAAACTCCCTCCCTTATCTCTTCTCTCTCTTCTTGCCCCCACTCCCTCGTGACCAACCCTTCTTCTCCTTTCTTTCTTTTGTGCGAACCAGCAAGCGGAAGAAGAAGGAGAGCCGCTCGCCGTCGCCGCCGCACGCCGTCGAGCCGCCGTCCGCGCCGCCCACGCACGCCGCGTGCTCCGCCACCGCCCTTCGCGTTTGCCATCCCCGCTGTGTGCCGTCCAGCTCCCAACCGCCCTCTGTTCAGCTCCGTCTTGGCCAGCACCAGCCACGATCCGGCCACCTCCGGCCACCGTGGGCCACCGCTCGCCTCGCCAAGCCACCACCCGCTCTCCCGACCTCTTGCCGCCCCAACCCTCTCTTTCTTGCTGTTTTGTGGCCAAACCAGCAAACCCACGGAGTGGGTATCCAGCTGTTTGTGGCCCATTTTGGGCTGTTTCCGGGCCCCGAAGCCGAGGCCCGCTTTGGGAAGAATTGTTCCTCGCGTCCCCGTCGTCGGATTGATCCGATTTGCGCGCGATTTGGTGAGTAATCTCACTAATCCCGGATTAGTTGGCTAATTATGCTTTAGGTTGGTTTAGTTTTAATTAATTATGTTTAGGTTGTTAGATTAGAATAAATTAGCAATTATTAGTCAATTGTGATGCGATTTAAATAAATTGATTGCGCAATTAATAAGTAGACATGGTCTACTATTTATTGGAAGTATCTCAGGAATTTTCGGACCCCTAATTGAGCTTCAATTTGGCGATTCGGCCTAAGTGAGATTTTTGGTATTTAAATATTAATTTTTGGAATTAAATTAAATAATTATTTATTTTCCGAAAATTCAAGGGAGATGGTCTGGAACCAGAATATTATGCGGATGACTGTGGTGAAGTCCGTTTATTTAATCGGGCTTTATTTTGAGCTAAATTGAATTTTTAATATTAATTAATTTTCGAAATTAATTAAATAATTATTTATTTTCCGAAAATTCAACTGGGATGGCCTGTGACCGTAAAATTATGTTGATGACCGTGGTGAAGTTCGTTTATTCAATTGGGCCTTATTTTGAGCTAAATGGAATTTTTAACATTTAATAATTAATTTTCGAAATTAATTAATTAATTATTTATTTTTCAGAAATTAAGATTGAGATGGGCGACGACCGCAATTTCATGCCGATTGTCATGGCGCAGTTCGTTTATTTAATCGAGCTTTAGTTTGTGCTGAATTGAATTATTTGTGAAATTGAGAATTATCCTTTAATGGAATAATCTTTGATTATTGATTGGAAAATAACCGGTGTCGGTTGACATGACAAAGACCAAAAGTGTTTTGGTGGGCTGTAGAGAATGGTGGGAATTATGAAAAAGGAAATTATGATATTTTGGCTAAGGCGCCGACCGTGTCCCACACACGGCTATTTTATCGAGAAGGATATCGATGGAATGGATTGAATGGTTGGATAGTATACTATATCATCCTACGGGCTCTGATATGTCAGCTTCGCGAGAGCAGTATACTGGTGTACTATATTAGCCTACGGGCGATATGTCAGCTTAGTGCGAGCAAGACACTTTATCGCCTTAATGGGGACATCTAGAGTATACTATATCGGCCTTTGGGCGATATGTCGGCTGCGATGAGAGCGATACCTCGGTGTACTATATCACCCTACGGCGATATGTCGCCTTAGTGCGAGCAAGATACTTTATCGCCTTAGTGGGAGCATCGGGGTATACTATATCGGCCTTCGGGCGATATGTCGCTTAAGAGCAAAGATACCAAGATACTATATCGCCTACGGGCGATATGTCGACTTAGTGAGAGCAAGATACCTTAACCCCGTCGCTTAGTGTGAGCTATACTATCTATATATCGCCTTAGAGTGAGCGAGTCCTGACTATGGTCGGACATATAGATAGTATTGAATGTGCCGACCGAGCATGGGTCGTGATGACGTGTAATCGACTAGGTCGATTGATCATTGCTTGATCCGATGTTGTGAATTGATCGATTTATTGGAAATGACCATGAGATGGTCTGATTGACTTGTAATTGTTGGAGAAATCTTTCCGAATATTTTGAAGCCGACAAAACGTTTCTTTCGCCTAAAGTCCTGATGTTCGGAGATCACGTTTAAAGTCTGAAGACTTTGTTCTCTCAAGACTCAAGACTCAAGACCCAAGTCTCAAGACTCAAAGACTTAAGACTCGTGACTTAAGACTTAAGTCTATTCTCACCGTCGGTCTTTCGATCCAAAGACGAAGGAAATCCAAAACCGAGGTTTATGGTTGAGGATTCGATCCTATCTTCTGGAATAGATTCTTTGGTTGGATAATCATTTCGGATTCTTTAATTCTTATCTAAGATCGATTGAAGATCCGATGGTCGACGAAACAATCTTGGAATATTCTATTCTTGGAAACCGAGATCCCGATTGTATGGGCGAACAGATTGATGGGCTATCATCGATTCCTTAAATAGCTCTGATGATCTTCTTGATTGATTCCGTCCAACGGGTAGATTGGAGGAATTCCTTTGGTAAGTGCCAACGGCTATGATGGCATGAAGGAGTATAAAAGGAAGACGTCTAGCTGTTTTAAGTGTGTGATCGATAGAAAAATTCCGTAGTCTCAAGACCCTTGATTGTTAGTTGAGACGAGCGAAATTGTATACGAGAGAGTGTTTATACTTGGTGACACCTTGAGTGAGTGTGGTAGATCATCTACACCTAGAAATCAAGGAAGATCAACTTTGTAACATCTCTTTGATCATAGTGGAATCCAGCCAATCGGCAAACTCGCGAAGAGTGGACGTAGGCTTGAATCAAGCCGAACCACTATAAACCGAGCGTTCAATTCTCTCTTTCCCTTACTCGCCTTGCGATTAAATTTTTAATTGTTGCAGATCCTCTAATTGCTTAAATATCGCATGTTTCGAGAAAATTTTTTTTGTACACCTATTCACCCCCTCTAGGTACTCGCACTAGCTATTTCAATTGGTATCGAGCTCGTGTTCTTACTTTGTTTGAAGTGTTTTACTTCGAGTAAAAGATCCATGGCTAGTATGCTAGCACCAGGGCTGATGGAGGGGCAAAGCAATACCAGACCTCCCTACTTCGATGGAAAGGATTACAACATCCGGAAGAACAAGATGAAAGCTTTCCTACGATCAAAGGATCCTCTGGAATGGGACGTTGTGGAAAGAGGAATCACTCCCTGCTGCATCAATCTCCGAAAGAGGGAAAGAAACTGTTGAAGCCAGCGGAATGTCTCAAGAAGAATTAAACAAGAGACAAGCACTCGATGCAAAAGCGATTTATTCTTTATATTGTGCTTTATCACCAACCGAATATACCGTAATATCTTCTTGTGTTACAAAAAAAGAAGTCTGGGACAAAAGTTACATATCACTTATGAAGGGACAGATCGAGTGAAGGAGACCAGACTAACATTCTTCTTGGTCAATATGAATCCTTCAAAATGAAATCGAGAATCTATAACTCGACATGTTTAGTCGTTTTGGATATTGTCAATGGTCTTGAGAATCAAGGACAAAAATTTCTGATCCCATGAAGGTGAACAAGCTTCGCGTGGACTCTCCAAGGATTGGAATCATATAAAGACTTCAATAAGAGAGACGCAAAGAATCATGCCATTATCTCGTAGACGAACCGATTGGAACTCTTCGCCTTACGAAGTGGAACGAATTAATGAAGACGAAGATCCAAGAGGTAAGAAATCAATTGCACTAAAATCAAATGATGATTCCGATGATGCAGATTCTGAAGATGATATGGATGATGAGGAACTCGCCTCATGATAAGAAGATTCGAAAACTGAATAGAAAAGGCGTAAGGTTCATTCCAAAGAAACAGAGTTTACAGAGACAGCGAGTACCAAGTCTGTTGATGATGTGGAACCAAACAAAGATGTAGTCTCGCTTCGAGTGTAAAAAAGAAGGGACACATCGTACCCAACCGTCCTCTTCTCGAAAAGAAAAGAGGAAAAGTTGAGAAGTCTCGAAAAGCTCTCAAAGCCGAGACCTGGAGCGATACAGAGTGTGAAGAGAGTGATGAGGAATATGCCAACCGTGTCTAATGGCACAATCGACTCGACTGGATCGACTGGATCGGACTCGACATGAATTTGAGGTAAGTGATTATAAAATCCTGTCAAAGTCTCTAAATATATTGATGAGTTATGTTTCAGTCTTAAGACTTCTCTTAAAAAGATTTCCGAACTTAAAAGGAAAACTCAGTTTTAAAACAAAAGGAAAATACTTTAGAAGAAAAGGTAAAAAATTTAGATTTGGAAGTTTCTACTCTTAAAGAAAGTGAAGACAATCTTTCAAAAGAAAATGCTTTCTTAAAAACTGATTTATCAAATATTTCAAAGAAATTTTCAATAGGGTCTGAAAAACTTGAAAAAGTTCTTTCAATCCAAAGACCTTACTTCAATAAGTCGGGTCTAGGTATGACAGCTGAAACAATTCCTTTGATTGATTTTCCGAAAGTAAAAGAAAGAATTAAGAAAAGACCATCGAGAGAGGCTTATAGAAATCATTTTAAAAGAGTTTTTGTAAAACCCGTAGGTCGAAATGCCCTAAGGTGTTCTAAGTGTAATAGTCAGATCATTTTGAAAAAGAGTGTCCTATGGTTTGGAAGCCTCGTTAAGAGAGTATGGCCTAATAATGCTCATCCTACTAACACCAAAGGACCCAAGAAAATTTGGGTACCAAAGAAAGCTTGAGACTCTCTTTTGAATGCGGTCTCGTCAAAAAGAAGGTAAAGTGGTATCTTGACAAATGGATGCTCAAGACACATGACAGAGACTCAAATTGTTTCGTAAAGCTTATTCAAGTAAATGGTGGAAAAGTTTCATTCGGAGGAAATAGCAAAGGAAGCATTGTGGGATTCGGAACTGTGAAAATTGGAAATCTCACAATAAGCAATGTCTCTCTAGTGGAAGGACTCAACTATAATCTACTCAAAGATTAGCCAATTGTGTGATACTGGTTACAAGATCTCCTTTCAAGAAGGCATATGTTCTGGAATTAGCAAAGATACGACTCGGTCTTTCATGGGTCGAAGGCATGGAAACATCTATCTCCTTGATGTAAAGCCAAATGAAGATCAATGCTTAATCTCAATTCAAGATGAAGCGCTTCTATGGCACAGAAAACTTGGCCATATCAACAAGAAGCAATTAGCCAAAATCTCTTCAAAGCAGCTTGTTCGAGGTCTACCTAAATTGCCTTACCAAAAGTCCGACTTATGTACTCCATGCATTCTCGGGAAAGCGTGTAAGAAATTCATTTAAGCAAATAAATCATGTATCTACTAATCATGCACTCGCAGCTTGCTTCATATGGATCTCTTCGGACCAACAAGAACCCGAGCATTGGAGGTAAGAAATATTGTCTAGTAATTGTAGACGATTACTCTCGTTTTACTTGGGTATATTTTCTTGCAAATAAATCAGAAACCTTTTCGTACTTTGAGAAGTTTGCTAAAAAGGTTCAAAATGAAAAAGGATGTGCTATTTCTAGCATAAGAACAGATCATGGAAGTGAATTTGAAAATCAAGATTTTACGAGATTCTCGTGATAAATCCGGTGTTAATCACATGTTTTCCTCTCCATATACTCCGAGCAAAATGGAGTTGTGGAAAGAAAGAATAGATCTCTTCAAGAAATGGCTAGAACACTTTTAATTGAAAGTAAAATTTCTTCACGATTTTGGGCTGAAACTGTTTAACCGCTTGCTATATTATAAATAGAGTCTTTCTAAGACCTATTCTTGAGAAAACCCCTATGAATTGTTCAAAGGTAAGAAGCCTATTGTTTCATACTTTCATGTATTTGGTTGCAAATGCTTTATTTTGAAAAATGCAAATGATCGAGTTGGTAAGTTCAAGAAAGATCGATGAAGGTATCTTCCTTGGATATTCTACATCAAGCAAAGCCTACGAGTCTACAACAAGAAAAGCCAGTATGTGGAAGAATCAATGAATGTAAAATTCCAAGACTCAGTGCAAGATGAATCCAGCAAGACTCGCACGAAGAGATCGAACCCGCTCTAGACCTTCAAATGTCTACATCTCAAGAATCATCTCGTAGTTTGGAAGTCCATCATCAAGACGCTCATGGAGAATCAAATAAAGAAAGAGATCATCAACCTGGAAAATCAACTAGCAACTCGGAAGCACAAATCCAAATATCCTAAAGATCTTATTATTGGTGAACTTGATGAAGGAATCCGTACCAGATCAAAAAGGCATGAAGAATCTAGTGCTTTTTATGGCTCTCATCTCTCGAAATTGAACCAAAAAGCATAGAAGAAGCTTTATCCGATGAAAGCCGGATCGAAGCTATGCAAGAAGAGCTCGATAGCTTCAACATCAATGATGTCTGGGAATTGACATCTAAACCAAAAGGCAAAACTGTTGTTGGAACCAAATGGGTTTTCGGAACAAGATGGACGAAAAAGGAAAAGTCGTACGAAACAAAGCAAGACTCGTGGCCAAAGGCTATACGCAAGAAGAAGGAATAGACTATGACGAGACATATGCACCAGCTTGCAAGTGTTTGTATCTCGTGCTAGGTTTCAATCGATCCTAGAGAATCACATCTCATTGCCGTGAAGCGTATTATCAAATACGTTGCTTCATCTTCAAGCATCGGTCTTTGGTATCCAAAGAGGGGAGACTTTAATCTTCTAGGATACTCGATGCAGATCTGGCCGGTTGCGTAGTCGATAGAAAGAGCACTTCGGAACTTGTCACTACTTGGAAACAGATGTTGTCTTGGTTTTCAAGGAAGCAAAGCACTCGTAGCTCTCTCAACGACGTAAGCAGAGTATGTAGCTCTTGGAAGCTGCTGTTCGCAAATTCTATGGATAAAACAACAACTACAAGACTTTGGCATTGAAGACTCATGCACGTAAATCGATGTGACAACACCAAATAAGCGATCAATCTCACCAAAAATCCAATCCTTCATTCAAGAGCAAAGCATATTGAGATTCGTCATCACTTCATTAGAGATCACATTCAAAACGGAGAAATCTCAATTCAATTTGTTGATTCAAAAAGTCAACTAGCGGACATATTCACAAAGCCTTTGGAGAAGAATCAATTCGACTTCATCCGCTCAAGACTCAACATTTTGAAGCTTGAAGAAGTTAAAGTCTAGAGACTCACCAACTCTAAAGACTCGATCTCTTAGACTCTAAATCCCGAGACTCAATCATTCATTGCTAAAGACTGTAAGTTGCTATCTAAAAGGTACGAATTCTCGCTATTCTATCTCAAAAAGGTACGTTCTTTTATAATTCGTGTGAAATTTGAAAACTTGTCTTTTTAGAGGAAGTTATTTTTGGCAGTTATTGATTTTGAAAAAGAAGTGTTCGTACACTTTCCTTGTGCCGTTTAATCTTCTCTTTTCAAATCCGAGGCACATATAAATTCACAGTCATTCTTCCCCCAATTTTCAAAACCCTAAAAAGACACTCTCCTCCCGATACTGTTTCTACTCTCTCGTTCATCGTCGAGAAAGTTGTCATTTTTCTTGGGAAAAGCAAGTGAAGGAATCCTCCAATAGACAAAGAAAGATGTCGTCTTCGAGGAAATCATCAAGAATCGCAAACAGGGACCACAAAGAATGGAGAAGGGACCGACTCACTTCGATCTTATCGAGGAAGAAGACTTTCCAAGTCAGCGACAAAGTCCGATTCGCTCTCCTCCACGTCATTCAGCATCTCCCGACCCACAAGGTGCAAGTCAAAATCTAGAAGAAGACATAATCGAGGATGCCGACCCAGAAGAGTCCAAAAACCCTCTGTTATCTATAAGCTTTATCGTGCGTTGAAAAGCACCGGTTCTTCATTAAAGTATATAGATGACTTTCTTAAGGACAAAATTATGGGAATGAGTATCTTTTTCATGGGAAAATGGAAGAGTTGGGAATTGCTCCGAAAGGAAGAGCAGAGGAGGCTCTTGCGAACACTCCTAGTGATCCTCGTATGCCGTGACAAATCTAATTGACGGAACGATGATGACAAAATGTTCCTTGAATTTAAACCTAGAATGGGTGTGGCTGCAAAGGTGAAAGGAAATCGGATGGATTTGTTTAAATCCAAGGATCAGAAAAAGTGTATCTAAGGCTGTTGAAAAGAGGGGTAATCAACCCTAGAAGTGTCGACTTTGACTTCCGGATTCCATCAACTTGAACTTAAGGGAGAAGTTGAATTTGCTTCAACTTGAGACTTTTTGCTCGACTCTGGCGTACGGGTATGATCATCTCGACCGCTTACTTCTATTCAAATCTTAGCTTTTTGGATGCGAATAGAATTTCATTCAAAGGTCCGAGACCAAGTCTATGTAGTAGATGTGAATATGTTGGCGGACATAATTGGAGTTGAAAGGGGACGCTATCTCCCAATCAAAGTCTCACCGCTCGCACTACTCGGATCTTGTCAAAGATAGGGATGTAGATAAGAAAATTATCTATTCCAGGATGAATGCAATCAACATTGTGCTTCACAAGATTGTGATCAATTGTCTCGATCGAAGTCTACGTCAAAGACTTCGTGTCTTTCTCTCGAAGCAAAGTTGATGTATGCGATCAACTCAGACGGAAATTTTCTCCCCGCACACTATCCTTTTCCACATGAACAGAAAGCGTGTCAAAAGACAAAGGACAATTGCCTTATCCCGGTCCGGTGACCAAGATCTTCGTACATCTGAATATTGAACCGCCACATACTTTTTGTGTTCGACCGTGTGACAAGATGGTGGTAGGGTTGAAAATGTTAATGAAGATGCGTCTCGAAAGAACTCTCTAAGGCAATGGAGAAATTCAAGGTGAAATCTCCAAATTACCGCTTCAAAAAGGAAAGGGAAGGAGGCCATTGGTGTCTCATCGAAAAGGAGAAAAAGAACTCTTATCCCGGAGGATGAGGATGAAGATGAAGATGATGAAGATCCCACTATTCCCGCACCGACAAGAACAAGACGTTCGTGTCTTATCCGACGTAACTTCAGCAGAAAGCAGAGAAGAAGAAGAACAGAAAGAGAAGGAGAAAGAAGTTGAGGAAGAAGGAGAAGAAGAAAAAGAACATCCCGCGACAAATGGAGAGAAGGGAACTCAAAAGCATGATCATCACTCTTCCCCTCTCGATGTCCTAGTGACAGGGGAGTTAGTGAGCAAGAGAGGTCTACACCTCATGCCGCCGAAGATCTACGACAATCTCCGTAAGACCCGATAGTTCAGGTCTCTCCATTGCCCGAAGAAGGTGGTACGTCGATTCGAAATCCGCGCATCGCATGTGCGCCATCGTCTCGCTGAGAAAGTCAATGCCGCATTACGTACGGATAATTCTGCAGATCTTCGCAGATCATGAATATTCTTCTGGAAATGCGTAACCAGATATATGTTCTGGACTGTGAAATCCAAGCTTTAAAGCATGCTGGACAAGAATCTTCGCCCTCCGGAAGATAAATTCAAAGACCTCGCTCAAAGAACTCCAAGCCAATGCCAAGGGAGAAGAGGTAGCTCGTCTCGAGAAGACCCGAAGAAGCTTGAAGGAGTAGTCCACCCATTGGGGATTTCCCGATCGTGCGCATTCCCAAGCGTAGACATGACTCCTTTCTCACCCTTTTCAATGCTGACAAAAAGGGGGAGAATCAATTTGAACTTTCATTTTTTTTAATCTTTGACCTTTGTGGTTATGTTTATGACTTGAGAACTTGAACTTGGGTGTGAATTTGACCGAATTGATCGGATTTGATTATGAACTTGACTGGTTGCATTTATTCAAGTGTTGTTATGTTGTTATGTGGTGTTTCTCATGAAAGACTAACCAATTTTCTGTGGATGCGAGTCTGGTTGTTTTATTAATCTTTATGAGTTAGCCATATTACTTGAGAAATGTTTTGCAGGTCAAAGTTGTTCAAATCTTCAAGAAAGTTTTGTCACCATCAAAAAGGGGGAGATTGTTGGAGAAATCTTTCCAATATTTTGAAGCCGACAAAACGTTTCTTTCAAATAAAGTCTGGATGTTCTGAGACCGTCGCTTTAAAGTCTGAAGACTTTGTTCTCTCAAGACTCAAGACTCAAGACCCAAGTCTCAAGACTCAAAGACTTAAGACTCGACTTAAGACTTAAGTCTATTCTCACTGCCGTCATTTTCCGATCCAGTGATTTAAGGAAATCCAAAACCGAGGTTTATGGTTGAGGATTCGATCCTATCTTCTCGAATAGATTCTTTGGTTGGATAATCATTTCGGATTCTTTAATTCTTATCTAAGATCGATTGAAGATCCGATGGTCGACGAAACAATCTTGGAATATTCTATTCTTGGAAACCGAGATCCCGATTGTATGGGCGAACAGATTGATGGGCTATCATCGATTCCTTAAATAGCTCGGATGATCTTCTTGATTGATTCCGTCCAACGGGTAGATTGGAGGAATTCCTTTGGTAAGTGCCAACGGCTATGATGGCATGAAGGAGTATAAAAGGAAGACGTCTAGCTGTTTTAAGTGTGTGATCGATAGAAAAATTCCGTAGTCCGAAGACCCTTGATTGTTAGTTGAGATCGAGCGAAATTGTATACAGAGAGTGTTTATACTTGGTGACACCTTGAGTGAGTGTGGTAGATCATCTACACCTAGAAATCAAGGAAGATCAACTTTGTAACATCTCTTTGATCATAGTGGAATCCAGCCAATCGGCTGTCAGTGCAGAAGAGTGGACGTAGGCTTGAATCAAGCCGAACCACTATAAACCGAGCGTTCAATTCTCTCTTTCCCTTACTCAGTCTTGCGATTAAATTTTTAATTGTTGCGTATCCTCTAATTGCTTAAATATCGTACAAGTTTCGAGAAAATTTTTTTGTACACCTATTCACCCCCTCTAGGTACTCGCACTAGCTTATTTCGAATCGGGATTAGGTCGATTGATCGATGATTCGATCCGAGTGTGACTTGATGTGATTCATGGCTTTGATTTGATGTTGTGAATTGATTGACTCGAATAGAAATGACCGTGAGTGGTCTTGTTTCGCATTTAATCGACTAGGTCGATTTGATCGATGCTTCGATCCGTGATATGATTGCTTGAGTGCCTATTATGAATTGTACTGACTTGCAGGTGGGATCTGATGCTAAGGTATGTCTTCTGACCTATGCGTGTTTAGGCAGCCTTTAGTATAATGGTTTACTAATTGGGCTTAGTGGGGTAGAACTCGCTGAGACGTAGTCTCATCCTAGTTTGGGGAAAAACATTTCAGGACCCCGCTGAGGAGTTGAGGAGGAGTCTGGGAAGGAGGACTCGAAGGTGAAATCTAAAGAGAAGGATTTTGGAAGAAGAAAATAATCCCGAGAGGAGCCTTGAGTACGGCCCAAATGGATTGAGATTCTACCTTCTTTTGAGATCTCTATTTTGATGTGAATAGTTATGAAGTGATTTGTGTTTTGTATAAAAGTTTGGTTATAAGTTTCAATATGAAAAATATGACCCTCGCTTTTCTATCCCATTGTTTTATTGTCCTGGGATTTATAATTTTCCGCATGTGCTTAATAAAAAGAAAGGGTCGGCGATATATAGTCCCGGGATATCGCATATTAAAATCGACTAAGAGAAGGATGTGTGCATGCCCAAGGATCGGGCGTGATGTGGACCTGCAATGCCCTCACTAGCCCCGGGTGAGGGGGGTGACCTCACTTGGAGCCCTCGCCTGGCTAGATCCGGGTGAGGGCGTCGTGGCCCTCGTTGATTTTGGGCGAGGGCTCACGCGCCTCGTTTTCACCAGCAAGGGTCGATTGACCCTTGCTTTTGGTTGGTGAGGGTTGTTGACCTTCGCCACTTTAGTATTGGCCTTTCATGTTAGCAATTTTTTGCTCAAATTGGCCGGATAAACTCAATTGGGAAAATATATAAAGGTTTATGACTTAATTGACAAAATTGAAAGATTTATGACTTTAATTGGCAAAAGTATAATAGATTTAGAACTTTTTGGATAATTTTCCCAGGAGAGTGTTAGGTGCCAAAAAACTTGTAAGCATGACTTTTTTCATGTCTTTTCAATCACTGTCGTTGGGCGAATCGTGAATCAAAACATAGAAAGAATCACACGCACACTTCACCCGTCCGCTCCCACGGTTCATTGTAGAGGTTGCTTTTGCAGGCGGCTGCACCATTTGTGAGTATAGAAGACACGTTTCGACTGCCCCGCTCTTGTTCCCTTCCAGCATTTCATTTCATTTCATTTTTGTTACGTTTGCTTTCGTTTTGTCTTGCGGACGTGTAACGTGTGCCCAAGCGGTAATGTTTCTCGAGTTGATTGACAGGAAGTTTCTGTGCGAATCAGCCAACTCAAAGGACAAAGAGACTTGCTCTATGAATGAATGATGCGGTGATTAGAGCAAATCACGGATGGAAAAACTGGATGGGAGCTTCTATTTTTAGGTGGGACCTTATTGAATCCCGCCATTGTAGAGAGTCAATTTTTAGGCTATTGTGTATTTTTAAGATGCTCAATATAGTCATCACACACTTGTTAATATGGTCATCCCGCTCGCAATCCTTCTCTAGGCACGATACAAAAGACTTGTACTGCTTTTAGAGTGAGATGACCTCGTCTCTGATGGACATCTATCAGTTGGCGTCTGTAATATTTGACTAAGTCACCAAGTGGTGGGACCAAAAAAAAAAAGAAAAAGAAAAAAGTTGAAAAGTCAAAAGAACGGGGAAGGGACGCTCGGCTCAGTAAAAGAGAGAGAGAGAGAGAGAGAGAGAGAGATCGAGAGATCGAGCGCAGGAAAGAAAAAAAAGGGAGTGGAGAGGAGCAAAAAGAAAGATGGGGGGTTTTGCGTGAACTCGTCATCAACGCCTCACCAAGTCAATTTGATTTCATATCATAACATCCGGTAAATACTCGCACCTTATTCATCCAATCAGATTAGCTTTTGAGTTAGAATTCAAATTCAAATTTTTTATGAAAATCGAGCTTATTGACCTTTGGAATTTCAAACAAAAAAAAAAAGTGATTTATGACGTTGTGGAGCCGTAGGACCTCTTGAGAGTCGGTTTAGAGCAACGGTTTGGTCAAAGTGAGAATTTTGGGGTTTCACATGCAAGTTTCGTATGGCATTTAGGTTCGAGTCATCATTTTAGGTGAGCGATTTGTTAATGTGTAGGAGTCATTTTGTTATTATTCAAGCTTGGTATAGCCGTTACGTAGTTAAGGTAGAGTTTCGTTTGGTTTTGACGTCAATTCTCATTTAATTAATAGGATTATGAGATCATCGACTTATTTACCTATGTGTTGTTTGGCTTGGATATTTCCATGTGAGTGGTACTATCTTTTCTTTGAATTTGTAAATTCATATTTTGAAAATTAAAAGGATTAGTTATATTATGAGTTAAGAATGGGCATATTTCTTGCATAAATTGGATTGAATATTTACTACCATTTGTTTAGGAGAGATGCACACCGGGTCATAGTTTCTCATTCCATTCATGTTTCACATTTTTTAGGTCCACAATTAGTGGTCGATAAAGCGAGAGTGTTATTGGTGAGGAGCTTTTGAGAGTTGGTTTTTTTTCGCTTTGAGGCTATGGTTTTCTAGTGGAAGGACAGCCATGTCACTACCTTTATCCCTGTAAGATTTGAGGTGTGATAGGGACTGTGGCAAAAACTCCATCCATTTCTTAATAGATAGCGTTTAGAGTGTGAGGAGCCAAAAAAATTGCAAGCATCAGTTCTTTGATATCCTTCTCAGTCACTTTTCTCTGTCTACTTTCTTTCATTACATTGGTGGTGCCAATGCCTTATTATAGAGCAATCTTGATTCCTAGAACCAACAAAACCGACCAAGATGCATTGCTCCAATTCAAGGACAAGATATTCGATGATCCCTTCGAGGTTTTCAGCACCTAGAATGACTTTGTCCATTTTTGCCAGTGGCACAGGATTGGGTGTGGCCGTCAGCATCCAAGGATAACCTGTTGGAAACTTCCGTCTATAAAACTCATAGGCTCTCTATCTTCTTTCATTGGAAACCTGAGCTTCCTCTAGATATTGGACATCTGAAACAATAGTTTTGTTGGCAAAATCCCCCTGGAGATTGGTAACTTGTATAGACTCAAATACTTATGCCTAGGGAACAACTCATTCTTTGGTCAAATTCCTGCCAACATCTCAGGCTACAAAATCTGAAAGCTTTGAGAGTGGGCAATAATATGCTATTTGGTGAAGTTCCGATAACCATTGCTTCTATGTCGAAGCTAACATCGATTTATATACACTCCAACAATCTCTCTGAAAACTTCCCCAAATTCTTCAAGAACCTGACATCTCTGGCGCCCATTTCAGCAACATCTAATAACTTTGTGGGAAGTGTTCCGGCCTCATTGGGTCATCTGCAAAATTTGGAGTATCTTTATCTTGGTGCAAATGGACTCTCTGGCACTCTCCCTTCCTTCATCTTCAACATATCTTCTCTTGTGGTTGTTCATTTTCCCCTAAATCAACTTGAAGGGAGCCTTCCTCCAGATTTAGGCGTCTCCCTTCCTAATCTTGTTGAGTTAAATGTCGTGGCCAATCAACTTACTGGGCCAATTCCTACTTCCATATCAAATGCTACTAAATTAATGTGGCGAACAATCTCAAAAAACAAATTTTATGGAAACGTGCCTACTATGGAAAACTTAAATCAACCACAATGGATCAGTATTTTGGGCAACCAGCTAGGTAGTGGAGCACAAGGTAACCTGAAATTTCTTGAATCAATCAATTCTACTAGCCTGGGCCTCCTGGCAATCAACATAAAAAATTTCGGAGGTACTTTGCTTGAATCTATAGGCAACTTATCCTCCTAATTGGATATAATGTTGATCAAGGAAAATCGATTGTCCGGAAATATCTCTTCAAGCACAGGAAATTTGTGAGGCCTAGAACTATTGGACATGGCCAGTAATAACTTCACGGGCACATTCCCGATACAATACCATTGGAAATCTCATCAAGTTGAAGGAGTTTGGTGCTGATATGAACAAACTCGCCGGATTTATCCCTTCCATGATAGGGAACCTGAAAGAGCTAATAAAACTCTTCTTGAGGGGAAACGATTTACAAGGGAGCATTCCTCCAAGTATTGGAAAATGTCAAAACTTGGTAGGGATCAACCTTTCACAGAATGATTTGAGTGGAATTATACCATCTCAAGTTTTCACTATCGCTTCCCTGTCTATCTTTTTTGATCTATCCGAAAACCAATTGAAGGGTTCCTTACTAGAAGAAATCGATACATTGAAAAACTTAGCCACATTAAACTATCAGGAAATATCCCTGGTAGCCTCGGTCGATGCACTAGCTTGGTGGAGCTTCGCATGCAAAATAATCTAATTGAAGGGAATATCTCTTCATGCACTAGCGAGTAATAATTTATCTGGCCCTATTCTGACATTCCTGGAGAAATTTCAATTGCAGTACTTGAATTTGCCTTTCAATAACTTCCAGGGTGAGGTACCGAGTGAAGGGGTGCTCTTGAACACAAGCGCGACTTTGCTCGAACGAAACGATAAGCTCTGTGGCGGTATGCCGATCCTATATTTGCCAAGTTGTTCGATGAGCAAAGGCAAACGTGGATCATCTACCTTCCCTCACGTTATCATTGTAGTTACTTGTGCGATGGTAACCACACTGATTCATCTATTGCTACTGATGACGTTTTATTGGCTGAGGAGGAAGAAAAGTGAGGCTTCTCTAGAGACTTCATCGATAGGAGGATTTCAGCGTCTCATGCAGACATAGTCAAAGCAACAAACTGGTTCAGCTCTAGCAATTTGATCAGAATGGGTGGATCCGGCTCCATGTAGAAAGGGACCCTAGCACGGGAAAACAAAATAGTGGCTGTTAAGGTTTTCTGACCTTTATGCAAAGTGCGAAGTCCTCAAAAACATTAGGCATCGGAATCTTGCTAAGATGCTAATAGCTTGTTCCAGTGTTGATTTCCAAGGCAATGAGTTTAAGGCTCTGGTCTATGAGTTCGGGGAAAATGGTAGCTTGGAGGAGTGGCTGCATCCGGACCTTGCACCAAATGGGACGCCAAGGCAGAGGTTAAGTCTTGTTCAGAGACTAAACATTGCTTTCGATGTAGCTTGTGCGGTGGATTATCTCCATCATCAACGCCAAGCGGTGGTTATCCATTGTGACCTCAAGCCAAGCGACATTCTTCTGGATGCCCAAATGAATGGACATGTCGGCGACTTTGGCTTGGCTAGGATATTCCCAAATGCCGTTGGTGATTTGCCCACAAGTTAAACAAGCTCAATTGCACATAGAGGAACCATTGGCTATGCTCCTCCAGGTATACATACTTGCAGTAAATCCAATGTCAATCGTCCTCTTATAAGCTCTTTCCTTGATGGTGCATGTAGAGAACTTGTTGTCAAATATTTTGTAGGTAATACAGACTCATTCGTTCTCTGAAAACTTGTCTCAGCTAATTTACCTCTGCGTTGTTGGAATAACCACAACCATAGAGTTAAGTTCAGTTTATTGCAGTTATTATGTCATTCCTTTGATTCAATTGCACATTCCATTCATAAAGGTACGAGGTTATAAGAGTAGAAAATCTGACTTTGACAAATCATGCTTAACATGCTAAGTAACTTGCTAATATTGACCTTAATTCATAATTGCTTCCCCCCAGTAATTTTTTCCCTTTGCGTCTATATGTTCCTTCTCTATATTGTCCTTATGATTCGATAAGCTGATCAGCTCATGGGTCAAGTAAAATTCAACTGCAAAGTATGGAATGGGAGGCGAAGTGTCAAAAGATGGCAATGCGTACAAATATGGAGTCCTGCAGCTGGAGGCTTTTACGGGAAAGAGATGCACCCATGACATGTTTAATGACATGTTTAAGGATGCTTTGAACCTTCACGATTACTGTGCGGTGGCTTTGCCAGAAAGGGTGCCGCATATAGCGGATCAACAGCTTCTTTTTGTGAGACAGAAGAATCATCAATTGCAGACACACTAAGCAATTAAAGAAGCATCAGTGCTCATGTTCAAGAGTGCTTTGTGATGATATTTGAAATTGGAGTTGCCTGTTCAGCAGAGCTGCCCCGAAAGAGAATGAAGATAAGTGATGCGGTGACAAGATTGTGGTTGCTAAAAGAAAGAGTCAACAAGATGGGACTTTGCTAGAAGCGATGGAGAAATATCCACAACATGGGAAGATTAGGAGTTTGATTGCTTACTGTTTCCTCAGTTCCTCGTTTGGAAATGTGGGTATGCGACATGTTCCATGTCGATTAGTTGCATTTTTTGTAGGTTCACGTTTTAGGGGCAGTAGATATGTCCCGACATGCTAAATCCTGATAAAGGAGTACTTGAATAAAATACTTCAAAGACCCCTGTTCTATCATTAAGAGCTCTATTTGCCTATTCTCTTGTTGTTCATTTACACCTTTGTCACACGAAAGAGGAGCAAAAAATGCTCAGACTGAGGAATCAAAATCAAGGAATCCTCAAACTGTGACTCAGCAAAGCCCAGACTGCACCACTGCTTACGCAGAACCATCTCCGGAACCAAGTTTCCTTGAGAAAGAAGAGAAGAAGAAGGGCTAAAATCAAAGAGCAGGAGACGGGGAATGTCATGGCGTTTGGAGGCGGGATTGTAAAGGAACGAACAGGAAATGTTGGAGGAAGAGGAAAGAGAAGCTTTCAGAGAAAATCCCTAGAGAAGCTCCGACATATCCTCAACCAACCACCCGTTGCGATTCGGCGCAAAACCCGTACTATGATGCCATCTCGATTTTCTTGATGTTCAGGGCTTGGGGTTCCGGGACAACCTGTAGAGAACCCACAGGTGCTTCAGAGCCATTGATTTCGCGTCCCTCGGCTTCCATTCCCTTCTCTCTCGCTCTCGCTTTCTCGCTTGCTAGCTCGCTATCTCTGCAACAGTCGACTGAGAAAACCCTGAAGTCTTCGCTCGCCGTTTTGTACATGTAAGTTCTTGACGGAGAGAGCGACAAAGCACAATAGGAAAATGGCGTGAAGCCTGCCCGAAAGTCCTCCTTTCTAAGATTTCAGCCCAAACTCAGATCCAGCTACGGCCCGCCCAGCTTATGTCTTTCTCAATGAGCTAAATCTAACCCGACGGGCTGAAATTTGAATGCCTTGGAACTTCGTCTTTGTGCGTGCCTTTCACACCCTCTATCCTTTTGGGAAATAGGGGCGGTACGTTTCCGGCGCTCCGAAGTGCCGTAAGCACAACGTTGGACACTTTGCAGCGTAAGCACAACGTCACACGACTTC